>CM064865.1:39295653-39923352 GCA_032719365.1 Prinsepia uniflora
TATTTATTGTATCATTTTAACCTGTAGCTAGTGTTTGAAGCATCGATGTCTATATGTGACATGTCTCCTTGATTCAGATCTCTCATATGTTGCATTTATGCACAGAGCTAACATAAGGGTGCCACAATTATGTCTCTATAGCTTTTGCTGAACTAATTATTAAAATTTCCAAGCACACGTGGGTTTTTTGGTTAGAAACGATTAAGTTAGAATGAAAACTTCACATTTAGAATTTTGAACTAAGAAAATCAACCCAAAACCCAATTAATAATAGGTTTGCGTATTCGGGCTCAAGCCTATCGGTCCTGTCGGGTTTGAATACCCTAAACCCAAGTCGAGCACATTAAATTTTGGGTCGGGCCGACCCACAGTCCATAGCGAGTCAGGCCACACTTTTAGTCAACGGGCTTAGCGGGTACCCACAAACCTATGTGTTTTTAGGCCAAATGGTGAGGGCTACTAGGGTGATATACAAGTGTTATTGTAACAAAATTAAGGCTTTTTCAGTGTAGGAAGCCCATTAACCTTTATAGTTTAGGTTAATACTTGCATTTCATTCATAGAATGCCTTATTATACTATTATTTCGGTCTATTGAATGGTCCTTATGCAAATATTATAATCAGAATCATTCAATTCCTAAATCATCATTTAAAAATCATATATAAAATAAAAAAATTGGAGAGATTTTAACTATTCATATTTATCGCCTAAATGAGCAGTTTACCATAGGGATATTAGTTGTCACCAGTATCATTGATTTGTTTGATATATATGAATGACTAGACGATTTACAATATTGTTGATTTTTTTAGAAGATGATCTTGAAAATAATATGTAGAGAATAAACGGTTCAAATTATGATATATTGGTAAATATTACAAGAAAGAGAAGGAGGTAGCACCGGGCATGGCATGGATGCACATGAAGGATATATTGATATGTAAAAGAATTTGAAGAAATGAATGGAGGAGGTGAAGAAGAGGTTGAGTTGTATGGGTCGTACATATATGTAGGTCAGTAGGTGTAGTGTTGTAGATGGGGAAGGTGATGTGACCTATGCATGCATGAATAGGACGGAGCAATACACGTAAGTTTGAGCTATTATATATGCATGCATGTAGACAAGCAAGCTAGCCACCCGCACCTACCTAGCTATGGAAATGTATCCATCAGCAATATGAATACTAGTTGCAGTTAAATAAGGAAAGCAATCATCCTCAGTTTTAGGGATAAAGGTGGAGGAGCTGTTTGGGTATAGTTTCTCTCTTGTATTTGGCATTTGGAGATGGAACACACGCAGAGTGAGGTCTTTTTGATTTATGGTGCCTTGCAGAAGAAACAAAGGAGCAAAAACTGCCCTCTAATTAAAGATTCTATACATACAGCTCAGCTGCTCACATGAGTACTACTAGTCTACTAGCTACTATATATCTGCTGCCATCACTGCATGCATGTAATGAATTATTTGCAAAATTCTGAGTTTCACTGCTACATGGTTGTATCCATTAGATTATACATGCATGCATTTCGATGCACTAGTAGCTAGATCGAAATAAATAAATGTCACATAATGGTCATCATCCACCATGTGATTTATCAAACTTGATTTTAAAAAATAAATAAATAAACTTCGAAACCTCACATATGATGATCGCTATTTATACCTGTATTGGTGAATTGTAAATAAACATAGGTCTATGTCTCCACCTCAATCGCATATGATGATCACTATTCATATCCGTATTAGTGAATTGTAAACAAACTTAGATCTATATCTCCACCCAGCTAGCTATGATTTCAAGGGTCAAGATAGAAGGGAAGCACCCCTTTCCATTGTTTCATTGGTGATAGCTATACTTGTTTCTGCATACTCCGATGGATGGATTCTGAATCCAAATTTCGAGTGGGTTGAACTAACATTCTAAATTTGGAAAATATTAGACAATATACGAGTAAATTACATCAATGAATATAAGATATACCTAGTTTGGGTGACATAATAAGCTTTATCCTTTAAATGCATATCCATGTGCATAAAATAAAGTTCAAAAGAAAGACCAAAAAAAAATTACAATGATAATCCCATAAATCAATCAGCAATTCAGATACACACATTACACCAAAACAGGGGTTTTAGGGCGTGCATTAAAGGCCATGCCGTATATTCGAGGCACACATTCTGCGCCGTAAATGCTGAAATTTAAGGCGCACAGTGCACGCCCTAAATACTCTTTTACGGCACGCATTGCACGCCCTAAATATTCTTTTAAGACGCGCAATGCACGCCCTAAATACTCTATTTAAGGCGCGCAATGCACACCTTGAATACAACTTATGGAGGCGCACAATACACGCCCTCGTTGCAATTTTTTTTTTTGGTGACTAAAAGAAACTAAATTTAATATATGTTGATTTCCATTTCTACCAATACCCACTGCATTGCACAATATTTTCAACATAAAAGAAATAAATAATGAATTTACAAGTACACCAAACATAAGAAAGAAACACTTCATCGATTGATAGTAATTCAATAGAGAAGTAACAATTTGAGGTATTCCAACAAAACACAAAATAATAAAACCAACCATTATCAAATTTCCTTTGAATCCTAATGAACATAATCCTCAAACAAAAATCAAGTCTACCACCTCATATTCCTTCCAAGTAATACAAAAATATCTTCAAACACAAGGTTTCGAGTTGAATAATCTTTTGCTCCCATTCCAATTAGAAATTTCTGGATCTCTTTAATTCATATACAGCTGCAAACATACATTAAGCATCATATGGCTCATTTGAACGACAAGAGAGGATACAAAATTGGAATATGGTATTCAACTACATATGTTGGAATAAGGAGCTGAATGAAATAAAGAGAAAGACCAAGAATGAAAAAGAACACTAAAATATGCAATTACCATTTCAATATTAATCCTGCCTCATCAATTAATCCTCCTGAAAATGCATCTTAAATTGCTAGATAATGTTAAAACCGTGCAAACAAACATTAACTCCATAACCATGCAAGCACAATGCAAGCACCATAACTCAACCATTTGTCACACAATACATAATGACAATTCCTTCAGTGGGATGGTTTAGAGGAAATAATCTGGAGTATTTCAAATAGTACTAAAACAGTATGATGTTACCACATGTCATCCGAATAGGTCCAAATTTAATATAGAATGAATTATCCCAAATTAATTACATGAGTACATGCACATGTTAAATCTTAGTGTGCCTATATAATGCCATACCTTTGGATGATTGCATAGCTTCTTAACAGCTATTATATAAGCCAAAATCTTTGAATTCTTCGCATCTTCAGAGATAGCTCGTTTAACCTGCGACAAACAACTTCAATTATCTGCAAAGGAAGAAAAACCAAGAAACTCAAGAGTTATTTACTTAATTTTGTAACTAGCTTCTGAAACAAAAGGTGACATTTTTCTTTAAACCTGCCTCGTCAAAGAGTTTGAGTTTTCGCTAGCTTTGTTAGATCAAGGTGCAATTGGAAGCAAGTCAATCTACTTGAACAATGATAGCAGAGATCTTAAAATGTAGTCTAAGATAAGCATTCTACCTTTGGTGGCATGTGATTTGATAATAGTGCATTAGTCCTCTGCAATATAAACTACATGAATACGTTAACCATTACCCATTAATTATGGGAAAGAATGTACGTAAAAAATAAAAAGTAAATAAAAAGAAATGATGATTGTATATGTTAATGAAATATGCTGACGCAATTTCCTTGAAGCCAGGACTAGACAAAGGTTCTGTGTAATGTGGATAGTCATCATGCCAACAGAGAGATACAACTTGATTAACGTTTCCACTTAGCAGAGCGCTCAACACCTAGCTTCCTCTCTTCTTCAGAGGCATTAGGTTCTCTTCCACAAAGAATAGGTGCCTTTACAAAACATATATATAAAATACATATACAGAACAAATACATTCCAACAGCAGAACAAATACAAGTGAAATTTGGCACTGAAATATTGTTAAAATGAAGGTAAAACAGCAACACAAAAAAACTAGGAATTGGAAAAAAAAATTGGAAAGCTTACGTATATACGAACTTAATAACAAAAAGATTTAACTACTAACTTATAAATAGTTATTTTTCTCCATATTAACCTAAGAACCTCAAGAATTTTGAATGAGCTTAAACATGATGGCAACGGTAAGAAATGAGGTACACCATCCAAGTTGTAGAAATATACTAAAAATGATCAACCACGGTAATCAAGGATACTAACAAAATAACCCCAAAAAAAACAAGTAAGCGATGCAACTCATAACATGAAAGGACATTCACATTATCGTTGTAACTTCACTTGCCTGCTTACCAAACCAAATAAAGATGCAATCAGCGACACAATGTGCTCCTCCAACTCCTCCTGATAATGCTTCTTGTTTTTTTCTTTCTAATAGGGATCTACACATCCAAAAGGAAAAAAAAATTATTACTCTTTAAAAAATAAGCGCCAAGTTAATTACTTTTTTCAATCCCGGTTATATTGAAGTAGAAGTTTAGTTAATCACTTCTTGTTCTTCTTCCATGCTCATGCTTGCACACAGAGTGTGAATCAGTTTAATATGCAGCTTTAAAAATAAATGCAACTTTCTTCCTAAACAAAATATTAGAAGCTATATCCTCATTCCTACCTATAATTAACCAACAAAACTAAGTAAATAGAAGCATAACACATTCTTAATAGACACAATGTAACATTGGTTGAGTCATTAGTTTATACCTTTCAGATCTTGCTGCTTCCTGCATCAATGAAATGAATGAACAAACTTGTTCTTATGGTGTCTATTCAGAACCTTTAGCAAAATGGTTTCAAAAGATCAAAACTAAATCCAAAAGATAGGCTGCCCATTAGAAGCTTCAAATCGATTTAAACCATGAAGCATTTTATTGAATTCTTGATCGATATTAAAAAAGAAGATAAAGATAATCTTTAAAAAGCGAGGAACTTACCCCGCCCCCAGAACTTATTGAAGTTTTAAGAGCATCAATATCATCAACTGTGTATCCACTGATCCCTGCATTGTTCACGTGTGCAGATCTCAACCATCTCATTTTCTTTTTACTTAGTAGAGAAAACAATATCTAGTAAATCAAAAATAAACCATTTAGGCTTGATATTATTATTGTTTTAACTTATATAGTTAAAAGACATAAACCTTGCAATAATGGGGTTTGATCATACGAAGATATCCAGTTTCCCAAATTGGGTTTTGATGAAGTCTGCAAAAGAAGCAACACTAGCTGCATCAGCCACATCGAGTTGATGAAAAACCACTTGAGATTTAAAGCGGTGTCTTTGAGTTTTTCAAGAGCTTCGAGACCCCTCCTTTCATCTCTGCAGTTAACACCACAGTGATTCCATTTGAGGTCAACTGCCTCACTGTTTCGAATCCAATCCCTTTGTTTGCCCCAGTGACGACTGCATACCTGGAGAAACAGCGTCAGCAAAAAATGAAAAAGCATAAGGTGAGAAACTGTTATAGAAGTAAAGTACCTTAGTTGGCCCCTCTTTATTGCTTCTGCCATTGACGATTGGATGTGGCAAGTTTGTGGAGAACTTACCTAACATTTTGAGTAGTGATTTTTATACAAATGCTAAAATAGACTTGATGACTGAGCTTTGGTCTGTGGGATAGACTAAAATATTGCATAATTGTTTAATGGTTTTTGTACCAATTTAATATTATTGATTCGAATGGTATCCTTATATATGATACGGGATACTAAATTCAGCTACTTAGCCCTGCTCTTATGGGCACATTGTCTTCTTATTACCCACAATTGAATGTCACCATTCACATTTATCACCCTCGATAATCTAACTAAATTTTCTGCCTCCTATGTTTGGATCTTTGCAGTGCATAAAACGAAAAAAGCTACCATATGCCACGATTCACATTTACTTAGCCATTTATGTTTGTGAATCCTATGGATAGTGCACCTCCAGCTAACTCCACACTCCCAAGCCTCCCTCGAAACACCACTAACACTACAGCTCGGACAAACACCAGAAAGTTCATGCCTGTTATGGGTAACGCCATGCCCCATAGCTCTCTTAGCTCTTCCAACACCTGATATATGCATATATCGTCAACCAAACAAAGACACTCATCTCTGTACACCCATATGTGATGCAACTATGCAAGCTCTCTATAAATCTAATATAGATAATCATAAGTAACTCAACATGAACAACTTGAACAGACATGCATACGGTTTGTTTTGATTCAACAATGAAAATTTGTTTAAGGAGAGGAAATTTAGAATTAGTACCTGGGAAGCACAGGGCAACTTGTGGGAATAAGTATCTGCATCTTTATTTCCCATTTCAGTTTTTTTTTCTTTTCTTTTTGATGTATGTTAACTAGCGTAATTAGTTACAACAAGTCAAAAACAAGAACAAAAACAAATGTTGAATCATCAATCATTTAGTATTAGAGGTGCAGGAATCAGAAAATAAAACTCACTTCGTTGTCTTCTTCTATCTGTTTACTTTGAAACCGGAAGAGGCAGAGGGAAGAAATTAGTATTTTCAATTTACGTTGGTTGATATGAAATTTGGAAAGCGAAAGAGGAGGCCAGGCTATATTGGCGGCTAGAGACAGTCTAGTATTCAGTACCCAGTACCCAGTACCCAGTCAGTAGTCGGATGTGGTTTATTTGGTTTACGTCTGAATTCAAATCTAGAATTTAGTCGCCCATATGCTAGATATCGAACCAGGTCGAAGGCGAGAGGTAGACGGATGAGAGGATGAGAGGATGACGGAGATGGGGGAAATTTTGGGGGAAATGTGGGGAAATCTTGGGAGAAATTGCGGGAAATCTTGGGAGAATTTTGGGGAAATTTTTGGGGAAATGGTTTGCTGCTGTTCAAAGGTCGCGTTGTTGAAGGATGAATAATCACTGATTGAAATTTCGCTGGTATCGCCGATATATCGGTCGATATATCGGGATTTCCGGCGTCCGGCAGCTAACGGCGGGATGAAACCCTATCTTCCCCCATTATCGACGAAACCGTCCAATATCGACACATATTCTCGATTTCGGTCGATAATTTCATAATTTCCCGACATTTGGACCCCCATCGATTCAAACAATCATACTCACGGATTGAATAGAAAGATTCACAAACAAACAACCAAATTTCAATTCAATTTCAAAAAGAAAATCATTTATTGTCACGGACGAACAGGATTGGGGAAAAAACAAAATTTTTTCTTCACGGACTCACCAGTAGCCTTCGCAAATCGGAAGAATAAATGGGGCGGGGGGAGGGGGGCAACCGAAGAAAAGCTCGAACCCAGCGATCCCAGCCCACCCCTGTTCTGTCAACGCCGTCTGCAGCTCTGTTTCTTCGCTCGCCGGCCGAAATCGGTCGAACCACCTCTGCTTGAACCACCGCTCGTCTGCATCTCCGTCGCTCGCACCGTCTGTCCTCACCAGCCCGGTCGACTCACCTCACTCGAACAGTCGAACCTCCCTCGAACGAACCACCTCTGGTCTTGTCTCGTCTCGTCCCGTCGTCCATCGCTCGAACCACCATCGAAGTCGGCCCTCACGCCGCCCCTCACCCTCACCCTCACGCCGCCCCTCACCCTCACTCACGACCCTCACCCTCACGATCGATCGATCGATTTCCCCAAAGCTCCTCGCGACTTCGAGACAGACTGAGAGTCTGAGAGCCATTCGTTGAGTAAATAAGAAATGGAACGAAACGACATCGTTTCGTTTCATTTCATTTCTTTAATTTTTTTTTTAATTACATATATTATTTAATTATTTTTCAAATATTTATTTAAATAATTATTTGGGTATAAATATTTGTCAAATAAATAATTATTTGGTATAAATATCATTTTTAATTACATATATCATTTATTATTTGGTATAAATATTTGTCAAATAAATAATTATTTAAATTATATCATAAATATTGTCAAATTCATATATTTGGTATTAGGTAAACAATATGCCATAAACGTTTTTTTTAACAAAATTCAAAATTTATTATTAGGTTAATAATATGGTTTAATGGAAATATATTTGGTAATCATTTATTAAAAATAAATTTATCATTTATTAGTAAAATATGTTTTAGTAATGTATGTGCTAATATAAAATATTGTTTAATTCATATATTTGTTAATATATTTGGTAATCATTTATTAATAATAAGTTGATCATTTATTACTAAAAATATGTTTTAGTAATGTATATTTTAATATAAAATATGAGGTAATTCTTATATTTGGTAATATTTGTTTTAATTTTTAATATATGTTTTATTTTAGAATATATATTAAAATTATGAATATATGTGTTTTTGCTCCTTAATTTTTAACTTGGAATATATGTTCTAATTGAAATAATTTTATTATTATTTGTGTTTTTATTATTATTAATTGTCATTATCAAATTCTAAGTATTTTTCATGCAAATAATATGGCGTAATTCATATATTTGGTAATATATTTGGTAATAATTTATTAATAATAAATTGATAATTTATTACTAAAAATATGTTTTAGTAATGTATATTTTAATATAAAATATGAGGTAATTCATATATTTGGTAATATTTGTTTTAATTTTTAATATATGTTTTATTTTAGAATATATATTAAAATTATGAATATATGTGTTTTTGCTCCTTAATTTTTAACTTGGAATATATGTTCTAATTGAAATAATTTTATTATTATTTTTGTTTTTATTATTATTAATTGTCATTATCAAATTCTAAGTATTTTTCATGCAAATAATATGGCTTAATTTATATATTTGGTAATATATTTGGTAATCATTTATTAATAATAAATTGATCATTTATTACTAAAAATATGTTTTAGTAATGTATATTTTAATATAAAATATGAGGTAATTCATATATTTGGTAATATTTGTTTTAATTTTTAATATATGTTTTATTTTAGAATATATATTAAAATTATGAATATATGTGTTTTTGCTTCTTAATTTTTAACTTAGAATATATGTTCTAATTGAAATAATTTTATTATTATTTGTATTTTCATTATTATTATTATTTGTCATTATCAAATTCTCATTATTTTTCATGTATCTTAGATTTCATAAAATGGCTAGTGGAAGTGCAAGTGATAGCAGCCCAAGACCTGGACGAGTTGACCCAGCATGGAAATATGCCATTGTAATTCCTGGAAATAAAAACGGTGTCATTTGTTCGTTTTGTCAACATCAGTTTCAGAGTGGAGGCATAACGCGATTAAAGTTTCATTTAGCAGGTTTTGATCCGAAAAAAAATGTTCAAAAATGCAAAGACGTACCTAAAGCTATTAGGGATGAGGTCAGAGCATGGATCAAAAGTAAAGATACTGCTAAACAGACTAAAAATATGATTGGGGAGAATATACGAGCTGGCTTGAGAGGAGATCCACTGGACACTCAACAGAACATTCAGATTAACGATAGTGATGATGAAGAGGATGATGATGGATTCGCTTATCCACCAGATGTGCATAGATCTAAGAGAGCAGCATATCGCTTTGCTGTAAATGCATCGAGAGATGAGGCACGACGAAGTGTCGACAATTATGGAGTTGGGTCCATGCGTGGTGCTCAAGGAGGTAGTAGCAATCGTCAACCACCGCAACAGATGCGTCGATCACAAAGTTTGCGTGATCCATTTTCAATTCCTCCCGAACCAAAACTCTACACAACCGCACGAAGTCAACAGAAGACTGTAAAATCGATGTGGAAAGGGACGAAAGAAAAGTTGGGTCGATACATAAGCAAATTTTTTATATATGAAGGCGTGGCTCCAAATAAAGCCAACTCTCATCATTTTAAGAATATGATCATTGAAGCCCAACGAGCAAGTATTTAATAAATTTATTTATTTATGATACATGTTTATTTAGCTTATGAAATAGCATTAAATGGTAACTTATGTTTTGGTTTGCAGGTGAAGGTGTGTCCACTCCTTCTCTATATGAAGTGAAAAATAAATATCTTCCTATGGAGTATGAAGAAATGACGGCGTATATGGAGCAACAAAAGCGACACTGGGAAACTTATGGATGTACCATAATGTGCGATGGTTGGACCGGTCCAACGAAGTTATCCATAATTAACTTCATGGTATATATTAAGGGTTCAACTATATTTCTCAGGTCAGTTGATTCTTCCAAATTTCATAAAGACTATGTGTACATAGGAAATTTGTTGAAGAAAGTTGTTCAGGAGGTTGGAGTACAAAATGTTGTACAGATCGTTACTGATAATGGGTCGAACTTCAAAAAGGCTGGAAAAGAACTGATGAAGACTTATCCGCTCTATTGGACTCCTTGTGCAGCCCATTGTATCGACCTAATATTTGAAGATATTGGGAAGAATGAGACAATGGCGCTCATCACAAAAAATGCTAGGCAGGTAACTAACTACATTTATAATCATCTATGGTTACTTGCTCAGATGCATGAATTCTGTCAAGGAGACTTGGTTCGTCCTGGTGCAACTCGGTTCGCAACCAACTATATTTGTATAAACAGTATAGTTAAGCATAAAGTTGGCCTTAGAAGGTTGTTTACCAATGATCAATGGCATGGTAGCCCATTGAGTAGGAAAGTGGAAGGCAAGAGGGTTGAGGCTCATATCCTCGACCAAAGATTCTGGGAGTCCTTGGAGATGATGCAATCAATATATGAACCATTATATTGCATCCTCCGAATTGTTGATACAGAGGTAGTCCCAACCATGCCAATCTTGTATGATATGTTCAATCGAATGAAAGAAAAGATAACCCGTCTTAAAGGGAAGAAGTGGGTCCTTAAAATCATACAGGAGCGATGGGAAAAAACATTAGTGCATCCCTTACATGCCGCTGGTATATTTCTATCTTATTGAACTTATTAATATTTTATTTTATTGTTGTTTACTAAGTAAAGTTCATTCATGATTTGCAGCTTATTACTTGAATCCTCGATATCAATATCAAGCAGGTGTTGGGCATGACTCCTTCCGTGTCCAATCAGTTCAACAAGTATTCCTCAAATTGAATCCAAATGGACAAGTGGGTTTACAAAATTTTGGAGTAGACGTAAGTTCACTACCATATATGAACCTTGATGAGTTATTTTGAATCTTGATGAGTTATTTCGAATCTGTACATCTATGGCATTATATTAACATCAGCCTTAATGTAGTTGATCAACTTTAGAGATGGTCGGAAAACATTTCGTTCACCTATGGCTGTACAATCACGAACGAAAATGCCCCCAGGTATATTACTTGCATTTAACTTGATATTCTATGACTTAGCACTTTATAATGCATCTTACATTAAACTTGATTATGACAGCTGAGTGGTCGGAACTATATGGCCAAGCTTCTCCCAGCTTGCAACAAATTGCTGTTCGTATATTATCACAAACGGCATCATCTTCGGCATGTGAGAGAAATTGGAGTACATTTGTTTTAATTCATACAAAGCAAAGAAATCGTCTCGCATATTCTAAGTTAGAACAACTTGTTTTCTATTATTACAACATGAAACTCAAGTTAAGAGATGAAGAAGCCGAAGCCGGTAAAATTGTGGAAGAAGACTACGTTGACCTGTTGGAAATTGCAGGTCAACATGTGGAAGGTAATGAGGCTGATCCACTTCAAGCATGGATTATGCCAGCTCACTTGGATGATGATAGTGGAAGGCCTGACCCTCGAGTAGCACATCTTGCTAGTGAACACGGTGTTAATGTCAATAGAGTGCTATCTAAAGAAGTGGGGAGTGAGGACGTAGGAAGTGAGCGGACAATGTCTTCATGGGAGAGATCAATGCTTGGTTCTACCGGTAGACGTGACTTACGAGCTGATGCTACTAGTAAGGGACTTCATCAAAATAAATCTCCAGATGATGATGATGATGATGATGATGATGGAGGAGATGATGTTGAGACAAACGATGAAGACAAGGATGGCGGAGGGGATGATGACGGGGGAAATGAACATGTAACCGATACATATGCACCCTTGAGGCCATTTACTGAAGAGGCGGATTTCACTCATGCCACACAAGATTATGATCATGGGTGTAGAGAAGGAGGAGTAGGAATCGGTGGTGTCGGAAAAGATTACACTCGGACACGAAACATATACGAAGGTTATGGAAACCCATCTTCTGAGGATTCCATGGCAATTAGTTTTGAGTCAATGAGTTTAGGCACCGATCCTAGTAACTACTCAAATGATCCATATGCTTATGGTCCATATCGTCACCCCCTGTTAGACAACTATCTCCCTCAAATGTCACATGAAGATTATGGAGAAGTTAGTTGGGTAAATCCGAACTACCCTATCTATGGAGGAAAAGTAGGCCATTCAAAGGAGATATACGAATACTATGTCCAACAATACATTTCCTTTTGGTCAAATAGCATCAGTTGGCAAAACTTTTGTGTCTTGGTAGATCAAGAGATTCAAGACCAATCTAATTTTCAAGCTGGTCGACACTCTACTTGTTTTTGATCAAGTTCAATGTGTACAATATTGTTAATGGAATATTATCAATGAAATTATGTTTTAATTTAAGTTTATCTTTAAGATTTTATACTTTAGTGGTCGGCAGATCTATATTCTATCATATGATTCATCATATATTTATCATATCAAAGTCATTTTATAGTTTTTATTAGTCCTATATAACCATTATTGGGTACTTAAGTGTTTGCCAAAGTTTCATTCCAAATTTCTGTCATTTGGACCCAATTTCCGTCATTTTTGTTGACCGTAAACGATATCGATATTTGGGGCGAGATATCCGTAAATTCGGCGAGCGATATATCCGTCGATATCGATATTTTCATCCTTGTGAATAATGTGAAAATTAATTGTCGCGCTCACAAATTTTCATTTACCTCCAAAACGCTTCACTTCCCTCTAGGGCACGCTTAAGCGCGCCTTAAAAAGTCATTATTTAAGGGCGCACATTACACGCCTTAACATCTAATATTTTAAGGTACACTTTTAAATAACGTTATTATTAGTTATAAAAGAGGGCACACACAAATTGTGTGCCTTAAATAGTATAAAAATAACCACTTTTAGGGCGTGCAAAAATACGGGCCCTAAAAAGTACCCTTTTAGAGCGCTCATTTTTACACGCCCTAAAAACCGTCTTTTGGTGTAGTGACATATTACTATCTAAGACCTAATTATATTAGTTGTGTTTAAGATATTAGGTTCAAATGGGCTAAAATTTTGAAAAATATTATTTAGACTAATTTCTACCAATAGTACAACTGATCAATACCGAATTTGAAATAAAATAAAATAAAAATCTTGGAAGGTTTTATATAGCATTCCCAGCCCTTGGAAAAGCCCCGTCCTTGGCTCTCCCATATTCGATCATCAACCACTTCAATGTACATCTCAAGTTATTATAATATTATCACAAGTGGGGTCAAAGTTCAAATTCAAAATTTTAACAATTTTTTCCCATATAATACGTACATACATGTTGATGACTAAGCTGCCAAACTGGTAGGATTAAGTTAGCAACACGTGGAGCAAAGAAGGCAGGGTGTGTGTGAGTGCTGAGGTGGATAACAGATTCATCTCCTCAGTGTGTGTTTGGTTGCGTAGGCTGCAAGAAAGTTACCTAGAGTCTAGGAATGACAAGTGTCTTAATGTGAGTGGTTAAAGAGGTGTCATGCTTTGTGTGTGTAACTGAATTCGAGTGAGAGTGTGATGTAAAATACACTGCTCAATTCATTAGAAAAATATAGTGAATGAAATCAAAGAAAATTAGTGTAGCTCTCAGAGCTTTGAATGTGATCAATTGAGCAAATTCTGTGTTAAGCATTTACACAAACACATAAAATGCATTACATTGTGCACTGATCATCATTCTCAGTTCATCATCGATTCACTATCCACACAGAGTACAAACAGTTAATTCATTAACCTAAACTAGTCACGGGCTACTCCTGATTCATTCGTTCCAGCTAGTGTGTGCGTGTTAAGTGAAAGAAGGAATCATACCTACAGACGTCTAAAATCCAAGATGGTATCAGAGCGGTGAGATCGCTGTGAACACTGGGACATTTCTGTGAAGCAAAGTATGGATGGAGGGGAGATGCGAGCACTGAAGTTTGATGGCGGGAACTATGAGTTTTGGAGCATCAAGATGAAGACAATCCTTCGAGCTCATGATCTATGGGAGTACGTTGATGTTGGCTTAAGTGATGAAAGAAATGAAGCAGGAGAGGTTGTGAATCAGCCAATGCGGGTTGAGTATATCAGGGATACAAAGGCCTTAGGATTGATTCAAATGTCAGTAGCAGACACGATCTTCTCTAAGATCAGGAATGAAGGATCTGCTAAGGCTGGCTGGGATGTGTTAAAAAGTGAGTACAGAGGAGAGTTGAAGGTAAGGGCAGTTAAACTTCAGTCCCTTAGACGAGATTTAGAATACATTAGGATGAAAGAGGATGAATCCCTAGGTATTTTAACACGACCCATCCCAATTCCTCCGGGATTACCATGGAATGTGTCATGCTCCCGTCTGACAAGAGGTGTCAGACAAGGGATAACTTGTTGCCACTGCCCAACTGGGCTTCCAGAGTGCGTAAGGATCGATGGAGGAGGTGTGCGATGCTCGAGTCTCTGCTGCAGTCGCATCCGGAATCAACCTGAAGGGCATTAAAAACAAAAGCTGTGAGTGGACGAAAATAAACAAGTCTGTTTAAAACATTTATAAGACATTTATGCCCCCCAGTAAAAGCATATGCATGCACCATAAACCGCTTTTCACATATTTATTCCGAAATAACCATTAGGGCCTTAGCCCAGAAACCAAAGCATAGTTTCAAATTCCAAAAGTCAATCCAAGAGTTATTTCATAAATCCAGTAATACTCATTTATTATTTTTCCATCTCCGGCATCCCCGATTCCTAGCGTCCTAGACGCTTGACGTTCCAGACGTCATATCTCACGGTATTAAGCAACGCGTGCTGCCCGGGGTCTCACCGGGTCCATATCTCTGACATCCCCGATGTCTGACGTCCATGACGTCTAGCAATCCTGCTCCTGGATCACTATAAGGTCCGGTAGCTCCGTACAATGAGCCCTCGCAGGCAATGCACCGTGACTTCTCCAGTGTCCCCGACACTTGGAGGAGACCGGGATATAAATATCCTCATATCGAGATGGTTTTATGGAACACATTCTATTATTCATTTCCAAAATATCACAAGGGCCCTGCCCCGAATTTCCATAAAACCGTCATAAGTCCAAATAATTGATTCAAATCCGAAATCGTTTGTTCAATAAATCAAACACGTAAATCGCCTCGAAATGCGTGAAAACATATAAATTCACTGATATCCAAAATAAATCAAATAATCACAATTATAACAATCATGAAACAGTTATGCATGCATCGAATTTATAAAACCAATGTCCACTCACAGACCGTTTAACCGAGCGCCTCGATACGCGTGCCATAGGCCTTCCCGAGCCACACCACTAACACCGGGACTCCCAATCCTGTCCAAATCACATTAGAGGGTCACTAACCTCCACATTAACATCTCATTAAAGTCCCGTAATTTTCCCGAATTTTTAAGTATTTTTAAACTGGATTTAAAACCTTCGGACATCCCGAACAATGTCGAGACGGTGTCCGATCGACACGAAACCAATCCCAAAATGTTCGTTACATTGTATAGGATAAAAGTCATGTTGACCTCACCTCGAGATTCGTGCCCACGCGCTGTCACGCGCCACCGTGAGTGGCTGCGCGTGAAAGCCACGCGCCTGCTACAGTGACTGCTACAGTGTTCCTTCTTCACCCGAATGACTGGTAAACGGGTCTGATTACCCGCGATAGGATCCGGTTCAATCACACCCAATTCGACATCAATTCAATCCATTCTTGATCCTATAACAATCATCAACCAACCAATTTTAGTTCTGTGACATCGATCAACATCAACCATTCTTTAATCAAGCCATCAACCCATGATCACCCAAAACGGGTCAATCACCAGAACTCCTCCAATCCTCAACCATTGCCAAATTAACTTCACAGGAAGCTTATAAGGATTAATACGAACCAATTCACATGATTAATTGAACACGACGTTACCTCAATCACCACGACTCAAGCTTGAGTTTTCTGGCCGTCCACCTCGTCCGTCCACGGCCCTAGGAGCCCCAAAGCTTGCCCCATTTGATCTGGTTCGACACGTTGAAGTTCCAGGAAGCTCAATCCATCATCAATTAGGCTTGGGCTGGCCTAAAACTAGAAGTTTGCATTTGAATTTCCCAGAAACCAGTTTCGGGTTTTCAGAGAAATCCAACCCCAAACTCACTCAATCCTTCCATTCTCAATCACAGAGGAACCCACACGACTTACACACCATTCCTTTAATCCAATTCAGCCGTTAAAGGCATCCAAAAGTGTCCAAAATCCACTGTGTAATGTTCCCCTGCACTGAACCGAAAACAATAGAAACTCAGTGCCTATGTCGTGCAATCGATGCCAACTCAACCCCATGTGCAATTCCACCTTAAACTGGCCCAAATCAATCATTTAATTGGTAAACAATCCATGGGATCGATCGCACCAACATTCCACCTCACAGTCAGTTCAATGAAACAGTGCCCCCGTGTGAAATTACAATTCTGCCCTTGTGCAGAAAATTACCAAAATGCCCCTCACGCATCCTGACCCGTAACTCGGTCATACGGACTCTGATTGATGCGTGCCGCCTGTCTACGAACTCAGGGTATCGAGACCTTCCTAACGGTCCTCGGTCCTCGGACATCGGACCTCCCGATCTAAAAGTCAACATTTCCCCTTATATCATCCAAATTACGAAAATGCCCTTGCACTTCCGTACATCATAACTTTCACCACGAACGTCGGAATCGAACGTGCCACCTGTCTATGAACTCGTGACGTCCCGAACTACGTCACGGTCATCGGTCAAAGTCCATTTGACCATCCGAATTAAAAGTCAACGTTTTGCCCACGTCCAGGGGCAAAACGGTCATTTTGCACAATTCGTCCGAAATCGCCCAACTAATCCCAGATTTGTAAATCATAATTAAATATTATTAAATCCCGATATTCGGGATGGGTCGTTACATATTTACTTGTCTAGACTCTTTGATATTGTAAATGAAATGAAAACTTATGGTGAAAGCATCTCTGAAAGAAGGCTAGCACAGAAGATTTTGATCAGTTCGACTAAAACTTATGATTCGATTGTGTCAATCATTGAAGAAACCAGGGATCTGGATACCATCATTGTAGAGGATGTTGTTGCCTCGATAAGATCCTATGGTCAGAGGCTGGAAAGACATTCAGATGTAGATAAGAAAGCTTTTGCAAGCTTGACAGTGAATAACAAACATGGAAATACCAGAAATAGTGGATCACAGGGGACAACTCAGCTGTTTTCCAAAGGAAACATGAAATGGAATCAAAATCTAATTCATGGAAACCTCACTATCATCATGGCTCAAATTCCACAAAGGGAGAGAGCACAAGGAAAAGAATGTTCTACAAACCAGTTGATAGACATCACTTTGGTGAGTGCTTGTAACGACCCGTCCCGAGAGCCGGGATTAGCAAAGTGATTAGTAAAGGATTGGTGAGCCTAATTGGTGTTTAGTTGGGTACTTTTGGATTTTAGCGTAGAATGACAATTTTGCCCCTAGTCTGGGCAAATAGTTGACTTTTAGTTCGGGCGGTCAATTGGACGTTGACCGGTGACTGTGACGTAGTTCGGGACGTCACGAGTCCGTAGACATGTGGCACGCCCGATTCCGACATCCGAGGAGGAAGTTATGATGTTCGGAAGGTTGAGGGCATTGCCGTAATTTGGTTAAAATAGGGGGAAAAGTTGACTTTTTGTACGATCGGGTTTTGAGACGTTGACCTAGGACCGTTAGGTAGATTTCGTCGTCCTGAGTTTGAAGACAGGTGGCACGTATTCATCGGAGTTAGGATGTGTGAGATACGGGTCTAGAAAGGTAGTGGCACAATTGTAAATTTGGTTCAAAAGAGGGGTATTTAGGTCTTTTGGTGCATGGGGATTAGGGATAATCTGAGTGGGCCAAGTGTACAGGTGCTATTGGATGTTTTGAATTGGGGCCATTAGATGGTGGACACGTGGGGTGTGTGTAGTGGCTTCTACATATTTCACAGGTGTGTTTAAATTTTGTCGTGTGTGTGTGTGTTTGTTCGACGAAGAGGGAAACAGAGGGTGTGACTAAGAGGGAAAATCGATCTGATGAAGGGAGTGTGTGTGTGCTGGTCAGTGAAGAAGTGAGAGTAGAGATTCAGTGAGAATAGGTGAGTGAGTTGAGTGTAATTTGGTGTGAGGAAACCGGTGGTGTGCAGGGTGTGTTCACGGGAAAAACCAGAGACAGAGAGGGAGTTGGAGGTGGTGGTGTGACCGTGTGTTGGTTCAATTGGACTCGAAGGGGAGCTGGGGCGGGTCTGTGGACACCAGGGAGTACGGCGGTGAGCACGGCGGTGATCGACAGGCAGGTAATCTCTTACCCCGTTCAGTTGCTCTGTTTTTCCATAAAGTTCAAACCGTGAGTTGTGGGTTTTGAGTTCGAGTCGAGGGGTCTGGTAGGTGCTAAAAGGTTCCCTAGGTCCCTAGGAAGCTGCTGGTTGTGCAGCCGTGACGGGGAAGTAGGTGGTTAGACAGATTGTAAAACAGGGGTTTTGGGTGGTTTTGTTTTGAGTTAAGGACGTTGAGAATTAGGCCGTGATGGAGTGTTTGGAGTAGGGGACTGGCTTGCTGGGTTGAGGATGAAGAGAATGGTGGAGAGAGGAGCAGAAATGGTGGCGGGATGGCGGAGAACCGGCCACGCCGGTTCGAGTTGCAGAGACCCGTCTGAACCGGGTCGATCAGAGGTTGCTGGTGACACTGTTCACGTGCGTGGGTTTCACGCGTAGGAGCTTCCAGACGAGCGTGGGGGCACGTGAAGGGTAGTTTGGGGAAGTGTCCAACATGACTTTTAAGGTATTCGATGTAACGAACATTTTGGCGTTGGTTTCGAGTCAATCGGACATCGGCTCAATATGTTTCGGACTGTCCGAAGGTTTTAGACCTCAGTTAAAAATAGTAAAAACTACGGAAAAATTACGAGGTTTTAGTAGAAGCTTCATTAAGTAGTTAGTGACCTTGTTATGGGATTTGAATAGGTTTGGGAAAGCCGAGGCCAGCGGAATAGCCAGGAATGGCGTAAGTACGCGCGTATCGAGGCGATGACGGAATGGTCTGTGAGTGGGCTTTGCTTTCTAACTCTTGATGCATGCATATATGTTTTTATATGATTTCTATACTTTATTCTATGATTTGATTTATGATTGTGATGGTTTATGGTTGTTGCACGTTTTTCGAGGAAATGACGATTTTCACGTTTTACGAGGTTTTGATAACTATCGTGATTTGAACTTGGTTTAATGAATTGATTTCGGGATTTGAAATACTATTTGATTTCAAAAAAAAGTAAAAGGATTTCGGAAAAGTGTTTTCGGGCTTAAGGCCCAGTTCAAAAAGTGGTTTTTTTGAGAAACGTGATTTCGGGTTTTTGAATCGGAATTCCGGATGACGATTCGGGATTCGATTTGGGACTTGGAAGTGGATTCCGGGTTTGGGTTCGGAATGATTATTCCGGATGCCAGCTTACAAAATGATGGTTGCGGATTCGGATCTGGAAAGGAAATGGATATGAGTTCTGGATTTGGATATGGAAATGGAAAATGGTTTTCAAATGGTTTTGATTGGATTTGGTGGATCTGGTTATTGGGTTTAAAGACCCGGATTATATTTGACGGGAGACGGGCCCGGATTGAGTTTAAAGACTCGGGAGTTTAAAGACTCGGATATATTGATATTTCCCCCGTAGGCCTGTTGAGTTTAAAGACTCGGATTATTGAGGCCTAGTTATTGAGTTTAAAGACTCGGATAGATCCAGCAGGTTCGATGGATGAGAATGTGGTTTCAAATGTGTTTTGGATTTCACTAAGACTTGATAATAATGGTTTTCTGAGGTTTTGGGCAGTGGCCCGGAGGAAATGGTTTTTGATAGTTTTGGGTTGAGGCCCAAGATTTGGAAAAAGGAAAACATGTTTGGTTTTCGTACATGGTTTTATGACATGAAATTGATATGCATGCATTGGTTTTGAAACGGAGGGTATAATTGTCATTGTTTTACGAAACGTTTTTGAACTTAAACTTTATTTTTGTCCACTCACAGTCTTTTCGTGTTTTCGATACCCTCCAGGTTGCTGCGGTGCAGGTTGTTGGTCAAGAGAGCCGAAGACATCAACCGTACGAGCCACTGTAGACTTTGCGCACTCTGGGAAGTTCAGAAGTTTCTGGACGGTCGGATCGGAACTCCCTTGTCTGATTTACATGTCACACGGGGGTTAGGCGTCTGTTTGGCCCTTGTGTCATGTGCAAGCCAGACGGGAGCGGGGTTTAGCCCTTAATCCCGGGGGATTAGGGGTGGGCCCTGACAATGCTAGCACAAGGACAAGGCAGTGCCTAAGGTGAAGTGTTATAACTATCAACGGTTTGGACACATGTCAAGAGAGTGTCCTGAACCAAACAAATCAGGAAAGTCTGCCACAATGAATCTAGCAAAGGAAGTGAAAGAGATCACAGAGACTCTATTCTATGCCTATAATGCAGCATCTGTGAAGGGGGATGATTAAGTGTGGTATGTGGATAGTTCTTGTAGTAACCACATGACATCAAAGGAATCAGTGCTGAAAGACAGTGACAGAGATATAACAGTAAAGGTGAAGATGGGAAATGGTGAGTTAGTAAGGGCTGTAGGAAAAGGTACACTAGTCATACAGACTAAGCAGGGTGAGAGGCTAATCAGGGATGTCATGTTACTACCAGGACTAGAGGAAAACCTGCTTAGTGTGGGACAGATGTTAGAACATGGCTATTATCTACTTTTTGGTGATGGCACAGTGGACATATTTGGAGACAAAGAGATGAAGGATAAGATTGCTAGAGTGCCTATGATAAAGAATCAATGTTTTCCACTTACCTTGGAGAGTATCAACCCTATAGCAATGAAGACTGTTATACTGGAAGATGCAGACCTGTAGCACAGACGTTAGGGACATCTAAACTATGCTAGTTTGAAGACATTGCAGCAAAAGAGCTCGGTTGTAGGTTTACCTAGACTTACAACTCAAGGAAGAACAATATATGAAGGGTGTGTTACTGATAAGCAGCATGTGGAGATGTTTGACAAGGAGAAATCATGGAGGGCCACTACTCCTTTAGAGCTGATTGATACAGATATCTGTGGGCCAATGCAAGAAAAAACAGTAGGTGGAAACAGTTATTTCCTGACTTTTATTGATTATTGCACAAGAATGTGTTGGGTGTATTTTCTTCTAAACAAGTTAGGAGCATTACATGTGTTTAAGAAGTTTAAAGCAATGGTGGAGTTGCAAAGTGGATACAAGATCATGCAAATAAGGAGTGATAGGGGAGGTGATTATCTCTCAAAAAAGTTTGAGGAATTTTGTGACTCTACTGGCATCAAAAGATAATTGAGAGTGGCTTATTCTCCTCAGCAAAATGAATGGTTGAAAGGAAGAATAGGACCATTGTTGAAATGGCCAGGACTATGATGCATGCTAAGGGGATTCCTTACAAGTTTTGGGGAGAAGTTATTTACACAACAGTATACTTGCAGAATCGATGTTCTACTAAGGCTGTTGCTGAGCAAACACCAGTTGAGAAGTTTTGTGGAAGGAGAAAAGGGGTGAAACATCTAAGGGTGTTTGGAGCTCTATGTTATGCCCATGTTCCTAGTTATCTTAGACAGAAGCTGGATAGAAAGAGTGCAAAATGTGTGTTCATGGGTATGGAAGTTTTGAGAAGGGTTGTAGGTTATATAATCTGCAAACTGAAAAGATGGTGATATCTAGAAGTGTTGTATTTGATGAGAATGCACAGTGGGATTGGTGTGAGGCAAAGAATTTCACTACAAGATCAGGTTCTATGAGTGATGGGGCAGGTTAAAGTTTGGAGTACAATGGTTTTGTATTTAACCCTCGAGATGAAGGTCCAACAGTTGTTGTACAAGAGAATCTGGTACAGGCAGAAGAATCACAATCAAAACCCGAGTCTCCAAGTCAAACTCTAGTGAAGTATAGGAGCATTGATGACATCTATGCACGATGCCATATGAGTTTCATAGAACCAGAAATCTATGACGAAGCTGCAAAAGACCAGGTGTGGAAATCAGCTATGGAAGCTGAACTAAATATGATCAACAAAAATGGTACATGGGACCTAGTTGATAGACATGTGGACAAACCCATAATTGGTGTGAAATGGGTGTATAAAACCAAGTTAAATTTGGAGGGATCTATTCAAAAGCACAAGGTAAGGCTTGTTGCAAAAGGATATGCACATAATCCTAGAATTGACTTCAATGAGACCTTCGCTCCAATAGCAAGACTGGATACTATAAGAACACTAATTGCACTTGCAGCACAAACGAGTTTGAATTTGTATCAACTTGATTTGAAGTCTGCATTTCTAAATGGAAATCTTGAAGAAGAGGTTTACACAGAACAACCAGAAGGTTTTGTAGTTCAAGAGGAAGAAGGGAGGGTGTATAGACTCAAGAAGGCATTGTATGGATTGAAACATGCTCCTAGGGCTTGGTATGGTGAGATAGACTCTTTTCTATCTCAATGTGGTTATGTCAAGACTTCTAGTGTGGCTACTTTATATGTGAAAATAGCAAGTGATGGAGGAATTCTCATTGTTTCAATCTATGTAGATGACATTGTCTACACAGGATCTAGTGTGCCTTTAATCCAGGAGTTCAAAGCTGCAATGATGGGGAAGTATGAGATGACAGACTTGGGGCTATTGCATCATTTTCTGCAAATGGGAGTGATTCGGATAGACAAAAGTATCTTCATACATCAAAGGAAGTATGCCTCCACTATACTTGTAAGGTTTGGACTCAAAGATTGTAAACCAATGAGTACACCACTGGTTCCAAGAGATAAATTATAGAAGGATGATGGGATTGATCTTGCTGATGTACAACTCTACATGAAACTAGTGGGCACTTTGATGTATTTAACAGCAACCATACCAGATATCATGTTTGCAGCTAGTCTGCTATCAAGATAAATGCATTGTCAAACAAGCAAGCAACTTGGAACAACAAAGAGGGCTCTAAGATATGTTCAAGGGACGCTGTCGTATGTGATAGAGTATGTTAAGGGCAAAACTTCTACTCTCGTTGGATTTTGTGATAGTGACTAAGGAGGATCTGAAGATGATTCAAGAAGTACTTCAGGGTATGCTTTTACCATGGGAAGTGGGGTGTTTTCTTGGGCATTAGTGAAACAAAGTAGCGTTGTTTTTTCCACAGCAGAGGCAGAGTATATCAGTGCAGCAGAAGCTACAACACATGCAATTTGGCTTAGGTTTGTTCTAAAGGATTTTTGAGAGGAGCAAGGGGAGCCTACTACCTTACTTTGTGACAATATTTCAACCATTGCCATTGCAAAGAATCCAGTGTTTCATCAGAAGACGAAACACATTACTAGGAGATATCATTTTATATGGGAAGCCTTACAGGAAAACAAAATCACTTTGTTGTACTGCAGAACTGAAGATCAGCTTACTGATATCTTCACAAAAGCATTGCCTAAAGACAGACTTGGGAAACTAAGACTACTCTTATGGGTCAAACCAGCTTCCAGCTTATAAAGGAGTGGTTGATGACTAAGCTGCCAAGATGGTAGGATTAAATTAGCAACACATGGAGCAAAGAAGGCAGGGTGTGTGTGAGTGCTGATAAGGCAAAAACTACGCATTAAATTAAATACGTAATTCGAATATTATGCAATTTAAACCCTTTTTTTGTGTAGATGTAGTATTGGTAAATAATGATCGTTCTTAACCAGGGAAATTAGGGAACATTAAT
This sequence comes from Prinsepia uniflora, assembly GCA_032719365.1. Classification (NCBI taxonomy): domain Eukaryota; kingdom Viridiplantae; phylum Streptophyta; class Magnoliopsida; order Rosales; family Rosaceae; genus Prinsepia; species Prinsepia uniflora. The sequence continues at coordinate 39,319,694 of CM064865.1, forward strand.
AATATGTTAGTTAAAAAGAATAATGAATAATCAAAGAATAATGAATTAAATAATTAAGAGTTAAAGAATAAATGAATTAAAGAATAAATGAATTAAAGAATAAAAGAATTAATGAATTAATGAATTAATGAAATAAAGAATTAAATAATAAAAGAATAAAGAATTAAATAATAAAAGAATAAAGAATTAAATGGGGGGTTTTGAGAAGATTGTAATCATATGATAAAGAAAACAAGTAAAAATAATTAAAAACTTAATTCTACTTCTACTTTAACTTTTGTGCAAGTGAACTTTTTTCAAACACATATTTTTACCAACATTCTAACATCATGCTCATATTGAACCAATCACGAAATCCTACCTTAATCATCTCAAATACATGCATATATTTTTCAATATTATTAATGCACCGAACGGCGGTTATAAACACTTATAATACGATTCACCTTACATTATTGATTTTAATGTGTGTCAAACATTTAAATCTCTTTAATTTTCGACTAAGTGCACCCAACAGCGGTCATAAACACTTAGCGTAGCATTGAAGTTTAAGCCCTAAAACATATGAAGTAAAAGAAATTCAAAAAGTAAAACACATGGAGATTGCATTCTTACTTACAAATGTTTAGAAAGAAAATACCAACACATATATTGAATTATAAGTAAAACCAAAACAATAACAAGAATTTAAGTAAATGGAATAATGACAGGACCCGTCCCGATCCCTCAGGGACCACAAGGGGACGTGCCCTGCTCCCGTCTGACACCCAATAATTCATACCAAAATTAACCTCAAATCATCAAATGCATAAATAACCAAATAAACGTTACACATCAAATCCGAATTAAACGAATGTCAGACAAGGGATGAAAATCCGAAATACAAGTTGCGAGCACGACTCTATTAAAAACCTGCGGGTACACCACCCAACAGGGGTTCAAGTACGCAGAAAGTGGATCTATGCCTCAGCCTCAGGTTCCTCCTCTACCTCAGTATCACGACCTGGAGGGGTTACCAAAAACATTAAGGGTGAGTGGACCGAAACTCAAGTTTATAAAATCATTTGATAAGTAAAACATATAATTTACCCCTCTGTTTTCCAAACATGCATGCATCATTATTTAAAATCATAAACCATATAATATGAACCATAAGGCATGTAATAAAACCATAAGTATAATTTTAGTTGCTGCACTATACACTCCAATCCCGACATCCCTGATGTCTGACGTCCCTGACGTCAATAAGGTCACAATCACAAGGCTACGCGTGCCACTCGGGTCTCAATTTCCGAGTTCAATCCCCGAACCCCGTTCGGGTACAGCATCCCCGATGCTTAGCGTCATAGACGCTGGACGTTCTAGACGTCCGTGACCTCTCCGGGGTACCTCATCCGGAGGAGACAATATAACATGGAAGGATCTATACAGTGCAGTACCAAATACATTTTAGTGATATCCACATGCAAGGTATATATATACCTAGATAAAATCTGAATCAATCATTAAGTTTCATCAAACGGGTCTCAAGCCCAAATACCGTGAAACGTGCCATAACCATATTTTCCATATCATCAAAACCATCATTGTTTTTAGCATGTGAATAAGTATAATAAACCAAAAAACATTTATGCACGCAAGGGTTTAAGAAAATGGCCCACTCACAGTACAGTCCTGCTGAAAACCGAGCGTTTACCCTCGATCTGGTACAATTACAAAATTCCTGTCACATCCAAAGTATACGTAAGGGTAAATACAAACCCCTAACATTCAACCATGAAACCTTAGACCGAAACCGGTCCGGAAAAGCCGCCCGAACGCGCTTTCCAAGGCAAAAACTCTCATTTTGACCAACTTAATGATCTCCGATCGACCCAAAACCACCGCCATTGGATCCGGATCGTCGAAACCTAAAGAATGGTGGTGGTCCCACCAAAATTACTGTTCACACACGCCCCCACGCGCCTGGTCAACCCTCTGGTCAACGGTGCTACAGTACTGCTGACATCAGCATGACGTCACTGCTGACGTCAGCATGACGTCATCACTGACAGTGTCAGAGGACACGTGTCAGCAGTCCATTGGTCCCTGGTCTGACTGAATTCTGACATGATGACGTCATCATGACGTCACTGCAGACGTCAGCATGATGACGTCATCAGCTACAGTAACCGGGTCTGAGAACCGGGTCACCGCAGACCCACGGTTCGACCCGATCAGTTCTCACCAACCCGACCACCATTTCTGATGGGATTTGTTCCTATGAACTCGTCACAAAGTGTTCTATGGTTCTATGGACTCAAAACTAGTTTCTAGGTTCAAAAATCTACCTGAAAATCGACAGGAACCCGGCTGCCGGCTCTGGTTCGTCTTCTCCAGCGAGTCTTCCAGCTTCCAGCCGCGAACCTTGGTTTAAAATGGTCGTCTGGGTCCCTAAAGTGTGTCTTAGAAGCAAACAAACAAAATCAACGTCAAAAACGGTCATTTCGAAGAAGGGAAGAAAATCGGGTCTCTCGGGTTTTTCAACCTACCGCCGCCGTGTCACCGCCGTACGTCGTCCAGTCCAGCAGAGGGTCGTCCTGCCGTCACAGTGAACCCAACCGTACGTTGGTTCGAGCCTCAGAGTGAAGGTTTGGATGATTTGGTGACTTGGGCTGTTCGGGTTTCCTTCTCGGGTCTGGGAGGATTTCCGGCCGTGCAGGTGGCCGTGGGGTGGTGGCCGGCGTCTGGGGGGTGGCAGTTGGCCGCCTGGTGTTGCCGTGAGGGTGAGGTTGAGAGGTGAGGTGCTGGTGTGGTTGTTCGAAGGGGTAGCCGTGCACACGGTTTGGGAGAATGAATGTGAGAGTGAAAAATCTGAGAATTAATAAACAGATTGGCTGGATGGAATGAAGGGCTGAGATTAAATCTCAGCATAGGATCAATGGTGAGGATTTGAGGAGAGGAAATCAATTGTTTAATCCAATGGCCAACAGAGATCCTTGTTTTAGGGAGTGTGGGAATGAGTGACACTTGTCACTCATCCAAGGGTCCAGATTGATTTGATTAAAGTAATCAGATTCCATTAAAAAAAATAATATTTTAATCCGGTTCTCGGTTGGTTCGGTTAAATGTTAAATACTTCCGTGACCATAACTTCCCCGTACGAAGTCCGATTTCGGCGTGCCGCCTGTCTACGGACTCAGGACGTCGAGACCTACCCAACGGTCCTTGAGTCAATTGAAAATTAGTTTCCAAGAGAAAAGTCAACATTTTCACCCTAACCGTCCAAATTACGGTAATGCCCCTGAACTTCCGATAGTCATAACTTTTTCCCCGATCGTCCGAAATGGACGTGCCACCTGTCTATGAACTCGTGACGTCCCGAACTACGTCACGGTCATAGGTCAAAGTCCATTTAATTTATAAATCAAAAAGTCAACAATTGGCCATACCCAACGCAAGGGTAAAAGCGTCAATTCAGACATTAACTTACAATATTAAAATCCTCGAATTTCCGGGATGTTACAACCTTCCCCCCTTAAGAAATTTCGTCCCGAAATTTCAAAGAAACAAGTAAGGAAATTGTTCTCGCATCTAAGCCTCAGGCTCCCATGTGGCTTCTTCCACATTCTGGTTTCTCCAGAGAATCTTCACGAGAGGGATCGTCTTCCGTCGTAGTACCTTGTCCTTCCGATCCAAGATCTGTACTGGTTGTTCTTCGAAGCTCAAATCCTCCCGTAGTTCGACAGGTTGTTCCCCAAGTACATGCGAAGCATCATGTACGTACTTCCGCAGCATCGATATGTGGAAAACATCGTGAACTCTAGAAAGTTCTGGAGGTAGCGCCAATCTGTAAGCAACCTTGCCAATCCTCTCCACGATCTCGTACGGTCCGATAAAACGCGGACTCAGTTTCCCCCGTCGGCCAAAACGGATAATCCCTTTCCACGGAGATAACTTCAGGAAGACAAAATCTCCTACCTCAAATTCCAAGTCTCGAATCCGTCGATCAGCATAACTCTTCTGGCGATTCTGTGCCGCCTTCAACCTCTCCTTGATCACGCGAACAGTTTCCATGGTTAAGTCCATCATCTCCGGCCCTACAGCCGCTCGCTCTCCTACCTCTGTCCAGCAGATAGGTGTCCTGCACTGTCGACCATACAGTGCCTCATAGGGTGCCATTCCGATGCTTGCCTGATAGCTGTTGTTGTAGGCGAATTCCATTAATGGCAAATGAGTATCCCAAGCGTCCTGAAACTGTAGTACACATGACCTCATCATGTCCTCCAGGGTCTGAATAGTTCTTTCAGACTGTCCATCGGTCTGTGGATGGAACGCAGTACTGAAACGTAGGGTTGTCCCCAGAGTGGCTTGCAAACTCCGCCAGAACCTGGAAGTGAAACGCGGATCACGATCGGACACGATCGATTCCGGCGTACCATGCAATCGTATGATTTCCTTCACAAACAACTGAGCCAGTCGGTTAGGTTTATAAGTCTCCTGAACGGGCAGAAAATGGGCTGACTTGGTTAACCAGTCCACGATCACCCATACTCCGTCAACTCCACTCTGAGTCCTTGGTAACTTAAAGACGAAGTCCATGGTGATGTGATCCCACTTCCACTCGGGAATCGGAAGTGGCTGCATAGCCCCATAAGGTCTCTGCCGTTCCGCCTTAACCTGCTGACAGGTTAAGCATTTACTCACGAATTCAGCAATATCCTTCTTCATTCCTGGCCACCAGTAATGGTTCCGGAGGGTACGGTACATCTTTGTACCTCCCGGATGCATAGCATAAGCCGAACTATGGGCCTCCTCAAGAATCTCGGCCCGTAACTCTGCCACTGCAGGTACACATAAACGGCCCAACTTCACAAGTGCTCCATCGTCCCGGATGGTAAAATCCTGTCTTTCATCCGCATCGACCTCAATTCTGTAAATACAGAGTATCGGATCCTGAAGTTGTGCCTCAATGATCCGATCAATCAGTACTGGTCGCACATGGAAGCTGGCCAACAAAGCCCCATGCTCGTCCGTACCCAAAATAACTCCCGCCTTCCGGAGTTCCACCAGCAAGGGAAGATACACCATCCCCAGGTGTGCAACTGATCCCGCTGATTTTCTGCTGAGTGCATCCGCCACCACATTGGCCTTACCCGGATGGTACTCGATCGTACAGTCATAGTCCTTCAGCAGCTCCAACCATCTCCGTTGTCTCATGTTGAGCTCCTTTTGAGTGAATAAGTACTTAAGACTCTGGTGGTCGGTGTATATCCGACACGTTGCGCCGAATAGATAATGTCTCCAGATCTTTAGAGCATGAACCACCGCTGCCAACTCCAAATCATGGGTAGGGTAGTTCAACTCATGAGTCTTCAGCTGCCGGGATGCATAGGCGATAACCTTGCCAGTTTGCATCAACACGCAGCCCAGACTCTGCAGCGATGCATCACTGAAGACCACAAACTCTCCACTGTCATCCGGCAATGCAAGGACAGGTGCAGTGGTCAATCGATCTTTCAACTCTTGAAAGCTTCGATCGCACTGCTCGTCCCAGATAAACTTTACTCCCTTCCGAGTCAAACGAGTCAATGGTGCAGCAATTTTGGAGAAACCCTCCACGAATCTCCGGTAGTAACCTGCTAATCCGACAAAACTCCGCACCTCGGTCACTGTTGTCGGTCTAGCACAGTTGGTCACCGCTTCTGTTTTCTGGGGATCCACGCAAATCCCATCCGTCGATATCACGTGTCCCAGAAAACCAATACTGCTCAGCCAAAACTGACACTTGCTCAGTTTGGCGTACAATTGTTCTTGTCTCAGCCTCTCCAAGACCAACCGTAGATGTTCCTCATGTGCACGGGCACTCCTCGAGTACACCAAAATATCATCGATGAACACAATCACGAACTTATCCAGGTAGGGTCGGAAGACCCGGTTCATCAGATCCATGAATGCTGCTGGAGCATTCGTCAAACCAAATGGCATAACAAGGAACTCGTAGTGTCCGTAACGGGTTCGAAAAGCAGTTTTCGGAATATCCTCCTCCGAAATCCTCAATTGGTGATACCCAGACCGCAAATCAATTTTCGAGAAGCACTGAGCTCCCCGCAACTGGTCAAAAAGGTCATCGATCCTGGGTAGAGGATACTGGTTCCTCAGTGTCACCTTGTTGAGTTGTCGATAGTCAATGCACAAACGGAGACTTCCTTCCTTCTTCTTCACGAACAACACCGGTGCTCCCCACGGTGAAGTACTCGGTCGAACATATCCCAAATCCACCAGCTCCTGCAATTGAGCCTTGAGTTCTCGTAACTCAGCCGGCGCCATCCGGTATGGTGCCTGGGATATAGGTCGGGTACCAGGGAGTAGTTCAATTGTAAATTCGATCTCCCGCGATGGTGGCAATCCAGGTAAGTCTTCCGGGAACACATCCGGAAACTCACTCACCACCGGTATCTCGTCGATACCCGGAGTACCAACCTGCTCCGTCATGACATGCGCCAGATAACCCTGGCATCCCTTCCGTAGAAGTTTGGTAGCAGTAAGTGAAGAAATCACTTCAGGAGGCGAACCATCACGTTCCCCCTGAAAGATAACCTCCGGCAAACCCGGGCTCCGCAGAATCACTTGCTTGCTACAGCAATCGATGAGCGACCCATGCTCCGATAGCCAATCCATCCCTAGGATTATATCGAAGTCGTGGATATCCAGAATAATTAAGTCTGCTGGTAAATCCACATCCTCAATTCTTACCGGGCACCTCCGAATCACCTGATTCACAAGGTACACGATACCCATCGGGGTGCCAACACCCATTTCGCAATCTAAAGCTGATACCACACAATCAAGCATACCAGCACAACTTTTCGAAATAAAAGAATGTGTAGCCCCCGCATCCATCAATACACGTACAAGAAGGTTAAAGATATGTAGTGTACCTGTGACTACGCCTGGGGCAGTCCTCGCCTGCTGCTGGGTCATTGCAAACACTTGGGCCCTCGGCCCTCCGTTCCGTCTGCGCCCGCGCGCGCCACGCCCAGCACCACGGTCACCTCCCTGACCGCGACCTCCATTAGTGTGGGAAGTCGTGCTCTGCACCACACTAGAGCCCCCAGCGTCGTTGTTCTTGGACAACTGCGGGCAATCACTGGCATAGTGGCCCTCCTCCCCGCAAGCAAAACAGGTTACAAACCTCGGCCAGTTTGAATGCCCACCAGAAGCACCGCTCCCAGATGAACGCTGCCCAGAGTTATATCCAGATCCTCTGCCCTGAGAGCCTCCACGTCGACCTGACCAGCCACGACCCTAGAAGGATGAGGGTGCTCCCCTGTAGCTCCCTCCCTTGTTGTTCTTACGGCCCGATGGCCCATGATGTGGGCGATCTTGACGTCGCCCCTCGCCCGAAGACTGTCGTGTCTGGTGTGCCACCAGACTGGCCTCGACACGCACCGCTGCGTCGACCATATCTCTCAGAGAAGCATGAGTGGTAGCAGTCACACTGGCCCGGATCTCCCCTCGGAGTCCAAGCTCAAACCGCTGGCATTTGTCCTCCTCCGTGCTTACGAATGAAGCAGCGAACCGGGAAAGTTTCCCAAAAGTTTGCTCGTAGTCTGCAACAGACATGTCACCCTGCTCCAGCCGCAGGAATTCCGCCTCCCGCGCTGCGCGAAAGGATCGCGGGTAGTACTGGTCCAGAAACCTGGAACGGAAAACTTCCCAAGTAGTGGTATGGACAGACCACCCAGACATTTTGAGTCCGTGCCACCACTGGTAGGCTCCTCTTTCCAGCAAGAAGGCCGCCAGAGTCACTCGTTCGCCCGGAGGGCAGTGCATCACCGAGAAGATCCTCTCCCACTTGGTGATCCAGTCGTGAGCATCCTCGGGGTTTGCTCCCCCGCAGAAAGGAGTGGCTCCCAAACGTTGAGCCCTTTCAATGCTCGCGCATTCCATCTCTCTTTCTAGATCCTCGTCCGTTCGCGTATGAGGAATTCTCCTAGGAGGCATAACCAACTGTCAAGAGGCATAGATCAGATAACAATATTCTGAAAAGTCGAAAAGTAACTAGTACTAATCGCTAGTCTAGCATGCTGACCAAAACCTAGTACTGACCACAACCTAGTGCTCTGATACCAAGCTGACAGGACCCGTCCCGATCCCTCAGGGACCACAAGGGGACGTGCCCTGCTCCCGTCTGACACCCAATAATTCATACCAAAATTAACCTCAAATCATCAAATGCATAAATAACCAAATAAACGTTATACATCAAATCCGAATTAAACGAATGTCAGACAAGGGATGAAAATCCGAAATACAAGTTACGAGCACGACTCTATTAAAAACCTGCGGGTACACCACCCAACAGGGGTTCAGGTACGCAGAAAGTGGATCTATGCCTCAGCCTCAAGTTCCTCCTCTACCTCAGTATCACGACCTGGAGGGGTTACCAAAAACATTAAGGGTGAGTGGACCGAAACTCAAGTTTATAAAATCATTTGATAAGTAAAACATATAATTTACCCCTCTGTTTTCCAAACATGCATGCATCATTATTTAAAATCATAAACCATATAATATGAACCATAAGGCATGTAATAAAACCATAAGTATAATTTTAGTTGCTGCACTATACACTCCAATCCCGACATCCCTGATGTCTGACGTCCCTGACGTCAATAAGGTCACAATCACAAGGCTACGCGTGCCACTCGGGTCTCAATTTCCGAGTTCAATCCCCAAACCCCGTTCGGGTACAGCATCCCCGATGCTTAGCGTCATAGACGCTGGACGTTCTAGACGTCCGTGACCTCTCCGGGGTACCTCATCCGGAGGAGACAATATAACATGGAAGGATCTATACAGTGCAGTACCAAATACATTTTAGTGATATCCACATGCAAGGTATATATATACCTAGATAAAATCTGAATCAATCATTAAGTTTCATCAAACGGGTCTCAAGCCCAAATACCGTGAAACGTGCCATAACCATATTTTCCATATCATCAAAACCATCATTGTTTTTAGCATGTGAATAAGTATAATAAACCAGAAAACATTTATGCACGCAAGGGTTTAAGAAAATGGCCCACTCACAGTACAGTCCTGCTGAAAACCGAGCGTTTACCCTCGATCTGGTACAATTACAAAATTCCTGTCACATCCAAAGTATACGTAAGGGTAAATACAAACCCCTAACATTCAACCATGAAACCTTAGACCGAAACCGGTCCGGAAAAGCCGCCCGAACGCGCTTTCCAAGGCAAAAACTCTCATTTTGACCAACTTAATGATCTCCGATCGACCCGAAACCACCGCCATTGGATCCGGATCGTCGAAACCTAAAGAATGGTGGTGGTCCCACCAAAATTACTGTTCACACGCGCCCCCACGCGCCTGGTCAACCCTCTGGTCAACGGTGCTACAGTACTGCTGACGTCAGCATGACGTCACTGCTGACGTCAGCATGACGTCATCACTGACAGTGTCAGAGGACACGTGGCAGCAGTCCATTGGTCCCTGGTCTGACTGAATTCTGACATGATGACGTCATCATGACGTCACTGCTGACGTCATCATGACGTCACTGCTGACGTCAGCATGATGACGTCATCAGCTACAGTAACCGGGTCTGAGAACCGGGTCACCGCAGACCCACGGTTCGACCCGATCAGTTCTCACCAACCCGACCACCATTTCTGATGGGATTTGTTCCTATGAACTCGTCACAAAGTGTTCTATGGTTCTATGGACTCAAAACTAGTTTCTAGGTTCAAAAATCTACCTGAAAATCGACAGGAACCCGGCTGCCGGCTCTGGTTCGTCTTCTCCGGCGAGTCTTCCAGCTTCCAGCCGCGAACCTTGGTTTAAAATGGTCGTCTGGGTCCCTAAAGTGTGTCTTAGAAGCAAACAAACAAAATCAACGTCAAAAACGGTCATTTCGAAGAAGGGAAGAAAATCGGGTCTCTCGGGTTTTTCAACCTACCGCCGCCGTGTCACCGCCGTACGTCGTCCAGTCCAGCAGAGGGTCGTCCTGCCGTCACAGTTCACCCTAACCGTCCAAATTACGGTAATGCCCCTGAACTTCCGATAGTCATAACTTTTTCCCCGATCGTCCGAAATGGACGTGCCACCTGTCTATGAACTCGTGACGTCCCGAACTACGTCACGGTCATAGGTCAAAGTCCATTTAATTTATAAATCAAAAAGTCAACAATTGGCCATATCCAACGCAAGGGTAAAAGCGTCAATTCAGACATTAACTTACAATATTAAAATCCTCTAATTTCCGGGGTGTTACAAATAAAGTTACACTTTCGGAACCCAAGAACAGCTTGTGATTCCGAAAGTGGATGGAAACAATGGAATGTTATTCATAAGAAACACCGAACAGCGGCTAGAACCTTATGAAGATGGAGGATAAAACATAAGAATGCGGACTTAAATTCTAGAATTATTTTGGAAATACTTGGCTTAGGTATTTCTTAAGGAAAACATAAAAATGTGTTTAAAGATCTCAAAGAAAAATCACAAGAACAAAGTAAAGAAGAAATAAAATAAAGAAATAACATAAATTAAGAATAAGAATTAAAAGAAAGATAATTAAATAAAAAATCTACAAGAAGTTAAAATGGTCCCCAAAAGAACAAAAAGAAAGAAGATGAACTAAAAGAAGAGAAGAATTAGAGAGAAATAATAGAACCAAGCTACTAAAAAGAGAAATAAAATGGGACAAAATGAGGACTCTAACAAGTGAAATGGCCTCCCTATTTATAGAGAGAGGCCTACAATATTCAAATAAAAATACAAAATAAAATAAAATAAATGATATGATGAACAATGATGGAAAATGATGATTTTGGGCTGGTTTGGTGTTGGAAATTCAGAAAAATAGCTGAAAAAGGGAGCAGTTGGGTGCAGTTTTGTCATGGAAAATTGACTGAAAATGACTGAAGAGGAAATGAGCATGTGAGGTTCGGTAGGGGAGAGCTGGCTGGGCTGCAGAGAGTTGGTTTGAGACTGCTGAAATAGGGCAGGAAGACCAGCGGAACATGCGGGTCAAGGGAGCGGGTAATCAGCGCAAGCGTGCTGGCTGTGGGTCTTAATTTTGGGAAGCGCGCGCCGAAAACAGAATACGCTTTTCAGTAGGAAGCCGCTAGAGCGAGGACTGGGCTGAGCGTATCGCTGGGCCGTGATGACTTGGGCTACTGGGTCTACGAGCGAGATGTGGGCTGCAGCTGGGCTGAAATGGATTTTGGGCTGGGCGAATTCCTTTGGGCTGCACAAAAACAAAATGGGCTGGATTTAAATAAGATTTTGGGCTTGCAAAATAAATATTAATTAATTTGTATAATTCAACCGAATTCCGTCCATAATTTCTTCGTTATAATTCCAATCGGGACGATTCTTTCGCCAAAATGCTCCAAATTACAAACTTTATTTATTTAAATAGAAATATGACAAAATAAATTATTTTATCAAATTATTTATTATTTTAATATTAAAAGTAAAATATAAAGGGTATAAAAAAATATAAAATAATTCTTATTTGAGGACCTATTAAGTGTTGAGGTGGATAACAGATTCATCGCCTCAGTGTGTGTTTGGTTGCGTAGGCTACAAGAACGTTACCTAGAGTCTAGGAATGACAAGTGTCATAATGTGAGTGGTTAGAGAGGTGTGATGCTTTGTGTGTGTAACTAAATTCGAGTGAGAGTGTGATGTAATATACATTGCTCAATTCATTACAAAAATAAATTAAAGAAAAACAGTGTAGCTCTCAGAGCTTTGAATGTGATCTATTGAGCAAATTTTGTGCTAAGCATTTACACAAACACATAGAGTGCATTGCATTGTGCACTGATCATCATTCTCAGTTCATCATCGATTCACTATCCACATAGAGTACAAACAGTTAATCATTAACCTAAACTAGTCACGGGCTTCTCCCAATTCATTCGTTCTAGCTAGTGTGTGCGTGTTGAGTGAAAGAAGGAACCATACCTGCAGGCTTCTGAAATCCAAGAATATCTACATACCTTTAATCTCATTTTGCACGTACATTCTCTTTTTATTTCTGTTTTTTCATTCTCATCGTTATAACATTTCTTGATAATTAGAACCTCTATAACTCTATATTTAAGGATATTACTCATAAGTTCTTAATAACTCAAAAATTTATTTCAAAATTCTCAATGCTTAATTTTGAAATCTCTTTCGGCTTCAGAACCTGTGAAAAGGTATGAAATCGAATATGAAAGGCTCCCATTAGTTTGTCTTCACTATGCTCAGTTGGATCACCTTACTATCTCTTGTGCTTTTCCTATGTTGGGGGAGGGTAAGGATGAACCGTTTGGTGGATGGAGGACTATAGATAAGGAAGTGTATAATATCCCACCTAAGAATGGTTTAAAAGGCTTTGTGTTTGGACTTAGCATAAGAGCAAAAGGACTGAACTTTGATAGAGCTGATGTGACAGGACCCGTCCCAAATCCCTCGGGATTAGAGTGGGACGTGCCTACTCCCGTCTGACACGAAGTGTCAGACCAGAGATATTTTCGTCCTTTGCCCAACTGGGGCTATCAGAGGGCGCTAGGATCCGAAGGAGGAATGAAATGTCTCGTCTCTGCTACAGCCACATCCGCGATCAACCTGAAAGACATTTAAAATACAAAAGCTGTGAGTGGACAAAACAATTATTTTGTAAAAACATTTCATAAAAGACCTTTATGCCTTTCATTAAAAACATATATGCATTCGAAAACCATTTCTAGGGTTGATGCTAGGTCGCCATAAACCGTCATGAACCATAAAACCAATTGGGCCTTGGCCCGAAATCCTTAAATCAATACATGGGACCTCATCCCAAACCAAAACACGTGGGAACTCGTCCTAAATCCAGCTCATATGGGTCTCACTCCAAAACCAATACCCGTGGGTCTCAGCTTAACGTCGTCTCAGTGAAAACTCATACACATATACATATATACATATATAACTCATCCTAGGCACTTCCTAAGAAGATGCCAACTCGGGCACACAGCCCCTAGGGAGCACATCCCCGATATATGTCACGATGTCTTTATATATATAAGTATGCATACTACTCGGAGTCTCACTCCGAGTCTTTTCCCAAGAATTCTCCATCAGGGAGGCTCTATCTTCAGACCTAGTCCGATCATCTCTCTGAAATCTGGTCCGGGACCACATCATAATGCTCACTCCTCGAGCGGGATCCCTATGGGGATACCCACTCTGGTCTGTGGATCGTGACTCTCTAAGTCGACGTCCGGAGGAGACCAATCAATAAGCTCATCAGGAGGGTATATACATACTAGTATAGAAAACCATAAAAATGGGACTCACGCCCGATAACATAAAGCAACTGGGCCTCCAGCCCGAACATAGGACTCAACAGGGTCTTTCACCCGATTTCACAGTAATTGGGCATCGAGCCTAAGCTCGTAAATCAATGGGGCATCGACCCCGATATCTCAGGGTCAGTCACGATCCCGATCATAGCGATGCGTGCAACCATCAATCCAAAACCACTCTCAATCCGGGTATGTCACCGTGAACACATCACTGCCGCGACCATCTCGAGACCATGGTGCACACGTCGATGATCGATCCTCTAAACCGTCAGCACTCTAAAGTCGAGCCTCTAGTGACTGCTCGACAAGAGGACGTGCATCGTGACCTCTTCGGAAGGAATGCGTCCCAATTCGGAGGCGAGCGTCACGTCGTCCGTCGCCATGCACACAACACATGTCGCGACCACGACTCAAACTTGTAGGTCATCAATAGGGTCTCATGCCCGAGTCAAAACCAAATCTAAATGGGTCTCATGCTCGGTTTTACCTTTTCAAAACCATTTCATGAAAACGGAAAGCATAAGCGCGTATAAGCACAAATAAAATCAAGAACCTCGAAGTGCGTGCCCATACGTAAACACACACCAAAATGCACTCAAGGCATCCCAAAACACATATTAAAACATATATAAAACATTTATACATGCATCGATTTCGGAATTTTTAACTATTTGTAAACGCGCACCGAATCCTTCGGATAGCCCGAACTATATCGAGACGATGTTCGATCGACTCAAAACCAGTCCCAAAATGTTCGTTACATCGAATAGATGATTTCACATGTTGGAATCACCCCCAAATTCCTTACCACGTGCTGCTTGAAGTGGCTGCACATGGGAGCCACGCGCCACGAACAGTGTTGTCCCCTACCTCGGTCAGACCGGTCCGATTTTCTCTACAACTTGGACCGGCGTGACCGGTCCAGCCTCCTCCCCTTTCCAATTTTCATCATTTTCCTTCCTAATCGATTCCATTCTTCATATTTTGATCCTAGGAACCTACACTTATGAACCAAAACGTCTAAAACCTACAAAATCTCCACGGTCTGATTTTCCTTCCCGCGGTTCACTTTCCCAGAATTGTCCCAGGGCTGCACAGCCATGAACTAGCCCTCAAAATTATCCTAACACGTCCCTAGTAACCCAACAAATCCATCATGATCACTAAAAACGACCCATAATGCTTGAAATAAAAAATGGAGAAAATCGGGTAAAACCGATACCTTTGCACGGGTTTGCCTCCGCCGTCCATGACGTCGCTTCTCCTGGCCGGCCACCAACATCCTCAGTCCTCCTCTCACTCTCTTGGTTCCTCAGACATGATCATATGGGGTAAGGGTTTGGATTTGGGGTGAAAGGTTTGATCAGTTTTGGGTTTGGGGAAATGATCGAACAAGAGAAAGGGGAAGGGATATGCATGATCATGTTTAGGCTGGGCAATGGATGGGTGACACTTGTCACCCATCCATTGGGCCTGTCCAAAAAGGTGGGCCCCACTTGCTGCCAAATAGCCCCCATCGCGTAAAACGTGGAATAGTACGTTCAAACTTCCGTGAACCGTAATTTCTCCGTCGAACGTTCGAATTCGACGTGTCGCCTGTCTACGGATTCGTATCGTCCCGATCTACGTAATGGTCTTCGGCCTTCGGCCATCTGACCTCTCGGGTCAAAAGGCAACTGTTGGCCCCTTTTCAACCAAATTACCAAAATACCCCCGAACTTTCGAACATCATAATTTCTTCCTCGAATGTCGGAATCGAACGTGCCACTTGTCCATGAACTCGTGATGTCCCGAACTACGTCACAACCATCGGCCAAAGTCCATTTGACCACCTGAACGAAGAGTCAACGTTTCGCCCATTCTAGGGGCAAAACAGTCATTTCACCTTGAACGTCTGCTAATCCTCGTCTAATCCCCAGTTAATCTCCCTAATCCGTCATTAATCCTTAATTAATCCCTCTAATTCTGGACGGGTCGTTACATGATGCTCCTAGGTGGGATGCGCATCCTTAATCCTTTGGCGATGCTTTTAGGGAAGAGATAGACACGGGCTATGCGGGGCTTACGACTAGTTATAAAAATGATGTTGGACCTTGGAAGAGACAACGTGGAGAACTAGGTTGGGGTGAGCAACAATGTTATTGCGGTGGAGCAGGGAACACCTTCCAGCCCATCACTACGAGCACATGGAGTGGAGTCGACGGGTGCTGGAACTATGATAGTGTAGCAGGGGTCCTATTTTGGTGCTACGAGCAGTTTAGTTTTCAAGCGGGCGGTCACCATGGACACAGAGATGGGAAAGAGTAGGAAAACTAATTAAAGTTTTTTGAAGTAGATTTAGAGTAGGAAAAACCAAGTTTTTTGAGTAATTGAGTGGAAAGACTGAGCAAGGCCCATCCACTCCTCACGGGCCTGATTTAGAGTTGGAGAATCCAATTATTTCGAATAATAAGATAGTGGGGCAGCATGCTTGTCCAGCATCAGTTAGGTAGGTTTTGATGTATGAGGGTTCTAATGTACGTGTGATATGGAAAACATGAAAAACAAATAGGGAAATGGTGGGCACCGAGGGATAGCTTTGTGGGGGCTCCCAGTTAAAATTAAGTCACTCAAAACCGGGATAGTCTATGCGAATGGTTGGTTCAAACTCTAGTGCCTCTAGTGGCAAACGTTTGGTGATAGAAATTTTACCAAGCACAAAAGATGTACTAGGAAAAATCTCTACGTGTAATAAACTTTACAAGTGCACAAGACGTGTAGATAGTATAGATGCAAGCAAAGGTCGATCCCACGAAGACTTGCTCAATGATATCCAATTCCGTTTAACTCAATTGACTTAAGTGGAGTAATTAAAATGCAATGGGGGGTTTGTTATGTTTTATGACTGAAATAAATTAGCTAATAATAACTAACTAAGTCGAGCTAGGGTTTCTATCCACCTTTACCAATTATAGTTCCGTTAGATTTCCTTGATTAGATTACTATGCATGTATCTGAATTAAGTGCTCGTGCAGGGGTCCGGCTAAGGTTCACCCCACACATATTATCTTCTCTTAGATTGCATGTTTAAGTGTGATGTGCCCGCCCTTAAACAACTATTACCGATGGTGAGTGATAATGCATGAAACATAAAGAAGATTTAATGACACTACACTGTCCCTAGAAAAGTGATGTGCAGACCTAGGAAGTCATGAGTTTAGATTACGAATAAGATTCCCCCTCTTAAACGTGATGCCATAAATTACAGGGTGAACACAAACATCAAGGTGATCCGTCAAGCAATTACATCGACAATTATACACAAATAAGGTAGCTAAGCTTATAAGCATAAATTGAGTTCATGAAGCGCAATAATCCAACAAATCCAGGCATTCATAGCAATCATAATCAAGAGCTAGAAATCAAACACGAACTAACATGGCTAGGTCTTCAAGTACCCCTAGCCCTAATTACACTACTCAAACATTATTGAATAAAACAAGCACATAATTAAAAGGTGCACAAATATAAATAAAGCAAGAAATAATAAAAGAACAATGATTAAAAGAGATGAAGGAAAACTCCCTCAAGGTAGACGTTCTGAATTTGAAGATGCCTGCATTATAAAGAGTGCTTGAATTAAATTACAAAACTCTAAACTAAGAACATGGATTGAAGTACGAATTTTGACAGAGTTTTGGGGACCTTCAAGAGGTAAATACGGCCTAAAAAAAATGAGAAAACATCTATTTATAACCCCAAACACCTGCCCTAACATCTCCCTCAAAGAAAAGGGAAAACCGCCCCAAAACAAGGAGGAAAACTCCTTGTTTTTGTGAAAAACCATAGTTGGCCGTTTTTTGTATCCTTCTTGTACAAGGAGTCCCTTTCCTTCCTTCTTTCCACTTCTTGACTTTATCTTTGACTAGGAATTCATTTAATGCTATCCTAAATCAGATTACATTGCCCTAAAATAAAGGAAACGTGGTAAATTGTGGCTAGGGAAGTTAATTAACCCTAGCCATGTACAAGATGGTTTCTTAATTTCCAAGAAACTTCTTTTTCCTTTTTTCTTGCCTCTTTAACTTCAAGATATGATTAGGAATATAATTAAGTCTTCTTATCCAAGTCAATCCATGTCATTCCTTATTGAAAAGGGAAGGAAAATTCGTCAAAAGGGCAGCTGCCCCAAATCCCTATAAAGTAGGAACTTGATAAGGTAGGAAATCCTAGTTTCTTGGGTTCCAAAGAACAGATAAGAACCCTTCTTTTAAAGGATCTTTTGGCCAACTTCCCCAGCTGGATTCCAGGGCATAATGTCTGAAACAACCCACTTAATCTAGGCGTGCAAGGCTGGCAAGGCTGATCCACAAAGTCACACACACACACACTCCTTGTAGGACTAGGAGTGCCTCTCGACCAAGAAAGGCAAGAACCCCTTTTCTTGGTCAATCTTGATTGTCTTTACATGTGCTATCACCTCATTGGAACCCCTGGAGATTATATGAGCTGCTGATCACATCCAATACATTGAAAAATGCCAATTCAAAGACAAAACCCGAGAGGCCCTTAACTGAGATTTCAGCTAGGGACCTTAACTTCATTTTAGTGCTATTCCTTCATTTTGGCTCGGATTTCCTCCATTCTTTTTGCATTCTCTTCAGAATTGACTTAACTTTCATAATCTACACATGTCTCACAAAATGGATCACTTTCTCCTATTGTTTGTATAATTATAATCAAAAGATAAGTAAAAGGGATAAGAAATAACATTGAAATGATGCTTAATTTGTGACTTATCAAATACCCCCAAACCTATCTTTTGCTAGTCCCTTAGCAAAACAACAAAATAAAAGACTCAATCTAGTTATGATAAGCATTTAAACCTCTAGGTTCACCTAGTAGGTGGAGTTTTGTCTCTTGAGGGTTATAGCAGCACGATACCCACAAACGTTTTACTTAACACAAAAGACGCTAAAAATCATGCATCAACAAATTAATAAGAATCAAGAATAGAAAACAAAATCACACGAACCAAGAAACATGCCATAACCGTGAACTCAAGGTGTCAAGTGTTTATACCAATATCTCAAATGATCAAACTAGAAAACAACATCATCTAAACACCATAAAAAGATTTCGCCTCGACTCTAATCCTCACTAGGCATCACTCAATACGCTCAAGAATCCTAAGGTTTTCACTCAGGAAGCATATATGAATATTTATGTAAAGAAAATCAATCACATATGGATTTCAATTAAGAGAAGCACTTTATTTGAAAATATGATCTCACAATGGAATTGAAGTTTAAGAATAGAGATACGTACCTTAATCCTTTGCAAAACCATTCACAAGATCAATAGGTCTTCATTCAAGGGTTGTAATGGGGCTAGGTTCGTGGGTTTAGAAAGAAAAGTTGGAATTCAAAGAACCTAAACCGCATCAAGGCATGAGAAGTCATGACTCGGACCTTGAGTCTAGAAGAAACCGTGCTTAAGCTCATAAAAATGCTATAATTGAGGTACTTTGCTCACTTGACTCAACTCTAAGTTCATTGCTTTTTTTTTTCCTTTTTCGAATCGTATTTTTTTTTCCCTTTTTTTTCTTTTTCTTTTCTTTTTCTTTTATTTTCTTTTCACTAATGAACTTGATACATTTTTTTTATATATAGATGAGCTGAGTCAAGATCATGCAATAACTTCCTCACTTTACAAATAAACGAACGATCTTTTCCATTCAAACATACTTTCATCACATTCATCACATGAGTATAAGTAGCACAAAACATCAACATATTTCCTCCTCACCATGAATCTCATTTGATGCAACCTTGACACAAGTTTAGATTATAGGGTGTAGCCATTATGAATGGTTCAAAACTTGGTTAGGTCATATTGTAGGTGAAGAACAAAACAGCTAAGTGTTTGGCTTCAAAGGGGTTTAGGGAGCATGCAATGTGGACGGGGAAAAGAAGGGCCTTTAGGAGCTAAAACACATATAGCCTATATCACATCTCATAAACAATTACACATTAAATCAAGAGCATCCAATAGATATGGTTCTTTAAACATCAATGCAAATAGAAAGAGATCATGCAACTATGAACAAAGTGATGAGTGTTTGAGAGTAGAAACATGTAGATCACTCAGAAATAAAGGAAATCAAGCTCAAAGATCTCACAATGGTAGTGTCCACTAATTTTCTAAGTATGCTCAAATTCAATTGTTTTGGTTGCTTAATCACTTGATTATGGTATTGTGAAGTGCAAGTGTGAATTCAATGGCAATGACAACGATTCTTAGTAAGTACAAGCAATTCTCATGTTCTATACATTCATAGTAACATGTTTAGGCATAAAAACTAGCATCACAAAACAAAAAACGACAAAGAATTCAAAACAGAAAACAAAAAACAGCAAGGAAATAAGAGCAGAAAAAAAAAAACAGCAAACATTTCAAAACAGAAACTGAGTTGTGTACCCCTAAACTTATGTCCAATACCCCCAAACCTAAATGAAACATTGTCCTCAATGTTTTGAGCATAAAAGGAAGACAAAATCATGAGTTAGAAGGTAAAAAACGTCCATATGAAAGAGGGAACAAACCAGGGCAAAGTTGAGCACTTAGAATGCTTGCGGTCCAAGAGGCACTTGAGGGGCTCCAAACCTGGCCTTCCTTTAGTGGTATCTTGCCTGCAACATAAATGAATTGATTAGTTCTACAAGTAGAAATCCACTTCCTAGACTTTAACATTTCAGGGAACAAGTACAATAAAGATTTGAATGTAAGTAAAAACTGCTTGATCCCAATAGACAAGTAAGCATAATGATCGAAGTGTGGAGGCCATGGCGGGTCTTTGGGTTGCTTGGGCCGTGTTCTTGAGCCTTGGGTGGAACTGAATGTCTCAAAGGTGCATACCACCATCTTGATACTTCTTTCGTCTTGCCTCCTACAAGGACCATTAAACCTGCACAAACCATTAGACACAACATCAAATTTCTCACCAAAACAACTAAGTTGAGTAAGGAACTTAAATGGTGAAGATAAGGACAAGGAAGGCCCTGTAAAAGTAAGGATAAGTGGTACTTGAGGAGTTGAGGCAGCAAGGATAGGTGCTGGAATTTCAGGGACCTTAAGGATAGGTGCTGGAATTTCAGGGACCTCGGCCAAAACTTGGCGCAATGCTTGCGGGTTTGGTTCTATTTCATGAACATCAAGAGCATGACCCGAGGTGCATTCATTGGTGATGTCCGTGGGTGGTAAGGGGACATACACATCATTATCCTCATCATCCCAATCGGGCTCCCAAAGAAGTTTAAGTCGAAGGTGCCCTAGTTCCTTGTCCTCTAAAAGGGCTTCCTGGGGTGTTCTTTGAGATCGGGCCTCATTTAGTGCATGCTGAAGTGTTTTCTGAGGTTGGGCAGGGTTAGAATCCAAAGGAGGAGGAGTCCAAGTGTAGGGTGATGGTTCACTCCATCCATTGTGGTATGGCTCTATATAGGGCTGATTGTAAGGCTCATGCATGTACATGTAATCTTGAGGGTATGCCCATCCCCCTTGATGACTTGGAACTGAATGAACGTTTGCATAGGGCTCGTAGGCCCAACCTTGAGAAGAATAATAGCTATTCCACGATTCCACGTCCCTAACATGTAATAAAAAAAACGAAAAAAAGTTTATATACAAAACAAAAAGAAAAACCACTAAGTCAAATGAATCAAATAAAATGGACACCGTTGAGGAACAAGTCCCCGGCAACGGCGCCAAAAACTTGATAGAAATTTTACCAAGCACAAAAGATGTACTAGGAAAAATCTCTACGTGTAATAAACTTTGCAAGTGCACAAGACGTGTAGATAGTATAGATGCAAGAAAACGTCGATCCCACGAAGACTTGCTCAATGATATCCAATTCCGTTTAACTCAATTGACTTAATGTAATTAAAATGCAATGGGAGGTTTGTTATGTTTTATGAATGAAATAAATTAGCTAATAATAACTAACTAAGTCGAGCTATGGTTTCTATCCACCTTACCAATTATAGTTCCGTTAGATTTCCTTGATTAGATTACTATGCATGTATCTGAATTAAGTGCCCGTGCAGGGGTCCGGCTAAGGTTCACCCCACACATATTATCTTCTTTTAGATTGCATGTTTAAGCGTGATGTGCACGCCCTTAAACAACTATTACCGATGGTGCGTGATAATGCATGAAACATAAAGAAGATTTAATGACACTACACTGTCCCTAGAAAAGTGATGTGCAGACCTAGGAAGTCATGAGTTTAGATTACGAATAAGATTCCCCCTCTTAAACATGATGCCATAAATTGCAAGGTAAACACAAACATCAAGGCGATCCGTCAAGCAATTACATCGACAATTATACACAAATAAGGTAGCTAAGCTTATAAGCATAAATTGAGTTCATGAAGCGCAGTAATCCAACAAATCCAGGCATTCATAGTAATCATAATCAAGAGCCATAAATCAAACACGAACTAACATGGCTAGGGCTTCAAGTACCCCTAGCCCTAATTACACTACTCAAACATTATTGAATAAAACAAGAACATAATTAAAAGGTGCACAAATATAAATAAGGCAAGAAATAATAAAAGAACAATGATTAAAAGAGATGAAGGAAAACTCCCTCAAGGTAGACGTGCTGAATTTGAAGATGCTTGAATTATAAAGAGTGCTTGAATTAAATTACAAAACTCTAAACTAAGAACATGGATTGAAATACAAATTTTGACAGAGTTTTGAGGACCTTCAAGAGGTAAAGTCGGCCTCCAAAAACATTGAGAAAACATCTATTTATAACCGCAAACACATGCCCTAACATCTCCCTCAAAGAAAAGGGAAAACAGCCCCAAAACAAGGAGGAAAACTCCTCGTTTTTGTGAAAAACCATAGTTGGCCCTTTTTTGTATCCTTCTTGTACAAGGAGTCCCTTTCCTTCCTTCTTTCCATTTCTTGACTTTATCTTTGACTAGGAATTCATTTAATGCTATCCTAAATCAGATTACATTGCCCTAAAATAAAGAAAACATGGTAAATTGCGGCTAGGGAAGTTAATTAACCCTAACCATGTACAAGATGGTTTCTTAATTTCCAAGAAACTTCCTTTTCCTTATTTCTTGCCTCTTTAACTTCAAGATCTGATTATGAATATAATTAAGTCTTCTTATCCAAGTCAATCCATGTCATTCTTCATTGAAAAGGGAAGGAAAATTCGTCAAAAGGGCAGCTGCCCCAAATCCCTATAAAGTAGGAACTTGATAAGGCAAGAAATCCTAGTTTCTTGGGTTCCAAAGAACAGATAAGAACCCTTATTTTAATGGATCTTTTGGCCAACTTCCCCAACTGGATTCCAGGGCATAATGTCTGAAATAGCCCACTTAATTTAGGCGTGCAAGGCTGGCAAGACTGATCCATAAATTCACACACACACACACACACACTCCTTGTAGGACTAGGAGTGCCTCTCGACCAAGAAAGGCAAGAACCCCTTTTCTTGGTCAATCTTGATTGTCTTGACATGTGCTATCACCTCTTTGGAACCCCTGGAGATTATATGAGCTGCTGATCACATCCAATACATTGAAAAATGCCAATTCAAAGACAAAACCCGAGAGGCCCTCAACTGAGATTTCAGCTAGGCACCTTAACTTCATTTTAGTGCTATTCCTTCATTTTGGCTCGGATTTCCTCCATTCTTTTTGTATTCTCTTCAGAATTGACTTAACTTTCATAATCTACACATGTCACACAAAATAGATCATTTTCTCCTATTGTTTGTACAATTATAATCAAAAGATACGTAAGAGGGATAAGAAATAACATTGAAATGATGCTTAATTTGTGACTTATCATTTGGTGGTTTATTCCACACACGCGATGGGTATAAATGAGCGATCCATCACAAAGAATGAGTATCCTATGTTGGTATGTGCGTGGGTTGGGATCCCTAGGCGTGGTTCGGGTCTTGAGGTATTTTTTGGGGCTAAACAACCTAGTATGGGTTTCTTGATGGAGACTAAAAGGACAGCTCAACAAATGGATTGCTACAAGAATTTATTAAAGGTGTCTGTTGGTTTTTATGTTAATAGAATTGGAAAGTATGGAGGATTGGCGCTACTTTGGTCTCCAAGAATCAAGGTAACTATTCGATCTTATTCAATAGGACATATTGATGCGTTAATATCTAGTGTGGGGAATATTTCCTTTTGTTTGATCCTTCGCTGTTTGAATTATGAGTGCTCTTCACTCTAGATCGTTGGGGTGACTTTAATGAGGTGGTGTATTGCCCGAAAATCAGAGAAAATGAAAAATGACGATTTTGCCTATGAATCAAAAGTTGACTTTTTGATCGAGACACTTTTTCGACGATTCACGAGTACCATTGCGTAGATATCATAATTTTGAATATGTAGACATGTGGTATAACGTAATCAAAGATATAGTAGTTTCGTTATAAGGCAAACTTGTTTAGGGAAATTTGAGTCTGGTAATCTCCCCTCTTCCCCAAATTGTCCACCGTCCATGACAAGTATAAAAATGTGTTTTTTGTGTGTAAAGGGCAGTTCGATGGTTATAAACTGAAAAATTGAGAGAAATGGAGAGACGGCAAAAGAAAGGAAGGTTAACCGTAAAAGAGATGAGGGAATCAGGGAAGAAAGAAGAGATACAAGAAATGGAAGGACGTGAAAGAAATAGGGGGAAAAGAGGACGTGAAAACCAGGAAGAGGTCCTACATGAAAAACAGGACGTGAAAACCGTGAGTTCCCTTTTGGGTTTAATTTTTTTGGACTAAAAAAATCAGGTGAAGGTAGTTTAGTGCTCACCTAGTGGTCCTACAACCATTTTGGGACGAGAATTAGTGAGTTAAAAGCTGTAGAAGCTGCCAAACTGGTTTGGGAGCCATGCAGGTTGTGCCAGCAGTTAGGCCACGATTTTAGATACATTTTTCTTCATTTAAACCTTACAAAGCTCTTTCCGAGATCAAGGCGATGCAAATGGACTATTGGAACGTCCATTTTGGATGTAAAATGTCCGAGATAAGATCAGATCTTTGTCGCGGGTCAGGCGACCCTAAACTAGACAAACGAGCACGACCCGCTAGAGGTAGGGGTAACCCTGAAAGGCGCTTGGCAACCACGCGTAGGAACCCTCCCTCGACGCATGGCAGAGCGTGCGGTGGTTTCTGGCGGTGCGATCAACATGAAAGTAATTTTTGGGTTAATTGGATGTCATTTTGGGATAGTTATAGTCATTCAAAGTTTTATGTGATATTGTAAATCCTAAACTAAATTCTAGATATTGAAGAACATGTTATAGAAGCATGTTGGGTCATAAAGGAAATATAATAGTGAATGATGGATGAGTTGAGATGTGCGAAGAGGATGCAATGTGGAAGATATGGTTAAAGGATTGTTAGGGTGATTGGAATTTGTCTAATTAGAGAGATTGTGATAAATGAATAACATATGGAAATTAAGTCTATGCTTCATGTTGCTATTAGTGAATTTTAAATGGAAAGTGTGTGGTGTATAAAGACTATCTAAAAGGATTAAGTGGGTAGTTTGAATATGAATAGTTCAAGGATTGATATGGTAATTTGGTTTTGAATAAGTAGAGAATTTTATAAGCTTACATTATGATAAATGAGGAAAGTTATAGAAATTGAATTAAAAGATTACTTATGCAAGGTGTGGAATAGATTATTTTATGTATTATTAAATTTAAGCTTAATCTTGGAAATTAAGGGATATTAACATAATCTTGTTATGGGCCTTTAACGACAATTATGGTGAATTGGAAATATGTGAGAAGGATATGGATAAGAGTTGTTGTATTTGGTTATTTTATGGGTATTAATTAAATTGTAATAGTGAATTATTGATAAATGAGGATAAATAAACAAACAGATTCGAAAAGGGCATGAGTAGACAATGCCCATCTCTTAGTGGGACAAATCACAAATGGGTCGCATGTGGGCGATGCCCCGCAGGTGATGGATACTGTTTGGTTAAGTGACAAACGAAAATAAGAAAAAAATTAGGAAAAACCCTTGTCTGACAAGAGTTATCAGATGAGAGCAGGACTGGTTCGGTTTTCACGGAATTGAGAGACGGGCCATGTCAAGTAGAGGCTAGTTTCGAACAAATGGGACGTTGAGTCTGCCCCAATGCACAAATCAGGAGTTTTTGTGAGGCACTAGCAGATTGTGAACTGATGTCGGTTCACTTTAAAGGTTTAAAATTCACTTGGAGTAACCACTGAAGTGGAGATGGATTGGTGCAAGTTTGCTTGGATAGAGCTTTGGTGAATGATTCAATTTTACTGGTTATTCAGTTGTTTTAACTTATCATCTTAACTCCTAGGTTTCTGACCATCTCCCTATTTAGGTTCAGCTTTGACCTAGGAGAGGGAATGTTCTTAGCAATGGAGGTTTTTCTTTGAGGAAACTTGGGCCAATAGAGATGGTGCAAGGAGGTGATCACTAATAAGTGGGAGATGGAAGGGAGACGGTCTATTGTGGATAAGATTGTTGGGGTGGGGACTTCTTTGAAACTCTGGAGCTCTACCTCTATCGGCAATATTCCAAGGAAGATGAAATGATTATAGGCTCAACTTGATGAGCTCTCGACCTCTATTCAGGGTATCCATGATCTTTAGCTGTAGGGTAGTTGCAACGATCCAGAAATTAGAGAAAGAATGAATTTGATCAAGACAATTTTTAGACGTTCTGTGAGGATCGTTAGGTGGGGCTCGAAATTCTGAATTCGTAAATAGGTGGTATGACGATATCAGAGATTGAATAATATCATTGTGAGGAAGAATTGTTTAGGGGCATTTTGGTAATTATGTCATGAAGGGTATTTTGGTAATATCACAAAGAAGATTTTCGTGTGAAAGTGACAAGTGTCTAGAAGTCTCTCATTGTTTCCATCATTTATTTCCACTAACCTAGCTTCTTATTTATATGTGTTGTGAGTGTGTGCATGTGCTTCGATGAAGTATGGCCGAAAACCATAATGGTGGTGGCCCTCGAGAGAAAAACCAGAGAGATGAGAGAAAGAACCAGAAATAAGAAGATAAAGAAATAGAGAAAGAAGAAAGGAAGAAAAAATAAAGAGAAAGCAATGGAAGGAAGGAAAGGAGACGAAACCCAAAACTATCGTTTCTGGTTCATATTTTTGGGTCTTCGTTTTAAGCTTGGAAACTTGGCCACAAGTTTCTGATCAAATTTGAGGATAAAAACGAGGGAAACAATCCAAGATGAAGGTTAAGTCATGGTTGAAGTATAAGGAATCGAACCATGTTACTAAGGTAAGCTTCCTTGATTTTGAGCTCACAAAACCTTTCTTGGCATTCATTAGAAGAGATTGGATGTTTGAATCATACGAAAACATGATGAAATGAACGAGTTTGAGTCGGGTTAGGTCACTAGGTCGGGCGATCCAAGTCGCAGACCCGGCTAGAGGTTAGGGGTGAGTACGCCAGCAATTGTAGTCACAGACGCATGTAGGCCACTCGTAGTGAACCATGATGGCTCGTGAGCATGCATGCGGTGGTTCCTAGACCTCCGACCAACATGAAAGTTACTCTTCTCTTTCTTACAAACCCGGTGTTACAATTTCTAGGCCACTTTGTTTATTACACACCCAGACCTAGAAAGTCCATTTATGGCACAAAGGATGAGGCATGCTAGATGACGAAGCAATTTAGGTTTAAAATGACGAGTTTTTAAAGAGCCTGGTGGAACCTACACAGTAAAGTTGAGCACATTCCACCCAATAACGGAAGCTTAGAGCATGCACATACATAATTAATGATCATACATAGAAGTGTCAGGACCTATCCCAAATCCCTCGGGATTAATGTGGGACACGCCTGATCCCGTTTGACACGAAGTGTCAGACCAGGGAAAATTCTATCTCTAGCCCTCACCGGAGCTTCCAGAGTACGCCAGGATCGTAGGAGGAGGAGTGTGATGTCTCGATCTCTGCTACAGCCCGAATCCGCGATCAACTTGAAGGGCATTCAAAGCATTAAAAGTCGTGAGTGGACAAAACAATCATTTCATTAAAACATTTTTCATACAAAGACATTTATGCCCTTCTCTAAAAGCATATGCATGCATTCAAAAACCATTTACCAAAATGTTCATAAAACCCTTTGAAAATATTCTCAAAACCTTTCAAGGGTTCATGCACGGTCCCCATAAACCGTCATGAACCATAAAAACCATTTATGGGTCCCCGACCCGAAATCACAATCTTAAAACCATAAATCAATACATGGGAATTCAGCCCAAATCAACACAAGTGGGACTCAGCCCAAATCCAGTAAACGTGGGTCTCAACCCAAAACTGTTCTCAGTGAAATGTCAAAACATCGAATATGGGGTCTTCGCCCCAAACCATTTCCAAAATATCAAATACGGTGTATCCGCCCCAAATCACTTTCTAAAATATGGAACACGGGGTCTCCGCTCCCAAATCACTTTCCATAAGAACCACATATGTACTGATACGTATAACCCATCCGCGGCACTTCCGAGAAGATGCCAACTCGGGGCACACAACCCCTAGGGAACACATCCCCGATATATGTCACGATTCATCTCTATACTAGTGTGCACACTACTCGGGGTCTCACTCCGAGTCTTCCCCCAGGAATCTCCATCTGGGAGGCTCTATCTTCGGACCTAGTCCAATCATCTCTCCAGAATCTGGTCCGGGACCACATCATATCTTCCACTCCTAAAACGGGATCCCTATGGGGATACCCATTCTGGTATGTGGATCGTGACTCTCCAGGTCGACGTCTGGAGGAGACCATTTCACAGGCCTCAGCCTAAATCCACAATTCAACAGGGTCTCATGCCCGAATTCTTATTTCATAAACCGAACTGGGACTCAAGCCCGGTGTTACAATCAACTGGGCCTCTAGCCTGATATCACGAGTATCTGGGCCCTAAGCCCGAAACCATAACTCAACGGGGCCTCAAGCCCGATTTCATAACCAACGGGGCCTCAAGCCCGATTTCACAACCAACGGGGACTTAAGCCCAATACCACAGCCAAACGGGCCTTAAGCCCGAGATTACAACCAACTAGGCCTCAAGCCCGAACTCGTAAACCAAAGGGGCCCTCTGCCCGATCGTATAACTCAAATGGACCCTCGGTCTGTTTCCTCGTCAAATCAAATGGACTATAAGTCCGAGAGTTCGTAAATCAAATGGCTTTCATGCCTGATTTCATACTTCCAATTCCAAAACCAATTCATTAAACCCTCATTGAAAACCTAGCACGTATAAGCATCATATAAAACAGGAAATCTTGAAATACGTGAAAATACATAAATCCTAGGCTAGCACAAACAAATACACTCATGGCATCACAAAACATATATTAAAACACTTATAAAACATTTATGCATGCGTCAATTTCGAAAGAAAGGTCCACTCACAGACCGTCCGAAGCCACGCCTCGATACGCGCGCCATAAGCCTCTCCCGGGCCAATCCTCGCCTCCGAGATTCACGAACCTATCCAAATTAATTTAGAGGGTTACTAACTACTTAAATAACCCCTCACTAAAGCCCCGTAATTTTTCGAATTTTTTAACTATTTTTAAATGCGAACTTAAAACTTCGGACGTCCCGAACTATATCGAAACGATGTCCGATCGACACGGAACCAGTCCCAAAATGTTTGTTACATCGAATAGATGATTTCATATTTTGAATTCATCCCCAAACTCCCTACCACGCAACGTCACAGACCGCCCAAAGGGGCTGCGCATGTGGCTCACGCGCCCTGCTCTGTGCATCTTCAACCTTCAATGAACCAGCTGGTCCGATTTATTTCTGCAATCCGGTCTGGTCCGGCCAGGCGTGACCAGTTCACCATCCTAAATCTCTCAAATCCGGTCCGTTCTCTTCCATTTCAATTCCATTCTTCCTATCTAATCCCTAGAAGTCTAACGGTGTGAAGAAACCTAAGAAAAAACATGAAAATCCGACCCGTTCAAATTGAATCCCACGGTCCAACTTTCCCGTCACTCTCCCTCGACGTTCGGCCACCAGCCACCATCCAAACCTTCTATAAACCATCCTAAAACCCTATTAAACACTATCCAATCAACTAATACATCCCCTAACGTCCAAATCATAAAGTTGGATTTTGAACGTGAAAACATACCTGCGCGGTTTTGTCGTCCCTCCGCCGTCCATGGTGACTCAGGCCACTCCCAGCCACCATCCTCAATCCTTATCTCACTCTACATTCACACACAGTCGAATGGGGAAAGAAATATGGATGTGGGTTCAAGGTTTTGTTTTGGGATGAGAACGGGGAAAACATAAGAAAATAAGGAATTGGGGATATGCATGTATGTAATCATACTGGGCAATGGATGAGTGACAGTTGTCACTCATCCATTGGGCCAGAAACAAAATATATGGGGCCCATTAATGACAATTGGCACTTGCCTCGTAATTCATGCAATAGTTCCTCGGAACTTCCGTGAATTGTAATTTTTCCGTCGAACGTCCGATTTCGACGTGCCAGCTGTCTACGGATTCATATCGCCTCGATCTACATAATGGTCCTCGGCCCTCAGCCCTCGGCCATCGGACCTACTGGGTCAAAAGTCAACTTCCTGCCCATTTTCATCCAAATTACCAAAATGCCCCCGAACTTCCGAAAATCATAACTTCTTCCTCGAACGTCGGAATCGGGCGTGTCACCTGTCTATGAACTCGTGACGTCCCAAACTACATCACAGTCATCGGCCCAAGTCCATTTGACCGCCTGAACTAAAAGTCAACGATTTGCCCATTATAGGGGGAAAATAGTCACTTCGCTCTGCTCATCCGTTAATCCTCGTCTAATCCCCGATTAGTCTCGCTAATCCGTCATTAATTCTTAATTAGTACCGATAATTTGGGAGGGGTTGTTACAGAAGACTATACATGTCGATACTTTATTTTACCATCACATTCTCTCCTTGTTAGGGGTGAGTTGAGAGCAGCAACCGAACTCCTCAAAGTGCGTACGCACCACAGAAATTTGAGGGGTTTAAAACACAAACGGTGAATGGACCCAGTTGTTATTTCAATGTAAAAACATTTTCAAAAAACAACACTTAACCCTCGTTTTAAAATAAATCCCAAAAAATTCAAAGTATACATGCACCTAATACGAGGAAAATAATATCAGCCAAAAAGTAATAGTCTAAATAAGATGCACATATGAGCCATGCAGACCGTAAATATGTCTCAATATCAACCCACATCAATATTACGCTTAAGTCGCATCGAGTCCCATACTCATAACACAACTAGGTATCTTGCTCTCGTACCTCAACCATGTGAAGGACTGGGTGCTAGGCACCATCACCTCGAGTCCCCTAGAACTCGGGGACATAATTGGTGCTTTTTAACTAGTATAGTGAGTAGCGCGGGTGAACGATCACGTGGAGGACAGATCTGTGGCCAACAAACAGGTACTAGATACCGGCGACTACAAAGTGGGTTCTATCACTATCTCAATCTCATCATGGCCCCATCGACTGTCATGCAATGCAATATATGTGAATCGAAACATACCACTATGCGTACTTACTAGATCACCATAGATAAACATAACCAACCATGCATAGCAACCAAGCATCACAATCTCATACCACAATGATCACATAGTAAATCATGCATGCTCGTTAATTATAAATTGTGCATACATCGTAGAACATGTGATAGAATATTTATCAACCAAGAAATTATGAATGATAACTCCTAATGTAATACTTTGCAAGTGCACAAAATCATATGACGAGTATAGTAGGTTTGCAAAGGTCGATCCCTCGAGGACTTGTTCAACGTGAATCCACTTAGTTCAGAATGAAACAACTTGAGAAAAAGAACAAAAACGTTGGGGGGGGGGGGGGGGGGGTTTGAGTGATCATTAGAACGAAATTGAATGATGAAAACAAGTGCAAAATGGTGAAAAACTTGATTTGAGATTTGATTGGATGATTAGGGCGAATTAGGACATGCTATCCGCCATTACAAATTAACGCTCTCCTTAGATTTCGTTGATTAGATTAATTATGCATATATCTGAATTAAGTACCCATGAAAGGATCCGGCTAAGGCTCACCCCACACATTTATGTTCTCTTATGTTGCATGTTTAAGCATGATGTATCCGCCCTTAAACAACTATTAGCGATGGTGTGTGATAATGCATGAAACATGAAGAAGATTTAATGACACTACATTATCCCAAGTAAAGTGATGTACACTCCTAGGGATTAATGAGTTTAGATTACGAATAAGATTCCACTCTTAAACGTGATGCTACAAATTGAAGGGTGAACACAAACATCGGGGTGATCCGTTAAGCAATTACATCGACAATTATACGCAAATAAGGTGATCAATATTACAAGCATAATTAAGTTCATGAAGCATAGTAATCCAAAAAATCTAGGCATACATAACAACCATAATCAACAGCCAGAAATCTAATTATAAACTAACATGGCTTGGGCTTCAAAGAGCCCTAATCCTAAAGGAAACTACTCACGCATAACAAAGTTAACAAACATCATAATTAAATGCATATAAACTTAAAGAGATTAGGGATTGAGAAACACAAATACTAAGATGAATGATGCATGAGAGAAGTGGCACAAACACTTCTTCTTCTCCCATTCTTTAAGTCACAAAGAAGATGCAAGACTTGAATGCAAAAGCATGAACAATAGGTAAATTGCGGCTACTTTGTGTATAAACTTTAAGCAGAAATTTTTGAAGAGTTTTGGGACCTTAGGAGGTAAATTGAAAGTCCAAAAAACAATGAGAAAACAACTATTTATATCCCCTAACATCTGCCCTAGCATCTCCCTAAAAGAAAGGGAAAACAACCCCCAAAACAGGGAGGAAATCTCCTTAGCCGCATTTTTGTGTCCCCCTTGCTTAAGGAATCTTATTTTCCTTCTTTAATTCACTTCTTGACTTCATCTTTGACTAGGAATTGAATTATTATCTTTCCAAATCAGATCACAATCCCTAAATTAAAGAAAAGGGGCTAAAAATTGCTGCTAAGGGTAAATTAACCCTAGCCATGATTTATGATTGTTTCTTGATTTCCAAGAAATTTCCTTTTCCTTATTTCTTGCAATCTTTAACTTCAGATCTGATTTGGAATATAATTAATTCTTCTTATCCAAGTCAATACATGTCATTCCTCATTGAGAAAGGTAGGAAAATTCGTCCAAGGATGCTTGATGCACAAGTGAATACCCTAAAACACCCTTAATCGTAATTTTAGGAACTTAAGGGGCTTAGCCGCATTTTTGGTGATATTGGGGGATCTTGGACATGAAAATGGGAGATGATATGATCCTTGATGAGTCCTTGCTGGATTCTCGAAGATATAGCCTTGGAAAGATCACATTTCATTGCAAAACATGATTTAAACCTCAACTAAGCAATCTGCACAAATTTCACAAAAGATATCATTTTCTCCTATTGTTTAAATGATTATAATCAAAAGATAAGTAAAAGGGATAAGAAATATCATTGAAATCATCCTCAATTCATGACTTATCAAATTCCCCCAAACCTATCTTTTGCTAGTCCCTTAGCAAAAAAAATAAAATAAAATAAAAGACTCGATCTAGTTATGATAAGCATTTAAACCTCAAGGTTCACCTAGTAGGACGAGTTTTGTCTCCTGAGGGTGATAGCAGCACGATACCCACAAAAATTTTACTTAACACAAAGGATGCTAGAAGTCATGCATCAACAAGTTAATAAGAATCAAGAATAGAAAATAAACTCACACAAACCAAGAAACATGCCATAACCGTGGACTCAAGTGTTAAGTGTTTATACCAACATCTCAAATGATCAAACTAGAAAACAACGTCATCTAAACACCCTAGAAATATTTTGCCTCGACTCTAATCCTCACTAGGCATCACTCAATACACTTAAGAATCCTAAGGTTTTCACTCAACAAGCATATGTGAAGAGTTTATGTAAAGAAAATCAAGTTAATCACATATGGATTTCAATGAAGAACAACACTTTATCTGAAAATATAATCTCACGAAGGAATTGAAGTTTAAGAACAGAGACACATACCTTAATCCTTTGCATAACCATTCACAAGATCAATAGGTCTTCATTTAAAAGTTGTAATGGGTCTAGGTTTGTGGGTTTAGAGAGGAAAGTTGGAATTCAAAGAACCTAAACCGCATCAAGGCATGAGAAGTCATGACTCGGACCTTGAGTCTAGATGAAACTGTGCTTAGCTCACAAAAATTCTCTAATTGAGGTACTTGGCTCACATGACTCAACTCAAAGTTCAATAATTTTTGTTTTCTTTTCTCTTTTTTTTTCACAATTTTTTTGTCTTTTTTTTTTGCATTCTATTCTTTTCTTTTTACTAATGAACTTGATACATTTTTGTTTATATGAGCTGAGCCAAGATCATGCAATAACTTCCTCACTTTACAAATAAACGAACAATCTCTTCCATTCAAGCATACTTCCATCACATGAGTATGAGTAGCACAAAACATCAACATATTTCCTCCTCACCATGAATCTCATTTGATGCAACCTTGACACAAGTTTAGATTATAGGGTGTAGCTATTATGAATGGTTCAAAACATAGTTAGGTTATATTGTAGGTGAAGAACAAAACGACTAAGTGTTTGGCTTCAAAGGGGGTTAGGGAGCATGCAATTGGGACAGGGAACAGAAGGGCCTTTAGGAGCTAAAACACACATAGCCTATATCACATCTCATAAACAATTACACACTAAATCAAGAGCATCCAATAGATATGGTTCTTTTAACATCAATGCAAATAGACAGAGGTCATGCAACTAAGAACAAAGTGATGAGTGTTTAAGAGTATAAACAAGTAGATCACACAGAAGGAAAGGCAATTAAGCTCAAATGTGACTACCCGGAAATTCGAAAAAGGGAAATTTGGAAAATTTGAAGGAAATGATGATTTTGCCCCTGGTTATAAGGGCTAAAAGTTGACTTTTTGATCGGGACCTTGTTTGGACTTTCCGTAAGTACTGTTGGATAGGTCTCGGGACACTGAATCCATAGACAGGCGGCATGCGTCAATCGAAGTTTGGATGTGAAAGTTATGGATCTAGAATTGTGAGGGGCATTTTGGTAATTAACCAAGGAAGGGCAAAATGGTAATTTGCCGCAGCAGGGTGATTAGGACGGTTACAGTGGCTGATTCAGCTAATTTGGATGAGGATTGGTCACTTGGTGACACTTGTCACCATAATTGAAAGATTAGTGGCTTTGCCGCTTGAAATTGAAAACAGGACAATATATCATACATGTCCAGTATTGATCAAAATGGAACCTGAGACGTTGAGAGACACACAGAGAGATTGAAACTAGACTTCAAAAAGAAAAAGGAAGAGGAAATTTGAAGAACTTAAGTAAAACACCCAAGAAAAACCAGAGACCGAGATTCTTGAAATTCGAATTGATTTATTTTCGAATTGAAACTTATGGACCACGACTATTGTAATCGACCTCGAATTCAGATTTCTGGGGTTGAGGCGAGTGGAACCAAACTAAATTTGAAGGGAATTGGTGTTCATTTGGCTCTGAACGGACCTGGTGATAGAAAAGAATTCGAGGTTTGAGTTGTGATCTTGGAGGGATTAAATGGTGGAATTGGGCTCGAAAACAGGTTTATCATAGTCCAACGAAGCTTATTGATGCATCAATTAAAGGAAAAGAATCGATTTTGAGTGAATTGAAATGATGAACAGTGCTCAGTGTTCTTCGAATAATCGAGTTCGAACTGACGGATTAAGGTATGTTTAATCCAAATTGATGTTACAGACCCATAATTAAGTTTTTTACGAAGCTAA
Organism: Prinsepia uniflora; assembly: GCA_032719365.1. NCBI lineage: Eukaryota > Viridiplantae > Streptophyta > Magnoliopsida > Rosales > Rosaceae > Prinsepia > Prinsepia uniflora. The sequence goes on from CM064865.1 coordinate 39,354,974, forward strand.
TAGAATGTTCAATTGCTGAAATGGATGTCGAATTGATAGGAATTGAACCGGATCACCTCGGGGGTTGCTGGATCCATTTTACAGTTAAACGGGTGAAGGTGGTGACATTATAGCAGGTGCGTGAGTTTCACGCGCAGCCCCTCACGGCGGCGCGTGAGGGCGCGTGGGCTCGATTCCAGAGGATTCGAGATTCCTGGAAAGTGTCAGAAATTGCGAAAACGCATGCAGCTTGGAAAGCGAGTGGATTGGACGGTCGTGGCACAACGTTCGGGGCTGATCGAGAGGCGGAGGCAGGAGCAGAAATCAGTGCAGTTATCCCTGGTCTGACAGGTGCTAAAGGGTAGTTTCGGGACTTCAGTTGACTTGTTAGAAGGGAGCAGGATCAGACATAGTTATCAAAGTCCAGTTGGGACGGGTCCTGTCAAATTGGTATCAGAGCATTTGGTTACTAATTTCTGTTATTACGTCATGCCTCCGAGACCTGCGCCCCGTGCACGGCCTGAAGATGAGAGAGACTAGGACAGGTTAGAGAAGTCCCAGATATTGAGAGAGCTCAACGGTTAGGAGCCACTGTGTTTCATGGAGATTCAGGCGAGGACGATGCTTATGATTGGATCACTCCTTTAGAAAGGATTTTTGAAGTCATGAGATGTCACCCGGAGGACATGGTGTTAGTAGCCACTTTTCTTTTGGATGGCTATGCATACAGGTGGTGGCATGGTTTACAGTTGACTACATGGGATGCCCGTACGTTAGCATAGGAAACATTCCGAGAGCGATTTTTGGACCAGTTTTACCCCCGCTCATTTAGGAATGCTAAAGAGGTTGAGTTCCTCCAATTGCAGCAGGGGAATCTGTCAGTGGTCGACTATGAACAGAAATTCTTGCAATTATCTAGTTTCGCTCCTCTGTATGTGGCACATGAGGAGGATAAATGTCGAAGATTTGAGCAAGGATTGAGGAATGCAATACGAGGCGCTGTGACCATAGGCTCTTATGCTAGCCTGAGAGAATTATCAGATGCTGCTATTCGAGTGGAGGGTAGTTTATTTGTGCAAGAACAATCTTTGAGCTTTGGACGACGCCGAGAGCGTCAGGATACTGAACTGATAAGTCAGGAAACATCAAAGAGAGTTAGTCTTCACTCCCTTGTATTGCGACCCTAGATAGTGGTTCAGTCGAGTGGGGCTTCAACCAGTCGACAAGTAAACGACATGGTGGAGCAAATCGCCTTAGCACTGCCCTCTGTCACTTTTGTAGGGAGCTTGGGCATTTGCGAAGGAACTGCCCCTATCGACTTGAAAGTAGTTCAAAGTAATTGTATTGTTACATGATTTTGTGATACTTTGTAAATATTCTGTGTTATACACTTGTGTTGTAAACTGCTTTTATGTTTAGTCGTGGGTGTAATGACCCGGAAATTAGAAAAAGGAAAAATTGGAAACTTTGGGGAAAATGACGATTTTGCCCCTGGAATTAGGCGAAAAGTTGACTTTTGATTTGAGCGGTCAAACGGACTTTGACCGATGACCGTGACGTAGTTTGGGACGTCACGAGTTCATAGACAGGTGGCACGTCCAATTTCGACATTCGAGGAGAAAGTTATGACGTGCGGAAGTTGGTGAAAGGGGCCGAAAGTTGACTTTTTGATCGGGACATTGTTTGGACTTTCCAGGAGTACCGTTGGATAGGTCTCAGGACGCTGAATCTGTAGACAGGCGGCATGCGTCAATCGGAGTCCGAACGAAAAAGTTATGGGTCTAGAACAACGAGGGGTATTTTGGTAATTTATGCTAGTAAGGGTAAAATGGTAATTGGTTGGAGTATGGATAAGTGTGTGATTAATCTGGTGAGTCAACAAATTTGGATGAGGATTGATTATTTGGTGACATCTGTCATCGTTAGAGGAAGATTAGTGGCTAAATGCCTAATACGAACAAACAAAACCGCCCATTCCCCGAACCAAATCCGAAAATAGCTTTAAGAAAGCTTGGATCGAATTTGATGTGGTGCGTGTTTTTGAGTGAAATTGAGGTTGTATTTAACCTTCTGGGAGTGAGACGAGTCGAACTGGATCAAGAACGAAGGCAATTCGAGGTGTTTTGGCTTAGAATAGAGACGGGGAAGGTTTCGAAAAAATTGAGCTTGAGTCGTGGATTTAAGGCCATGGGACGGTGAAATTGATCTTGGAAATGTGTTCCTTATGATTCCATGATGCTTCCTGATGCATCAATTGCAGGAAAACGATGGCAAATGAGGGAGTTCCATGAAAGCACAGTGTACGGTTGTTCTTCGTGGAATCAAGTTCAGTTCAATGCGATTCAGGTAATGTTTGATGTAATTCGAGTTACAGAACCCTAATTCAGTCTACAACAATACTAACAGACGATTGAATTATAGAATTCGATGCAGAATTGATGAAGTTTGGAACGGGTTGCATCGCGGGTCAAATGACCCGTTTACCAGGCAATCGGGTCGAGAAGACAACAGTGATGGGTACTGTTCACGGCGCGTGGTAACCACGCGCAGGCACTCACGGCGGCGCGTGGGGGCGCGTGAGTGGGAATTTCGAGGTACGGTCAACATGAAACTTGTCCTATTTAATGTAACAAACATATTTGGTTTTGGTTGCGAGTTGATCAGACGCCGTCTCGATAATGTTTCGAGGGTCCGAAGGTTTGAGTTACGTATTAAATTAATATTAAATTCCCGAAAAATTATGATGAATTAATATGATGATAATTAGGTCCCTAGTGACCCTGAGTAATGATTTTGGACAGGATTCGGGATTCCGAGCAAGTGTCGGAAATTACGAAAACGCGTGCAGCGCGGAAAACGAGCAGTTGGACGGTGTGTGAGTGGACTTTTGTTTTCTACCCTGAATGCATGCATATATGTTTTAAATGCTTTATAATATGATTGGAAATGATTTGGTATGATTGATACTTCGATATGATGATTTCTGGATTTTAGGGAATATTATATTATTTTAATTGGTGCTTCGGGCACGTTTTTCGAGAAAATGTGAAATGACTGTTTTGGGCGAAAGCTCGGGATTTGTGATTGGTTTTGGCTTGGATTCTGAGTTGGAAAATTGAATTAATGGATTTGTGATGTTTTCGGATATGATTTTACGGATTTGCGTGTATTGAATTATTTAATGATTTTACGGATTGACGAGAAATGAGATTTGGGCATGTGGACCCGTGATGATGGTTTTTGATATGGTTTTGATACTTGATTTAAATTAATGCTTTTGATTGTGTTTTGATGTTTGATGACTCCAGATGTGTAATTCCTGGAGGGACTCCAGATGCGTAATTCCTGGAGAGACCGGATGTGTAATTCCCGGAGAGGCTGGATGTGTAATTCCCAGCAATGGATGACGACTCTGGATGTGTAATTCCCAGAGGATCCTCGGATGTGTAATTCCCGAGTTATATGCTTTATTATATGGTGAACTGATTTTATAAAGTGATTTAAATGATTCAAATGTTTTCACATGTTGGGCTTAAGAGCCGGATTTGTTGTTATTCATGTGTTTTATCCTATGCATGCATGGTTTGAAAACTGGAGGGTAACAGATGTGTTTCAAATGTATTTTTCAATGATATTATTTTTGTCCACTCACACCTTTGTTTTTTATGACCCTCCAGGCCGTGGCACAACGTTCGGGGCTGATCTCGAGGCGGAGGCATGAGCAGAAATCAGTATAGTTATCCCTGGTCTGACAGGCGCTGAAGGGTACTTTCGGGACTTCAGTTGACTTGTCAGACGGAGCAGGACCAGTCACGGTTATCGAGGTCCAGTTGGGACGGGTCCTGTCAGTGGGGGTCGAACATTGTATCATATGTTCTGGTTGTGTCGGACTTGTGATGGTCCGGATGGTTGTTTACGATAACGATATGGTATATGGATGGGCATGTTGGGCCCAGGATAAACTTGACCGGAGGATAGGGGCTCAGATTAGTGACCTTTGGATTTTTGGACATCGAGTGAGACTCAGAGGGAGTCTGGAATTGGTTTAGTGTGTGTTGAGAGATCCTGAATAGGATGTGGTTCGCCTAGGGATGTTTTCTAGGTGAACGGATATGCCAGTGGTGGCATTGATGTTAGTGAATGTTGAATTCAGACTCGAGAGGAGTCGAGACATTGGACTTGGACTTAATAGGAGTCAGAAGTTGGTTTAGGACTCTGGATGACTCATGATGTGATATTAGGGCTTGGGACGAGCCGGGAAAGATGGAAAAAGTGGTTATGGTTACACATAACGAGCGAGGGTTCATGTGAGAACCCAAGGTGTTGATATAAATTTAGTCTCAATGATTTTGTGGAGAGGTACATCCGAATTTCGGGGACGAAATTCCTTAAGGGGGGAAGGTTGTGACGACCGGGAAATTCGAAAAAGGAAAATTTGGAAAATTTGAAGGAAATGACATTTTTGCCCCTTGTTATAAGGGCCGAAAGTTGACTTTTTGATCGGGACCTTGTTTGGACTTTCCGTAAGTACCGTTGGATAGGTCTCGGGACGCTGAATCCGTAGACAAGCGGCATGCGTCAATCGGAGTTCGGATGTGAAAGTTATGGATCTAGAATTGTGAGGGGCATTTTGGTAATTAACCAAGGAAGGGCAAAATGGTAATTTTCCGCCGCAGGGTGATTAGGACGGTTACAGTGGCCGATTCAGCTAATTTGGATGAGGATTGGTCACTTGGTGACACTTGTCACCATAATTGAAAGATTAGTGGCTTTGCTGCTTGAAATTGAAAATAGGACAATATATCATACATGTCCAGTATTCATCAAAATGGAACCTGAGACGTTGAGAGACACACAGAGAGATTAAAACTAGACTTCAGAAAGAAAAAGGAAGAGGAAATTTGAAGAACTTAAGTAAAACACCCAAGAAAAACCCGAGACCGAGATTCTTGAAATTCGAATTGATTCATTTTCGAATTGGAACTTATGGACCACGATTTCTGTAATCGACCTCGAATTCAGATTTCTGGGGTTGAGGCGAGTGGAACCAAACTAAATTTGAAGGGAATTGGTGTTCATTTGGCTCTGAACAGACCTGGTGATAGAAAAGAAATTTGAGGTATTAGTTGTGATCTTGGAGAGATTAAACGGTGGAATTGGGCTCGAAAACAGGTTTATCATAGTCCAACGAAGCTTATTGATGCATCAATTAAAGGAAAACAATCGATTTTGAATGATCGATTGTTCGATTATCATAGTGGAATTGGGCTCAGTGTTCTTCGAATAATCGAGTTCGAACAGACGGATTAAGGTATGTTTAATCCAAATTGATGTTACATACCCATAATTAAGTTGTTTACGAAGCTAATAGAATGTTCAATTGCTGAAATGGATGTCGAATTGATAGGGATTGAACCGGATCACCTCGAGGGTTGCCGGATCTATTTTACACTTAAACGGGTGAAGGTGGTGACACTGCAGCAGGCGCGTGAGTTTCACGCGCAACCCCTCACGGCGGCGCGTGAGGGCGCGTGGGCTCGGTTCCCGAAGATTCAAGATTCCTGGAAAGTGTCGAAAATTACAGAAACGCGTGCAACTTGGAAAGCGAGCAGATTGGACGGTCGTGGCAGGATGTTCGGGGCTGATCGAAAGGCGGAGGCATGAGCGGAAATCAGTACAGTTATTCCTGGTTGGACAGGTGCTGAAGGGTAGTTTCGGGACTTCAGTTGACTTGTCAGACGGGAGCAGGACCGGACACAGTTATCAAAGTCCAGTTGAGACGGGTCCTGTCATCAAAGATCTCACAATGGTAGTCTCCACTAATTTTCTAAGCATGCTCAAATTCAATTGTTTTGGTTGCTTATTCACTTGATTATGGTATTGTGAAGTGCAAGTGTGAATTCAATGGCAATGGAAACCATTCTTAGTAAGTACAAGAAATTCTCATGTTCTATATATTCATATTAACTTGTTTAGACATAAAAACTAGCATCAGAAAACAAAAAACAGCAAAGAAAACAAAACAAAAAACAAAAAACAGAAAGGAATTAAGAGCAAAAATAAAAAAACAGCAAGGCAATCAAAACAGAAACTGAGTTGTGTACTCCTAAACTTAAGTCCAATACCCCCAAACCTAAATGAAAAATTCTCCTCAATGTTTTGAGCATAAAAGGAAGACACATTCATTAGTTAGAAGGTGAAAAACGTCCATAAGAAAAAGGGAACAAACCAGGGCTAGGTTGCCTCCTAGGAGCGCTTGATTTAACGTCTAGGCGTGATGAGGATAGCCGCTCATGAGCGAGGAGGTGCAGGGGCCTCGGGGGCCTCAAGGGGGATGGGAGATGTCCCATAGTAGTGCTTGAGTCTATGGCCATTCAACTTGAAGGGTTCTTGCTTAACCTGATGTTGAATTTCAGTTGGACCATGAAGAAAAACTTTGGTGATAATGAAAAGACCAGACCAGCGAGAACGTAACTTAACGGGAAACAACTTGAGTCGAGAGTTGAAGAGCATGACTTGTTGGAAAACTTGAAGGACCTTCCTTTGAATTTTCTTATCATGAAAGACCTTGGTCTTCTCCTTGTAAATTCGTGAGCTTTCATATGCCTCATTGTGAAGTTCATCGAGCTCATTAAGTTGCAACCTTCGGTGAATTCCAGCAGCGTCTAGGTCCATGTTCATGCACTTAACCGCCCAAAAACCCTTGTGTTTAAGCTCTACAGGTAGATGACAATCTTTACCAAAGACTAATCGAAAAGGGGACATACCTAAAGGTGTCTTGAAAGTCGTCCTATAAGCCCAAAGTGCATCGTGCAACCTTAAGGACCAATCCTTGCGGCTAGGATGAGCTGTCTTTTCAAGTATCGCTTTGATCTTCCTATTGGACACTTCGGCTTGCCCACTTATTTGAGGATGGTAGGGGGTGGATACTCTGTGATTTACACCATACTTCTTCTTCAAAGCCTCAAAAGAACGATTGCAAAAGTGGGAGCCTCCATCGCTTATGATGGCCCTTGGTGCACCAAACCTAGCTAGAATATGGTTTTGAATGAAACTCACAACAATCTTAGCATCATTAGTTTTAGTGGCAAGTGACTCAACCCATTTAGATACATAATCCAAAGCAAGAAATATGTAAACATTACCAAAAGAATTAGGGAAAGGCCCCATGAAATCAATGCCCCAAATATCAAAGATCTCAACAACTAAAATCGGGTTCAAAGGCATTTGATTCCTAGGACCTATGTTACCTTGCCTTTGGCATCTATCACATGTGAGTATGAATTCATGAGCATCCTTGAAGAGTGTGGGCCAATAGAAACCACTTTGAAGGACTTTATACGCTGTTTTCTTAGCCCCAAAGTGACCTCCACACGCAAAAGAATGACAAAATTCAAGGAAAGAACGTACCTCACAATCGGGAATGCATCGTCGAATGATTTGATTCGGGCAATGTTTCCATAGATAGGGCTCGTCCCAAATGTAATACCTAGCTTGCTTAGCAAGCTTATTCCTTTGGTACCTGCTCAAAAAAGAAGGGATTGCTTGGTTACAATAAAATTAATCAAATCAGCTTACCATGGATCGATTGCTTCAATGCTGAAAAGTTGTTCGTCAAGGAATGTCTCGTGCAAGGGCAAGTGATCCTCTTCTTCATTCGATCCATGGATGAGACGACTCATATGATCACCAAATAAATTCTCACTCCCCTTTTTGTCTTGAATTTCCAAGTCAAACTCTTGAAGGAGAAGCATCTATCGCAACAATCTAGGCTTTGCATCCTTTTTGCTCAACAAATATTTCAACGCTGCGTGATCGGTGTAAACTATGACCTTTGTTTGAATCAAGTAACTCCGAAATTTTTCTAGGGAAAAGATGACAGCAATAAACTCCTTTTCAGTTGTAGAATAGTTCAATTGGGCATCATTAAGGGTTCGGCTTGCATAGTATATGACATGAGGAAGTTTATCACGTCGCTGTCCCAAAACAGCACCTACTGCAAAATCTGAAGCATCGCATATAAGTTCGAATGGAAGGTCCCAATTGGGGGGCATAATGATAGTGGAGCTCATGAGCTTTTCCTTTAAAGTGTCAAAAGCCTCCCTACATTCTCTATCAAAGTTAAACACAGCATCCTTAGCAAGCAAAGCACACATAAGTCGAGATACCTTGCTGAAATCCTGAATGAACCTCATGTAAAATCCAGCGTGTCCCAATAAAGATCCAACCTCTTTGACCGTGGTTGTTATGGTAATCTCTCTACAACATCCAACTTAGCCTTATCCACCTCAATACCCTTGCTAGAAATCACGTGGCCCAAGACAATACCTTGTTGAACAATGAAGTGACACTTTTCCCAATTCAGCACTAGGTTACTTTCTTCGCAACGTTCAAGTACCTGGGAAAGATTAATCAAACACAACTCAAATGAATGCTCAAAAAAAGATAAATCATCCATAAATACCTCAATGATATCCTCAACCATATCTGAAAAGATACTCATCATACACCTTTGAAAAGTGACCGGTGCGTTCCATAGACCAAAGGGCATGCGCCGGTAAGCGAATGTTCCATAGGAGCAGATGAATGGCATTTATTCTTGATCTTCTGGGGCAATTGGAATCTGGTTATACCCAGAATATCCATCTAGGAAACAATAATGAGAATTACTTGGAAAACGTTCCAACATTTGATCAATAAAAGGAAAGGTAAAGTGATCCTTACGAGTGGTAGTGTTGAGCCTTCGGTAATCAATGCATACTCTCCAACCTGTGTATCCTTTGGGGTACAAGCTCATCATTTTCATTCTTAACCACAGTGATTCCACTCTTTTTAGGCACTACTTGCACTGAACTTATGACAGGACCGCCCCCAGAAGGGGCATCAAAGACCGTGCCCGGTCCTGCTCCCGTCTGGCAAGTCGACTGAAATACCCAAGTTTACCCTCAGTACGTGCGAGACCAGGGATAGCCACATGTGCTTACTCATGCCTCCGCCCCTCGTACAGCCTCGAACAACGCGCCACGACCTGGAGGGTCAATAAAAACCAAAAGGTGTGAGTGGACAAAAATTAAATCAGTTTAGCAAAACAGTTACAACAAGCGTTTTTACCCTCCGCGTAAAACGAATGCATGCATACAAAAATCATTTCGCAATCGGTTAAGGTTTTCCACATAAGAAAAACTGTGTATCAAATTCCAACCTAAGGGAAAACTCGTATGAACCACAAAATCATTTTTCCTTTCTCAACCATCGGGTCTTAGCCCGCAATCGTAATCACTGGGCCGCAGCCCAAAACCACGAATCAAACCAAATGCACAACAGGATCCAAAACCAACAACCATATACCGGGCCACTGCCCAACTCAACTGAAACATCAAAAATCATCAATAAATCACAAGTCAATCATTTTGCTGGGTATCAAGTGCGCCCGAGTCTTTAAACTCAAAAACATGCGCATAAACAGGCCTTCCCGGGATATCAACGAGTCTTTAAACTCAAAACATAATCAATAGGCCTCGGGGGTATCACAGTAACCGAGTCTTTAAACTCACGAGTCTTTAAACTCATTAAGGGCCCTCCCCCGTCATCAATTAACCGAGTCTTTAAACTCAAAACGTGCTCCAGCAATAGCACCGGGTTTTTAAACCCAAAACAGTTTTCAAACACAACAACGGGTCTTTAAACCCAAAGCAGATTTCAACGGGTCTTTAAACCCCAAAACAGTTTATCAATCACGACAACGTGGGATCCATCCCCAAAATCATATTTTTCACAACAGGACCCATGGTCCGAATTTCCACATTCATTTTCCCCAAATCAGACTTTACCAACATAATCAAATTATCATGAAACACGGGGCATGCAAAATCAGACCAAATCACTTTATTAAATCCTTTTTCATTCCCGAATTCGAATTCGCAATAATGATTCCGTAAGCCAGCATCCGGAAGCATCATCCCGAACCCAAACCAAGAATCCACTTAAAATTTCCGAAACCCGTAATCTTGTTCGTTAAAATTACTTTTATGCCCCGAGCATCAAGCCCGAAATCGTATTTTCCAAAATCCATTTTAATTCCTTGAAATCACTTCATTTCTCAAATCTCAGTATCAAAACATCCGAACCACAATCATAATTACCAAAATCACGATCCAGGCAAAACGTACTCAAAACCCTCATTTAAAAATCCTCAAAATCACAAGTCTCATTTAAATTCCCCAATTCAAACATCAACAGTGATCAAATCAACATAACTCAAAATCTCGTAAAACGTGCAAATCCGAAACTTTCTCGAAAAACGTGTCAAAATCGTAAGTCACACTCGCAAATCATAAACAACCTTTTAAAATCATTTTACACCCATTTCATATAACTTCTTCCATTAAACCATCATTAAGAATACGAGGGACCGTAGTTTTCCGGGTCATTAAGGTCTCAAATATCAACATACAAATCCCCCATAATTTTCCGGGATTTAATTGATAATTAAAAACGAGACATAGACCTTCGGACCCTCGAAACAACATCGAAATGGTATCCGATAATTTCGAAACTAAAGCTAAAATGTTCGTTATAACGTATAGGATAAAAGTCGTGTTGACCGTACCTCGGGATTCGTGCCCACGCGCCGTCACGCGCCGCCGTGAGCTGCACGTGACAGCCACGCGCCAGCTACAGTAACTGTGAACAGTTCGCCTTCTTCGCCCGTTTCTTCTGGAAACGGGTCCTGCTACCCGCGCGACAACCCGTTTTAATTCCTATCAGTCCAGCCTCGATTACTCCAATTGAACATTTATTTACCTTCGATTCAAGTCTAATTACAGGTCTGAAATGTAAAGTCCATCAACACTTACCTCAAACCATCAATTCGAGTCTGGTTTCCCGAAGAACATCCGACTCTGCTCAGTCGACCATGTCCCATGATTTCCGATGCCACTCATCAATTAATCACACCAGAAGCTTTGTACAGTCCCTAGGAACATATCTTCAATCTTAATTGCGTCCTCAAGCCCCTCAACTTCCACGACTCAACTTCAATTTTTTTCTGAACCTGCCGTGTCCGTCCCTGACTTCCCAGGGCATCATGCTTCGATCGCAAGGTTTGGATCGACCAAGTGAGGTCCCAGAAGAGTTTTTCCAGCCTCAAATCGGCTTGGGCTCGCCTGCAAATCGAAATTGGATTTTCCCTCCCAAAATCAGTTTTCTTCGAACTCGGTTTCCTCTCAACACTCAGGCCTCCCATTAGTTGGAAATGATCCCCAACACTCCTCCAATTGCTCTGATGATCAAACAAAACCCCAACACCCGTGGGAAGTCACTCTGGCCCTCCAGTGCAACTGTCCCCCGCAAGCTCCCAAAACCAGTTAAAAATGGCACCCGTGGCCTGCACTCCCACTCCAGGCGCGCAACATCAAGCTCGTGGCCTCAAATTTCCAACCCACAACTCCCACACTGATCAAGATTGCCTAAACAATTCCTCACGCAGTGCACGCCAAGTCCCACTCTCTGTTTTTCAATTCAGAAAACACACTAAGCCCATACACGGCTGCTGCACAAAATTGCAGCCAAAATTACCATTTTACCCTCAATTGACGATTTACCAAATTGCCCCTCACCATCCGTGACCCGTAACTTGGTCCCCCGATGTCCGTTCCACGCGTGCCGCCTGTCTATGAACTCGTGACGTCCCAAACTACGTCACGGTCATCGGGCAGAGTCCATTTGACCGCCCGAATAAAAAGTCAACGTTTTGCCCACAACTAGGGGCAAAACGGTCATTTTGCACCGTTCGTCCGAATTCGCCCAACTAATCACCGATTAACCCCGCTAATCGTGATTAGTTAGTAATCTAATACCGAATTCCGGGACGGGTCGTTACAATTTTCCCCCCCTAAAGAATTTCGTCCCCGAAATTCCAACCGACCAAGACTCAACCGATCATCCCTCTAAAACCAGTTTCGTTCTCGGAATTCCAATTACGTTCATTCCACATCCACCACGTGGAAAACATTTGGCCCCACAACACGTGTACACCCGTACACCAGCTAAACTCATCCGCACTCGGGGGCCCCATCATAGTCTTATGTCGTACCGACCACACTCGACCACCTCGAGTGAAGATGATCACTTAATGACTGCTCCCACTGGGAGTCACCAAATCTCACTTGTCAGTCCGTGCTGACGCTACCAGCCAAACTGTCACCACTAAGCTTCACCACCCTGACAAAGCACCAACCATCAGCCAAACGGCGATAATACCTCATCCTGCTATTCGCTCAAGTAGCGTAAGATTAACCACGTGATCTCATCTCGCAGGGCAACCCAATCCTGCGACATATCTATCTCAAGTCCATAACTGTCAGTTCCCTCAGCTAACCACAACGCTGGAATCATTTCGGTGTGATAACATCATGCAAGGCCACACGTAGTGATGCAGTCACCAACTCTCTCATCCTGAGCGTACGTATACCGTCACCAAACTCAATTAGGTGGTGTAACTGACATACATTGAATACTAGCCCATCGGTGTTCGCCCAAATCCACACTGGGGTTCACTAGCCATCCGTGGCAAAGAGCGCATGCTCATGAATTCACTGAATCCAACAAAATTAACTCTGCCCAGTGCATAGTATTCAATGTCCAGTTCACACCCACCACCAAATCCAATGGTGTCGGAACTAAGCCGACCATCAACACGTATAACCATACGCCACTGGTACCTCACAAGTGCGGTCACCATGCGCCACACGACCAGTCCAATACCGATCCTTCTACACCGTGCAAGATACGTACCTCCATTTCCCAATAAGTCCACTGCATGGCCCGCAGTCAATCATGATTCGATACTGGGGTTCTCCTGTCCAATCTCATACTAGACAAATCGATCATTCCGCTCATCATCCATTCTGGATCCCATGGTCACCCGACCAGTAACACAACATCAACCCCCAAACACGTCATCCAAGACGTACCAACCCAAGCACGCTCACCAAGGCGTGTACAGTCATGCCGAATGGGCGTATGATCTCATTCACAAATACCGAGGCACACCAACTCAGAATCTATCGGATACCCGCTCAACGGTTACCACATTACTTCTGATTGACTTCGAAAAGAAGCCAATCCCAATCACACATATCTATAACTGACCAATTAGACTTTGTTGGATATCCACTCATCCACAAGTCAAGCCTCGAGTTCAACTCACCACCGTCCCCACTCGTTCGAGCACGGATTAACTTCGAAAAGAAGTTCAATCCAACAATCCTCATATCTAAGCATTTACGACAGAGCGACAAGCTCTTCATCTAGCCTGATCAAGGCGATCACAATTCGAGTCCGTTACCGCGTCACCCGACTGGTAACACTACGATCCTGGACCGTCACCACGGCCAAGGCCCACAACCACATAATCCAGATCCACCTAGGATCCGCCCATGCTCACAGCTGGCAATCCACCTGGAACCCGATAATAAGGTCTCACACCCCCTAGATTCCTTGTCAATCACCCAACACCTCAACTATTTTCTCCCCCAATCAATCACTCAACAACGTAACACATCCACTCTGTGGATCCCCTCCATTTACCTCATATCGATCCTTGCCACTCCACCTAGGAGAGACCAAGGATGATCCACAATGATGTCAAGTCCAACCGCCGGACTCCCTACATCCGTAACTCACTAGGACAACCACGCGTCCACCATCAGCCCAATACTCAGACCTCATGTCAATTAAAGACTAACTATGCACAAACATTGATTCCGACAGGGAATTACTCAACTCTTGTCACCTCGTCACTGTTGGGACTTACCCCAATACCTCATAACCTCCGCTGGATCCTATCCAGTCCACGAGTCGACCACTACTGAATCTCAAATACCAACGCACTCTCATCATGACAGAGTCACACCCCAACTCGTGGCTCAACACAATCTCACTCACTGACACTAGCACCAGCACTAGTACCCGCACCAACGTACAATCATCCACACTAGCACACCGTGTGCAAAGTGGGTAGCCCTGGATCTCCGCTCATACCGAGCGACTATCCCGCATCACTACTCGTACCCCCCAACCATGGGTACCACCATCCCGACAATCCACATTAGGATAGATGGACGTTCCCTGAACGCCCCATAATCCCCAACTATTACCACTACACCAAGTAGCCCTGAGCATCAGCTAAACTCCACAAGACCACCGTTCCACAAAGCCAAGTCATAGTTTCCTAACTTCTTCAATACCCGACCATAAACTGGTCCTCATTCAGCCTTTCTGGCTCTTCTCGAGTCTTGACACCCTATCATGACTCATCTCACGTTCCTAACTCAAAATCCTGACTCAATGTGAGTCCCACATCCACACCTCGACTCCTCCTGAGTCCAATCTCATACCAAACCAATCCTATCATTACTGACATACCCAATCCCCGAGCAACATCCAATGCTCAACCACCTTCTATTCGACCAATAGGGCCTAAGAGAAAGTACAATTTGCCCAAAAAATGCGGCCTTCCAGCCACCGGTCTCGTTCGTCCTTGCGACCCACCAATTCTACGTCTAACAAATCGCAGTTCACAGCGTCCACTACCCGACATCTGACCCTCAAACCAGGGTCAATTTCACCCGAGATCTAACACGAGGTCCCAAATACCCTCGCCTACTCGTCTCACTACCAGGTCGCGCACGAGGCTTACGCTCCGTAGGCATGATGTGGCAACAGAATCAGCAACCTAGCGCTCTGATACCAAATTGACAGGACCGCCCCCAGAAGGGGCATCAAAGACCGTGCCCGGTCCTGCTCCCGTCTGGCAAGTCGACTGAAATACCCAAGTTTACCCTCAGTACGTGCGAGACCAGGGATAGCCACATGTGCTTACTCATGCCTCCGCCCCTCGTACAGCCTCGAACAACGCGCCACGACCTGGAGGGTCAATAAAAACCAAAAGGTGTGAGTGGACAAAAATTAAATCAGTTTAGCAAAACAGTTACAAAAAGCGTTTTTACCCTCCGCGTAAAACGAATGCATGCATACAAAAATCATTTCGCAATCGGTTAAGGTTTTCCACATAAGAAAAACTGTGTATCAAATTCCAACCTAAGGGAAAACTCGTATGAACCACAAAATCATTTTTCCTTCCTCAACCATCGGGTCTTAGCCCGCAATCGTAATCACTGGGCCGCAGCCCAAAACCACGAATCAAACCAAATGCACAACAGGATCCAAAACCAACAACCATATACCGGGCCACTGCCCAACTCAACTGAAACATCAGAAATCATCAATAAATCACAAGTCAATCATTTTGCTGGGTATCAAGTGCGCCCGAGTCTTTAAACTCAAAAACATGCGCATAAACAGGCCTTCCCGGGATATCAACGAGTCTTTAAACTCAAAACATAATCAATAGGCCTCGGGGGTATCACAGTAACCGAGTCTTTAAACTCACGAGTCTTTAAACTCATTAAGGGCCCTCCCCCGTCATCAATTAACCGAGTCTTTAAACTCAAAACGTGCTCCAGCAATAGCACCGGGTTTTTAAACCCAAAACAGTTTTCAAACACAACAACGGGTCTTTAAACCCAAAGCAGATTTCAACGGGTCTTTAAACCCCAAAACAGTTTATCAATCACGACAACGTGGGATCCATCCCCAAAATCATATTTTTCACAACAGGACCCATGGTCCGAATTTCCACATTCATTTTCCCCAAATCAGACTTTACCAACATAATCAAATTATCATGAAACACGGGGCATGCAAAATCAGACCAAATCACTTTATTAAATCCTTTTTCATTCCCGAATTCGAATTCGCAATAATGATTCCGTAAGCCGGCATCCGGAAGCATCATCCCGAACCCAAACCAAGAATCCACTTAAAATTTCCGAAACCCGTAATCTTGTTCGTTAAAATTACTTTTATGCCCCGAGCATCAAGCCCGAAATCGTATTTTCCAAAATCCATTTTAATTCCTTGAAATCACTTCATTTCTCAAATCTCAGTATCAAAACATCCGAACCACAATCATAATTACCAAAATCACGATCCAGGCAAAACGTACTCAAAACCCTCATTTAAAAATCCTCAAAATCACAAGTCTCATTTAAATTCCCCAATTCAAACATCAATAGTGATCAAATCAACATAACTCAAAATCTCGTAAAACGTGCAAATCCGGAACTTTCTCGAAAAACGTGTCAAAATCGTAAGTCACACTCGCAAATCATAAACAACCTTTTTAAATCATTTTACACCCATTTCATATAACTTCTTCCATTAAACCATCATTAAGCATACGAGGGACCGTAGTCTCGAAATACGTGGAATTTCACATGTATAGTAAAAATACGTATAAATACGGAAATCAAAATCAATCACAACTTATAATCATAATCATAAAATTATAGAAATAATTTATGTATGCATTAAATTTGAAAGCAACGTCCACTCACACACCAATCTTAAGGCTCAGTTTCGTACCGCACGCATGCCTGTAATTCCCGACATTTTCCAGAAATTTGAATCCTGTCCGAAAATACATTCCCGGGTCATTAAGGTCTCAAATATCAACATACAAATCCCCCATAATTTTCCGGGATTTAATTGTTAATTAAAAACGAGACATAGACCTTCGGACCCTCGAAACAACATCGAAATGGTATCCGATAATTTCGAAACTAACGCTAAAATGTTCGTTATAACGTATAGGATAAAAGTCGTGTTGACCGTACCTCGGGATTCGTGCCCACGCGCCGTCACGCGCCGCCGTGAGTGGCTGCGCGTGACAGCCATGCGCCAGCTACAGTAACTGTGAACAGTTCGCCTTCTTCGCCCGTTTCTTCTGCAAACGGGTCCTACGACCCGCGCGACAACCCGTTTTAATTCCTATCAGTCCAGCCTCGATTACTCCAATTGAACATTTATTTACCTTCGATTCAAGTCTAATTACAGGTCTGAAATGTAAAGTCCATCAACACTTACCTCAAACCATCAATTCGAGTCTGGTTTCCCGAAGAACATCCGACTCTGCTCAGTCGACCATGTCCCATGATTTCCGATGCCACTCATCAATTAATCACACCAGAAGCTTTGTACAGTCCCTAGGAACATATCTTCGATCTTAATTGCGTCCTCAAGCCCCTCAACTTCCACGACTCAACTTCAATTTTTTTCTGAACCTGCCGTGTCCGTCCCTGACTTCCCAGGGCATCATGCTTCGATCCCAAGGTTTGGATCGACCAAGTGAGGTCACAGAAGAGTTTTTCCAGCCTCAAATCGGCTTGGGCTCGCCTGCAAATCGAAATTGGATTTTCCCTCCCAAAATCAGTTTTCTTCGAACTCGGTTTCCTCTCAACACTCAGGCCTCCCATTAGTTGGAAATGATCCCCAACACTCCTCCAATTGCTCTGATGATCAAACAAAACCCCAACACCCGTGGGAAGTCACTCTGGCCCTCCAGTGCAACTGTCCCCCGCAAGCTCCCAAAACCAGTTAAAAATGGCACCCGTGGCCTGCACTCCCACTCCAGGCGCGCAACATCGAGCTCGTGGCCTCAAATTTCCAACCCACAACTCCCACACTGATCAAGATTGCCTAAACAATTCCTCACGCAGTGCACGCCAAGTCCCACTCTCTGTTTTTCAATTCAGAAAACACACTAAGCCCATACACGGCTGCTGCACAAAATTGCAGCCAAAATTACCATTTTACCCTCAATTGACGATTTACCAAATTGCCCCTCACCATCCGTGACCCGTAACCTTGTCCCCTGATGTCCGTTCCACGCGTGCCGCCTGTCTATGAACTCGTGACGTCCCAAACTACGTCACGGTCATCGGGCAGAGTCCATTTGACCGCCCGAATAAAAAGTCAACGTTTTGCCCACAACCAGGGGCAAAATGGTCATTTTGCACCGTTCGTCCGAATTCGCCCAACTAATCACCGATTAACCCCGCTAATCGTGATTAGTTAGTAATCTAATCCCGAATTCCGGGACGGGTCGTTACAACTTACCCACTTAGAATCACTTATTGGATAGATGATGCCCACATCCAAAAGTTTTAGCATCTCTTTTTTGACAACTTCCTTCATTGGTGGGCTCAACCTTCTTTGTGCCTCTCGGGAGGGCTTCGAATTTTCTTCAAGGAGAACTCTATGCATGCACTTTGCTGGACTAATGCCCTTAATGTCAGCAATAGTACACCCAATGGCCTTTTGATGGGTGCGAAGGACGTGACAAAGCAAGTCTTCCTCGGATGGAGTAAGGTTCGTGGCAATGATGACTGGGAGAGTTTTGTTGCTGCCTAAGTAAGCATACTTGATATTTTTTTGGAAGGGGTTTAAGCTCAAGGATAGGAGGAGAGACATGAGAGGGCAAGGTCTCTGTGGTGGTGAGGGGAAAGGCTTCATAGGGGGCCTTGGACAAGTGCATGTACGACAAGGCATTTAGGGAAAGCAATTCGGCCATAGTGTTTGGGTCCATTGTCATTTCGGGTTTAGGGAAGGTGAAGGCTTTTTATAGGTCATCTCCCACACATGATAGCTTAAGATTCTCATTAAGAAGCATAGCCATAATATTCAAAGGGAAATCATCAATAGGTTCTGCTGGATATTGCATGGTATCAGGTATAGAGAAAGTACGAAGCTTGCCCAAAATCTGAATAGATACCTGTCCATTCTTCACCTCAATGAGGCATTCAGTTGCAGCCAACAAAGGACGTCCGAAGATCAATGAGGGCTCCCCATTCTTGTCAATTCTATCCATCTTCAAGACATAGAAATCAGCGGGAATGCACGTATCCCCAATCTGAACCACAACATCCTCCAACACACCTACAAGGTTAGAAACCGACGCATTAGCCAATCGAACACAAAGATGAGTAGGTTTAAGATCTCCTAAGTTCAAAGAATTATAAATATGGAAAGGCATAATGTTAATTGAAGCGCTAGTATCACATAAACAATGTTCAAAACTTTTAGATTGAATGACACAAAGAAGTGAAGGGGCCCTGGGATCATTGACTTTCGGGGGCAAGGAAACAAGGGCTGCCTTGCAAGCTTGGGGAAGGTCCACGACATTTTGGGCTTCAAATCCTCTTTTTCCAGCAACTAGATCCTTGATGAGCTTGGCAAAGATGGGCATGTGCTCCAGGATTTTGGAAAAAGGAAGTGTGGTTTGAAGTTTCTGAAGCATCTTGATGATCTCGTCCTCAAATGCTTCCTTGTTTTTGTTTTGATTTTGAAACCTGCGAGGGAATGGATATGAGAAATTATTAGATAACTCAAAAGACACCTTCTTAGACATTTTATTGGAATTAGAAGGAGTTTTAGGGTTAAAAAGTCCAGCATGTTGCTGGGGTACTGCAGGGGTAGCTGAAATGGATGCATCATGTTCCAATGCTTTGTCTTTCGAGTTCAAGGGCTGCTGTTGGGTGCTTAGGCCTTGGGTTCCAGGGACCTTAACCTGTGGTTATTCATCTTGAAAGTGAGCTGGGGGTGGTGGCACGTGGGTGGGCTCATCCGAGGCCAAAGAGGGGGCAGATTGCACGTCATAGGGTGCTAGAATTTCCTGATGGTTCCAGCAGATTGCACGTCATTGAGTGTATGGCTGTGCTTTTTGGACAGCAGGGGCCTGGGGTCTTGAAGTATGATTCCTTGGGGTATACTCTGGGCTAGGAAGTTCAGTGCCACTCTGGAGGGTGATGGAATTCGCTGTTGGTCCATGGGAACCCTTCGGATTCACCATAACTTGACTAGGGAACTTACCGGGCGCTAATTGGTTGAGTTGATTGGAAATTTGACCAAGTTGCCTCTCCAAGTTAGTAATGGCATGTTTAGTCTCATTCATGAAGGCATTGGTTACTGATTGGTGAGTCCGAGATTCATTCATGAAGGCATTAGTGTGTTGTGCCATAGTTGCAAGTGCATCCTCCCATGGCTTACCGGTTGAACCTTGAGTTGAGGATGTACCTTGGGGCTGCATAGAAGGGGCAGCAACGTGAGGTTACTGGAATCCAGGGGGTGGCAAGGGGTTATCCATGGATTGGTTGTTTTTCCACTTGAAATTCGGATGGTTCTTCCATCCCCGATTGTAGGAGTTCGAAAAAGGATCATTCTGGGGCCTTGAAGCATTGTACCCTCCAACATAGTTGGCTTCACCCACTTGTGTGCACTCATCCGAAGAGTGTCCTTAGAATTAACACACCTCACAAACCAGGGTATTCTTAACCTTATCCCTACACAATTTCTTTATCAAAGTCGTGAGTTCAGCAATGGATCTAGCTTTGTCCCTAATCTCGGCCAGAGACCTAGATGAGTGGCCTCGGTAACTAAATTGTTTCTCTCTTTAAGCTATCTTCTCAAATGCAATTCGGGCCTCGGTTTCCATGCCATCTAAGATACCTTGAGATAGGGAATTTACCATAGTACTATCCCCATAACTAAGACCTCCATAAAACCACATCATTAGGTGATGATCCTCAATGTTGTGATGGGTACAAGCACGAAGCATCTCATTAAACCTTTCCCAATACTCATAAAAGGCTTAATCTTGGAGCTGTCTAGGGTTCATAATCTTAGCCTTAAACTCGTTAGTTTTCTCAATGGGGTAGTATTGGTTGAGGAATAAAGTAGACAATTCTTTCCATGTATGAATAGAGGCGGGTGCAAGTGAATGAAACCAAGCTTTAGCCCTATCCTTAAGTGAAAAGTTAAACAACCTCAACCTAATTTCATTCTCATTCATCCCATTGATACGATGAGTAGAACAAACCTAGAGAAAGTCCTGGATATGAAGGTGAGGGTTTGCTCCGAAGAGTCCATCAAACGTAGGCAACATGTGAATGGTACCAGACTTAAGCTCAAAGTTCTCAATGGTGCTTGCAGGAAAGACAATGGGGAAGTGATCTTCGGGCACATGAGGGGTTGCGAACTACCGAAGGAGCCTAGGGGCAGGAGGAGGGACAAGAGCACGTTGTTGTGGGTTGTCCATGGCACGAGAGCTTGGTGGGTGGCTGCCTTGAATTGAAGAGTTATGGGAGGAACAGGTAGGGTCGTGAGTTGTTCCCTCCACTGAGGAGCTTCGTGACATGAACTAGTACCTAAAAAACAAATAAACCAACCAAGTTAAATAATTCCAAACTATATGGAAACCGTTGAGGGATAAGTCCCCGGCAACGGCGCCAAAAACCTGATAGAAGATTTATCAACCAAGAAATTATGAATGATAACTCCTAATGTAATACTTTGCAAGTGCACAAAATGGTATGACGAGTATAGTAGGTTTGCAAAGGTCGATCCCTCGAGGACTTGTTCAACGTGAATCCACTTAATTTGGAATGAAAAAACTTGAGAAAAAGTACAAAAACGTTGGGGGGGTTTTGAGTGATGATTAGAATGAAATTGAATGATGAAAAAAAGTGCAAAATGATGAAAAACTTGAGTTGAGAGTTGATTGGATGGTTAGGACGAATCAGGACATGTTATCCACCTTTACCAATTAAAGTTCTCCTTAGATTTCATTGATTAGATTAATTATGCATGTATCTAAATTAAGTGCCCATGCAAGGGTCCAGCTAAGGCCTACCCCACACATTTATCTTCTCTTAGATTGCATGTTTAAGCGTGATGTACCCGCCCTTAAACAATTATTACCGATGATGTGTGATAATGCATGAAACATGAAGAAGATTTAATGACACTACACTATCCCTAGTAAAGTGATGTACAATCCTAGGGAGTCATGAGTTTAGATTACGAATAAGATTCCCCCTCTTAAACGTAATGCTACAAATTGCAGGGTGAACACAAACATCGGGGTGATCCGTCAAGCAATTACATCGACAATTATACGCAAATAAGGTGATCAAACTTACAAGCATAAATTGAGTTCATGAAGCATAGTAATCCATCAAATCCAGGCATACATAACAACCATAATCAACAGCTAGAAATCTAATTATAAACTAACATGGCTAGGGCTTCAAACAACCCTAATCCTAAAGGAAACTACTCATGCATAACTAAGTTAACAAACATCATAATTGAATGCGTATAAACTTAAAGAGATTAGGGATTGAGAAACACAAATACTAAGATGAATGATGCGTGAGAGAAGTGGCACAAACACTTCTTCTTCTCCCAAGCTTCACGTCACAAAGAAGATGCAAGACTTGAATCCAAAAGCATGAACAATAGGTAAATTGCGGCTACTTTGTGTATAAACTTTAAGCAGAAATTTTTGAAGAGTTTTGGAACCTTAGGTGGTAAATTGAACGTCCAAAAAAAATGAGAAAACAACTAATTTTATCCCCTAATATCTGCCCTAGAATCTCCCTAAAAGAAAGGGAAAACAGCCCCAAAATAAGGAGGAAAACTCCTTAGCCGCATTTTTGTGTTCCCCTTGCTTAAGGAATCTTCGTTTCCTTCTTTAATCCACTTCTTGACTTCATCTTTGACTAGGAATTGAATTATTATCTTTCCAAATCAGATCACAATCCCAAAATTAAAGAAAAGGGCCTACAAATTGCGGGTAAGGGTAAATTAACCCTAGCCATGATTTATGACTGTTTCTTGATTTCCAAGAAACTTCCTTTTCCTTATTTCTTGCAATCTTTAACTTCAGATCTGATTAGGAATATAATTAAGTCTTCTTATCCAAGTCAATCCATGTCATTCCTCATTGAGAAAGGTAGGAAAATTCGTCCAAGGATGCTTGATGCACAAGTGAATACCCTAAAACACCCTTAATCGCAATTTTAGGAACTTAAGGGGCTTAGCCGCATTTTTGGTGATCTTGGGGGATCTTGGACGTGAAAATGGGAGATGATATGATCCTTGATGAGTCCTTGCTAAGTTCTTGAAGATATAGCCTTGGAAAGATCACATTTCATTGCAAAACATGATTTAAACCTCAACTAAGCAATCTGCTAGCTGACTCGAATTCCAAGACCATCCCTCGGTCACTACTCAAACAAGTAATCATATCCAGCCCCCCGTAGGGTCCATCACACCGATTAACGGCGTATCGGGCAATCGTAACCCATCCTATATTCATTTCCACTAACTCTCGTGCGCTTACCGCAACTTTCAGGTTGATAACGGTCTAATCCTCGTATAGACATCACATCCACAACACCTGCGCACCAATGCTCTGGTTCCAAAGTAACAACCTCGCCCTGATACCAACCACCTGGTATTAGAGTACCACATGTTAACCTCGCTCTGATACCACCTAGACACGGCCTATCCCAATCCCGCCCGGATTAATGCGGGATGTGCCATGCTCTCGTCTAACCCACGTGTGACACGAAGGGCCAGATACCCGTCTAACCCCCGTGTGACCCGAAGGCTAGACAAGGGATAACTCACACTTTAGCTCACTCGGGCTTCCAGAGTGTGCTAGGATCAGTAGCAAACTATGTTATCTAGGTCATCATTGGAGCTTGCACCACGATCAACCTGAAGGACATTAAAAACCATAAAAGTTGTGAGTGGACAAAAATAAATAATTTACTAAAAACTCATTTCACCGAAAAGACATTTATGCCCTTCAATTAAAACTCATGCATGCATACGAAAACCAATCAATTTTCAATATTTGTCATAAAAGTTGGGAACTCAGCCCAAATCATAAATCCAAATAATGTGGGCCTTTTACTAAATCATAAACACAGAAATACCATTTCATCAATCCAATAAATTTGTAATCCAAATACCGATCCTTGGTATTTCAGATGCCTAGCGTCCTAAACGCTTGACATCCCAGATATCATATCACGGTCTAAGGCTACGCGTTCCGCCTGGGGTCTCTCCGGGTCTATTTATGACATCCCCGATGTCTGATGTCTTAGATGTCTAATAATAGCAATCCTGCTCCTGAGTCACTATACGGTCTGGTCGCTCCGTGCAATGACCCCTCCCAGATAATGCCCCGTGACTTCCCTAGTGTCCCAGACATCTGGAGGAGACCATCCACATATCCTTATATAAGGATGGTATATGGAAAACATTTTATAAAATCATTCCAAAAACTTTCAAAGGGGCCATGCCCGGAATTTCCATAAATCCATCATAAATCCATAAATCCAATTTCTCAAATCCAAATTCCGTTTTAAGGTCTCCGAACCTGAAATCACATTTATAAACCACAATTGAGACTCATGCCCGATATCATAATCAACTGGGCCTCTAGCACGATCATATAAACCAAATAGGTCTCCAGCCCTATATCTCAATAAATCAAATGGACTTCAAGTCCAATAGTTTCCAAATCAAATGGGTCTGATGCCCGATTCCATATTCTAAATCCAAAACCATTCTATCAAACCATTATTGAAATACCAGCACGAATAATATCGTATAAACCATAAAAGCTCGAAATACGTGCAAATACGAAAATCATAATCATAGAAATCACATATATAAAACATATAAAACAGTTATGCATGCATCATATTTCGAAAACAAAGTCCACTCACAGACTGTCCTAACTATTGGCTCGATACGTGTGCCATAAGCCTCTCCAAGGTTAATCCGCCATTCCCGGGACATCTGGACCTGTCCAATTCACACCGAATGTCACTAACTATCTATATAAGCCCATAAGATAAAACCCCAAAAGTCAACATGTCTTGGACACATTTCTCGAGGTGAAAAACCTCGATTTAACCAACCTAACGATCTCTGATCGACCTGAAACCACCATCATTGGATCCAAATCATCGAAAACTTTAAGATGGTTCTGGTCCTACTTTCGAAATCCATGCCCACGAGCCCTCACACGCGGGTCAAATCAAAAGTCAACGTTTACCAAAAAGCCAACGCCGACGTTAACAAGGTTAACGTTGACATTACCAGTCAAAGTCAATACTGCTGACATCAGCATGACGTCATCTCCGACACTCTGACATCTGACACATGTGAACTGACAGTGCCATGTGTCAGCAGCTCACGGGTCCACATGTCTAACATATCAGTGACACGTGGCACCATCTGATTGGTCCACATCACTAACATGTCAGGCTGACTGGGAACTAACAACTGCCTCGTGGCAGCCTCCCATTGGCCACGTGGCTTGACATCCGATAAGTGATGACGTCGCCCTGCTACATCATCGTCGTCCTCGCTAAGCCGAGTCAACCTGGATTTCTGTAATTGGGTCGAGTAGACTTGCGACCCTGACCTGGATTTTTCTCCCTTGTTTTTAGTCCATTTTCAAAATCGTTGATTCCTATATGATTGACTGGATCCCCTCACTCGATCTATGGACTCAAAACACACAAAAACGGCTTGGAAATTACCTGTTCGATTTGATCCTCACGACCCAGTTTTCCAGCTCCCTACTTGAGCTGCTCCTCAGTCCTCCGCCTTCAATTCCCATCCCAAATGACTCGTACAACCACCAGGAACAAGTTCCAATCAACAAAAACCACCCCAAAAGTCCAGAAACAAAAAAAAATTGAATTTCAACAATTTACGGGTTACTGTTTACTTGTTCCTGTGACCTCCTCTACCGTCGACGGTGGTCCTGCCTCCTTTCAAGACGTCCCTCAGCCCCTCACTCATCCCTAGTCACTCTCGGGGTCCTCAATCAATCCAGCAAGGGAAGGGAGGATTGGGTGTTTTGGGTTTCAGGGTGGTTTGAATGAGAATGGGAAGGGGAGAAGTGCATGTATCTATGTTTGGTGAGCAATGGATGAGTGACATCCGTTGGGCCTCCATAAAATATCTGGACCCACACTAAAAGAAAAATGACAATAGTGCCTCGTAAAATGTGCCACCATAAATAGTACCCAAAATCGTCTGTGACCCGTAACTTTCTCATCGAACGTCCGAATTCGACGTGCTGCCTATCTACAGACTCGTAATGTCTCGATCTACGTCATGGTCATTGGTCCAAGTCCATTGGACCACCTGGGTCAAAAGTCATCTTTTTTCCTATTCCTATGAGCAAAATGTTCATTTAACGTCGTGCTTTTAAATCTCTCGACTAATCCCTGATTAGTCGCGCTAATCCTCAATTAATTACTAAACTAATCCCAAAAATTTGGGACGGGTCATTACACTTAGTACAATCCTTTGTTAAGACAGCGGTCTAAGTTAAGGGATGTAAGTGAACTCAATCAATCGTCAACAATAATGGTGGTGGGAATTCAGCCCATACGTGTCCAGGGGCAATTCGGATAATCAACAAAGCTAAATGATTCCTTAAATCCAATGGTCCATCACAAGGACACGAAGACGCCAAGTACACATCTGATTCGATTTGATCTTTAGAAGAGGATGAGACAGTACAACATTCTTCGAGTCGAGAACTCTTAACCAAGGGTTTCTCTAGTTTCTCTCAACAGTTGACATGCCTAAATTATGACCTCAACAAGGAGTATCGATTACTATGGAATTTTCTCATAACTCATGTGTTCAATTGATGTAGAGTTCTAGATCTCACACTACGCGAAACACAGTAACCTTTCGATAAAAGGATTGAGTGGAGCAATAATATTAAGGGAAAATCCTTACCTAACTCTATAATACGTGATGGCTTCCGTCACGGAAGTGTCTAAATATTCATTCAACACGTCACAAACGTCACAAATGTCCAAAATTCAACGTCTCCCAAGTTTGAACCAATAGGGAAAGAATACTCCAAGGAAAGGATACATCAGTCCACAACTCAAGCGACTGTCGAAAATGGAATACAAGAATGAAATAGTCTAAAAGAGAGCACATGCAATCATTGAAAATGAATAGAGTGATGAAACGATACATTATGGCTCAGGGTCAAAGTATGGCCAAATGTTCCCAGGTCCAGATCAGTAGCTTAGTCAAGGGAAAAAAACAAATTCTCCTCTAACGAAGCATTAACGACGCCCCTGCAACAGGTTCATGCGATAGGCGCGAGCAGTGACTAAGTCTCTTCATGCTAGAGTCCACCTCTGTTAAGGTATGAGTTCCGACCGGTTAGTCGAACTTTTAGACAAAGTTTCCATACTACAACCACGGCTAGTTTAATGTTCATTTGTAAGTTTGCAGCTAAATCCACTCTAGTTCATGCTGCAAGTTTACCATTAAGATAGGACCATTAAACTGCTAGTGCTTTCACCAATCCCAGAGGAGTTTCTGAAGCGTGGTCAAAGAAGATTCTCCTGTAAAAGGGTAGTTTGACCAGTCATGAAGTAAACTTTGGCGACACCAACACCAATTAAGAAGTCACCTCCAAAGTAGAGGGGGTGACTTAGGGCAGGTTCTTATACCACAAGATAATGATCTTCATTCAAACCTCGATTCAAGGTTGTCCTTTCCATGGGTATATTCCGGGTAAAGGCAAGGTTATCACAACTGACGGTGGAACAAGAACAATACGATTGTTCTTCGAATCAAGAGAGGTTGAGTACGTCACCGTATCCTATTCCACTAGGAGTATACATGACAGGGCCCATCCCAATCCCTCATTCCCCCCCCCCCTCTGGGATTAACACGGGATGACCCTGCTCCCGTCTGACACGAAGTGTCAGACAAGGGATATTTCCGACCTTTGCCCTCCCGGGCTATCAGAGTACGCCAGGATCCGGAGGAGGCATGTGATATCTCGGTCTCTGCTGTCAACCTGAAGGGTATTAAAAACGGAAAGACTATGAGTGGACAAAAATAAAGAGTTTATAAAAACATATTTCATAAAGACCTTTATACCCTTCACTAAAAAGCATGCATGCATAGTAAAACCATTTATCCAAACACATATGTTTAAACAACCATCATTAGGGTCTCAGCCCCAAATTTCGTAAATACAAGCCATACGGGCTCCTGCCCAAAACCATTTACAGAAAACCATAACATCATAAACATATGTGGGATCTCAGCCCAAATCCATTTATCATCATAAAACACAATTTCCCAATCCACTTGAAATCATGTTTATCCATTATATTTCATATCCAGAACCTGTCACGGTAAAATAAAGCTACGCGCGTCCTAACCGGGGTCTCAAACCCAAGTCTCTCCAGGGTCCACCCAGGTCAATGTGCGTAGATCAATGACCGTCCCTGGAGGTAACGAACCATGCCCATCCTGAGAGTAAGGAACCCAACTGGGGGGCGAATCCACTCAGTCAGTGCTCCGTGACTACTCCGAGGTCCACCCAGGCCAACGACCCTCCCCGGAGGAGACAATCATATATAAAGGATGGAATATGAAAAACCTTTTGAAATCATTCTTGAAACCTTTCCAGGATTCATGCCTGACCCTCACTAGCCGTCATGAACCATAAAATCCATTCCAAGGGGTCATGCCGGTTCTCATAAACTGTCATGACCCGTAAATCCATTTCAAGGGTTCATGCCGGTTCCCATAAACCGTCATGACCCTTAAAAACCATTTGTAACACATAGCTGGGCCCTAAGCCCGAATCCACATACAAACGGGACCTCTGGTCCGAATCGTAAACCAACTGGGCCTCCGGTCCGATTTCGTAAATCAAATGGGTCTCGAACCCGAGTTTACCTTTTCAATTTCAAAACCATTTCATGAAATCATATCCAAAACCATAAGTACGGAAAATCAGTATAAAACCGAAAAACCTCGATTTACGTGCAAGCAAGTAAATCGCCTCGAAATATGTGAAACCATATAATTAAAATATATCCAAATCAACATCATCAAATCACATTCATAATCCATATAAAACATTTATGCATGCATCACAGTTTAGAAATCAAATTCCACTCACATACCGTCCTAAGCCGCGCCTCGATACATGTGCCATAATCGCCTCCCGGGTCAATCGCCAGCACCGGGACTCCCAAACCTGTCCAAATTCATTTAGAGGGTTACTAACTACCTTATTAACCTCTCATTGAAGCTCCGTAATTTTCCCGAACTTTTAACTATTTTTAAACCGAACCTAAACCTTCGGACACCCCGAAACCTATCGAAACAATGTCCGATTGACATGAGACCAGTCCCAAAATGTTCGTTACATCGAATAGAAGATTTCTCGTGTTGAACACTTGCCCAAATAACTGTTCACGCACCCTCACACGCCCCTAGAAGGCTCAGAACACTGTTCATCATCTCCTACATCAGGTGAACCGGTTTTGCTGTTCACAGTCACTGTGCTAAACCGGTGTGACCGGTTCAGTGGTTTCCTCCTTCTGTTTTGGTCCGATTTCACTCCTAATCAATCCTATAATTCCTATTTCTTCATTCCCTATCATTTCTACTCATTAAAACAACCTAAAACCATCAAAATCCCATGGTTTAATTATGAACCATGCGGTTCAATGTTTCCAAAATGCACCCATGGCTTCACATCCATCCCTAGCTTCCTAAAATCGTCCTAACACAATCCTAATGACCCATTTAGTTCATTAAAACCATTAAAAACCAACCATAATGCACAAATCGATTTAAAGGGGGAAAATGGCCTAACCGTGAACCTTTCGGGTTTTGAGCTCAGCCGTGCACGGTAGCGCCGTCCTGGGCCGGCCACCACTTCCTCCTGTCCTCCCTTCCATCTCTGGTCTCAGTCATGGTCGTATGGGAAGGGTTGGATGGGTTTTGGGTTGCACAGAGATAGAGAGAAATGGTGAGATCGGGTATTTGAGTTTGAATGGGGAAAATGGTCGATGCATGACAATATAAGGGTGGCCTGTGGATGGGTGACACTTGTCACCCATCCATTGGGCCTCCATTAAATATCTGGGCCCCACAAGATTCCAAAAGTTAACTCGTTTCGTGATTCGTGCAATAGTGCACTTGAACTTCCGTGAACCGTAACTTCGCCGTCGAACTTTCGAATTCGACGTGCCGCCTGTCTATTGATTCGTATCATCCTTATCTACGTAATAGTCCTCAGCCCTTGGCCATTGGACATCCCGGTCAAAAAGTCAACTATTTGGCCCTTTTAACCAAAATTAACAAATTTCCCTTAAACTTCCGAACGTCATAACTTTTACCTCGAATGTCGGAATTGAACGTGCCACATGTCTATGAACTCGTGACGTCACGAACTACGTCACGGTCATCGTTCAAAGTCCATTTGACCGCCAGAATGAAAAGTCAACCTTTTGCCCACGCCTAGGGGCAAAACAGTCATTTTGCATCGTTCGTCCGATTTCGCCTAACTAATCACCGATTAGCCTCAATAATCGTGATTAGTCACTAATCTAATCCGGGTATTTGGGACGGGTCGTTACAATACAACAGTGGATAAAATTTGGATCCAACCAACTTGGTCAAATGTGATAAAAAAAAGACCCTCCACAACTACCCATTTCAGGGTACCAATTTGTGACATACTAAGGCATCGATTTTTGGGATAAGGTTAGGGTGGAAAGTTCCATCATACATATACCTGCAAGTCCCAGTGCAATCTCATTCTTACTATCACGTGTTCAAGATGTCACAAGTATATGGTCCAAGTATTAGCGTAACGAACACATCGATATGGTAAGGTGTGTACTTCTCAAAATTGATCTAAGATCTGAGGACTGAAAACCAACTGAAGGAAGATGAAACGTGGTGATCCAGCTCAGTTGTGCGTTGCCTAAATTTCGAACTCGGTATTAGTGATCCAAAACATCGAAATGCCAGAGTCTTCTAATGCCCACTAAGCAGAGAAAGCTAGTATCTAAGAGGTGAGGAGTTTATCACAATCTTAGTAGTCATCATTAACTGAGGGTATGTAACCTCACGACTTTCCGTCACACGGACCAAAGCAGAAAGGGTGTGACAAGGAGTGAATGGTTTTTATTAAGACCGAAGAGTCTTACGCCCACAAATGTAGAAAACATAGCCGAGATCATTCTTGTTAGATTCTAATTGCATTGACATTTCATTCCAAATATCTCCTAAACTATCATCTGAATCAAAGATCACAACAGGAAACAAAATTACTGGCGTACTTCTTTCACCACACCTGCCATCCAAATCAATAAGGTTATTTTGGGTCAATGGACTAACTTCAAGATATGGCTGATACCTTAACACCCCAAATAGAATGGAAGATAAAAGTTGATGAACTAGGCATCCACAAACTAAGATTAAACAACTTTCAACTACAACGCCCACAATACGAAAACTTTTCCAAAAATCACGTTGCCCCAAACGAGAGGGATTGCTCCTGAAAAACAGAGGTTAAAACTTAGGGACTTCAAAATTCTTTTCCAAAACGTTCATTTAAAAAGGAGTAGACGAAACTCAAATTTGTCCAAATTACCCAAATCACGTGAACTTTAGAAAATGATGAAAAAGAGCCGTAATTAAATTCAAGTGTGAGAGACATGATATAAATGCCAAAACATGATATTGAGTTAAAGAACTTAAAAAAAAGTGTTTACTGAAACCACCAGGGAAATAAAATTCATCAAGACTCGAATCGTAGTAAAAATTCAAAGGCAATTATCAGAGGTAACTCCAAATTGAGGTTTAAAAGCTTTACATAAAAACAACGAATAGGTGAATGTGGTCCCTGATAGTAAATACATGTGATTTAGTAAGATAGGAATTCAAGTCGTAGAAATAAGCTTATCAACAAATCAGGTGAATCCATATGGCGTTGAGGTGAACGACATCGCGATATGTGGTACCACCTCGATACTAGGATTACGTTGAGTATACTCAAGTAGAAAATCTGTTAACCTCATTTTAAAACGTCTGAGGGAACAATGAATCAGTTAAAATAACATTCCTCTAAACAAGGGAGTAATAAGAAAGGAACTTTGGGAAACCAATAAATCA
Source organism: Prinsepia uniflora (assembly GCA_032719365.1). NCBI lineage: Eukaryota > Viridiplantae > Streptophyta > Magnoliopsida > Rosales > Rosaceae > Prinsepia > Prinsepia uniflora. The sequence continues at coordinate 39,386,696 of CM064865.1, forward strand.
GAAAGTTACTAGGGTTCATACTACGGAAGTTTAGGTCACGTAGCAACAAAATTATGATAAAGTTCCAAAACTGCTGGGAGATTCTAAATATGGAACCCACGATGGGTTACACACTCTTGAACATGATATTCGAGAAATATTTCGTTTCATAACCCCTTAGGCATCACAAAATCAAGAAGACAGCACTTGCGAGCACCTTCGTAGAAATTCCCAAGCGAGTTCCCATGTTCAAAGAGGACGAGCTCAATAGTTAGTCATATCGTCGTCGTTCCCTGAAATCTTGGTCAACAAAGTCAACTCAAGTGCGCAAAACAATGCAAGCGATTTTTCCAACAACAAACCGTCACACGAGTTCGTTAAAAAGCTAGGAATTTCTCACTCATCGTCGAATGACTCGTTCACACCACCCATTAAAAGCCCCAAGCTCGTAAGCACCACCCTAACACGAAATTCGACCAAAGAAATACCACTAAAGTTCGTAACTACTGGCAACAAAAGTTAAGACGAATCTTGGTAAACTTGTGAAAACGCATGATCAAACATAAAACACTAACAATTAACGGTGAAAGGCATAATTAACTACTCGATGAGGGCTCTGACACAGGATATAGGGTTGTATGATCTTCAAGCGTCCAAAAACTAGCGATGCGTCCGAGAACCGTGCTCTGATACCAAAATGACACACCCGATCTAGAAAGTTTATTTATGGCACGAAGGCGAGGCGTGCTGACCTACACCTGGATGATGACATCCAGATGACAAAGCCATTAAGGATAAAATGATGCATTTTTAAAGTGTCGGGTGGAACCTACCCAGTTTAAACTAAGCACATTCCATCCAACATCGGAAGCTTACAGCATGGACTTACATAATTGATGATCATGCATAGAAGACTTTACATGTAGATACCTAATTTTACCGTCTGCTTCACTCCACGCACGGGGTTGAGTATCAGAGTAGCAACCGAACTCCTCAATGTGTGTGCGCACCAAAAAATATGAGGGGTTTAAAACATAAAGGTTGATTGGACCCAATTGTTATTTTAGTGTAAAACCATTTTCAATAAACAACACTTAACCCCTCGTTTTAAAATAAATCCCAAAATAGTTAAAGTATACTTGCACGTAATACGATGAATGTAATATAAGCCAAACAGTAATAGTCTAAATAAGATGCACATATGAGTTATGTAGAAACCGTAAATATGTCTCAGTATCAACCCACATCAATATTGCTCTTGAGTCGTATCGAGTCTCATACTCGTAACACAACTAGGTATTTTGCTCGCATACCTCGACCACGTGAAGGACTGGGTGCTAAGCACCGTCACCTTGAGTCCCCTAGAGCTCGAGGACAAGACCGGTGCTTTCTAACTAGTATAGTGAACAGCGCGGGTGAACGATCACGTGGTGGATTGGTCTATGGCCTAAAGACGGGTACTAGATATCAAAGACTCCTAAGTGGGTTCTATCACTATCTCAATCTCATCAATGCCTTGGGGACTCTCATACAATGCAATATATGTGACTCGAAACATAACACTATGCGTACTTACCATATAACTGTAGATAAACATAACCAAACATGCGTAGCAACCAATCATCACAATCTCATGACAATTATAAATTGTCGAAACATCGTAGGACGTGCAAGTAGTAAAGCATATAAAACAAGGTTTAGGGAAAAAGGTCCACTCATGCTAGTCGAGGGGTCAAATCACCCAACAGTCAAACAACCCATGAGCTCCAAACCCAGTCCACCTCTAAGGAGATCATACACAAGGGGGTTAAAATCACCTCAAAGCTTAATCTATAGGTTAAAGCTTTAAGGGTTAGTCCAAATTAATTCTTAGAAATGCTTAACAAAGGCCTATACATATTTAAAAATCCCCAGAATCCTAGAAAACAACGACCATAAGCTACAGCGCTAGGAAAATCGGCTCTACGTGCTTTTTTATTGCTTGAAAACCACCTAAAACATTCCAAAATGATCTAAAAATGTGTGCACGCGCTGCCACGCGCCGACAGTAACCCACACCCGTCCACGCGCCCACGCGTACTCAAAATGCGCGACACACCTGCTGCACATGCCACACGTGTGTGCCACAAGTGCCACACGTGTGTGCCACAAGTGCCACACGCACCACACTTGTGCGCCACAGGCGCCACACGTGTGGGGGAGTACTCTGTGGTATATTCCATCTGCTAACCATGAACTTTGACTAACGTCTGTTAGTTGTTGAATACCGTTGACCGCTGTCGCCGGAGCCTCGCTAGAGACGGTGGTCGAACCACCACCAATGTCGCTGTCCACGATGGCAGGATTCTGGGTTCGTCGCCAGAAATTTCCTAGAATCCAACATAGTCTACACTCTTCCATTTTCACTCAAAACACAACATGAAAAATACCCAATCAATTCTACTCGTCGGAAGGAATCTAGAAATCTAAGTGTTAGGGTCTAGGGACTACCTGAAATGGTCAAAAAGGGCCAGGAAAAGTTTTCGACTTGCACTTCCATCGAACCTCTGATGAAGGTCCAGATGCCCTTGAATCTCTCATGCAAACACGGTATTATGATCGCAGTGTTAAGGGGATTTCAACAAATATATGCTTGGATGAAGGAGTTACTTGGGTGGCCGTGAAACCCAGATTCGAGCAACTCTCTGCTGTCGTGTCCGCTGCACCGTCTGCTCAAAATTGGCATGTAATCAGCTCGTTAGGAGGCTCTTAAGATAAGGGTCACAATGGTTTGGATTGTAAAGTTCAAGATTACCTGGAATTCCTCCAACCTCGTCGGGTCGAATTCAGGTCTTCGTCTCCTCGCATCATAAACCACAAAAGAGATCATGGTTATCTTCCCCATGATGAGATGAAGTGAAAAACATGTTTTAGGGCTCGAAGTGGTACCTGGTTCTAGCTTGACGCACCGGGTTGTACTCGGATCCTGAGTCGAGTCAGTCTCTCTTGTTTGTTCCTCGACGGTCCTCGCGGTTCTGGTTGGTTCCTATCATCTCACACGAGTAGGGTGGTGTAGTAGACATCGCCTGGTTCGTGATTCGTATGGATTGGTTGGTGGTTGTCATCAATGCTCATAGTTCGATGTTGTGGTTTAGTCTATGGCGGTTGGTGGTTGTCATCAATGCTCATAGTTCGATGTTGTGGTTTAGTCTATGGCTCAGCTTGTATCGGGGGGGAGGGGGGGGAGTCCCAGTAGGGAAAGAGAACAAGGTTGATTCTTGCTTCGTGGTTAAATCAGTGTTTGTAAGTTTACTTTTTTGGGACATCTGGAAATTTTGAGGTAATATTTGGGTATGCCTCACGGGTTGCTTAGTGAAGGAGAAGAGATGGTGTGTGTGCGTGTGAGTATTTTTCTGTTCCACAACACATCTAAAGAACAATTGGATACAAAGATATGGAGTGGGTTTGTATTTTGGGCCTTTGGTGTAAACTGGGCCTAGAGACAATTACTTACACCCTTAGTTGAGGAAAACCAAGCTTAAGGCCCTAATTAACAACAACTCTGAAATAGGTTTTCTCCAAAGATTTGGGCCCTAAATAGAATTCTAAATTGGATCATAAGCGAGAATAACGAGACAATCTCATTGAACCAGGCCCGTAAAATGGAATTTAGGGGTAATTTGGTAATTCCTCGTGTTTTCGAACTCTAATTTCGAGGACGGGATGTAACAGTTTGAGTATATTTCTAAATTTTCGAAGTTATTTATATATATTTTAAATCCAAAAATAAATTGAGTACATTCTCAATAGTGTTCCGCGCGCCCACACGCACCACATGAAGTCCATGTGTGTGGGTCTCACGTGCAGGGGGCACTGTTCATCATCACTAACCTCTCATTAGACTCGGTTTTCTACAACCGGGTCGGCTGAGACAGCGATCGTGACTCGAGTAGAAATGCACCATTTCATCTTCTTTTTCCAAGTTTTAAACGTCTAAAATGGTCTACTAGATACCAGGAAAAGATCTATGATAGGTCATAATTTATGCATGTTTTATCCATGATTTAATGCCCTTTTCCTTACATTTTGTTAATATTTTGTTCTATGCAATTGAGGAAAATAATATATTTTATGAGAAATGTGTAGATCAAATAGAGTTTGGAATTACAAGATTTTGGGCGAAAGAATCACCTAAATCGAAGTTGAAACGAAGAAGTTATGAAGGAAAGAAAATGGCACAAGAATTCGGTGGATACCCACCGAAATAGGCATCAGAGATTCCTTCCGTGTCATTGTAGCGTGCCTCCCTCTTCGGTAAGCGCCTACCGAACATCATGCCTGATGCTTCAGCGCGCGCCTGATCTCTTATTTTTAATTCCTTTACTTGTAGAAAAGGTTTTAATTAGATTTCTTAATTAATTAGGAAGTCTTTTCCTTATAGAATTGGATTAAAAACTCCTATTTTTAAGAGGATTAATTATTCTCTTATAAATAGGGATATTAGGGTTTATTGTGGGGGGGGGCGAATTTACTAGGGGTGACAATGGGTCGTGTCGTGTTGGGTTCGTGTCGTGTCATGAATTCTGTTTTACCCATTTATGCCCAACCCGAATCCGGGGAGGGTCGTTGGCGTAGGTGGACCCCGGAGTAGTCACGGAGCACTGACTGAGTGGAGTCGCCCCCGTTGGGTTCCTTACTCTCAGAAAGGCTATGGTTTATAACCTCCAGGGAGGGTCATTGATCTACGGACATTGACCTGGGTGGACCCTAGAGAGACTTGGATTTGAGATCGCGGGTAGCACACACGTAGCTCTAGATACCGTGACAGGATTGGTGATATGAAATATATGGATAAACATGATTTCAATTAGTTTGCGAAATTGTGTTTTATGATGATAAATGGATTTAGGGTGAGATCCCACATATATTTACTATGTTATGGTTTTCTTTGAATGGTTTCGCGCAGGAGCCCGTATGGATGTGGTTGTTTAAACATATGTGATTGGATAAATGGTTTTACTATGCATGCATGCTTTTTAGTGAAGGGCATAAAGGTCTTTTATGAATTATGTTTTATCAACTCTTTTATTTTTGTCCACTCACAGTCTTTTTGTTTTCAATGCCCTTCAGGTTGAATACGGTGCGGACTGTAACAGAGACCGAGACATCACATACCTCCTCCGGATCCTGGCTTAATCCGGAAGCCTTCAGTGTAAGACCCGTGTCCTGGAGGGAATGGTGAACAATCCCACATTCCTGTGAGGGGGGAATGGTCTGGGAAGGGAATGGTGGTGTGCATTAAAAGTGTAGGCACACACCTATCTAGCATGAGGCCTTCCGTGGTCGCGTTGGTTAGAGGCTTGCCTTCGAGTATTGCTCTACCACGAGGTCACAGGAACAAAACCCAGCGGGTGCATTGGAGGGAGTTTCCCAATGGCGTGCCGATAAATTGAAATCCGATATTCCCTCCAATTTTCCCGAAACTCAATTCTCTGGTTTTTCTCTCCAATTTCCAGCTCCTTCAACAGTAGAGTGAAGCTCACTCAAATACTATTCTGATTAAACCAACTGAGCCGTCCCAGCTGCTCGTGGAAGTCCAATCTGTCCACTGAAATTTGTCCCCTGAAAAGCTTCGATCCAGAAATTAAAAATGGTGTCCACTGATGAAGAGTGACTCAGCCCACGTTGAGACAGTTTGTAATGCTTAGTTAAATCTCCCTTTTCCAGTTCATTACAGCCTAAAATATTAAGATTGCACAGAGACACCGCACACGGTGGTGCAGCCGCTGTCCTTCACGGTTTGCTACAGTAACCCGTGGGTGAAATGACCAAAATGCCCCTGGTTCAGAAATTACCAAAATGCCCTTCACTTTCCAGACCCGTAACTCAGCCATACGACGTCCGATTTTAGCGTGCCGCCTGTCAACGGACTCAGGACATCGAGACCTACCTAACGGTCCTTGAGTCGTGTGAAACTTAGTTGCCAAACGAAAAGTCAACATTTTCGCCCCCATCGTCCAAATTACGGTAATGCCCCTGAACTTCCGATAGTCATAACTTTTTCCCTGATCGTCCGAATTGGACGTGCCACCTGTCTATGGACTCGTGACGTCCCGAACTACGTCACGGGCATTGGTTAAAGTCCATTTGACCCTCTAATCAAAAAGTCAACAATTTGGCAATAGAATTCATAGGGTCCATTTGACCCTCTAATCAAAAAGTCAACAATTTGGCAATACAATTCATAGGGGTAAAAACGTCAATTCATACATTAAATTACAATCTTGAAATCCTCGAATTTCCGGGGCGTTACAATGCATTTATGAACAAGTAATTCCAAACAAGCATAAATGAAAGTCAAGTATGGACAAGAATAATATGATAAGTATAAGAATTATAAACATGCATAAATGAAAGTCAATTATGAACAAGTATGTATAAGTATAAAATGAATAAGTATGAAAATATGAACACTATGAATAAATATAATAAAAATAATTATATAAAAAAATCAAAATTATGAACATGCATAAAAATAAAACCGACACTTTTTCGTAAGTAATTTCAAATTAAAAATCACATTATTTAAAGCACTCTTAAAAATGACTTTCTTCAAACACAAATTTTACCAACACTCTAACATTTTGCTCATAACAAACCAATCACGAAATCCTACCTTCATCATCTCAAGTACACGCATACGTTTTTCATTATTATAAATGCATCAGCCATTAATGTGCGTCAACCATCAATATGTGTCAAACACTTACAATATGTTTCACCTTAAGTTTCTGATTAGCGTTAAATTGAAATTTAAACACTAAAACATATGAAGTAAAAGAAATTCAGAAAGTAAAACACATGGAGATTGCATTCATACTTACAAAAGGTTAGAAAGAAAATACCAACACATGTATAGAATTATAAGTAAACTGAAACCATACCAACGATTTAAGTAAAGGGAATAAAGTTACACTTTCGGAACCCAAGAGCAACTTGTGATTCCGAAAGTAGATGGAAACAATGGAATGTTATTCATAAAATTCTCTATGCAGTAGAAGGAACCTTATGAAGATGGAGGATAAAACATAAGAATTCGGACTTAAATTCTAGTATTGCCTCGGAAATACTCAGACTAGGATTTTCTTAAGAAAAGCATAAATTCATATCTAAAAGAGAAGTCAAAAAAGTTAAAAAGAAAAGTTTATAAAAGAAAATGAAACTAAGTAATGAATCTAAAAACAAGATTTAAAGGAAAACTAATTAATAAGAAAATCAAAGTCCCAAAAGAATAAATCTACAATATATAGAGAAGATGAACTAAGAGAGAAAAATGAACTAACAAAATGAAACTAAAATGAACTAGAAAATGAACAAAATGGGAAAAAATGGGGACCTTCAAAAAATGAAATGGCCTCCCTTTTTATAGTGGGAGTGCCAAAAATTTCAATAATAAAATACAAAAAAAAATATAAACAAAATAAAAATAAAATAATGAACAATGATGATTAATGATGATTTTGGGGCTGATTTTGGGGCTGATTTGGGGCTGAAATTGCAGGAAAATCAGGGAAAGTGGAGCAGTTGAGCAGTAGGGCATGGGTCTCTGGATTTTCGGTAGTAGTTGGCTGAAATTGTAGACTATATTTCAACATGAGCGCACTGACAGGTTAGGTGGGGAGTCAGTGAGGTGTGCAGGAAAAAGGCAGGCGGACTTCAGCGCCTCATGCGCTGACAGAGCACGAACGTTTGATGCACGCATGCCGAACTTGAGGACACCACTTCGGTACACGCGCGCCGAACTTCTTCGCGGGTTGAAGCATAGAAACGCTGGGCTGGGCTGCGTCGTAAATGAGCTTGGGATGGATCAGGCATTCGACCTTGGCTAGACTTTGACGCGGGCTGGGCACCTGAGAGACTGGGCCTCTACTCGTTCAATTAGACTGGGCTTGCGCTGGGTTATGGGCTTGCGCGACTAGGGCCTTTTGGCTGAGCAAAAGAATTTGCAATTTTAAAATGGATTTGTATAAATCAATCGAATTTCGTCCATAATTTTTTCGTTATAATTCCGATCGGGACGATTCTTTGGCCAAAACGCTCCAAATTCCCAAATTTATTTATTTCTGCAAAAATCCCATAAATATATGTTATTGTATCCAATTATTTGGTATTTTAATATTAAAATTCAAGTATAAAGCGTATAAAATAATATAAAATAATGTAACGACACGTCAGTAATTTTAAGGATTAATTAGGGATTAATGACAGATTAGCGAGAATAATCAGGGATTAAACGATGATTAACGAATGTTCAGGGCGAAATTACGATTTTACTCCTAGATGAGGGTAAAAAGTTAACTTTTGACCCGGGAGGTCCGATGGCCGAGGTCCGAGGACCGTTAGGTAGATCAGGACAATACGAATCCGTAAACAAGCGACACGTCGAAATCGAACGTTTGACGAAAATGTTACGGTTCACGGAAGTTCGAACGTACTATTGCACGTTTTACGAGACAGGTACTTTTGTCAGCAAGTGGGGCCTAGATATTTTTGGGCATGCCCAATGGATAAATGACACTTGTCATCCATCCATTGCCCACCCAAATTGGTTCATGCATATCATTTTCACCTTTTTTGTTTCTTCATTCAAACCCGATTAACCCATCCAACCCCATTCCAAACCCTTCCCCTTCTGATCATGTTTGAGAAACCAAGAGAGTGAGAAGAGGGCTGGAGGATGATGGTGGTTGGCCAGGACGGCGCCGCAGTGGACGGTAGAGGCAACCTGTGCAGGTAACTCGGTTTTTACCCGATTTCCTCCATTTTGAATTTCATACGTTATGACTGGTTTTTCTTGATTAGAATAGGTTTATTAAGGTTTTAGGAAGATTTTAAGAAGGTTTGAATGGTGGTTCATGGTTGAGGATGCCCTAGGACATTTCTGGAAAATTGAACTGTGAGGGGAAAGTTGAACCGGGGTGGATTTAGGGATTTTTCTTTGTTTTGATTTCACAAATAGGTTTCAAGGATCAAAATAGGAAGTTTAGGATTGATTAGGAAGAAAACGGATGAAGAATGAACGGTCTAGGGGCCTGGACCGGTCATGCCGGTCCAGTTGGGCCGGAGTTGTAGGAAAATTCAGACCGGTTGGTACGGACCGGTCGGACCGAGGAAGATGACGCACTGTGCATAGGCGCGTGGCTCCCACGCGCAGCCACTTCAGGTGGCGCGTGGGGGAGAATTTGGGGAAACTTCCAACATGTAATTTCATCTATTTGATATAACGAACATTTTGGGACTGGTTTTTAGTCGATCGGACATCATCTCGATATAGTTCGGGTTGTCCGAAGGTTTCAGAGCGCGTTTAAAAATAGTTAAAAATCCCAAAAAATTAGGGGGGTTTAGTGAGGGGTTAATTAAGTAGTTAGTAACCCTCTAAAGGGATTTGGACAAGTTTGGCAACCCCGGAGACGACGATTGACCCGGGAAGGCGTACGGCGCGCGTATCGAGGAGGTAACGCGGACGGTCTGTGAGTGGAATTTCTTTTATGAATCGATGCATGCATAAATGTTTTATAAATATTTTAATATATGTTTTGCGATGCCTTGAGTGCATTTTTGTGTGTGTTTAAGTATTGGCACGTATTTCGAGGTTTTCGGGTTTTATACATGCTTATACGCACTTATGTTTTCGGTTTTAATGAAAGGGTTTTATAAAGGTAAAATTGGGAATGAGACCCATTTGGATTTGGTTTGACTTGGGCATGAGGCCCTATTGATGACCTACGGGTCTGAGTCGTGGTCGCGACGGGTGCTGTGTGCACGGCGACGGACGACGTGACGCTAGCCTCCGGTTTGGGATGTGTTTCCTCCGGAGAGGTCACGATGCACGTCCTGTTGTCGAGCAGCCACTGGAGGCTTGATTTCGGAGTGCTGACGGTATCGAAGATCGGTCGACGACGTGTGCACCATGTTCTAGAGGTGATCGCGACTGTGATATGTTCACGGCGACATACTAGGATTGTGAGAGGTCCTGGATTGATGCTTGCACGCATAGCTATGATCGGAATCGTGACAGACCCTGAGATATAGGGCTCGATGCCCCGTTGATTTATGAGTTCGGGCTCGATGCCCAGTTATGGTGAAATCGGGCTAGAGGCCCCGTTGAGTCATAAGTTCGGGTTGGAGGCCCAATTGCTTTGTGTTATCGGGCGTAAGTCCCGTTTATGGTTTCTATACGAGTATGTATATACCATCCTTATGAGCGTATCTGTCTCCTCCAGACGTCGTTGATCCTGGAGAGTCACGATCCACTTCCTGGAATGAGTGACTCCAAGAAGAAGCACGTTCAAGGAGTGATGAGATATGGTGTAGTCTCGAACTGGATCCACAGACCGTCCTCTAGACGTCGTAGATCCTGGATTTTGGACGATTCCTCCCAAACGTCGTAGATCCTGGGGGTAGACTCGGAGTGAGACCCCGAGTAGTGTGCACACTGATAGATATATCATGTCGGGTTATTGAGTTGACATCAGAGGATGTCTAGGATGGGTTTTATATATATCTACGTATATGTGTATGAGTTTTCACTGAGACGGTGTTAGGCCGAGACGCACGCGTGTTGGTTTTGGGCTGAGACCCACAGGTGTTGGACTGGGCTGAGTTCCCATGTACTTTGATTGGATTTTGGGCTAAGGCCCCGTGTTATATCTGAGAAATGGTTTTTGAATGCATGCATATGTTTTAGTGAAGGGCATAAAGGTCTTTTAAATGAAAATGTTTTTATAAATTATTTATTTTGTGCACTCACAGTTTTCGTGTTTTGAATGCCCTTCAGGTTGATCGCGGATGCGGGCTGTAGTAGATACTAGACATCACATTCCTCCTTCTGATCATGGCGCCCTCTGATTGTCCCGGTTGGGCTAAGGATGGAATTATCCCTATTCTGACACTTCGTGTCAGAAGGGAGCAAGCGCGTCCCACGTTAATCCCTGAGGATTTGGGACGGGTCCTGTCAAATAATGCTTAATTGAATACCTATCACCAGGCCCAAATCGATCTCACGACTCCCAGTCAGTTGTTAGAGTACCCATGATCGAGTTATCAGGCCTCAAACAAGGGTTTAAAAATATGAACCCATCGAAAGGGTGTTTCGGGTTTGCAGATTTCAGAGGTTTCCCATCCTCAACTCCCCGTTGTTTCCTTCGATTACTTCTTTTTTTCTCTTTTCGGAGCAGGCCCACCGAACAACCTGTATACAATATATATAAGGCGTACTTAGTTCAGGATAGAGGGAGGAAGGAATTTAAATAATTCTGGGTGCTTGACACTCACCAAAAAATCTTAGGTGTCGAATGACCATTTTGCCCTTGTGGAAAAATTACCATATTGCCTTTGCTACATTTTAGGTCCACAACTACCTCATACAACCTCCAATTCTAGCGTACTTCCCATCTACAAACTCATAAGTCCGAGATGTATGTAACAATGCCCTCAAAATACCCAAAATTTGTCCAAATCAAAAGGTCAAACTTTTGGCTAAGTAGGGGCAAAATCGTCATTTTGCCTAATATTTCCCCAAATTTCATTTCTTGCACGTCCGGGTCGTTACATGGAGCTTTTTGGAAAACCCCCATTATCTAGTTGCTTGGATGCTGAAAGCCCAATGCCATAATGATCTCCATTGTTTGGATGTTGAGCTAGGGGTTAACACCTCTTTAGTGTCGTGGTCTATCCTTTGGGGTTGTGAGGTTTTAAAGAATGTTTTAATTTGCAGAGTGGGAACAGATGTTGTTATATGTGTTTAAAGGTAGGTGGATTCCTAAACTAGTAACCTTTTGGCCAGCTACGAATTTGGGCCTATCGAGAGATGCTTTTGTCAGGACCCGTCCCAATCCCCCTGGGATTAACGAGGAACGCTCCTGATCTCGTCTGACACAGAGTGTCAGACCAGAGAAAATTAAAACCTTTAGCCTTCCGGCTTCCAGAGTATGCTAGGATCCGGAGGAGGTATGTGATGTCTCGGTCTCTACTACAGTCTGCACCGTATTCAACCTGAAGGGCATTGAAAACAGAAAGACTGTGAGTGGAAAAAAAGTAATAAGTTTGGTAAAAACAAATTTCATAAAAGACCTTTATACCCTTAACTAAAAAGCATGCATGCATAGTAAAACCATTTTCATACGGGCTCCTACCCAAAACCATTTATAAAAACCATAACATAGTAAACATATGTGGGATCTCAGCCCAAATCCATTTATTATCCATAAAACACAATTTCGCAAACCAATTGAAATCATGTTAAATCCATACATTTCATATAACCAATCCTGCCATGGTATCTAGAGCTACGCACGTGCTAACCGAGGTCTCAAGCCCAAGTCTCTCTTGGGTCCACCCAGGTCAATGTCCGTAGATCAATGACCCTCCCTGGATTTTATGATCCATAGCCTTTCTGAGAGTAAGGAACCCAACGGGGGCGACTCCACTCAATCAGTGCTCCGTGACTACTCTGGGGTTCACCCAAGCCAACGACCCTCCCTAGAGGAGACAATTCATATATAAAGTATGGTATACGAAAAACATTTTAAGGATTCATGTCCGGCCCCAAAACCTTCATGAACTAGAAATCCATTTATGGGTCTCTGACCCGAAATCACTATCTTCAAACATAACTGGGCCCTAAGCTCAAATCCACAAACAAACTGGGCCTTCGGCCCGAATCGTAAACCAACTGGGCTTCGGGCCCGATTTCCTAAATTAAATGGGCCTCGTGCCCGATACATAAGTCAACTGGGCTCCGAGCCCAATTTGTAAATCAACTGGGCCTCAAGCCCGATACGTAAACCAACTGGGCCTCCGGCCCGATGCCTTATTAAATCAAATGGACCTCAAGTCCGAAAGTTCGTAAATCAAATGGGTCTCGTCCCGATCCATATTTCCAAATCCGAAATCGATTCAAGAACCAATTGGGCCTCTAGCCCGAGGACGTAACTAAATGGACTTCGAGTTCGAGGGTTTCCAAAAAAAATGGGTCTCGAACCCGAGTTCACCTTTTTAAATCCAAAACCATTTCATTAAACTATTTCCAAAACCATAAGTACGGAAAATCAGTGTAAAATTGGAAACCTCGATTTACGTGCAAGCACGTAAATCGCCTCGAAATGCATGAAACCATATAAATCATAACCATCCAATTCAACATCATAGAATCATATTCATAAACCATATAAAATATTTATGCATGCATCACGGTTTAGAAATCAAGGTCCACTCATAGACCGTCCTAAGCTGTTGTTTCGGTTTGCGTGCTGTATGCCTCACCGGGCTAATCGTCGCCACCGGGACTCCCAAACCTGTCCAAATCAATCTATAGGGTTACTAACTCTCTTATTAACCTCTCATTGAAGTCCCGTAATTTTCCTGAATTTTTAGCTATTTTAAATCTCGAACCTAAACCTTCCGATGTCCCGAACATTATCGAGACGGTGTCCGATCGACACGAAACCAGTCCCAAAATATTCGTTACATTGAATAGATGAAATTAAATGTTGGAAGTTTCCCCAAAGGACTATTCACGTGCCCTCACTTGCCCCAAGAAGGTCCTGCGCGTGGGCCTCACGCACCAGGACACTGTAGATCATCCGTGTCCTCCAGCGGCCGGTCCGAACCGGTGTAGCCGGTTCAGCCCATTTCATCCTTCATTTTCGGTCCAATCTTTTCCTTTTTGATTCCTAAAGAATCCTAACATCAAACCTAATCTTCCTAGTTATTAAAAACAAAGAAAACCCAACTGAAAACTCACCTTCCATGAACAAGCCGTGAGTTTGAATTTCAAGCTTGGTTCCTTGACTTCATAGTCATCCATTCCCTTCCAAATTGATCCTCCTCAAGTCTTCTTGGTCCCTAGGTCTCATTAGAATTGAATAGGACTCAAAACACCAATCAAAACCAAACATTCAATTTTTTTTAATATTAAAAATGGGCTCTCGGGTTTTGGTCGACTTACCCCCGCCGTGAGCGACGTTCCTAGTCTCTCAAGGTTCCTCCCACGACCGTGTTGATGTAAGGTGATGGTGGTGTGATGTAGTGTGGGTGTTTGTTCAAGGAGAATGGAGAAATGGTGGTTTCGGGTTTGTGAGAAAACAGAAGAAGGTGATGGCTGATCAGGTGAGAGGGAGAGAAGAATGGACGGTGAGGATTAGAATGTGAGGTTGTGATGGACGGCTAGGATGAAAGGTAGTTAGGGAAAAAGATTAAAATAAAACAAGTGGACCAATCACTTCTTAGATCCACTAATTGGGGGTTTGGGCCAATGGGATGAGTGACACTTGCACTCATCCATGGGTCCCACCTAAATATCTGACCAATCAGATTATGCCACCTAATCATTCCCTCGTAATACGTGTATAGTACAATCGAACTTCCGTGACCCATAACACTCCCGATCGAAATCCGATTTCAGTGTGCCACCTGTCTACGAATTCGTATCGACTCGAGCTACTTAACGATCCTTGGCCCTCGGCCATCAGACCTCCCCAGTCAAAAGTCAACTATTTATCTTTTTTAACCAAATTACCAAAATACTAATGAACTTTCGAACGTCATAACTTCTTCCTTGAACGTCGGAATCGAACATGCCACCTGTCTATGAACTCGTGACGTCCCAAACTACGTCACGGTCATCGGCCAAAGTCCATTTGACAGCCAGAATGAAAAGTCAATGTTTTGCCCCTTTTGCACCGTCCGTCCGAAAGTACCCCACTAATCACCGATTAACCTCACTAATCTAATCCTGAAATTCGGGACGGGTCTTTACAGCTTTTGTGTCGTCTTTCATCAATCGTAGATGGAGGTGGAATCTGGATCTGCTTGATACAGTGTTTTCTCCCAAGGATGTCGCTACTATCACTACCATCGTGTTTCCCTCTCTTATTAAATTTGTAGACTATCGATATTGGTTCTACTAAAAAACTAGGAAGTATTCAGTGAAGTCTCGGTATCATGTAGCTCTAACTCGACTTAAGAAAGATAATGGTGGTAGTGCAGAGTGCTCCAATAGGGAACACTCTGAATCTTTTTGGAATCATTAGTGGAAACTAAAAGTTCCAAATAAATTGAAAATATTATGCTGGAGAGCTAGTTTGGCAATACTCGCTATGACGGTGAATCTGAGTAAAAGGAAGGTGCATGAGTCAGGGGTCTGCTATTGGTGTGGAAAAAATAAACCAGATGATGTTCTACATGCTTTGTAGGGAAGGGATGCAAGCTCACTAAAAAAAACTTGGAAAACTTCCCAGGTTTTGATAAAGGGCTTCCCCCTAAGCGAGTTCATTGATATTTTTTAAAATGCTATGTCTAAACTCTCTAATTGTGACTTGGAAAGACTTATTTTTTACTTGTTGGCAAATTTGGAGTGGAAGAAACAAGTTCATGCTTCAACAAGGTCTTTTAGAGGCAAGTATGGTGACTGATAGGGCGCTGGTTGCCCACACTGAATTCTCCAACCAACCAACTCGGGGTTAAGAAACACGCTTGGAACATATGACTAGATGGGTACGACCTGTCTTTCTGGATTTCAAAATCAAGTGTGATGGGCTGTTAAGAGGGAGGGCCAGATTCCAGGCATAGGTGGAGTGCTACGAGATGTTAATAGGAGTCTCATGGCGGTTTTTTCTAGGACGGGTTCTCCGTGTGCCTATGTCCTTGTGGTGGAGCTGGAAGCCTTGCGGGTAGGGGTTCTACAGCAACCATTTATTGGATTTCTCAAGGTACGAGCGAGACTGATGCTATGGAAGCTATTGCAACTATTCAGGGAGTACAACAAAACTGGAATAGCACGAACCTTCTTACTCGGAAGGTGGAGTCACTAATGACTTCACTTCATATGTCCCATGACTTGTTGGTGTATGCTCCTAGAACGACTAACTGCGTTGCTCATGGCCTAGCTCAAGGGGGCCTTCATTCTCAAGGGCGAGCGATGTGGGTGCATGCTATTTCATCATGGCTTCATTCTCTTTTAGAACTAGATTTGGAGGTTTATTCTGAAGTCTTTGTTGTTGTGTTTGTCTTGTTTTAGGGAGGTACTCTTTTTTCCCTCACTGAATCTATCCTGGGCTAGTTGGATTTTATTGAGCATTTTAATGAGTCCTCAGACACATTTGCGTCACCCAATCAAGTGTCTCTATCAACGAAATTCCATTTAAATAAAAAAAATGACTCACAAATCCATAACTGAAGCATTAAGATCTATATTATATTAAATATGTGTGTCGATTCTATCATATAGACTTGTTTTATTCTTTTATTTATATTGTTACTTCTCAGAGAAGTGATATTTGAACACAATCAATTGATTGTATAAATGAAAAATCTAATGTGGCAATCAATCACAAATATTACTTCACTAAATTAAATTACTTTTTATCGATATTGTTTTAATTGTACTTATTTTTTGTAATAAGTAGAATGTTATATCAAATGTATCAAATAATATGGAAAATTTAGTGTGTTCAAATAACATCAATCTATGTTAATTTTCATTTTCTTAACGTATCGTTCTCTAATTTTTGAAAATTTGCGGTATCACATTATCTTGTATCCGTATGAAGGGGTGTGTAAAAGTCAGTGTATTGGAGGGAACGGTGAACGATCCCATATTCCTGCGAAGGGAATGGTCTGGGAGGGGAATGGTTGACACGACCCATCTCATATTCCTCCGGAATTAACGTAGGATGTGCCATGCTCTCTTCTTACATGAAGTGTCAGACAAGGGATAAGTCAATCCTTAGCCCAAACGGGGCTTCCAGAGTGCGCCAGGATCAGTGGAGGAGTGTGATGTCTCGGTCTCTGCTACAACCTGCATCTGCGATCAACCTGAAGGCCATTAAAACCCATTAAAAGCTGTGAGTAGATAAAAAATCAATAATTTAATAAAACACATTTCATGAAAAGACGTTTATGCCCTTCACTAAAAAGCATTCATGCATTCGAAAACCAATAATCAAACCATTTACTTTAATTAAATCATTAGGGCCTTAGCCCAACATCATAAATCCAACCGTGGGGGAACTCAGCCCAAAAACAATCAACATTAAATAACCAGTTTATCGAAATACAATGTAACCAATCCTCGACATCCCTGATGCCTAATCAATACCACTGTCACAGTTTTCCAAGCTACGCGTGCTCCTCGGAGTCTGAATCCCGAGTCTCCCCACGGTCCACCCAGGTCAATGACCAGTAGATCAATGACCCACCCTGTGGGGAATTATCCATAATAACACTCCTGATCATGAGCTGCGCCTCGGGGCAGTCCCTCTCAAATAGTGCATCGTGACTACTCCGGGATACTATGAGACGTCCGGAGGAGACAACTAACCATTCCAGGATACTACGGGACGTCTAGAGGGAAACCACTCGTGAGGATGGTATATGGAAAACATTTCATCAATCACCTAAAACCGTTCAAAGGGCCTGCGCCCAGGATTTCCATAAAACCATCGTAAATCCATAAATGGGACTCGTGCCCGAAGTATAACTTTCATAAACCATTTCCACGATTCCAATTCCCAAATTCAAGGGACTCTGCCCGAAATTCCATTTCATAAACCAACTGTGCCTCAAGCCCGATAATATAACAAAATGGGTCTTCGACCCGATGCCTCATTAAATCAAATGGACATCAAGTCTAATAGCTTACAAATCAAATGGGTCTCATGCCCGATTCCATATTTCCAAATCCAAAATCATACCATTAAATCATAATTAAAACCACAATCACGTAGAAACACAGTATAAAACCATAAACCTCGAAATACAAGCAAATACGTGAATACTAAATACCACAATCAAATCCATCATAAATCACATATTTAAAACATATAAAACAGTTATGCGTGCATCATATTTAGAAACCAATGTCCACTCACAGACTGTCCTAGCTACTGCCTCGATACGTGTTCCATAAGCCTTTTGGGCTAAATCACCATCACGGGAACATTCGAACCTATCCAAATCACACCCAAATGTCACTAACCATTTATACAAGTCCATAGGATTAAACCCCAAAACTCCCGAAAAAGTCAATGTACTCCAGACACGTTTCCGAGGTGAAAAACTGACACGACCTACCCCCAATCCCTTGGGATTAAGGGAAAAGCCATGCTCCCATCTAACTTACATGCGACATGAAGGCTAAACCAACGTTCAACCTCCATGTAACACGTAAGCCGGACAAGGGATTCCCAAGCGACCATTCAAAAATTTCCGGACTTCCCAGAGTGCGCAGAACCCACTGTGGATTGTGTGCGTGATGTCTCCGTCTCTCTAACAACAGCCCGCACCGTATCAAACCTGGAGAGTATCGAAAACATAAAAGATTGTGAGTGGACAAAAATAAATAGTAAGTTTGGAAAATAGTTTATAAGAAAGTACATTTATACCCTCCACGAAAAACCAATGCATACATATGAAAACTATTCCATAAAACCATTTCATATCCAAGATAAGAAACTCATCAATGAAAACCGGAATCAAATCCTTTCCTCAAATCCGTAACTCAAAGCCAGGGCCTTAGCCCAAATCATAAATCCTCAAAAGATACGGGAACTTAGCCCAAAATCATAAATCTATATCAAAATACGGGAACTCAGGCCAAAATCCACAAAATCCATAAAGTCCAAAGCATCTGGGCCACAGCCCAAAACATCTGAAAACCAGTGAAAAACTAAATTAAAACATCAATCAATTGAGTTGCTCGATCTCAAGTGCGCCGAGTCTTTAAACTCAAAACACATGCGCATAATCAGGCCTTCCCGGGATATCAACGAGTCTTTAAACTCAAAACACAATCAATAGGCCTCGGGGGATATCACAATAACCGAGTCTTTAAACTCAAAACATATCACTATAGGGCCCTCTCCCATAATAACCGAGTCTTTAAACTCAAAATCAGATCCAGCCATATCTGGGTCTTTAAACCCAAAGCCAAGTTTTAACGGGTCGTTAAACCCAAAACTAAGTGAAAATCATAGAAAATCCATATTCGAATTTGCAATCATGATTTTGTAAGCCGGAATCCGGAATCATCATTCCGAACTCAACTTCAGAAATTCACTTTCAATTTTCAAAACCAAATCAGGAATCATCATTTCCAAAATCCAGTTCCAAAACCTGAAATCACGTTTATCGAAAGCACTTTTATGAACAGTGCGTCAAGCCCGAAATCACTTTCCAAAATTCGTTATAAATCATTAAAATCAATCATATCTCAAATCCCAAATCATCGTATCGAAACCATCATCAAATCATAGCAGAAAACCATATCTCGTAAAATATGCAATTCCGTAAATATCTCAAAATACGTGCAAAACCGTAAATCATCAAGATCATAATCATAAACATAGAAATTATGTATAGAAAACATATAAAACATTTATGCATGCATCAGAAGTTAGAAAGCAAAGTCCACTCACAGACCATTTACGTCGTTGCCTCGATACACGTGGACATACGCTTTCCAAACTAATCAACTATCACCGGCTTTCCCGAACTTGTCCAAATCTCATAATAAGGTCACTAACTACTTCATAATGCGTCTACTAAAGCCCTGTAATTTTTCCAAATTTTTAACTATTTGTAATCGAGCCCTAAAACCTTCAGACATCCAAAAACATATCGAGACGATGTCCGATCGACTCGAAACCAGTGCCAAAATGTTCGTTACATCGAATACATTAAAACTTATGTTGAAAACTTCCCCAGACTAGGCCCCACACGCCCTCACATGCCGCCCAAAGGGGCTGCACGTGGGAGCCACGCGCCTGTACCAGTCATCTTCTTCCTCGGGTAAACCCGGTCCAGCCCGAACCGACGTGGCCGGTTTTCAGCCATTTTCCAGTTTGTTTCCAGTCCTTTCTTCTCCTACAATTTTGTCTAATAGTTTCCTACACCGGGTAACTACTTCATTTTCTCCCCTATCTCTGACCACGAAAGACCGTCTCTGGTCTCAGTCTCAAGCTCGATCAACTCCTGAAAACTTCTAGAACATCATCTCAATCATTAATTTGATCAACCATCATGAAATCATTCGTTGCCATATTTGAATTTACACAAGGCATCTTCACGGGCACTTACCGTACCACACCGTCATACACTGTCGTGTGGTCGCCGTCAGTACCGTCTCAACCTCCCCTTCAAGTTTCGTTCAAAATTCAGCGACAAAGGTTGAGGATTGAAGGTATTGAATGAGGGTTCCTCACGGTCTCTGTTCCTCACGGTGTTGTGGCCACCGTTCACGACAACCCTCCACCAAGGAACTATCCTGCTCGTATCTTTTCCCTTCATACCTCACTAACACTTAGGGAGATCAAATGGGCATGGGCTTCACGATCAAACACTCACCACACTCTGTTCCTCTCTGTTTTTCACTCTGCGGTCATCCCTAGCCCGTGCAACCAAGTATCATCATCCTTTTTTTTTAATTTGGACGGAGGCGGCTTAGGAGGTTTCCACAAGCCTCGAGAGCTCAGCCAAGTGTCCACATCTGATGAGGCAACCCTCCCAAGATAGCCAAGTGTCACTAGTTCCAAATCCCAAGGCAAAAAATGACCAAAATGCCTTTTTATGGAAAATTACCATTTTACCCTTAACATACTTTGGCCAAAACCCAAGCCATCCATAATCCGATGACAGCATGCCGCCTATCGTTGTACTCAGGGGATCGAGACCTACCTAACGGTCCTCGAAATAAGTGAGAAAGGCATGTTATACAAAAAGTCAACACTCCCCCATGTGCATGCTCAACCCAAAAGTCAATGTTGAAAAGTTAACCTTAAAAGTCAACGCTGATGTTAGCACTGACAACTCTGATAGTGCCACGTGTCGAGTTCCAATTGGCCCTTTTCCGACATGTCAGTCTGACATTGTCAGACCTGACATGATGACGTCTTCGATGACATCATCACTGACATCACTTTATCCCTTTCCTCGCGACGGGTCCTGCAAACCGAGTCGCACAGATTAGTGACCCGATTTGGATAATTCTTCCTTAATTCTCAATCATTTTCATCCATTTTTCTTCCCTAATGCTCGTCCTAAACCCAGTAACAGATCTATCGACTCAAAACCGTGAAAAACCAATTAAAACTTACCTTCCATTGATGAACTGTGGGCGCCCGCTTGCAACCTCGTCTTGCCACCGATTCCGGCCACCTCAGTCTACCATTCTTCGTCCTTCAACCTCGCAAGGACCCAAGGAATAGGTTTCGGGTTTTGAAACCAAAAGCTTATCGTTTCAACCCCTAGAAATCGAATTCAAATTTTGAAACCAAAAGCTTACCGTTTCGGGTTTCCAGCCACCATCAACGACTACCCTCGATATTGCCACCACCTTGATCGTCTGGTAACACTCTCTCACTTCCCTTCACACTCTGTGGACAAAGGATGAGGTTTGAGGAAGGTGGGTTTAAGTTTTGGGGTGCGTCGTATGTGTGTTCCGGGTTTGAAAGAACCAAAGAAGATGAAGATGAAATAAGGATCCCAATGTTTGGGGGTAATGGGCTAATTAGATGAGTGACACTTGTCACTCATCAATTGGTCCTCCCATGTATTTGAACCAATCCAATTAAGCCCATTGTACACTTCCTAGGTTTGCGTGAATAGTTTTGATTCCTTTCCTGAACTATAACTTCCTCGTACGAAGTTCGATTTTGAAATGCCGCCTGTCTACAAACTCGTGACGTCTCAATCTACGTAATGGTCCTCGGTCTTCGTGCATTTGACCATCCGGGTCAAAAGTCAATATTTTGAACAATTTTAGGGCAAAACAGTCGTTTTACACTGTCTGTCCGAATTCACTCGACTAATCCCCTATTAGTCTCGTTAATCCGTAATTAATCATTAATTAATCATAATTAATCGCGTAATTCAGGACGGGTTGTTACAATCTTTCCCCCCCCCCCCCCCCCCCCCTCCCCCCCCTAAATAATTTTTTCCTTGAAATTTAACTAATCCCATTTCCACATCCAAATTATGGAAATTTAATCCTGCCTCACACCTAGGCCTCACGTTCATGCTCACATTTCGTATACCCTCGTGTGTAAGTACAAATCCACAAATTGACCACACATTGATCCCTCGGAAGCAATGCATGATAACGAAATTGACCACAATTTCCTCACTCAGAAATAAGAAACTAATCACGAATTAACCACACCTTCCGAGTTAGTACCACCTGACAATCTGCCATTACACCGACACTTCCCAACCTGTCACGACTTTGATGGTCGCTAGTCATACTGACATCTTTCAGCTTTTTAGCTTGACGGTTCTCTCTGTACCGATCCAATGATATATTTAAAGATGACACAAGATCTCAATGTTTATGGTTACCCCAAGCTCGTCTTCTAGAGGAATCACCCAAAAGATTCAATTTGTGAAAGAATATTTCATGCCCAACCAATAAACTTCTAGCTCCCAATACGATAAAGACAAAACGTAATTCCTAAGGAAAACAAGGGAAAAGGGGCAACGATACATTTGGGAACTTGTAGTAAAAATTTCTTACCTTTTCATTTCAATGAGAGCTAAAATCAGCTCGATAGGACCCTCTAACGATGAAATGAATCTCACTCGACCCGTGTGCAATTGGACCCCATCGAATATGACAGGACCCGTCCCTACTGGACATTGATAACCGTGCCCGGTCCTGCTCCCGTCTGACAAGCCGACTGAAGTCCCGAAAATACTCTCAGCACCTGTCAGACAAGGGATAACTACACTGATTTCCGCTCATGCCTCCGCCTTTCGATCAGCCCCGAACGTCGTGCCACGGCTTGGATGGTCAATAAAACAGAAAAGGTGTAAGTGGACAAAAATAATATCCTTTGAAAATACTTTTCAAAATACACTATTTCACCCTCCAGTTATCAAATCATGCATGCATAGCCAAAAACATATGCACAACCTGCCCTTAAGCCAAACCACATGAAAACTAAACAACCTTACCATATATAGTTCGGGAATTACACATCTGAGGTTTTTCTGGGAATTACCCATCCAGAGTTTCTGGGAATTACGCATCTAGGGTTTATAGGAATTACACATCCTGATTGTCAGTCATGACACACCCAGCTATTCTGAGATTTACACATCCGATCGTTCCGGAACGTATTAGGAATTATGCATCCGATGTATCGGGAATTATGCATTCGATCTAGCCCGAGAATTACACATTCGGGCTTTTTCCCTACGCATTACACATCCGGGGTCTTTTTCCCAAGCATTACACATCTGGGGACACTCACACAAATCCAAAATTTTTATTTCGAAATCATCCTTAACTCAAAACCAACTCACAACCATTTCCAACAGGGTCTCAAGACCAAATCACCATTTTCACGTAAATCCGTACCAATATGATCCAACACACCAAAACCGGAGAATAACATTTGAAAATCATTTCATAATCCATTTGACCCTTTTTGAATCATAATCCATGTCACAAGGCCATTTTCAACCCAGGGCCTAGCCTAAAACATCATTTTCATCGTTCTCGTACAACGTGCCAATATGGCCAATCTTGTAAAATCGTTCAGGAAACACATGGAAAACCCAATTCTTCTCAAAATACGTAATTTCAAGTTCAAAACAACATCCCATTGAAACGACATTCGAAACAGACCCCAAAATAGAATTTACGAAAACCTCGAAAAATACGTATTAAAATATTTATAAAATCACTGAAGTTCGTGAAATCCATCCAATGACCAATCCACCAAACCAACTCATCATATAATCATTTCAAGCAAGTAAAACAATTAACTATGCATGCATCACAGTTTAGAAAACAAA
Source organism: Prinsepia uniflora (assembly GCA_032719365.1). Taxonomy (NCBI): domain Eukaryota; kingdom Viridiplantae; phylum Streptophyta; class Magnoliopsida; order Rosales; family Rosaceae; genus Prinsepia; species Prinsepia uniflora. Next base: position 39,410,507 of record CM064865.1, read on the forward strand.
AGCCCACTCACACACTGTCCAAACCGCTCGCTTTCCGAGCTGCACGATTTTCTGTAATTTCTAGGAATCCCGAATCTTGTCAAAACCATCATGAAGGATCATTATTGCCTCAATTAATTTCATATTAAAATCTCCAAAATTTTTGTGATGCATGCATAAATGTTGTATATGCTTTATGGATGTGATTCTATGATGATGATTTGGATGGTTGTGATTTATATGATTTTACGCATTTCGAGGCGATTTACGTGCTTGCACGTAAATCGATGTTTTCAGTTTTACACTAATTTTCCGTACTTATGGTTTTGGAAATGATTTCATGAAATGGTTTTGGATTTGAAAAGGTAAACTCGGGTTCGAGATCCATTTGATTTACGAACTCTCGGACTCGAAATCCATTTAGTTACGTATTGAGCTCGAGGCCCAGTTGGTTTACTATTCGGGCTCGGAGCCCAGTTGACTTACGTATCGGGCACGAGGGCCATTTGGTTTGTAAAATCGGGCACGAGGCCCAGTTTGTGTATGGATTTGGGCTTAGGGCCTAGTTACATTTTAAGATTGTGATTTCGGGTCGGGGACCCATAAATGGATTTATGGTTCATGAAGGTTTATGGGGACTGGCATGAACCCTTGAAAGGTTTTTATGGTTCATGAAGGTTTATGGGGACCGATATGAACCCTTGAAAGGTTTTTCATATACCATCCTTTGTATATGAATTGTCTCCTCCAGGGAAGGTCGTTGGCCTGGGTTGACCCCGGAGTAATCACGGAGCACTGACTGAGTGGAGTCACCCTCGTTGGGTTCAGACGGGATCAGGGTCATCCCGCGTTAATCCCGAGGGGATTGGGACGGGTCCTGACAACTGAGCTCTCAAAAGACCTCGTTTCGATCAGAGTTGCGCAACGGCCTACTCTATCTAACACGATATTGTCCCTTCGGGGCAGGGCGCACCATCACACCCGCATGGTTTTGTTGCTGGGAGCTCACGGTGCAATTTCCCAGTGGGTCACCCATCATGGGATTGCACCAGCCTCCACTCGTGTAACTTTGGAGTTCCCCCGGAATCCAAAGCAGTGAGCTCCCAAGAGGCCTCGTGCTAGATAGGTGTGTGCCTACACCTTTAAGGCACACCACCACTCCCTTCCCATACCATTCCCCCTCACAGGAATGTGGGATCGTTCACCGTTCCCTCCAAGACACGGGTCTTACCCGACCCTCCTCTGTTAGAACCCGACTCATTTAGCACGATATTGTCCGCTTTGGGCCTCCTTACCCTCACGGTTTTGTTTTCGGGAGCTCACGGTGCAACTTCCCAGGGGTCACCCGTCATGGAATTTTACCAGCCTCAACGCGCTTAACTTTGGGGTTCCAATCCCCCCCAAAGCCATTGAGCTCCCAAAAGGCCTCGTTTAGATAAGAGTTGCGCAGTGGTCCACTCTATCTAACACGATGCAACTTCCTAGTGGGTCACCCATCATGGGATTGCACCAGCCTCTACTTGCTTAACTTTGGAGTTCCCTCGAAATCCAAAGCCAGTAAGCTCCCAGAAGGCCTCGCGCTAGATAGGTATGTTCCTACACCTTTAAGGCACAACATCATTCCCTTCCCAGACCATTCCCGCTCATAGGAATTTGGGATCGTTCACCGTTCCCTCCAGGACACGGGTCTTACATGCTTATTCGATTACCATATCATACCACGTCCTCGACCTTTGCGCACCACAAGAGCAAACCTGCTCTGATACTACTTGTCACGACCCACCCTAATACCCCCGGGATTAACACGGGATGTGTCGTGATCCCGTCGGACACGAAGTGTCACACCAAGGAAAATTCTAATCTTTAGCCCGATCGGCTTCCAGAGTACGCCAGGATCCGGTGGAGATGTGTGATGTCTCAGTCTCTACTACAGTCCGCACCAGTAATCAACCTGAAGGGCATTGAATAACAGAAAAGACTGTGAGTTGACTAAAATATAAGAGTTCATAAAAACATATTTCATAAAAGACCTTTATGACCTTCACTAAAAAGCATGCATGCATAGGAAAACCATTTATCAAACCACATATGTTTAAACAACCGTATTTAGGGTCTCAGCCCCAAGTTCCATAAATTCAAGTCACACGGGCTCCTGCCCAAAAAAATTTATACAAATTCATAACATAGTAAACATATGTGGGATCTCAGCCTAAATCCATTTATCATTCATAAAACACAATTTCGCAAATCCAAGAAATCATGTTTATCATATATCATATAAACAATCCTGTCAAGGTATCTAAAGCTATTTGCGTGCTACCCGGGGTCTTAAATCCCAAGTCTCCCTAAGGTCCACCCAGGTCAATGTCAGCAGATCAATGACCCTCCTTGGGGTTATAATCCATAATAGCCTTCCTGAGAATAAGGAACCCATCGGGGGCGACTTCGCTCAGTTAGTGCTCCGTGCCTACTCCGGGCTCCACCCAGGCCAACGACCCTCCCCGGAGGAGACAATCCATAAATATCCTAGCCGGAAAAATTGTTGTGTCTTGCAAGTGCACAAGAGTTGATAGTATAGTGGTGCACAAGTAAGGATGTCGAACCCACAGGGACTGAGTAGACTTAAGCAGAAACTAGCCTTAACCTATTCTATGTGAATGAAACTAAAACAGAAAATTGAAGTTCAAGTCTTTGATTTGGTTTGAATTAGTAACTGATTTTCTGTTGAGAGAAGTACGCAAAGAATATACTAAATAAGGAAAAAAACTGATGATTAAGAGGCCTAGGGTCTTGACTTCACCACTACAATTCAATTCCATGTAAATTAAACCGAGCACAAATCAGTTTTACTAGATAGCTTCATGGGTTCGTTTTCACTTACTTATGGTCAGTCGTGGGTGTCCGATCAAACCAAGTTCCTTTAACCTTAATCTAGATGTGGTGTCCAACATAGATTTCAATCAAAGAACCAATAAGAACAAGAAAACAATAGAGCCAAATAACTCCATGGAATGGGTGTCTTCTTAGGATATTCAATTACAGATCATCCAAACAAAGGCATGGGTGTCTACTCAGTATTTGGATAAGAAAACTAACAAACAATCTTAATGGTGATCAGACATCAAAATAGAATGTTAAGTATCAATAGAGCATAGTAATTGAATCATGAAACACATCAAGAAACTGAAAATACTTAAGTTCAACACATGGAATAAAATTGCAGGATTACATCAAAACCCTAGATATGAATTTAGTTACACATCATGATTAACAAAAACATAGAAACAATATAAAGCATGAGTGAAATCAAACTCAAAAGGAGAAGAAACCCTTGAAGCAATTCTGATTTCGACTCCTTCCTCTTGCATTCAGCCCTACCCTCCTTCAAAAACGTTCAAGAGAGGTTCTTAAAAATAAAAATAAACAATAATGCGGCTAGGATTTCTGGAGCCCCTGAAATCAGAGACTAAACTCCTTTAAATAGTAGTCTACAATAACTAGAAGTTAGGATAATAAATAGGAAGTTATCCCTAACTTAAAGACTCCTAATCTGACCTAAAATAAGGAATTATATCCTAAAAACGTTTTTCCTAACAGGGCTGAGACAAGGGTCCTAAAAATCAGGCCCTTGTCTTATTTCTTGGCTGAAATCCGCCTTGTGATGTCTGGCAATGAAGATTCCTGATGTCTTGGACTTCCCTAATGGAGCAAGGTGCGTTCTTGGGCCTTCTCAAGACTTCCTTGGACGTCACTTTCCTTTTCTGGAATGCTCAGACCTTCCTTATGTGGCAAGGAACAATCTTGGCATTAAAGACTTCTATTTTCGGATGACAAGGCCCACATTTGTGTGCTTGAGGTTTCAAGACTCCTTCTTTCTTTATTTCCATGCTTTTAAGAACTTTTCTAATTCTGCACACACTTCACAAGATTGATCATTTTCTACTATGGATGACAATTAAATCACACAAAAGACAAGTAAATGAGCATTAGATGACATCAAAAAGATGCATGAATCATGACTTAACAGGTCTCAAATCCCAAGTCTCCCCTAGGTCCACCCAGGTCAATGTCAGTAGATCAATGACCCTCCTTGGGGGTTATAATCCATAATAGCCTTCCCGAGAATAAGGAACCCAACGGGGGCGACTTCGCTCAGTTAGTGCTCCGTGCCTACTCCGGGCTCTATCCAGGCCAACGACCCTCCCCGGAGGAGACAATCCATAAATATAAAGGATGGTATATGAAAAACCATTTTGAAATCATTCTCAAAACCTTTCAAGGGTTCATGCCCGGTCCCTATAAACCGTCATGAACCAAAAATCCATTTATGGGTCCCCGACCCGAAATCACAATCGTAAACCATAACTGGACCCTAAGCCCGAATTCCTATACCAACTGGGCCTCACGCCTGATTTAGTAAACCAACTGGGCCTCCAGCCCGATTTCGTAAACCAAATGGACCTCGTGCCCGATTTCGTAACCCAAATGGGTCTTGTGCTCGATACGTAAGTCAATTGGTCCTCGAGCCCGGTACGTAAACCAACTGGGCCTCGAGCCCGATACGTAAACCAACTGGGCCTCCAGCCCGATGCCTTGTTAAATCAAATGGAATTCAAGTCTAAGAGTTCGTCAACCAACTGAGCCTCGTGCCTGATTTCGTAAACGAAATGGGCCTCATGCCCAATTTCGTAAACCAAATGGGCCTCATGCCCAATTTCTTAAACCAAATGGGCCTCGTGCCCGATACGTAAGTCAACTAGGCCTCGAGCCCGATACGCAAACCAACTGGGCCTCGAGCCCGATACATAAACCAACTGAGCCTCCGGGGCGATGCCTTGTTAAATCAAATGGACTTCAAGTTCGAGAGTTCGTAAATCAAATGGGACCCATGCCTGATTCCATATTTTCAAATTCGAAATCAGTTCACGAACCAATTGGGCCTCTAGCCCGATACGTAACTAAATGGACTTCGAGTCTGAGGGTTTCCTAAAAAAATGGGTCTCAAACCCGAGTTTACCTTTTCAAATCCAAAACTATTTCATTAAACCATTTCCAAAACCATAAGCACGTATAATCAGTGCAAAATCGTAAACCTCGATTTACGTGCAAACACGTCAATTGCCACGAAATGAGTGAAATCATGTAAATCACTAACATCCAAATCATCATCATAGAATCACATCTATAAACCATATAAAACATTTATGCATGCATCATAGTTTAGAAATCAAGGTCCACTCACAGACCGTCCTACAATACCGCCTCGATTTGCGTGCCGTAAGCTTCCTCGGGCTAATCACCGCTATCGAGACTCCCAAACCTTTCCAAATCACTTTAGAGGGTTAATAACTACTTCATTAACCTCTCATTGAGGTCCCATAATTTTTCCGAATTTTTAACTATTTTTAAACTCAATCCTAAACCTTCGGACGTCCCGAACTATATCAAGACAGTGTCCGATCGACACGAAACCAGTCCCAAATTGTTCGTTACATCAAATAGATTATTTCACATGTTGAACACTACCCCAAATTATGCTTCACGATCCCCCATGCGCCGCCCAATGGGGCTGCGCATGAACCCCACGTGCCTACTGTTCATCACCCCTAACCTTGGGTGAATAGGGTTCGCCTGGTTTTGAACTGGACTTGACCAGTCTAGACAGGCGTGACTGGTTCAGTGTCCTAACCCTCTCATTTTAAATCCATTTCTATCCATTTTCATTCCTATAGGTTCCTAACATCAAACCCTATCGATCTAGCCATTCAAAACATGAAAAACGAGTCGAAATAATACCTCCATGATCGAAGAATAAACCGGCCACCTACAATGAACACCGCCGACGTCTCCGGCCCTCCTAGCCCTCGAAAACAATCCCATTCGATCCACAAGTCCACCAGAAACACGTCCTAACCATTAGAATCAAATGACAAACACCACAAACCAAATTCCAAAATTCAAACCAAAACTCACCATTTTTGGGTTCTCCGACCACCGTCCACGACATCCCTCGCCATTGCCACCATTCGATTCATCCTCTCTCCCTCTCTCACATTCATTTACACTCCAACAACAAAGGGGAAGGTTTAGATTGTTTATTGTTGAGTTAGGGGCTCGGTTTTTTTTGCAGAAAAAGAAGAAGATGATCGAGGGAAAGAAGAGAGAGATGAAAGCTGATTTTATTAATTAAATGGGCCAATCAGAGATCCCCTTTTTAGGGAAAAAGTCAGCAATGGATGAGTGACACTTATTACTCATCCAAGGTCCCCACACGAATATCTACCCAATCAGATTTAGCCACCTAATTCCTGCATCGTAATACGTGCATTGTCCAACCGAACTTCTCGTGACCATAACTTCTCCGTTCGATGTTCGATTTCGACGTACCACTTGTCTACGGACTAGTGACGTCCCGATCTACGTCACAGTCATCAGTCCTCGTACGTTTGACTCCCCGAGTCAACAGTCAATATTTTGCCCACGACTAGGGGCAAAACGTTCATTTTATTCCGTTCGGCCGATTTCGCTCAACTAATCACCGCTTATCCTCACTAATCCTTTATTAGTTACTAATCTAATCCTAGAATTCGGGATGGGTCGTTACACCCGCGACCCGGCCCAACTAATTCTCCCTCAATTCTCAAACATTTTCATCCTTTTTCTTCCTAAATGCTCGTCCTAAACCCTGTATGTAACAACCCATTCCGAATATCGGGATTAAGTATTAATTAATTATGGATTTAGTATGATTTATCAGGGATTAGTTGAGAGGGTACGGACGAACGGTGTAAAATGACCGTTTTGCCCATAGAATTGAGCAAAATATTGAATTTTGGCCCAGGGAGTCAAACGTACGATGACCGTGACGTAGAACGGGACGTCATGAGTCCGTAGACACACGACACGTCGAAATCAGACGTTGAACGGGAAAGTTATCGTTACATGATCGAAATCGATTTAGTTAGTGCCTCGGGATTCGAATTAAATAATAATTAAATGTGATTGGTTAATTAATTAAAGTGGTGCCCTTGGATGAGTGGCAAGTGTCACTCATCCCATTGGTCATTTTCCCTAAAAGGTGGATCTATGTTTTAATTGGGTAATTTATTATTAAAATATATTTTATTATTTCCCTCACGTCTCTCTTCTTCCCGTGTGTCATCTTCATCTTCTTCGTAAATCAAGCATACAAACACACAAACCCATATCACCTCACCCTTCTATTCCTCCATTATCTTCATCTTCATCAACTGGACGTGTGAGTGAGTGTGTGAGGTGAGTGAGTGAGAAACCAAAAATCGTGAAGCCATCCTATACAACACCTTTAATCCTTCATCAAATGATGATGGCTCATGAATGAAAAAGACAGAGGACATCGAGACGATGATGATGGTGGCCACGACGGAGCAACGACGGCTGAGGTAGGCTGGAAAACCTAAAAACCTGATACCACCCATTTTTCCCATTTTTCGAAACTCCTAATCGTGACGTGTATGGATCGTTTTAATGTTTTAGGGATCATTCTAGGGTCAAGGACGAGTTGGTTGGTGCTGGTTTCGTGGATCCAGGTGGTCGAAAATTGAAGAACACGAAGGAGGAAACTGGGCTACGGATTTAACATTGAAGGTATAAATCTAGACTTTGTTTCATGTTTTTAAATCCATAGAACTTCTAGTTAGGTCCAGACGAAGCTTTAGGAAGAAAAACAGAAAGGAACGGTGGCCGGATGGAGGAGAACCAATAGGGTCACGCCGCGGGTCATGTGCGACCCATTTGCAAGGTCCGTCGGAGGTTAGGGATAACATGATGACGTTAGCGATGATGTCATCCTGGTGACGTAATCATGTTAGATCTGAAAATTTCAGACATGGGGTTAGGGACTTGACACATGGCACTAATAGGATTGTTAGTGCTGACGCCAGCGTTGACTTTTGGGGTTGACTTTTCAACGTTGACTTTTGGTTTGACCAGGTATGTGGGGGCGCGTGTGCTCGAATTTCGAGGTGGTCTCAATGTCATTTTAAAGGTTTCGATGATCCGGATCCAATGATGGTGGTTTCGGGTCAATCGGAGATCATGAAGTTAGTCAAATCGAGGTTTTTCACCTCGTAAAGTGTGTCCGGGACATGTTGACTTTTCCGAGAGTTTTGGGGGTTTATCCTATAGACTTGTATAGTTGATTAGTGACCTTCGGGTGTGATTTAGATAGGTCCGGATGTTCCGGTAATGGTGATTTAACCCTGAAAGGCTTATGACATGCTTATCGAGGTAGCAAATAGGACGGTCTGTGAGTGGACCTTTGTTTTATAAAGATGATGCATGCATAACTGTTTTACATTTTTTATATATGTGATTTCTATGAAAATGATTGTGGTATTTATGGTTGACGTATTGGCACGTATTTCGAGACTTATGGTTTTATATTATGTTTATACGTGTTGGTATTTCTATGATGGGTTAATGGAATGATTTTGGATTTGGAAATATCGAAATTGGGCGCCTAGTTATGGTTTAGAAATGTGATTTCGGGTCTGACCTTAAATGGATTTGGTACCATCCTTATATGAGATATGTGGATGGTCTTACTTTGGTGTCTGGGACACTAGGGTAGACACGACGCAATGCCTACGAGGGGCTATTATACGGAGCGACTAGACCATATAGTGTCTCAAGAGCAGGATTGCTAGACGTCAGGGACGCCAGACATCTGGAATGTCATATTGACCCGGAGAGACCCCAGGTAGCACGCATAACTTGGCCATGAAATGACAAGTGTCTGGGACGCTAGGCATCTGGGATTCCAAGGATGGGTATTTGGATTTCAGATTTATTGGATTTATGAAATGGTATTTCGAAACCAAAAGCTTACTGTTTTGGGTTTTCAGCCACTATTAACGGCTGCCCTCGTCGTTGCCACCATCGTGATCGTGTGGTAACACTCTCTCGCTTCCCTTCACTCTCCGTGGACAAAGGATGAGGTTTGAGGAATGTGGGTTTGAGTTTTGGGGTGGGTCGTATGTGTGTTTTAGGTTTGAGAGAACAAAAGAAGATGAAGATAAAATAAGGATCCCAATGTTTTGGGTTAATGGGCCAATCAGATGAGTGACACTTGTCACTCATCAATTGGTCCTCCCAGGTATTTGAACCAATCCAATTAAGTCAACTGTACACTTCCTAGGTTTGCGTGAATAGTTCTGATTCCTTTCCTGAACTATAACTTCCTTGTACGAAATCCGATTTCAACGTGCCGCTTGTCGACGGACTTGTGGCATCTCAACCTACATAATAGTCCTTGGCCTTCGTGCATTTGACCATCCGGTTCAAAAGTCATCATTTTGCTTAATTTTAGGGGCAAAACGGTCATTTTATACCGTTTGTCTGAATTCTCTCGACTAATCCCTGATTAGTCACATTAATCCATAATTAATCATTAATTAATCATAATTAATCATTAATTAATCATAATTAATCCCGTAATTTAGGACGGGCTGTTACAATGGTGGTGTGCCTTAAATTTGTAGGCACACACCTATCTAGCACGAGACCTTTTGGGAGCTCAGTGGCTTTGGGTTCGATTGGAACTCCAAATTTAAGCGAGTTGAGGCTAGTACAATTTCATGATGGGTGATGTGACGCCCCGGAAATTCGAAAAAGGAAAATTTGGAAATTTTGAAGAAAAATGACGATTTTGCCCCTGGAATTAGGCGAAAAGTTGACTTTTAATTTGAGCGGTCAAACGGACTTTGACCGATGACCGTGACATAGTTCGGGACATCATGAGTTCATAGACAGGTGGCACGTCCAATTCCGGTATTCGAGGAGAAAGTTATGATGTGCGGAAGTTTGAGGGTAATTTGGTAAATCGGTCGAAGGGGGCCGAAAGTTTACTTTTTGACCGGGACCTTGTTTGGACTTTCCGGAAGTACCGTTGGATAGGTCTCGGGACGCTGAATCCGTAGATAGGCAGCATGCGTCAATCGGAGATATCACATGCCTCCTCCGGATCCTGGCGTACTCTGATAGCCCGGGAGGGCAAAGGTCGGAAATATCCCTTGTCTGACACTTCGTGTCAGACGGGAGCAGGGTCATCCCGCACTAATCCCGGGGGGATTGGGATGGGTCCTGTCAACGTGGTATCAGAGCGGGGTTGTCTCTATTCGAGCAACCGTGCAGCTCTTGGAGTATGTACACAGGTCGAGGATGTGATATCTCAATGGGCTACAGTTCGTGGTCAACCTGATGTTGAGGTGCCGGTACGATAGTTAGTAGGATTGGCATGCCTTGGTTCGGCATTTGAGGCCGGGGTTGCCATAGTTCTGTCAAGGTTGACAGTGTGGGACCCTACGGAAGGATTAACGTGTTCGTATTCTGGAGGGTGATCGTGAGACGGTTAGTTGGGATCGTCTTCACGATGTCGGAGGATCGGTTCCGACGACTGATTCGATGTTGTGACCATTAGATGGTCGGATTATGTTGAGTTAAATAGATTTACTGCAGTTGGCAGTTAGCAACCGGATTCGAGGAATCCGAGTTGGATTGTTGGTAGGATTGGATTGACGTCTTTACGATGTCGGACCGCAGGGTCGGTCAGATCCTGGATTTTACTGCCTTATGCAGTTGGGTTCAGAGTGACCCTAGGGCTTGATTGTGGACCCCTACCGTATATGTATGGTTCGGAAATGGGAATTGACGAGTGGTTTGACTTGGACGACTATTCGGATTTGGATTCGTTAGTCGGTCTAGTCATGTCAGTTTGTGTTGGGACTGCACTTCGCAGTCAGGGTTGTACGTATCGGTTAGACCGAGTTGGTTGTCGTGCTACTTCAGTTGTGGGTTGGTGCAACTAAGGTCGCGGGTGACCTGGTAGACGACATTGGCTTAGTCGAGTTACGACTGGTTAGAGTTTGATTTGGACAAGTTATCAGGGTTGGTACTTGTCGATGGAATCCCTTAGTGGGAAACAGAGTAGTTGGTACGGGCGATTGATTCCGTTGGATACGGAGTCTGGATATAGCGATGTCTGGTAGTTAGGTCTGCACGAGTGTGGGGCAGGCGCTACTACCGAGAGTGGTTATAGTTACGATTGTTGGGGATCGGGGACGTTCGGAGAACGTTTTCCTTTTCTCGCATGAGTTGTCAGGGTGACTGTACCCAGAGTTGTCAGGTACGAGGGAGACAGAGTTTCTCCTATACGAGCAGAGGTACGCGATCGTCGCTTGGTATGAGTGGAGATCCAGGGTTGTTAGTTTTGCACATGGTGTGCCGATACTGATGCTGGTTGCGTGTACCGATAGCATTGTGGGCTGGCGCTGATACTAGCGCTGGTGCCGGTGATCGTGATGACGATGAATTACGTATCGGGATGTGACATCCGTCATGATGGGCATATGTTCGGCATCTGTGGTTCGAGAGTGGATCACGGATAGAGTTAAACTGGTTAGGGGACACGTGGTTGATGTCCGCGTATGTTGTTTCCAATCTTGTTGGAACTTCGGAATCGCGAGAGGTTGCGATTGAGGTGACGAGTGGAATACGGGTTTTCCGCATTGGTAACGGGTATGTCGAAGTCGTTTTGGGTGACTTCTCGGATTCTACCATGATTGATGATGGTAGATGACGTTGATGATATAGATGTTGTTGGTTGCCACTCGTACACTGATTGTGTATTGGTTGGTGGACCCGGGATTTGTTCTGGACCATCAGGAGGAGATGAGTATATCGAAGTTAGGTGACTGAGATTTCTCATTTTCTGCTTGGTGGCAGACGATGTTGGTTTAAGTGACGTGGTGAATGCAGCGAGTTTGGTTGTATTCACATAGGACGAGTTTTGATGTCATCGTCTTGGATCATCTTTGGATTTTCCTAGGTGGAATGCCAAGGATCGATACGAGGTGATTGGGGAGGACCCACAGTCTCGATCGTGACGTCTATAGTCGTTTGACGTAGTGGTGGATCTGGATCGTGATCTTGATGATCCAGATAGGTGGAGAGTTTATCACTCTTACTTGGATGTTGAGTGGAGCATGATGGGACTGAACTTCTTTTCGAGGTAAATCCCATATGACTTATTACTCACCTGAGTAGTTGTCTGATGAGTAGTCTTCCGACGTGGTCGGATATGGTCAGTCTTAGAGATGTGTGGATGTTGGGATCGGCTTCCCTATGAAGTCAATCAGATGTAATGTGTAATCATCTGAGCAGGTATCCGATAGGTTCGGATATAGTGTGTCTCGGTAGACGAGAACGATATTTCGGGTTTTGGAATCAGATTTCTGGATGACGATTCAGGATTTGATTTTGGAACTTGAAAAAGGATTTCTAGATTTGGGTTTTGGAATCGGATTCTGGGTGACGATTCAGGATTTGATTCTGGAACTTGACTATGGATTTTCTTTTATGGATTTGGGTTCGGAATGGTCATTCCTAATGCTAGCTTACGGAATAATGATTTCGGATTCAGATTTGAACATGATTATGGATATGATTTCTGGGTTTGGATTCGAGATTTCTTACGAAAATGCGGATTCGGATTCGGATTGGAAATAGATAATGGGTTGGAGTTTCGATTTGTCTAGATCGGACAGATGGACTCCATAATTGAAACGTGATTGACTACAACCTAGGTGGTTGTAGGCTGATTGATGGGTAGTTGTACGTACCTTGTTCGTTGTTCGAGGTACGACACCGGGCAGACTTGGGATGTCTGGTGACGGTATATAGGTTATACCAGTGGTACGTTGGAGAGCGTGTTGGTAGTCGGCATGGTTCCGATACCATTGGAGTAGTCGGGGTCGTGGACTGGACGTTGGATACTGTGCATTGGGACATGGTATTTCTGATGGGTCTAGTTACACACATAGGTCAAGTGAAATGCTTGTGGTTAGTGTAACCACGAGTGTGTGTCATGTCAGTTTGCGACTGACAACTGTCCAGTACTGCCAGTTTGTCGGAGGTGTCAGCGTGGATCATGGTGTGAGATCTGATGACTCCCAGTGGGAGCAGACGTCAGGATAGTTAGTGGTTGAGCAAGGAACGATCTAGTTGGTTGTGCCGGCGAAACGGTAGAGCTGACAAGTGGGATCAGTTCGGAGCGTACGACTTCTGTCATTCGACGTGGTCGAATGTAGTCGATACGACGAGAGCGTTAGTGGTACGTCTAGTTACAAACGAGGTTTATGTTGACTAGTGGGTGTACTAGTGTACACGTGTTTTGCGGTCGATTCTACTTTCCCCGAGGTGGTTGTGGAATCAGGATAGTGGAGTTTCAAGAATGAAACTAATTAAGGAGGGAAGAACGGTTAGATTAGGTCGGTTGGAATTTCGAGGACGAAATTAATTAAGGAGGGAAGGTTGTAACGGCCCGTCCCAAATACCTAGAGTAGATTAGTGACTAATCACGATTAGTGAGGCTAATCCGTGATTAGTAGAGCGAAATCGGACGAACGGTGCGAAATGACCGTTTTGCCCCTGATGGTGGCAAAACGTTGACTTTTTAATCGGGCAGTCAAATGGACTTTGACCGATGACCGTGACGTAGTTCGTGACGTCACGAGTTCATAGACAGGTGGCACGTTCAATTCCGACGTTCGAGGAAGAAGTTATGACGTTCGGAAGTTTAGGGGCATTTTGGTAATTTGGGTGAATAGGAGGTCAAAAGTTGACTTTTTGACCAGGAGGTCCGATGGCCGAGGGCCGAAGACCTTTACGTAGATAAGGACGATACGAATCCATAGGCAGGCGGCACACTGAAATCGGACTTCGAACGGGAGAGTTATGGGTCACGGAAGTTCGATTTCACTATGCACGAACTTCGAAACGGGGACGTTTCGGCGAAATCTGATTGGGTGGATATTTTGGTGGGCCCCATGGATGAGTGACAAGTGTCACTCATCCCATTGATTTGATCCCCCAAAATGTGGATCTATATAATTAATTAATATTATTTAATTATTTTTATAAACCAAACCCACACCTAATTCAATCCTAGCCATCCAATTCAATTCTATCTTAAATCCTCACCATCAACCCTCTCTTCTCTCATCTGATCACATCTCCTTCTCTCTTATCTTCCACGGCACCACCACCATTTTCATTCATTTTCTTCCTTTTCCTCACAAACCCGAAAAACCCCATTAACCCATATTCTCCATTTTCTTCAACACACACAACACACATCCCCTCACCACCGGTGACTGAGACCAGAGTGATAGTGTGAGTGAGACGAGGAAGGACAGGACGGAGGCGGCCAGAGCCACGGCGGCTCACGGCGGGAGGAAACCCGAAAAGGTAGGTTAGGGGTTTGAAATTCAAAACTTGGGTTTTATGGGTCTTGGATCGAAACTAATGATTTGGTTGGGTTTTTGGGGACTCAAGGAGGCTAATGGGATCAAAAGGAACGGCTGAGGACGGCGGTGCAGCCCAGACGGACGGCCGAAAGCTGGGCGACTGTTCTCGGCATCACAGGTAATTACCTCGACCCGTTTTCTAGTTTTTAAACCCATAAAACTCTAGGTTAGGTTGAGAGGAGTAGAATGGGACAAACAGGAGAAAAAATGGTGGCCGGAGCAGGGAGAACCGGCCGGGTCAAGCCGCGGGTCACGGAGACCCGGTTACTGGTATTCGGGTCGACCCGCGGGAGGACAGAGATGACAGGTGACGTCATCATGCTGACGTCATCATGTCAGCGATGATGTCAGCATTGTCAGATCTGACAATGTCAGCTGACATGTCAGAAAATGGGCCAATAGGAGTGCGACACGTGTCACATGTCAGTGCACAGTCAGCACTGACATGTCAGTGACGTGGCCCAATCAGAGGCTGACACGTGGCACTGACGTGGACCAGTGTCGTGATGACACGTGGCACATGTCAGACTACCACGTGGCACTGACAGCACAGTGACGTGGACCAATGGGAGCTTGACACGTGGCACCTGTCAGAGTCTGACATGTCAGACCTGACAGCTGTCAGATGACGTCATGCTGACGTCAGCGATGACGTCAGCAGGTACTGTATCGGCGCGTGAAGCCCACGCGCAGCCACTTCAGGCGGCGCGTGAGGGCGCGTGGTAGGGAATCTGGGGAAGGTTCCAACATACGAAATCTTCTATTCGATGTAACAAACATTTTGAGACTGGTTTCGTGTCGACCGGACACCGTCTCGATATGTTTTGGGGCATCGGAAGGTTTAGGTTCGGGATTAAAAAATAGTTAAAAATACGGGAAAATTACGGGGCTTTAGTGGGAGGTTAATTAAGTAGTTAGTAACCTTCTATTACGATTTGGACAGGTTTGGGAGTCCCGGTGACGGTGATCGGCTTGGGGAGCCGTATGGCACGCAAATTGAGGCGGCAGCTCGGACGGTCTGTGAGTGGACCTTGTTTTCTAAATTGGTGCATGCATAAATGTTTATTATATGTTTTATTACTTGTTTGATTATGCCATGGGTGCATTTCTATGTGGTTACGTATAAGCACGTATTTCGAGGTTTCGACCTTATACGGTGCTTATACGGGTCTGTATTTCTTTATTGATTTAAATGAACTGGATTTGGATTTCAAAAGGATAAACTCGGGTATGAGACCCATTTGGTTTTGTCTCGGGCATATGACCTCAGATATCGGGCACGGTGCCCAACTGATGTCCTATGTTCGGGTACGAGACCCAAGCTACTTTACGGTTTTGATTTCAGGTCAGGGAACCTTAAATGGATTTCCCGGTTCAGGACGGTTTATGGGAACCGGCATGAACTCTTAATATGGTATCGTGGTTCATGACGGTTTATGGGAATCGGCTTGAACCCTTGTTGGTTATTACGGTACATGACGGTTTATGGGAACCGGCATGTTACCTGGTTATGTTATTACGGTACATGACGGTTTATGGGAACCGGCATGTTACCTGATTATGGATATTATGGATCATGACGGTTCAGGGGAACCGGTCATGAATGTTCATGTTATGTATATATATGTTCATCTACCTTCCTTTACTTCTATTATCTCCTCCGGGGAGGGTCGTTAGCCTGGGTGGACCCCGGAGTAGTCACGGAGCACCGACTGAGTGGAGTCACCCCCCAGTTGGGTTCCTTACTCTCAGGAAGGCTATGGTTACTATTACCTCGGGTAGGGTCAGTGGTCTGCGGACATTGACCTTGACTTTGAGAAGACTCGGATTGAGACCCGGGTAGCACGCGCGTAGCTTTGGATACCGTGACAGGATTGGTTGTGTGACTTATATATATGTATGTGATGGATATATGATATATGATATGTGGTGTGTACAGGTGTGCACAGGATTTGGGCAGTGGCCCGTATGGTCGTTTTTATTGTGGTCCTTTCGACCTTAGTTTATATCTGCTTTGGGCTTAGTCCCACATATGGTTTGTTTTGGATAAGTGGTCCTCGAACGTCGGAATTGAACGTGCCACCTGTCTATGAACTCGTGACGTCACGAACTACGTCACGGTCATCGGTCAAAGTCCATTTGACTGCCCAATTAAAAAGTCAACGTTTTGCCACCATCAGGGGCAAAACGGTCATTTCGCACCGTTCGTCCGATTTCGCTCTACTAATCACGGATTAGCCTCACTAATCGTGATTAGTCACTAATCTACTCTAGGTATTTGGGACGGGTCGTTACATGGTAAATTTAAGTAGGTTTTGATCAAACGGTGAAGATGATGATTATCATGCGAATCAAATGCTGATTCAGCTAAATTGGCTAAGGATGTATGTTTAGGTGACATCTGTCACCATTAGATGAAGATTAGTGGCATGTGATTGCCATTAGGCTTAATTAATTCATTTAATCCTCTAACATATAATTAGCGTAGGTACTGTTCATTGAACAGGAAAAACAGAGAACAACCAAACCGCCCCTTGTGTATTCGAATTCGTCCAAGTTGAGTGATTTTGATGAATGGAGAGTGAACAGAGAGAAAGAGTGTGGATTGTGTGAGAAAAAAATGAAAGAAAACAAAGAGAAAACCCGGATAGAACCCTACTATGACACCCAAAAACAGACCTTAGACTTTAATTATCAAACTTGATGTTCTAGACGGTTTCGATTGAATTGGACGTGATCTTTAGCTTCCTGGGAGCTGAACGACTCGAACCAGGTCGATTGGAAGGTCAATTGAAGGTGGAATGACGGTGAACGGACTCTGTGACCATTATGGAAACTGGAGCTTGAGTTGGATTACCTAGAGGTATAAATTCTTGAAATTGATTTCAGTTTCATGCTTAGAATGAATAGAGGAGACTTCCTGTATGATCAATTTAATGATATAACATGAACTGGGGTAGAACCCGAATTCGAACCCGTCGGGTACCCATGTTGAGTCGAAGAGTTTTAGGGTTTGATTGAATGAATTGAGGTGATGAAACTGTAAATTAGATTGAATTGATGTTAATTAGTGAAAGAACGGAAGGAATTGAGCTTGAATTGAAGGAGAACGGATCAGGTTGCGACGTGGGTCGCAGACCTGAATACCAGTGAAACGGGTCAAGCAGACGACACTGTGCATGTTACTGTTCCCGGCGCGTGAGAGCGCGTGGGCTGTTTTCTGGGAAAATGATCAACAGGTGTTTTACTCTATACAGTGTAACGAACATTTTGGCTTTGGTTTCGAGTCAATCGGATACCGTCTCGATAATGTTTCGAGGGTCCGAAGGTTTAAGTTACGTATTTAATTAATATTAAATTCCCGGAAAATTATGGGAAAATTAGATGATGTAAATTGACTTGTTAGTAACCTTTAATAATGATTGTGAACAGGATTCGAGATTCCTAGCAAGTTTCGGAAAGTACGGAAAAGCGTGCAGCGCTGGAAACGAGCAGTCGGACCGTGTGTGAGTGGACGTTTTCTTTATAAATTGATATGCATGCATAGTTAAATGTTTTATATGATTTATAGCATGATTTGAATTGCAATGATTTGATATGATTATTTTGAGAATTAATGATTATTTTAATCGGTGCTTCGGGCACGTTTTTCGAGAAAATGAGAAATGACTGTTTTGGGCGAAGGTCCGGGATTTGTGATTGGTTTTGGCTTGGATTATGAGTTGGGAAATTCATTTAATGGATTTGTGATGTTTTCGGATATGATTTTACGAATTTGCGTGTATTGAATTATTTAATGATTTTACGGATTGACGAGAAATGAGATTTGGGCATGTGGCCCCGGGACGATGATTTTGATATGGTTTTGATACTTGATTTGGAATAATGTTTTTGATTTTGTATTGATGTTTGATGCCCCAGACGTGTAATTCCTGGGTAGACTTCTGATGTGTAATTCCCGAAGTGACTCCAGATGCGTAATTCCTGGAGGGACCGGATGTGTAATTCCGGGTGAGGCTGGATGTGTAATTCCTAGCATTGGATAACGACTCAGGATGTGTAATTCCCAGAGGATCCTAGGATATGTAATTCCCGAGTTATATGCTTTATTATATGGTGAACTGATTTTATAAAATGATTTAAATAATTCATGTGTTTTATCCTATGCATGCATGGTTTGAAAACTGGAGGGTAAACGATGTGTTTGATAACTGTATTTTAAATGATATTATTTTGTCCACTCACACCTTTGTTTTTGATGACCCTCCAAGCCGTGGCACGACATTCGGGGCAGATTGCGAACCGGAGGCATGAGCAGAAATCAGTGCAGTTATCCCTGGTCTAACAGGTGCTGAAGGGTACTTTCGGGATTTCAGTTGACTTGTTAGACGGGAGCAGGACCGGGCACGGTTATCGAGGTCCAGTTGGGACAGGTCCTGTCAGGTGACCCACTGGAAGGTTACACCGTGAGCTCTCGAAAACAAAACCGTGAGGGCGATGAGGCTCAATGCGGACAATATCATGCTAGAGTAGAGTCTTGATTGAGGAGGGACGGGTCCTGACAGGGTGGGCACAGTGCGGCTTGATACAGATATTGGAAATATTCAAATCTAAACTATTAAGATCTTAACAGTTCGATGCGGTTTAGATTTTTTAAAATTAGAAATGATATTGTTTCGATTGAAACTGTTATTAACAATTCTGTTTGGATCAAAACGGTTTGAAACCGTTTAGACATTAAAAAACTAACAAGAATATTAAAAAAAAAATTAAGGATACAAAAAATAATAAAATAATCAATACTCAAAATTTTGTATATTACACTTTAGGAGGATTGGATTGTAATCATTACCACTATATTAAAATTTATCAAACAAACATTACTATTTAATAATCTTTTAATATACTATTATCTAGGTATACATGTATTTATTTTGGTATATCTGAGTATCTTTTTATTTTTATTATTTTTACTTTACAATAATAATAAATTGAAAAAAAAATAAAAAATAATATATTTTTTAACGGTCTGGTTTTAATTAATGAATTTTTAAAATGAAAATTCAAATTCAAACCGTTACTAATGGAGTGATTTGAATTCACACTTTATCCCATTAAACTTAAATCACTGGATAAATAACAATTTGAAAGGAAACTGTTTACAATTTTAACAGATTTGTCATTTGTGCCTACCCCTATCTCTTTATGTATGTTTATTACAAATCCGGACTAAATATTTAGAGCGATTGAAAATTCGCTCTTGCTGCCACTGTGATCCAAAACAAAGAACATGGGCCGGGCTGTATGGCCTAGTATCTTCATTTTATAGGCATAGGGCCCAATAACCCAACTCACAAGGAGAAATCAGACCACCTACACACGTCATCCGCCAGGCAAGCAGCCGCCAGTCACAAACTCACATTCGCTATTTCTACCGTGCACTCCAGTCCACACACTCCACAGCTGTGCCACCCGCCACTCAAAATTCCATTAGGACAAAGTTAACGGCGCCTGCCACGTGGACGATTTTTATTGTTCTACTACGATTCCCGATAGGCCTTTTCATTTAGTAGGATTGGGTAACTAGTAGTTAACTAGTTAAAATGCTCAGTCAAGATTTCAATCAGAAATGGCGGCTGTAGCTGTGTTCGTCACGGCGACGAAGCTCGCCGGCCTGTTAGTGACGGTCACAGTTGCCGCCAATGCCTTCTCCTTCAGACGCTTCTGGAAACAGAATCTCCGGCCCTTCCATTCGCCGATTGACGAGTCTGACGACGACACTATCGCCGACTTCAATATCGACGGTCGTAACCCCAGTTCCACTCATTAGCTTTATAATCTCAAAATTTAGTTTGTTCATTTGAAGCGTAAACTTCGGTGCCGTTAATGTTCACTGAAGAAAATCATAATTTCTAAGCTTTCGTTATTTATTATGCTTAGAGTTCATTATTTCTATGTTCTAAGCTATAACTTAGTTTATTATGTTTAGAGTGACTTGTAATTGAGTATTACAAGGTAGATAAGGGTTACGCAGCCATAAGGTCTACTGTCAGCTGATTTTAAATAATAAAAAAGGTTAATGACTCTGGTCCCAGTGATGTATATAAAAAACCTTATTCTTCGTATATAATCACTGTAGTATTGCAATGTATTACGATTGCTGCTATGTATAGGTTCACTGTTAATGAGTATCCTCTTTACTTTTCTGGTCAAATGGAGCTGGAAATTTGGAGCAACGTTTTTGGTCAAAAGTACTTGAAATTTGATATGGATATCGCTAGAATTGGGGGGCTCATCTGTTATGAGTTATTTATTTATATTGATCAAGTGTAGTTGTCTGGATTTAGTACTGTGTTTGCTTATGTGGGTTGCAAATAAAGTGAAACTTACTTGGTTATTCAGATTTCAGAACTCAGAAAGCACTTTGTGATTGGATTTTTTTCAATGCTTAAATGCTTTCTATTTAAAGATTATATGCAGATGGGGGAGATGAGTTTTTCTTTGGGTTGGCAACTGCCCCAGCACACGTTGAAGACAAGCTAAATGATGCATGGCTCCAGTTTGCGAAAGAAGATCCCAATGATCAATCAGAGTCACAGGGGGACCTTCAAACAGCAGAGGCTATAATGGGTTCTGCTGCTGGTGATGCTGGTTCCCAGCCAG
Source organism: Prinsepia uniflora (assembly GCA_032719365.1). Lineage (NCBI taxonomy): Eukaryota > Viridiplantae > Streptophyta > Magnoliopsida > Rosales > Rosaceae > Prinsepia > Prinsepia uniflora. The sequence goes on from CM064865.1 coordinate 39,431,494, forward strand.
TTTCATTACCAGGAGAATCTACGGAAACAGATAAGAAAAGGAAGCCTCTTAAAATAGCTATGGAAGCCATGACTAGAAGGTATGCAAAGCACATTGAAGGAGAAGGAGGAGAACAAGTAGAAAAACCTGTTCCAAATGTAGATGACCATCATAACGTAGCTGCATGGCACAATGTTGTGCAACCGTAAGCCTCACTTTGCAAAATTGATGACTTGAAATTTGTGTATATTTTAAAAAAAACATGTATAATGTGATCATACTTATTTCTTGTTCCATGATGAGTCTGAGTCAGACATTAATTGATTTCACATTGCTGATGTATTGTGGGTAAAAATGGATTCTTGAATTGACTCAGTGAAGCGAGGCTAAAGTTTTGGTCTGATCCTGATACTGAATTAAAACTGGCTAAAGATACTGGAGTCAGTGTCTTCCGAATGGGAATAGACTGGTCACGAATTATGCCAGAAGAACCGCTCAATGGGCTAAAAGAAACTGTAAGTTTGTTGCCAGCTGTTTATGTGCTTGCTATGAGTTTGATACATGATCAATTTATCGTGCTCTGAGGGGAAATTTAGGTAGGCAAAGAAACCAGGAATGATACAGGATTAACTTACCCTCGAGGGTTCATTCATGCCTAATCTTTTCACAAAAATGTGATGTTTGATAAATTCATGAATATTGTAATTATGATTTTCTGATGTGTCCATTCATTTTAAATTGATTATCATTATATGTTTGACTGAATTCAGATGCATGATATCTCTTTTAGGTTAATTATGCAGCATTGGAGCGATATAAGTGGATCATCAACAGGGTTCGTTCATATGGAATGAAGGTGATGTTGACATTGTTCCATCACTCATTGCCACCATGGGCTGGCGAGTATGGAGGGTGGAAAATGGAAAAAACGGTTGATTATTTCATGATTTTTACAAGGTGAGTCTTCCTTCCAATTCTAGAGTTACAAGTTATCCTTTGTAGATCTGATGTTGTCTAGATTACTAGGTTATCTTGTTTTCTTATAATGTTCATGCAACTCGTCTTCTTATTTTCTTTTACTTTTAAAATTTTGATTTTTTTTATTATTTTTCAGGCTTGTTGTTGACAGTGTATCAGATATGATAGACTATTGGGTAACATTTAATGAGCCTCATGTCTTTTGTATGCTTACGTATTGTGCGGGTGCTTGGCCCGGTGGTCATCCTGACATGCTGGAGGTTGCCACTTCTGCTCTACCAGCTGGCGTTCTCTCACAGGCCATGCATTGGATGGCCATTGCACATTCAAAGGCCTATGATCATATCCATGGACAAAGGTTTTTCTTCCTCAAAGAAGCTCTGGGTGTTTGTGCGATTTTGTGTGTTTATACTGCCTAATTAATTGACTACTTAATAATGCCATACTCCTTTGGCTAGGGATGGTTGTGCAGATTATTTATTTTATCAATAATTATGTCCTAAAGATTATTACTTTACTGCGCTTTGTGTTTTATTGTCGTCAGTTCCTCACCAAAACCAATGGTTGGAGTGGCGCACCATATCTCATTTATGCGGCCATATGGTCTCTTTGATGTTGCTGCTGTCTCACTGGCTAACTCCTTGTCTCTCTACTCATATGTAGATAGTATTTCTGACAAACTGGATTTCATAGGCATAAACTACTATGGACAGGTTTCCTCACCTCTCTAACTAAATAAATTGTCCCTCTCGTGCTCCTATACTTAGAGCAGTATGAGCGCACATGTAAAATTAATCTTTTTTCCCTTCAGGAAGTGGTGTCTGGTGCTGGACTGAAGCTAGTAGAGACCGATGAGTATAGTGAATCTGGACGTGGGGTATATCCGGATGGCTTGTACCGGGTGCTGCTTCAGTTCCATGAAAGATATAAGCATCTAAATGTGCCCTTCATGATTACTGAAAACGGGGTATCTGATGAGACAGATTTGATCCGCCGGCCATATCTGCTAGAGCATTTGCTGGCTATTTATGCAGCCAAGATCATGGTTTGATTCTCCATAGCACTGGTTGGATGTTTTTTGATTCAGTATGTCCTCATTTGGTGTGTGTTATCAGTTCCTTTGGTTGACTTATAGGGTGTCCGTGTGCTTGGTTACCTGTTTTGGACCATTTCTGATAACTGGGAGTGGGCTGATGGTTATGGTCCCAAGTTTGGACTTGTTGCAGTTGATCGTGCTGAAAGTCTTGCTCGGATCCCACGTCCTTCGTACCATCTGTTTACTAAGGTTAGCGTTTCTTTCCATGCTATTCTGTTTGGTTCCACAAAATACAGCCTACATTGGTCTTTGGTAAAAGTTTTGGAGCGTGTTTTATTCCATTTTCAGGTGGTGACAATGGGTAAAATTATGCGTGAAGACCGAGCATGTGCATGGATGGAACTCCATGAAGCTGCTAGAGGAAAAAAAACAAGACCCTTTTACCGGGAAGTCAGTAAAAATGGTTTGATGTATGCAGGTAAACCATGAAGCTGCCTTGGTATTCTCTCTCCATTTGACTATTTGATTGGTTTTAATTAATGGTTAAGTTGATTTTGTGATGTTTTGCATGACAGGAGGGCTTGATGAGCCGGTACAGCGAGCCTATGTTGACAGAGATTGGCGATTTGGTCACTATGAGATGGAAGGTCTTCAGGACCCCTTAAGTCGTTTCTGCAGGTTTGTTCTCCGACCCTTCACTCTCAAGAGGAAACGTAACGAGAAGAAATCGATTTCCAGTAAGGCCAAAACTAAGAATCCTGCTGCTGCAGTGGAACAAGAGTATCTTTTAAATTGAATTTGCAAAAAACAACTTGTCTTTAGATTCTCTTTCTTTGTGTGTTTATTATTGAAGCGATATTCTCTAAGTTAGAAAAAGGAAATTCGAATTCAAAATGCATAAGGACTGGGTGCTACACCCAAATTGTTACAGAAATTTCTCAATATAAGTACCCAGTTTGGACCTGCAAGTACCCAGTTTGTTATAGAAATTTTTACATGGGACATTCCATTTTCTTGTGAATCTCAAGATTGGACCTAGATTGGACCTGCAAGTACCCAGTTTGTTATAGAAATTTTTACATGGGTCATTCCATTTTCTTGTGAATCTCAAGATTGGACCTGCAAGTGCCCAGTTTGCTGTTAGTTACACATGGTCATTTTATATTAGCTTAAAATGCACCTTGAACTTGCACATTTGTCATTTTGCACCCTGAACTTGTTATTGCTTTATTTAATAGCATCAAGCGGTCAAGTTGAGCCATTTAACTCGATTTCTGCTACAACCGTTTCATTTGGCGTGAAATTATCTATATGGCACCCACATGGATTTAAAATATAATTAATTAATAATGGGAAATTGTGGAACTTCACAATGATAGAACCTCTACAGTTTTCTTCTTCCTCCAAGCCACTTATCCCAGACGTACTTGGGACATCTGCCAAGGCTGTCAGGGATATGGTGTTGGTGACTTAGTACTTTGACACCATGAAGGAGAACGGACCATCCTCAAAGTCATCATCAGTGTTCATCCCCCACGTGCCATCAAGGACATTGCTTCGCAGATCCGAGGGTCTCCTTCAGGATGATTATGCCAAGGCGGCATAGAGAGGAAGATGATTAAAACTTGCGAATAGAGATACAGTTTAAATAGAGATATAGTTTAAATTTCATCATTGATTTCGGTTTAAAGTTTTTTAGTTCATTTCTTCAACCGAGAGTGAACCAGAACAGTTCCAAAATAACCATGAAAATGGGAAGAAATCATGTTTTCAAGCCTATCTTTATCATCCTCTGTTGAGAGGCATAAAAAGAGCAGAAAATATGTTTGAAACCAACAATTTCTATTTTTACGAGCCAAAATCACTGAAAAGGAACAATTCCCTTAGCTTCGTGGATTCTCATTTCTAGAGGATCTCATTCGCTGAATTCTTTCTTATTTGAATACAAAGGAAATAAAGATTGAAGCTTTGAATTGAACTATTTCATTTCAAAGTAAGCACAGAAGAAGAAAGAAGAAAATGGCAGAAATCGATGATGGCTCTTCTAAATCTCCACAAATCTCAGAAATGTTTCAGAAGTTCGCTCTGACTTTTAATACCAATACTCTTGAATTCTTCGCTGAAGAGGAAGCTGAGAACTCTGAAGGCTTGGTTCTCCTCGACTCGTTTTTAAAGTTGCGTACACACTTATCAAGACTGCATAAATGGGTATTTTTCTCTTGGGAATATCAATGAACACCTTGCTGGCATAATCTAAGAACACCTTATTCTTGGAGTAAATCATAGCAAGCTTGTTTTCGATCCATTTGCTCTCTTCAAAAGCTTTAAATTTTAGAGCTTGAGCAAGAATTAGTTTATAGTCAGACAGTGTTACTCTTTGGTAAAAGAAAGAAAATGACGAAGCTCAAAATTGGTTTCCGCTCTTTTGTCATTGGTCTTATTGGCCGCTCTTTCGTCATTGGTATTATTGGCGGTAGAAGAGAGGTGGGATGGTGAGCTTGCTTGGTTTATGCGGAAGCTGGTGGAGGAACATTGGTTATGTCAATGGAAGCTTGAAATTTGAAATTGGGTTTGTGGGAGTTGGGTTTTTGTGAGATAGAGAGTGTTCAATAAGTACGAAATATGAGGAAGCAAGGAAGTACGAAGAATGGATGAGGACTCAGTAACAGAGCTCTGTGGCGCATGTAGAATTTCCATACCCAATCGGTTGTCCAAATAAAAAATTTTATTCCTCAAAATTTTGAGCTCTTAAGAGAAGTAAGACGATGTTGTGTCTCCCATGTTAGGAAAGTTTGAAGCTTGAAGCTTTGTTGAAACAATGTAAAACGGAGATTTGTAGCTTTGCAGTGGTAACGAATGATAAGCCTAACATTGCTTAGCCCCTACTTGGTTGGCAACGACTACTCAGGATTCGAGGGAAGGAGGAACTAGATTTGCAGGCGTGTAAGTAAATATGAATCAATCTCTTCCACGTAAACTCTTACATGGCTTATGTGTGCCAACATATCAAAAATTCGAATTTTACCCTTAATTTTCAGGGCTATTTAACATCTTTGATGGAAATAGGGCTGAGTGTCGCAATTCAGCGATTTCAGGGTGTTAAGTGAAGCAATAACGAGTACAGGGTGCAAAGTGTGACAAACGTGTAAGTTCAAGGTGCATTTAAACTAAAAAGTCTTTTATTAAATTTTCTTTTGCGTATAATGACATGAAGAAAGACTATGATGATTACACTATCATGGAATGGATTCATAATCAATCACACTAATCATTTTATTCATTTTATTAATTTTTATATGTATATTATAGTGTGAAATTTTATTTCCAAATTAAATGGGAATCCTAAAATATTGAATTGACTATAATTATACAATATTCCTTGTTTATTAATAAATTTTTAATTAATTAAAACATATTATAATATATAAATGTATATATATTATATTAATATCTATATTATATTAAAATATATAAAAATAAGTGGGGGCCTTGGAACCCTGACCCCACTGTGGCTCTACCTATGACTAGGTCACACAATATATATGAGCGATATGGAATCTATTTTTTGAGGATTCCATTTAAATGAGTTAAGTTCTCAACAAAATTTTGATGATAATATAAATTGTAACATTTTATTATTTAATGTTTTTTTGATCAAAGCTGAATTTTCTGAGATAATTAAATCAATAAATTAGAAATAATAATATCTAATAAATAATTAATAATAGTACAAATAGTAAAAAAATAAAATTAGTAGAGGGAATAATGAGTATTGAAAATTCATTAATAATTTGAAGGATAGATAAAGAAGGGTTGTCTTAGGCACAAACCAATCTTTATGCGGACCAGTCCGCATGGATGAATATCATCTGTTGATTTTGGAGAAATGATCAAGATGAGAAATATGAGTATGTTTTGGGTTTCGCATTGAAATGAAATACATTTTAATGGATACGGGGAGGGACTCATAGAAGACTCAAGGACCTTCGTTCAAAGAAGAAAAAGAGATTCAAGTCACCACCGGCGACCGATTGTCCCCGCATTCCATTTTTAGAAACTGCAATTGTTTGTTGTTGGGCTTATGTGGTTGATTTTAAATCAACGTGGTTGTTGGACATTGAAGGTGAGATCAGAAGGGGAGAAACCTGAGAAAGTTTTGAAGCATCTACTTTGTTCGTAGTGCTTGTAAGCAATATTGGAGCCGTGGAACCCATATTGGCATAGCAAACTGCAAGCTAAAGTTAGTATCTGTTGTGACGTAAAGGTGGAATACTTGTTTAAGATTGAGAGATGTTAAAGGGCAGGAAAAGCTGGTTGGGTAACTCGACCTGCAATATCGACCCAGGTAGAAGTCCATCATTTTTTTACCATTTTTCACAATTTAAACATTCAAATTCGTTTAATCGGACAAAAAAAATAACTATAGTGACAGAAGGAAGAAATACATACCTCATAGCGCGACCCGATTGTACCCTTCTCGGCTATGGTTTTCCAAAACTGTTCAACCGTGTTCCTGACCCAAAACTATCATTTTCTTAGCTTAGGATGACCGTAGGAGTGTACGCAGCTGATAGAGATTTTACCAAGCACAAAAGATGTACTAGGAAAAACCTCTACGTGTAATAAACTTTGCAAGCGCACAAGACGTGTAGATAAGTATAGATGCAAGCAAAGGTCGATCCCACGAAGACTTGCTCAATGATATCTAATTCCATTTAACTCAATTGACTTAAGTGGAGTAATTAAAATTTAATAGGGGTTTGTTACGTTTTATGAATGAAGTAAATTAACTAATAATAACTAATTAAATCGAGCTAGAGTTTCTATCCACCTTTACCAATTATAGTTCCGTTAGATTTCCTTGATTAGATTACTATGCATGTATCTGAATTAAGTGCCCGTGCAGGGGTCCGGCTAAGGCTCACTCCACATATATTATCTTTTCTTAGATTGCATGTTTAAACGTGATGTGCCCGCCCTTAAACAACTATTACCGATGGTGGGTGATAATGCATGAAACATAAAGAAGATTTAATGACACTACACTGTCCCTAGAAAAGTGATGTGCAGACCTAGGAAGTCATGAGTTTAGATTACGAATAAGATTCCCCCTCTTAAACGTGATGCTATAAATTGCAGGGTGAACACAAACATCGAGCTGATCCATCAAGCAATTATATCGACAATTATACACAAATAAGGTAGCTAAACTTATAAGGATAAATTGAGTTCATGAAGCGCAGTAATCCAACAAATACAGGCATACATAAAAATCATAATCAAGAGCTAGAAATCAAACAAAAACTAACATGGTTAGGGCTTCAAGTAACCCTAGCCCTAATTACACTACTCAAACATTATTGAATAAAACAAGCACATAATTAAAAGGTGCACAAATATAAATAAAGCAAGAAATAATAAAAGGACAATGAATAAAAGAGATGAAGGAAAACTCCCTCAAGGTAGACGTGCTGAATTTGAAGATGCTTGAATTAAATTACGAAACTCTAAACTAAGAACATGGATTGAAGTACGAATTTTGGCAGAGTTTCGAGGACCTTCAAGAGGTAAATTGGGCCCCTCTTACAATAAACCCTAATCCCCCCATTTATAAGAGAATAAGTAATCCTCTTAAAAATAGAAGTTTTTAATTAAATTCTATAAGGAAAAGGCTTCCTAATTAATTAAGAAATCTAATTAAAACCTTTCCTACAAGTAAAGGAATTCAAAATAAGAATATAAAAGGAAGTAGGACTAAAATCCCTAAACAATATGGAGAATAAATGTGGAAGGAACTTGAAAATAACCTAAAAATAGAAGGAAATCCGGAATTAAAGATGCTGGAACCTTTCTATGCAATCTTCTTTCATTCATAACTTCTTCGTTTCAACTCCGATTTAGGTGATTCTTTGGCTCAAATTCTCATAATTCCAAGGTCTATTTGATCTACACATTTCTCACAAAATATATTATTTTCTCCAATTTCATAGAACAAAATATTAACAAAACATACGTAAAAGGGTATTAAATCATGGATAAAACAAGTATAAATTATGACCTATCAGCAGCCTCCTAAGGTCCTACTTCTCGAACTAAAACTTCACAAAACGATCTAAAACTTCATGGGTCAAATTTGAACCTTCATGGGTTTGACCATGGCCGCAAGCCTAGGGTACCATACCTCCCCCAGTTCCTACTCGTATTCATCACCTGTCACCTTTATTTATTTCTCTTCTCCTTCTCTCCTTCTCTCCTTCTCTATGGCTGGTTCTCTCTCTCGGTTTTCATTTTTCTTTGTTTTTCTTCTATTTCAGCCATTCTTCATCGAATGCCCCAAATCAATCTCACACACACACACACACACACACACACACACACACACACACACACACACACACACACACACACACACACACACACACACACACACACACACACACACACACACACACACACACACACACACACACACACACACACACACACACACACACACACACACACACACTCACACTCACACTCACACTCACACTCACACTCACACACACATATATATATGAAGAAGTAAGTCGGTGGAGGAGATAATGGGAGGGAAATGTGGAGAAAATTCTAGAACACCATAGGTCCTTCATGAAAAATTACTAAAATACCCATATGCCCAAAATTACCAAAATGCCCTTAATCCTTTTTTACCTGTATTGAGCCCATCCAACCTCCAATTTCGGTATATTGCTTGTCTATAGATTCAGGAGTCTGAGACATTCATAATAGTATTCACGAATCGTTCAAAGAATGTCCAAGTTAAAAAGTCAACCTTTACCCTTCTAAGGGAAAAATCGTCATTTTTATTTTCCCAATTTAATTTTTTCTCGAATTTCCAGGTCCTTACAACCTATCCCGCTAAAAACATTGTATCCTCGAAATTTTAATCCACTAGCTTGCGTAGAATCGAGAATTACCTTATATACGGGGTTTAGCTTGACAATCACAACTAATTATACCAATAGGTTTCCCAACAAGGAATAACTTCCGGAAAACAGATCCAGTCATATCTCCTTATTTAGATTGGACAACTGAGTTTTTAAAATTTAATCAACCTAGACACAAACGATTCCGGAATCCCGTATATTCTAACTAAACCACAAAAGAAATCTCCAAATTATCATGATAGTACCAAACATAGCTCATGAGCTGTATCACATAATTAATTTTCCCGCACAAGTAATTCAATCCTCATAATATAAATCATAAATCAAGAATATTATATTAGTAATCAAATCAATATAAAGAAACGTCAATCACACTTAAGCAATCTTTTCTCAAAGTTCGAAAATCAACCATTATAATCAAACTGACCTCAAGAACTGATCTATGCATTTTAGGCTTAATTCTTATTGTCTTTCTTCCTTGGTTTAACTATGTTATGAGCTTAATAAAGTGTTTTCTAACTTTTTTTAATGTTTTTAGGAACTAACCAAAAGAGACGGGGTAAAGAGATTAAATTAGAGCAAAAAGACAAAAGATACCAAGAATGGGCTAACATTTATAAATACTAGATCAAGATTCATTAAGATGGGTCAAAACCATGTCCATATGTGCAAGAAGGCTCAAGGTTATGCCAAGGTTCGTTCTGGGAGAATCCTAAAAGAAGAAGTGGATCAAAAGCTACAAACTTGAAATTTGTATGTGCATATCAGCCCAGTTCCACGAATGTAACGACCCAAACTTTCGTAAATACTATTTTGTTGTAAAATGACCATTTTGCCCCTAAAGGGGGAAAAGTTGACTTTTTCCCCGGGGAATATTTAGGACGTTGACCCATGCCCGTGACGTAGATTAGGACGTCACGAGTCCGTAAGCAGGCGGCACGTTGAAAACGGACGTACGGCGAAAAAGTTATGGTCACGGAAGTAAAATCGATTAACCGAACGAACCGAGGTTCGAAATAAAATAATATTATAATATTAAGATTCGATTTAAAAATAAATCAATTTGGACCCTTGGATGAGTGACAAGTGTCACTCATCCCACACACCCCTTTCCCCAAATTCTGGATCTTGTCCCTATTGGCTACATTTTTAAATATTTCTTTTTCCCTAAACAATTTCTAGCCATTCATCTTATCCTAGGGCTCATCTGGACCGTTCATTTCATTTCCTTCTCTCTTTTTAATCCATCAGACAACTCTCTCTCACTTTCATTTTCTCTCAAGCCATGAACACGACTTAGGAAGAACAAACACACATCCAAGCCACTAGAAGCCTTGCTCCACCACCAGACCACCACCGGCCACCACCAGACACCAGCCACCACCACCACAGCCGGCCTGCACGACCCCAAAACCCCCTAGACCCGAAAGGAAACAAAACCAACCCAAACAATCCAACCGTCCAAACCTCCTCACCAGTGCTCGAACCAACGTAGGGTTAGGTAAACTAGGACGGCAGGAGGACTGAGGAGTGGACACGATGACGTACGGCGTTGGTAAGTCTGAAAACCCGATAGGTTCAGTTTTCCTTCCCTGTTTCGAAACGACCCGTTTTGACGTTATGTTTCATTTTTCATCTCTGAGACATGTCTTAGGGACTCAGACGACTAGTTTGGACCAAGGTAAGTGGCCGGAATCTGGGCGAGTCGCCGGAGAAGACGACTAGAGTGTTCAGCCGAATTTCTCGTTAATTTTCAGGTAGCTTCTTCAACCTAAAGTTTGGTTTTGATTTCACAGAACTGTAGAGGGGGTTGTGACGAGCTTATAGAGCCAATTCTGATCGAAAATGGTGGCCGGAAACGTGTTCTGTGATCGAGTCAAGCCGTGGGTCAACGGCGACCCAGTTTCTGTAAATCGGGTTGACTCGGTTACTGTAGCTGATGATGTCATCATCTTGACGTCAGCAGTGACGTCATGATGACATCATCATGCTAGAAACAGTCTGACCATGGACCAATGAGCATGTGACACGTGTCCTCTGACACTGTCAGTGTTGACGTCAGCATGTATTGTAGCAGGGTTGACTGACCTTTGACCAGGCGCGTGAGGGTGAATGTGAACAGTAAATTTTTTGGGACCAGTACGATTTTCAAGGTTTCGACGATACGAATCTAATGGCGGTGGTTTTGTGTCAATCAGAGATCGTTAGGTTGGTCAAATTAGGGTTTGAAGCCTTGGGAAGCATGTTCAGACGGCTTTCCCCGGCCGGTTTCAGTCTAGGGTTTCTTGGTTGTTTAGTAGGGGCTTATAGTGACCCTTACGTATACTTTGGACATGACAGTAATCGTGCATTAGCACTCGGACAGGGTTATACTCTCGGATTTGCAGCGGGATTGTATTGTGAGTGGGCCTTTGATTTCACTAAACCTTGGCATGCATAATTGTTTTCCTTCCTATATATATGTGTGTGATTCAAGAAAAAGTATCTGTTTATCTTGAGTTATGTTTATGGCACGTATTACGATGTTTGGGCATGAGACCCGTCTGGTTGGTTTATGCACTGTTTGAGTCAGATATATGTATATGGATTTCGATGATTTTCTTTAGTACTGCACTGTATAGATCTACCCTAGTGATACTGTCTCCTCCGGATGAGGGTACCCCGGAGTGGTCACGACACATTGCCTGCGAGGGGTCATTCTACGGAGGGACCGGACCGTAGAGTGGCTCAGGAGCATGATTGATATTATTGACGTCTGGGACGTCAGGCATCTCGGATGCCATACCCGGACTAGGTTCAGGATTTGGACTCGGGATTGAGACCCTGGGTGGCACGCGTAGCCTTGGGACTGTGACCTTATTGGACGTCTGGGACGTCAGAAATCTGGGATGTCAGGGTTGGGATGTATAATGCAGTGACTGAGGTTATGATTATCGTTATATTATTCTGCTTATGTTTATATGACATGATATGATATTATGGCTTTGGATACTGATGCATGCTTTTCGGAAAACAAAGGGGAAAAACTATATGTTTTTGATATGGTGAACAATTTTTAAACTTGAGTTTCGGCCCACTCACCCTTATTTGTTTTACTGAACCCTCCAGACTGTGCTATTGAGGAGGAAGAGGATCCCGAGGAAGAGGCATAGGTTTACGTTGCGCACCTGAACCCTACTGCTGGGTAGGTTGGCACGTAGAATGTCTAGAGTCATGCTCAATAACCTGTATTTGGAAACTATCCCTTGTCTGACATTATTTGTATTCGGATAATATGTATGACTTAAATTTGGATATTTATGCATTTGAATTCCTTTAAGGGTAATTTTGGTATTGAAAGGTCGGGTGTCAGACGGGAGCAGGGTACGTCCCCCGTGGTCCCAGGGGGATCGAGGCGGGTTCTGTGACAGGACCCGCCCCGATCCCCATGGGACCACATGGGGACGTGCCCTGCTCCCGTCTGACACCCAAAATAACATACCAATTTTAACCTCAAACGTTCAAATGCATAAATAACCAGATTAAAGTTTTACATCAAATCCGAAATAAACAGATGTCATACAAGGGATGAAATCCAAAATTACAAGTTGCGAGCACAACTCTAAAATAAACCTGCGGGTAAACCACCCAACAGGGGTTCAGGTACGCAGAAGTAGATCTATGCCTCAGCCTCAGGATCCTCCTCTACCTCAGTAGCACAGCCTGGAGGGGTTACCAAAACATTAAGGGTGAGTGGGCCGAAACTCAAGTTTATAAAACCGTTTAATAAGTAAAACATATAATTTACCCCTCCGTTTTCCAAACATGCATGCATCAGAATTTAAAACCATAAATCATATAGTATGAACCATAAGGCATGTAATAAAACCATAAACATAATTTTAGCCACTGCACTATACACTCCAATCCTGACATCCCCGATGTCTGACGTCCCTGACGTCCAATAAGGTCACAGTCTCAAGGCTACGCGTGCCACTCGGGTCTCAATTCCGAGTCCAATCCCCGAACCCTGTCCGGGTACGGCATCTCAAATGCCAAGCGTCCTAGACGCTCGACGTCCCTGACGTCCAATAAGCAATCCTGCTCCTGAGTCATTTTACGGTCCGGTTCCTCCGTAGAATGACCCCTCGCAGGCAATGCGCTATGACCACTCCGGGGTACCACATCCGGAGGAGACAGTATCATAAGAATGGATCTATACAGTGCAGTACCAAATACATTTTATTGATATCCACATGCAAAACATATATATACATAGATAAAATCCAAACCGATCTTTAAGTTTCATCAAACGGGTCTCAAGCCCAAATACCGTGAAACATGCCATAACCATAATTTTAATATCATCAAAACCGTTTCTTGAGTCCAGCATGTGAACATATAAGTAAATCGGAAAACATTTAAGCATGCAAGGGTTTAATGAAATCGGGCCCACTCACAGTACAATCCTGCTGAAAACCGAACGTATACCCTCGTCCTCGTACTATTGTACAATCTCTGTCATGTCCAAAGTATACGTAAAGGTCAATATAAACCCCTAACATTCAACCATGAAACCCTAGACTGAAACCGGCCCAGAAAAGCCTCCCGAACGCGCTTCCCGAGGCAATAAACCTCATTTTGACCAACTTAGTGATCTCCGATCGACTAGAAACCACCGCCATTGGATCCGGACCGTCGAAACCTAAAGAATGGTGGTGGTCCCACCAAAAGTACTGTTCACACGCGCCCACACGCGCCGGTCAACGCCCTGGTCAATGCAGGAACAGTTACTAGTGACGTGATCGCTGACGTCATCTGACAGCTGTCAGGTTTGACATGTCAGACTCTAACAGGTGCCACGTGTCAACACACGATTGGTCCACCTCACTGATCTGTCAGGCCACGTGTCAGATCTGACATGTGCCACGTGTTAGCACGACACTGGTCCACGTCACTGACATGTCAGTGCTGACTGTGCACTGACATGTGACACGTGTCGTCCGAAGAGTGGTCCACGTCACCTGACAGGTCTGACAGGGTGCCACGTCATCACCCCTGTCCTCCTGATGGGTCGACCCGTATCTCTGCAACTTGGTCGATCAGACCCGCGATCTAACCCGGTCACCATTTCTTCAATTCTCAACCATTTTCGTTCTAGTTTCTTCCTAGATGCTCGTCTCAATCCCAGTAAGAGTTCAATCAAATTAAAAACATTCAATAAGGGCTGAATCGAAGTCCTACCTCGATGAACAGAATCTGGGTTTCCCGTCGCCTTTTAACCTCTGTTCAGGCCACCACTGGTCACAAAATCAAGTCAAATGGGTTCCTATCAGTCCCTATAAGTGAACAGAATAAAAAGAAATCGAAGATAACGTTGAACCATCAAGCTTTCATTTATGAGTTTTTAGAAAGTTTTCGGGTTTGAAACCGCTTACCTCACCGCCGTCTGCCGCCGTTCACCGCCGTCTCTCAGCCTCACCAGCTCAGTCCAGCAACACACAAACACAGGGAATGGGTGCAATGCGGGTGTTTGATTGTATGGGCAGTATGTGTGTGTCGGGTAGGAAAATATATAGAATGGAGGGAAAAGGAATGGACGGTCCAGATTTAATCTCAGGAATGAGATCAAAGGTTCAGATTAAGTCTGGGGTACTTTAGATGAGTGGCTGAGATCAAAAGTGGGTTTTAATTCTATTTAAATGCTTAGTGGAGCTGATCCAATCTAGCCAATGGATAAGTGACACTTGTCACTCATCCAGGTGTCCTCCAATCATAATATCAGAATAAAATACTCGACACGATTACCGAGACGCAAACCTCCCGATTTCACGTTTCTGATCATAACTTCCTCGTACGAAGTCCGATTTCGGCGTGCCGCCTGTCTACGGACTCAGGGCATCAAGACCTACCTAACGGTCCTTGAGTCATGTGAAAATTAGTTGCCAAACGAAAAATCAACATTTTCGCCCCTAAAGTCCAAATTACGGTAATGCCCCTGAACTTCTGATAGTCATAACTTTTTCCCCGAGCGTCCGAATTGGACGTGCCACCTGTCTATGGACTCGTGACGTCCCGAACTACATCACGGTCATTGGTCAAAGTCCATATGACCCATAAATCAAAAAGTCAACAATTTGGCCATACCATACACAAGGGTAAAAACGTCAATTCATACATTAAATTACATTATTATAATCCTCGAATTTCCGGGGTGTTACAACCTTCCCCCCTTAAGAAATTTCGTCCTCAAATTTCAAAGAAACAGGTAATGAAATTGTTCTCGCATCTAAGCCTCAGGCTCCCATGTGGCTTCTTCCACATTCTGGTTTCTCCAGAGAATCTTCACGAGAGGGATCGTCTTCCGAGGTAGTACCTTGTCCTTCCGATCCAAAATCTGCACTGGTTGTTCCTCAAAGCTCAAATCCTCTCAGAGTTCGATAGGTTGTTCCTCCAGTACATGAGAAGCATCATGTGCGTACTTCCGCAGCATCGATATGTGGAAAACATCGTGAACTCTAGAAAGTTCTGGAGGTAGTGCCAACCTGTAAGCAACCCTGCCAATCCTTTCCACAATCTCATACGGTCCGATAAAACGAGGACTCAGTTTCCCCCGTCGACCAAAACGGATAATCCCCTTCCACGGAGATAACTTCAGGAAGATAAAATCTCCCACTTCAAACTCCAAGTCTCGAATCCGTCGACCGACATAACTCTTTTGGCGATCCTGTGCCGCCCTCAGTCTTTCCTTGATAACACGAACAGTTTCCAGGGTTAAGTCCATCAATTCTGGCCCTACAGGCGCTCGCTCCCCTATCTCCATCCAGCAGATAGGTGTCCTGCACTGTCGATCATACAGTGCCCCATAGGGTGCCATCCCGATGCTTATCTGATAGTTGTTGTTGTAAGCGAATTCCATCAATGGCAAATGGGTATCCTATGAGTCCTGAAACTGTAGCACACAGGACCTCATCATGTCCTCCAGGGTCTGAATGGTCCGTTCAGACTGTCCATCGGTTTATGGATGGAACACAGTACTGAAACGTAGGGTTGTTCCCAAAGTAGCTTGCAAACTCCGCCAGAACCTAGAAGTGAAACGCGGATCACGATCGGACACGATCGATTCCGGCGTACCTTGCAATTGTATGATTTCCTTTACAAACAATTGAGCCAGTCGATTAGGTTTATAAGTCTCCTGAACGGGCAGAAAATGGGCTGACTTGGTTAACCGGTCCACGATCACCTATACTCCGTCAACTCCAGTCTGAGTCCTTGGTAACTTAAAGACGAAGTCCATGGTGATGTGATCCCACTTCCACTCGGGAATCGGAATTGGCTGCATAGCCCCATAAGGTCTCTGCCATTCCGCCTTAACCTGCTGACAGGTTAAGCATTTTCTTACGAACTCCGCAATGTCCTTCTTCATTCCTGGCCACCAATAATGGTTCCGGAGGGTACGGTACATCTTTGTACCTCCCGGATGCATAGCATAAGCCGAACTATGGGCCTCCTCCAGAATCTCGGCCCGTAACTCTGCCACCGCAGGTACATACAAACGGCCCAATTTTACAAGCGCTCCATCATCCCGTATGGTAAAATCCTGTCTCCCATCGCATCGACCTCAATCCTGTAAACACAGAGTATCGGATCCTGAAGTTGTGCTTCGATGATCCGATCAATCAGTACAGGTCATACATGGAAGCTGGCCAACAAAGCTCCATGCTCATATGTATCCAAAATAACTCCCGCCTTTCGGAGTTCCACCAGCAAAGGAAGATACACCATCCCTAGGTGTGCAACAGATCCCGCTGACTTCCTGCTGAGTGCATCTGCCACCACATTGGCCTTACCCGGATGGTACTCAATTGTACAGTCATAATCCTTCAGCAGCTCTAACCATCTCCGTTGTCTCATGTTAAGCTCATTCTGAGTGAATAAGTACTTTAGGCTCTGGTGGTCGGTGTATATCCAGCACATTGCGCCGAATAGGTAATGTCTCCAGATTTTTAGGGCATGAACCACCGCTGCCAACTCCAAATCATGGGTTGGGTAGTTCAACTCATGAGTCTTTAGCTGCCGGGATGCGTAGGCGATAACCTTGCCAGTCTGCATCAACACGCAGCCCAGACCTTGTAGTGATGCGTCACTAAAGACCACGAACTCTCCACTGTCATATGGCAATGCAAGGACAGGTGCAGTGGTCAATCGATCCTTCAATTCTTGAAAACTCCGATCACACTGCTCGTCCAAAATGAATTTCACTCCTTTCTGAGTCAAACGAGTCAATGGTGCAACAATCTTGGAGAAACCCTCCACGAATCTCCGGTAGTAACCTGCTAACCCGACAAAACTCCGTACCTCCGTTACTGTTTTCGCTCTAGCCCATTTAGTCACCGCTTCTGTTTTCTGGGGATCTACGCTAATCCCATCCGTCGATATCACGTGTCCCAGAAAACCAATACTGCTCAGCCAAAACTGACACTTGCTCAGCTTGGCGTACAACTGTTCTTGTCTCAGCTTCTCCAACACCAACCGTAGATGTTCCTCATGTGCTCGGGCACTCTTTGAGTACACCAAGATATCATCGATGAACACAATCACGAACTTATCCAGGTAGGGTCGGAAGACCCGGTTCATCAGATCCATGAATGTTGCCACAGCATTCGTCAAATCAAAAGGCATAACAAGGAACTCGTAGTGTCCGTAACGGGTTCGAAAAGCAGTTTTCGGAATATCCTCCTCCGAAATCCTCAGTTGGTGATACCCAGACCGCAAATCAATCTTCGAAAAGCACTGTGCTCCCCGCAACTGGTCAAAAAGGTCATCAATCCTGGGTAGAGGATACTGGTTCCTCAGTGTCACCTTGTTGAGTTGCCGATAGTCAATGCACAAACGGAGACTCCCCTTCTTCTTCTTTACGAACAACACCGGTGCTCCCCAAGGTGAAGTAGTCGGTCGGACGTATCCCAAATCCACCAACTCCTGCAATTGTGTTTTGAGTCCTCGTAATTCGGCCGGCGCCATCTGGTATGGTGCCTGGGATATAGGTCGGGTACTAGGGAGTAGTTCAATCGTAAACTCGATCTCCCGTAATGGCGGTAATCCAGGTAAGTTTTCCGGGAACACATCTGGAAACTCACGCACCACCGGTATCTCGTCGATACCCGGAGTGTCAACCTGTTCCGACACGACATGAGCCAGATAACCCTGGCATCCCTTCCGTAGAAGTTTGGTAGCAGTAAGTGAAGAAATCACTTCAGGAGGCGAACCGTCACACTCCCCCTGAAAGATAACGTCCGGCAAACCCGGGCTTCGTAGAATCACTTGCTTGCTACAGCAATCGATGAGCGACCCATGCTCCGATAACCAATCCATTCCCAAAATTATATCGAAGTCGTGGATATCCTGAATAATTAAATCCGCTGGTAAATCCACATCCTCAATTCTCACCGGGCACCTCCGAATCACCTGATTCACAAGGTACACGATGCCCATCGGGGTGCCAACACCCATTTCGCAATCTAAGGCTGATACCACACAATCAATCATACCAGCACAACTCTTCGAAATAAAAGAATGTGTAGCCCCCGCATCCATCAATACATGTACAAGAAGGTTTAGGATATATAGTGTACCTGTAACCACGCCTGGGGCAGTCCTCGCCTGCTACTGGGTCATTGCAAATACTTGAGCCCTAGGCCCTCCATTTCGTCCGCGCTCGCGCGCGCCACGCCCAGCACCACGGTCACCCCCCTTACCTCGGCCTCCGTTAGTGTGGGAAGCCGTGCTCTGCACCACACTAGAGCCCCCAGCGTCGTTGCTCTTGGACAACAACGGGCAATCACAGGCATAATGGCCTCCTCTCCGCAAGCAAAACAGGTTACTGGCCTCGGCCTGTTCGAATGCCCACCAGAAGCTCCGCTCCAGGAAGAACGCTGCCCAGAGTTGTATCCTGATCGTCTGCCCTGAGAGCCTCCACGTCGACCTGACCAGCCACGACCCTTGAAGGATGAGGGTGCTCCCCTATAGCCCCCTCCCTTATTGTTCTTCTAGCCTGATGGCCCACGGTGTGGGCGATCCTGACGTCGCCCCTCGCCCGTAGGCTGTCGTGTCTGGTGTGCCGCCAGACTGGCCTCGACACGCACCGCAGCGTCGACCATATCTCTCAGAGAAGCATGAGTAGCAGCAGTCACACTTGCCCGGATCTCCCCTCGGAGTCCAAGCTCAAACCTTTGGCATTTGTCCTCCTCCGTGCTCACGAATGATGCAGCGAACCGGGAAAGTTTTCCGAAAGTCTGCTCGTAGTCCGCAATAGACATATCCCCTTGCTCCAGCCGCAGGAACTCAGCCTCCCGTGACCCGCGAAACGATCGCGGGTAGTACTGGTCCAGAAATCGGGAACGGAAAACTTCCCAAGTAGTGGTATGGACAGAACATCCAGACATTTCAAGGCCGTGCCACCACTGGTAGGCTCCTTCTTCCACTAAGAAGGCCGCCAAGGTCACTCGTTCGCCCGGAGGGCAGTGCATCACCGTGAAGATCCTTTCCCATTTGGTAATCCAATCATGAGCATCTTCAGGGTTTGATCTGTAACGACCCGTCCTGAATATCGGGATTTAATAATATTTAACTATGATTTACTAATCTGGGATTAGTTGGGTGATTTCGGACGAATTGTGCAAAATGACCGTTTTGCCCCTAGGCGTGGGCAAAACGTTGACTTTTATTTCGGATGGTCAAATGGACTTTGACCGATGACCGTGACGTAGTTCGGGACGTCACGAGTTCATAGACAGGTGGCACGTTCGATTCCGACGTTCGTGGTGAAAGTTATGATGTACGGAAGTTCAGGGGCGTTTTCGTAATTTGGACGAAATAGGGGCAAATGTTGACTTTTTGACCAGGATGTCCGACGGCCGAGGGCCAAGGACCGTTACGTAGGTTTCGTCGATGCGAATCCAACGACAGGCGGCACGCCGAAATCGGAGATTCGACGACGAAGTTATGGGTCACGGAAATCTGGGTTCGTTATGCATGCATTACGAGGCAGAGACACGTGGCATTTTCTGATTGGTCTGGGATTCTGAGTGGGACACGTGGACCACTAACCTTTAATTATGAACTCAGATCTGGATTGGTGGGATTGGATTAAATTATTGGAATTAAAAAATATAAAGAATTCCCACTTATTGCATCTTTTGATCTGGGCCATCCATCTCTAACCACATATTTAATCTGGGCCGTTGATTCTGTTCCCCCTCTCTCTTTAATTGTATCAGACTACATCCTCTCACCCTCATTTTCTCTCCAACCCGTGAACACGCACACGGCTCACATTACACACCACCACCATATCTGTATCCTTGGGCCGTGGAGGGGTTTGTGTGAGGACTGTGGTGAGCTGGGCACGGCGGGAGACGACGGGAGACGGCGGGGTTGGCGACGGAGGGGAAAAACAGGGGAGGTCCGAAACTCAAAAATTAGGGAGGTCGATGTCGACTGTTTGTGATCGTATTGATGGGTGGTGGATGTTCCTGTGATCAGTCCAGGCGTTTCGGTGGCCACGGGGGTGACCACGGCGGCGAAGTGAGCCTAAACCCGCGAGTCCGTTCTCGGGTCTAAAATGGCAGCTTGGGTTTTTCGACGTTTTAGTCGATCTAGTGACCAGGATGATGACTCAGAGGATGAGACGAGTCTATAGGGACCGTTTTCAACGAGAATGGTGGTCGGAGCCGAGAGAAGTCGACGGAGGAGTCTTGGCCGTGAACGTCTCGATCGGGGAGGTACGATCTTGACCTTACTTCTGGTTTTTGATTCCACAGAACTATTGGGTGAACTCAGACGGTCTTGCATGTGAAAAACCCGGCCAAAATGATCGAGGAACGGCGGAGAACCAGTCGGGTTGGCCCGCGGGTCACGGCGACCCGTTTACCAGTCATTCGGGCCTGAACGACGATGAACAGTACCCGGCGCGTGGGTTTCACGCGCAGGGAGTTCAACCGGCGCGTGGGGGCGTGTGTGAGGTAATTTTGGGAAACTTCCAACATGACTTTTGTCCTATACAATGTAACGAACATTTTAGCGTTGGTTTCGTGTCGATCGGATCCCGTTTCGTTATTGTTCGGGATGTCCGAAGATTTTAAATCCAGTTTAAAAATACTTAAAAATTCGGGAAAATTACGGGACCTGAATAGGATGTTAATGATGAGGTTAGTAATCCTCTAATGTGATTTGGACAGGATTGGGAGTCCCGGTGATAGTGGTGTGGCCCGGGAAGGCCTATGGCACGCGTATCGAGGCGCTCGGTTAAACGGTCTGTGAGTGGACATTGGTTTCATAAATTCGATGCATGCATAACTGTTTTATGATTGTTATAATTATGATTAAATGATTTACTTTGGATATCGGTGAATTTAAAATGATTTCACGTATTTCGAGGTGAATTACGTATTTGCACGTAAACCGAGGTTTTCTGGATTTGCACCGATTTCCATAAATGTGGTTGGATATGATTTCATGAAACGGTTACGAACTTGAATAATGTAAAATCGGGCCAGGGGCCCAGTTGAACTATGAAATCGGGCCAGGGGCCCAGTTAACATGTGGATCGGGCCAGGGGCCCAGTTAACTTGTGAAATCGGGCCAGGGGCCCAGTTGATTTCTACATACGATTGCGGGTCGGGGACCCTAAAATGGAATTGAATAAATGTTTTCTGGTTTGCATTTTATATATGTTCACTTGCTGGAATCTATAAATGGTTTTGATGATGTTTCGGTCATGGCACGTTTCACGGTTTTGGGCGTGAGACCCGTTTGATGAAATGTAACGATCGGTTGGGATTTTACCTATGTATACCTATATGTTTTGCATGTGGATATCGATAAAATGTATTTAGTACTGCACTGTATAGATCCTTCCATATGATACTGTCTCCTCCGGATGAGGTACCCCGGAGAGGTCACGGACGTCTAGTACGTCCAGCGTCTATGACGCTAAGCATCGGGGATGCTGTACCCGAACGGGGTTCGGGGATTGAACTCGGAAATTGAGACCCGAGTGGCACGCGTAGCCTTGTGATTGTGACCTTATTGACGTCCGGGACGTCAGACATCAGGGATGTCGGATTGGAGTGTATAGTGCAGTGGCTAAAATAATGGTTATGGTCTATATTATATGCCTTACGGTTCATATTACTGGATTTATGAAATAACTCTTGGATTTACTTTTGGAAATTGAAACTATGCTTTGGTTTCCGGGCTAAGGCCCTAATGGTTATTTCTAAATAAATATGGGATTATTGGTTTTGGTGCATGCATATGATTTTACTGAGGGGCATAAATGTCTTATAAATGTTTTAAGCAGACTTGTTTATTTTCGTCCACTCACAGCTTTTGTTTTTAATGCCCTTCAGGTTGATTCCGGATACGACTGCAGCAGAGACTGGGACATCATACACCTCCTCCATCGATCCTTACGCACTCTGGAAGCCCGGTTGGGCAATGGCAACAGGTTATCCCTTGTCAGACGGGAGCACGTCACATTCCATGGTAATCCCGGGGGGGATTGGGATGGGTCGTGTCATGATCCCCCATTGAAAGGAGTGGCTCCCAGACGCTGAGCCCCCTCAATGCTTGCGCATTCCATTTCCCTTTCCAGATCCTCGTCAGTTCGTGTATGAGGAATCCTCCTTGGAGGCATAACCAACTGTCAAGAGGCATAGATAAGTTAACCTTATTCTTAAACTCGAAAAGTAACTAGTACTAATCGCTAGTCTTGCATGTTGACCACAACCTAGTGCTCTGATACCAAGCTGATAGGACCCGCCCCGATCCCCATAGGACCACATGGGGACGTGCCCTGCTCCCGTCTGACACCCAAAATAACATACCAATTTTAACCTCAAACGTTCAAATGCATAAATAACCAGATTAAAGTTTTACATCAAATTCGAAATAAACAGATGTCAGACAAGGGATGAAATCCAAAATTACAAGTTGCGAGCACGACTCTAAAATAAACCTGCGGGTAAACCACCCAACATGGGTTCAAGTACGCAGAAGTAGATCTATGCCTCAGCCTCAGGATCCTCCTCTACCTCTGTAGCACAGCCTGGAGGGGTTACCAAAACATTAAGGGTAAGTGGGCCGAAACTCAAGTTTATAAAACCGTTTAATAAGTAAAACATATAATTTACCCCTCCGTTTTCCAAACATGCATGCATCAGAATTTAAAACCATAAATCATATAGTATGAACCATAAGGCATGTAATAAAACCATAAACATAATTTTAGCCACTGCACTATACACTCCAATCCTGACATCCCCGATGTCTGACGTCCCTGACGTCCAATAAGGTCACAGTCTCAAGGCTACGCGTGCCACTCGGGTCTCAATTCCGAGTCCAATCCCCGAACCCTGTCCGGGTACGGCATCTCAAATGCCTAGCGTCCTAGACGCTCGACGTCCCTGACGTCCAATAAGCAATCCTGCTCCTGAGTCATTTTACGGTCTGGTTCCTCTGTAGAATGACCCCTCGCAGGCAATGCGCTATGACCACTCTGGGGTACCACATTCGGAGGAGACAGTATCATAAGAATGGATCTATACAGCGCAGTACCAAATACATTTTATTGATATCCACATGCAAAACATATATATACATAGATAAAATCCAAACCAATCTTTAAGTTTCATCAAACGGGTCTCAAGCCCAAATACCGTGAAACGTGCCATAACCATAATTTTAATATCATCAAAACCGTTTCTTGATTCCAGCATGTGAACATATAAGTAAATCGGAAAACATTTAAGCATGCAAGGGTTTAATGAAATCGGGCCCACTCACAGTATAATCCTGCTGAAAACCGAACGTATACCCTCATCCTGGTACAATTGTACAATCCCTGTCATGTCCAAAGTATACGTAAAGGTCAATATAAACCCCTAACATTTAACCATGAAACCCTAGACTGAAACTGGCCCGGAAAAGCCGCCCGAACGCGCTTCCCGAGGCAATAAACCTCATTTTGACCAACTTAATGATCTCCGATCGACCCAAAACCACTGCCATTGGATCCGGATCGTCGAAACCTAAAGAATGGTGGTGGTCCCACCAAAATTACTATTCACACCCGCCCACACGCTCCGGTCAATGCCCTGGTCAACACAGGAATAGTTACTGCTGGCGTCACTGCTGACGTCAGCATGACGTCATGTTGACGTCATCTAACAGTTGTCATGTCTGACATGTCAGACTCTGACAGGTGCCACGTGTCAACACACGATTGGTCCACCTCACTGATCTGTCCAGCCACGTGTCAGATCTAACATGTGCCACGTGTCAGCACGGCACTGGTCCACGTCACTAACATGTTAGTGACACGTGGCAGTCCCTGATTGGGCCACGTCATTGACATGTCAGTGCTGACTGAGCACTGACGTGTGACACGTGTCATTCGAAGAGTGGTCCACGTCACCTGACAGGTCTGACAGGGTGCCACATCATCACCCCTGTCCTCTTAACGGGTCGACCCGTACCTCTGCAACTGGGTCGATCAGACCCGCGATCTGACCCGACCACCATTTCTTCAATTCTCAACCATTTTCGTTCTAGTTTCTTCCTAGATTGTAGTCTCAATCCCAGTAAGAGTTCAATCAAATTAAAAACATTCAACAAGGGCTGAGTCGAAGTCCTACCTCGATGAACAGAATCTGGGTTTCCCGTCGCCTTTTAACCTCTATTCAGGCCACCACTGGTCACGAAATCAAGTTAAATGGGTCCCTATCAGTCCCTATAAGTGAACAGAATCAAAAGGAATCGAAGATAACGTTGAACCATCAAGCTTCCATTTCTGAGTTTTTAGAAAGTTTTCGGGTTTGAAACCGCTTACCTCACCGCCGTCTGCCGCCGTTCACCGTCGTCTCTCAGCCTCACTAGCTCAGTCCAGCAACACACAAACACAGGGAATGGGTGCAATGCGGGTGTTTGATTGTATGGGCAGTATATGTGTGTCGGGTAGGAAAATATATAGAATGCAGGGAAAAGGAATGGACGGTCCAGATTTAATCTCAGGAATGAGATCAAAGGTTCAGATTAAGTCTGGGGTACTTTAGATGAGTGGCTGAGATCAAAAGTGGGTTTTAATTCTATTTAAATGTTTAGTGGAGCTGATCCAATCTAGCCAATGGATGAGTGACACTTGTCACTCATCCAGGTGTCCTCAAATCATAATATCAGAATAAAATACTCGACACGATTACCGAGACGCAAACCTCCCGATTTCACGTTTCTGATCATAACTTCCTCGTACGAAGTCCGATTTCGGCGTGCCGCCTGTCTACGGACTCAGGGCATCGAGACCTACCTAACAGTCTTTGAGTCATGTGAAAATTAGTTGCCAAATGAAAAATCAACATTTTCGCTCCTAAAGTCCAAATTATGGTAATGCCCCTGAACTTCCGATAGTCATAACTTTTTCCCTGAGCGTCCGAATTGGACGTGCCACCTGTCTATGGACTCGTGACGTCCCGAACTACATCACGGTCATTGGTCAAAGTCCATATGACCCATAAATCAAAAAGTCAACAATTTGGCCATACCATACACAAGGGTAAAAACGTCAATTCATACATTAAATTACATTATTATAATCCTCGAATTTCGGGGTGTTACATTCTGTCAACGAACCATTGTGAACAACTCAGAATAAATCAAGATGCGATTAATGTATGGTTGGAAAGATCTTGAAGTCTATTTTCCAACAGTGCAAGAATCATTAAAATCGGAGTCCTACAATCTCGGGAATTCCTATTTTGTTGTGGAAGGGATAGGCTGCCCGAGTGGAATTAATTTGTTTCCTAAAGAAGAATTGGACTTGGGTTTTCCTATGCCTATATAAAGATAGTTTTGGCCAGCACTAAAACATCGCTCATTCTTGCATTGAAGCTCTGCCAAAACACTTTTACCTCTCCCTAAATCCGAGACTTCTCTTACAAAGGCCAACTACACCATACACCACCATCATCACCTTCATCTGTGACATATAGGGCAATTCCGGAGTGTCTCACCAAGGAGCGTCTAAACACTTAGCACCCATAAGGAAATTTCCGAAGAGAAAAAGTGTAACATGACCTCTTTACTCTGTAGTTCTCTTTTGTACTTGAATATCATGTTAGTGGATTGATCTTTAATATTATTCTGGTTTTATGAATTATATATAATTCAATAGTCTTCCATGTGTTCTAGTATTTTAGCTTTTTTTGTGCGTGTATGTTTATGCTTAATGCTTTGATTAGATATAGGGCAATTTCCAAGTCTAGATCAATGAATGTGCATAGGGCAATTCCCAAGCATGCACTAATGATGATATACATGTACTTCGTGGAGCTAAAGTTATGAAATTTCGTTGATTTTGAAGTTGATATACTCTATGAACGAGTAAGACATAAAGAATGAGGTGATCACTTGTAAATAATAGATTACGTTTAGTTTAGTTCTTAACTTCGTAAGACATTTTTAAACTTTTTTCTTATCCCCATTCTATGATCCAAATGTTTTCATGCATTAGTACCCTAAATCCCCGGTTAGAACGATCCCTATTTATCAATGCTACATCTTCATAAAAGGTTTAAGTTGCATGTGTTTTCATTATGTGGTTTAATTTGATGCTTCGTTTTAGTGTATCAATATTTGGCGCCGCTGCTGGGGATTGAAAAATCTCTTTTGTAATTTTGTTTGTGTAAATATGTTTACTGTGTATTAATATCATACTTGTACGTTGTGTATATGTTTTTATTTTATGTTTTTCGGAACCCTACACTACCTCATTTTGTTCGATTTATTTGTCATAGCTAGAGGTCTTAGGAATTTTTGGAAATTTGAAGAGTTGTTTGCTGATGTTTCTAATTTGTGACTGTAAAATTTTGTTGAAGCCAGACTAGCCAATAATTCTGGAAGAGTCTGACATGTTTCTATGCTCAAAGTTGTGTGATTCTACAAAGTGTATTTGTTTTGAATAAATTATAATTTTGAATATTATGTTCTATTAAATGTCTTAGATTTGCATTGTTCTCATGAATATTTCTTTCAAATTTTGCTTTCCGGAAATGGGTAGTGCCCTTTTTGATTTCTTTACCTTAACCCTTCATGATTTGTGGATTTCATCATCACACACCGTAGACTAAGTGGATTTCATCGTACCCTAAGTGTGGATTTCATCACCACACATGATCACTCAGGTCTTTATTCAAGTTGTAGTGGGGCTAGGCTAGGGGGTTCTTGAAGAAGAGGGTTGGATTTGAATGAGTCCATGGCATGTCAAGGAATGAGATGTCGTGAACTAAGCTAGTGTCATGATCCCACTTACTTGTAACCCACAACAACATGATAAAGAAAATTCTGATTTCCTTGGTTCAAGTACTTTATTTGTTTCTTTTTTTTTTCTTTCTTTTGTTCTTTTCTATTGACAGAATAAACACATTTTTTTTCCTTTTGTCTTGTTTTTTTTCTCCTCTTTTCTTTTTGTAACTTGAACCAAGGCCCTAAACAACATTTCCTCAACCATACATTGCATACATCAACATAATAGAAACACCAATTCTTGACACTAACACTCATCACAACTCTCATTTGGGGCAACCTCGCACAAACATAAACTTAGGGTATGGCTATGATTTTGAGTTGAGTGTTTTGGGGAGGTTATAATGTAGGTGATGAAAGAAAAGCTAGTGTTTGGCTAAAAAGGGGCTTTAAGGAAGCATGCAATATGGGTAGGGAAAGGCCTTTAGGAGCTAAACATGCATAGCCTAGATAATTTCATGTGAACATACATGCATTCAATCAAGAGCATCTTATGATTAAGTTCATAAACACCAATGCAGAGAAATAATGAGATCCATTCAACAATGAATAATGATAATGACAAACGAATTTAGTAGAGTAAAAACAATAAAATCACTCACAAAAAAGGCATATAGGCACAAGATCTCACATGGGTAGTCTCCACTAATGTTCCAAGATTACTCAATTGAAAATGTTCAATCAACTCAATAACTTAAGCATAGCAAAGTGCGTAGTGTATATAGGAACTAAAAAATCCATAACATCAGATAGGCAACATAGAAAGTTCACATGTTTCTAAGTTCTCATTAACCACAAAGTGAAAAGTACTAGCATGCAAACACTACAAGTTCAAAACACATCCCCAAACCTAAATGTTTCCAACAGTACAAGTTAAAAACACACCCCTAAACCTAAATAACACAGAGTCCTTGATGTGTGAAATTAAAGCATGAAAACATAGGTTTTAAGGATGACAAATGTAATGGAAATAACAAAGTTTAAGAGAAGCAAACCAGGGCTAGGGTACCTCCTAGGAGTGCTGGATTTAACGTCTAGGAAAGACCGGACGAAGTGTTCCTAGCACTTCACGAGCTGAACAGGGTCCACAGAAGCTGGTGGGAGGGAGGGATAGAAGTGTTTGAGCTGGTAGCCATTAACCTTGAATGAAACTTGTCGCGTGGGATGCTGGATGTCTACTGCACCATGAGGGTACACATGGGTTACCTCATAAGGGCCTATCACCAAGACTGTAGTTTCCCCGGGAAGAGTTTGAGCCGGGAATGGAATAGTAGGACGTGCTAGTCCACACTGAAGGTCTTAGGTTGGATGTGCAGGTCATGGTACGCCTTGGTTTTTTCCTTGTATGACCGGGCGCCCTCATAGGCCTAATTCCTCAGCTCATCCATTTCACTTAACTGAAGCTTCTGATGAAGGCTGGCTTCATCAGCGTCCATGGACATTTTCTTGATTTTCCAAAATGCCTTACGTTCCAACTCCACGGGCAAGTGACAGCCCTTGCCAAGAACCAGCTAGAACGGGGACATTCCAATAGGAGTTTTGAATGCCATTCGGTAGGCCCACAGAGCATCGTTCAAACGAGAAGACCAGTCCTTCCGGTTAGGATTGACCGTCTTCTGGAGGATGTCTTTGATCTCACGGTTGAAAATCTCAGCTTGACCACAAGTCTGGGGATGATAAGGGGTGGAGCCTCGAGCGTCACCCCGTACTTTTTAAGCAACGACTCGAATGGTCGGTTGCAGAAGTGGGTCCCTCCACCACTTATGATTGCTCGAGAGGCTCCAAAGCGCGTGAAAATGTTGGATTGAAGGAAGTTCAATACCAATTTGGCATCATTGTTCTTATTGGCCACTGCCTCGACCCACTTAGAAACATAGTCCACTACCACCAGAATATAGAGATTCCCAAACGACTTTTTGAAGGGTCCCGTGAAATCAATGCCCCACACATTGAAAATCTCAACAACCAGAATGGGGTTGAGGGGAATTTGGTTTCTTGGTCCCAGATTGCCTTGCTTTTGGCACTTGTCACACCTGAGCACATACTAGTGGGAGTCATTAAACAAAGTGGTCTAGAAGAACCCACATTGTAACACTTTCAGTGCTGTCATCTTTGCCCCGAAGTGCCCACCACATGCCTGGCTATGGCATGCTTCCAGAATTGGTTGTACCTCATGCTCGGGGATGCACCTACGAATAATCTGATCCGAGCAGTGTTCCATAGATAGGGATCATCCCAAACATAATACTTTGCTTGCTTTGCAAGATTGTCCTTTTGGTACTGACTTAGATGAGGGGGAAACTGCCTAGACACAAGGAAGTTGATGAGATTATGACAGGACCCACCCCGATTATCACCTCGATAATCGGGAAGAATCCTGCTCCCATTTGACAACCGAACAAAAATGACCACAATAACCATAATAATTACATCACATACATTGTCAGACCAGGGAGAACGTACGATACAACAAACTGTACAACAAGTCAACATTATCACAGAGCATAGTTACAGTACAAAATAAGGATAAAACCCTACCTTGTGAGTTAACTACACACGTAACGGGAAAACTTTATGCCTCTGCCTCTGTCTCGGCGTTAGCCCCAAAACTCGCACCACAGCCTGGAGGGTATTAAAACATAAAAGTGTGAGTGGACTAAAAACAAACGGTTATAGAAAACAGTTTTAATGAAATCAGGGTTCGCCCTCCATTTTCAAAACACGCATGCATAACTAAGTATCTGAAAACAATGACATGAACCGTATGGAAACCGTTACAGAATACAATTATAAAATCATGTAAAGTCGAATGCAACATCAACAAATCAAACCTGCTGGATCTATCCTAGTCTTTAAACTCATATATCAGGCCTTCCCGGGATATCAACGAGTCTTTAAACTCAAAACACAATCAATAGGCCTCGGGGAATATCACAATAACCAAGTCTTTAAACTCAAAACATATCAATCAAGGGTCCTCTCCCGTCACATCAATCAACCGGGTCTTTAAACCCAAAACCAGATCCAGCCATATCCGGGTCTTTAAACCCAAAACCATGTGTAATTCACAACAAATCCAGAATACATCGTAATCCAAATTCCAAAACCAAATCCGAAATCACATTTGATCGAAATCGAACTCATGTCCGAATATCACGTCCAAATCCCAAATCATACTCACAAATCATAATCAAAACATCATTAAAACGTGATACACACAAATCATATAAAATCATCCATCAAACCATCATCAAAGCATAGGAGAAACCATAATCTCGAAATACGTAAAAATACGATAAATCACATCGAAAAGCGTACCATCACGTAAAGCAGGAACATCATAATCATAAGCATAAAATCATATATAAAAACATGAAACGAGTAAGTAAAAACAGTTATGCATGCTCGATTAGAAAACAAAAGTCCACTCACGAAGTCCAAACGTGTCAATCGTGTCCTGCACGCTCCCCGAACTCCTCAGGAATGTTCTGGCATGTCAAAGATCATAATTTCGGGTTACAAATACTTTCATTAAGCTTAAATTAATTTCCCCATTTTTTTTCGGGATTTTTCAACGTAATTAAAATAAAATCCTAAACCTTCGAACACTCAAAATTATCCCGAAACGACGTCCGATTGACCTGAAACTTGTCTCAAATTGTTCGTTACATTGAATGGATAAAATCACATGTTGACCCTGATCGGAGATACTGCCTCACACGCCCCCACGCGCCTCCCAAAGGGGCTGCGCTTGAAAGTCACGCGCCCTGTACAGTAGTGCTATAGTGTCGTCTCCTTCACCCGTTTTCCTGCTAAACGGGTTATGAACCCGCGACACGACCCGGTTCATTCTCCTTCAATTCCAGCTTATTTCTTTCAATTCTTCCACCGAATTTCATCTCCTCTATCTCAATTTATGTTCTGCATCATTAATTACACAAATCAAACTGTTAATCCAGCATTTCTCCAATGAATGTTCAAACGGTTTCCAACTTCTAATCTCACTCAATTCATCTTATTTTTCTAATTAAATGATACAGAAGCATTGTGAGGTTGTAATGAACATCCTGAGATAGTTAATTACACAATTCCTTACATGTAAGTACTCATACTCAACCTCTAATTTTTCCAGAAATTGGAACTCTAGTTCTTGGTCGAAACACGATCAAACTCCTTCGATTTTTGTGTGGTTGAAGTCAAAATAAGCCCAGAAGGCTGTTTTTAATCTTCGTTCGGATCCTCTCAACTCACAAATTAACATTCGAATTCTCCCTCAATTTTTCTAAGTTTCACGATTTCTGGGCTCTTCCTCTCCTTGTACTTTGGTTTTTCTTCCTATTCGATCTCTCAAGTCTCTCCAGTGTCTCTCTTTCTCCCAGTTCCTTAAGGCAAATTAATTAACTTTATCCAATCAGAGATTCAAATGCAAACGGTGCTCTGTTTTCCCCAAACACCACACCTGTGCACACACTCACCTACAGCCGAGCCACCCTTCTATTTTCTCTAGTGACATGTGTCACTTAAGTAATTAACCAGCTATCAATTAATTAAACAGCTAAGTTAGCATCCACTTTAGCTGATTAAGTTTTCACCGTCAATATACCATTTTACCCTTCCTTCACACAATTACCAAAATGCCCTTTCTCGTTCTAGAATCATAACTCATTCATCCGAAGTCCGATTTTAGCGTGTCGCCTGTCTACGGACTCAGGGAATCGAAACCTACCTAATGGTCCTTGAATTAAGTGAAAAACACACGTCATGTAAAAAGTCAACTTTGACCACACTATATACAAGGGAAAAAACGTCATTTCATATATTATTTTATAAATTTACATTCTTGGAGTTTCCGGGGCATTACAGATTAGCATACCAGGGGTCATAATCTTGGATCAGCAGAAGCTGCTCATCGGGGAAGCTCTTGTAAAGGGGAAGATGATCTATTTCCTCATTTGAGCCATCAATGTGACGACTCATATGATCAGTTACCACATTCTCAGTGCCCTTCTTATCTCTTATTTCCAAATCGAACTCTTGTAAGAGAAGCATCCATCTCAATAATCGGGGTTTGGCATCCTTCTTACTAAGCAAATACTTGAGGGCAGCATGATCTGTGTAGATGATGACCTTAGTCTGAATCAAATATGATCTGAACTTCTCCAAAGCAAAGAGCACAGCGAGCAACGCTTTCTCCGTGGTGGAAAAGTTCAGTTGAGCATCGTTTAAAATTAGACTTAGTAGGTCACGTGGGGGATCTTATCCACTCTATGTCCTAGAACGATCCCGACTGCAAAGTCAGATGCATCGCACATCAACTCAAAAGGCATGTCCCATCGGGGAGGCATGATTATCGGGGAGGCTGTGAGTTTGGCTTTGAGGGAGTTGAATGCCTCACCACATTCCTTGGTGAAATTGAAACTCACATCCTTGGCTAGACGTGCAATCTTCGAGATGTCCTTAACGAACCTTCGGTAAAAACCAGCATGCCCCAAAAATGAGTGGTACTTCTCCCAATTCAAAACCAGGTTACTCTCCTAACACCGAGTAGCACTCGGGCCAACTTGGTATGGCACAACTCGAATGAGTGGCCAAACACAGAGAAGTCATCCATAAAGACTTCAATGATATCCTCCATCATGTCAGAGAAGATACTTATCATACACCTTTGGAAGGTAGCAGGTGCATTGTAGAGGCCAAACAACATCTTCCTATAGGAAAAAGTGACATAGAGGCAAGTGAAGATCGTCTTCTCTTGGTCCTCAGGTGCAATGGGGATCTGATTGTATCTCGAATAACCATCCAAAAAGTAATAATGAGAATGGCCAGCCAAACGTTCCAACATCTGATCAATGAAGTGGAGTGGGAAATGGTCTTTTTTGGTGGTGGCATTTGATCTCCAATTGTCTATGCACACTTTCCACCCTATTTGGCTCTTCTAAGGGACCAACTCATCGTGCTCGTTCTTAAAAACTGTGATGCCACTCTTCTTTGGCACCACTGCATTGGACTTACCCACTTTGAGTCACTGATTGGGTAGATGATCCCAACATCTATCAATTTGAGGATCTCCTTCTTAAACACTTCCTTCATCAGAGGGTACAACCTCCTTTGACTCTCTCTTAAAGGTTTGCATCTGGTTCCAAAAGGATCCGATGTATACACTTTGTTGGGCTGATTCCCTTGATATTAACGATTAACCAACCGATGGTAGTGTGATGAGAGTGAAGGACTTGGACCAATTGATCTTCGCTTTGACACTCAGGATAGTGGAGATGATGACGGGTAGGGTTTGGTTGGCTCCTAGAAAGGCATACATAAGGTGCTCGAGAAGAAGCTTAAGTTTTAGAGTGGGTGGCTCTACCATGGAAGGTTGGCTCTTGGTGGTGGGCAGTGCTAATGGCTCAAATGGTGCTCGAAGTGGAGGCATAGGAATGAAAGCATTGAGATAATTGAGCTTTTTTATAACTGTCTGGCCTAAAGGGGCATCACATGTAGGAGTTGCGATTAGTGCACACTCCATTGCGTCCTTCATGCATGTCTCAGCCAAAGTTGCTTGCAATAATGTCTCCAACCAGTTGAGGGGGAAATCTTCAATAGGCTTGGAAGGGAATTGGATGGCATCATGAATGGAGTAAGTGCTCACTTTGTCCATTACCCTAATGGTAAATTTCCCAAGCTTGACATCAATAAAGCATTCAGCAGTGGCTAGAAGAGGGCAGCCAAAAATGAGAGGAGGTCCCCCCGACTCTATTTGAGTTTTCCAGCCTCATGACGTAGAAGTCAGCCGGAATATAAGTGTCCCCAATCTGCACGAGGACGTCCTCAAGTACCCCGACAAGTTGTGTTATGGAGGAATTTTCCAATCGAACAAACAAATGTGTGGGCTTCAACTCTCCAAAGTCCAAGTACTGGTAGATGTGGAATGGCATGACATTGACTGATGACCCGGTGTCACACAAGCGGTGATCAAATCGCGTGGATTGAATGACACAAGGTAATGAAGGGGCTCTAAGGTCTTTTAAGTTTGTAGTTAACTGTTGAAGAGCAATAGTACACGCCTAGGGGTGGTCCACTACATGAGTAGAACCGAGGCCATACCTTACTACCACAATATCTTTGATGAGTTTGGCAAACACGGGCATGTGCTGGAGGTCAACAAAGTGATTATTTCCTCTTCAAACTCTTCCTTCTGTTTATCTTTAGGCTGGAACCTAGGGGGGAAAGGGACAAGGATCTTTGGAGGCACGTCAGACATCACGTGCATGGGTTGCTTCTCTCGAGAGGGATTGGGGCTCAAAATTCGAGTACCAGAGAGATAAGAACAACTTGGCTGGGCACCTGGCTTGGAAGACGTGGAAACACGTGGTTGGGAATGGATGATGGTGGTGGCTCAGCTCTAGAATGGGAAGATTTGGGTATGTCTTGGCTGCTCGATCCTTGTCCAGAGGGCAATTCCCTAAAATTGGCTCAGGTTGAAGCTCTTGGTGATTAGTAGGCACTTGAGCGATCACATCCTCATAGGGTGGTGGGGAAGGTCCAGGGAGTTCAATACCACTCCTCAGAGTGATGGCATTGACCAAAGGACCATGTGGTCCATACGATCCTTGGGATCCATGAGGTCCATGAGGTCCTTTAGGATTAACAAGTGGTTGGCTCGGGAACTTCACTTGTTCCCGCTAATTCAGGTGGTTGGCCATTTGCCCTACTTGCATCTCTAAATTAGAAATGGAATTGTTAGTCTTGGCCTGGCTTCCTCTTAGCTACTTTTCTAAGGTACCCAAATTCTGGATCAATGGAGAACTCTCCTTGGCTGGGCTGATATGTCATCTTGCCACGATCCTCCTGAGGTTCCATTGCTCAAGGAGGGGCCCTGTGGTTGGCTAGGGGCTACTTGCATGGATGGGCCTTGGTGGTTAAATGGTGGTGGGGGTAATGTGTTGGCATTATTCTGATTACTCCATTGAAAGTTGGGGTGATTCTTCCACCCGGGGTTGTAAGAGTTGAAGTACGGGATTAACGTGGGATGTGCAATGCTCCCGTCTGACACAAAGTGTCAAATAAGGGATAACTCAAACCTCAGCCCGCTCGAGGCTTCCAGAGCGCGCCAGAATCGGTGGAGGTGTGTGATGTCTCGGTCACTGCTACAGCCCGCATCCACGATCAACCTGAAGGGCAATAGAACCATTAAAAACTGAGTGAGCGAAAAATCAATAGTTTAGTAAAAACACATTCCAGAAGAAGACATATATGCCCTTCACTAAAAAGCATGCATGCATTCAAAAACCGGCAATCAAATCCTTTACTTAAATAAATCATTGGAGCCTTAGCCCAAAACTATAAATCCAAGTATGTGGGAACTTAGCCTAAAACCGTAATTCCAATCATGTGGGCCACTGCCCAAAACAACCAAAACTGAAATATCATTTCATAAATCCAATAAATTTGAAATCCAAATACATAATCCAATAAATCCATAAACCATGATCCAATCAAACACTATTATATACCAATCCTCAGCATCCCTGATGCTTGGCGTCCCAGATACCTGACGTCCCAGACGTCCAATAATAGCAATCCTGCTCCTGAGTTACCCTAAGGTCTGGTCGCTCCGTAGAATAACCCCTCGCAGGCAATGCCTGATGATAGAGATTTTATCAAGCACAAAAGATATACTAGGCAAAACCTCTACGTGTAATAAACTTTGCAAGCGTACAAGACATATAGGTAGTATAGATGCAAGCAAAAGTCAATCCCACGAAGACTTGCTCAATGATATCCAATTCCGTTTAACTCAATTGACTTAAGTGGCGTAATTAAAATGCAAAGGGGGGTTTGTTATGTTTTATGAATGAAATAAATTAACTAATAATAACTAACTAAGTCGACCTAGGGTTTCTATCCACCTTTACCAATTATAGTTCCGTTAGATTTCCTTGATTAGATTACTATGCATGTATCTGAATTAAGTGCCCGTGCAGGGGTCCGGATAAGATTCACCCACACATATTATCTTCTTTAAGATTGCATGTTCAAGCGTGATGTACCCGCCCTTAAACAACTATTGCGGATGGTGCGTGATAATGCATGAAACAAGAAGAAGATTTAATGACACTACACTGTCCCTAGAAAAGTGATGTGCAGACCTAGGAAGTCATGAGTTTAGATTACGAATAAGATTCCCCCTCTTAAACGTGATGCTACAAATTGCAGGGTGAACACAAACATCAAGGTGATCTATCAAGCAATCATAATCAAGAGCTAAAAATCAAACATGAACTAACATGGCTAAGGCTTCAAGTAACCCTAGCCCTAATTACACTACTAAAACATTATTGAATTAACGAATAACATAATTAAATGCATAAGAAACATAAAACGATAAAAGAATAAATAAACACAAATACTAAAGAATAGCAACGAGATGGAAAAGGGGCTCAAACACACTTCTTTTCCCAAGCCTTACGTCCTCCTTAGCACAAGCTTGAATTCGAAAGCATAAAACAATTATAAAATGCGACTAACTATGTATATAAACTGAGTATGAATTTTGATAGAGTTTTGGGACCTAAGAAGGTAAATTCGCCCCCCCTAAAATAAACCCTAATGCCCCTATTTATAAGAGAATAAGTAATCCTCTTAAAAATAGGAGTTTTTAATTAAATTCTATAAGGAAAAGGCTTCATAATTAATTAAGAAATCTAATTAAAACCTTTCTTACAAGTAAAATAATTAAAAATAGGAATAAAAAAGGAAATAGGACTAAAATCGCTATACAAT
The DNA here is from genome assembly GCA_032719365.1 of Prinsepia uniflora. Lineage (NCBI taxonomy): Eukaryota > Viridiplantae > Streptophyta > Magnoliopsida > Rosales > Rosaceae > Prinsepia > Prinsepia uniflora. The sequence goes on from CM064865.1 coordinate 39,468,532, forward strand.
ATGGAGAATAAATGGGGAAGGAACTTTAAATTAACCTAAAAAAGGAGGAAAATCCGGAATTAAAGGTGCAGTGCCTTCTTATGCAATCTTCCTTCCTTCATAACTTCTTCATTTCAACTTCGATTTAGGTGATTCTTTCGATCAAATTCTCATAATTCCAAGCTCTATTTGATCTACACATTTCTCACAAAATATATTATTTTTTCCAATTGCATAGAACGAAATATTAACAAAACAAACGTAAAAGGGTGTCATGTTTAGAACTACGCCTGCCCCTCGGTTTCAAGCCTAGTCTCCCCCAAGGTCACCCAGGTCCCTGACCCTCCCTGGTTGGGCGATATCAGATCATAAGGATGGAATATGGAAAACATTTCACAAATCCCTTTAAAACTTTTCACTTGGGCCTATGCCTGGAATTCCATAAAGCCATCGTAAATCCACAAATGGGTCTCGTGGCCGAAGTATAACTTTAATAAACCATTTCCACAAATCTAATCTCCAAATTCAAGGGACATAGTCCAAAATTCCATTTCATAAAACAACTAGGCCTTAAGCCCGATCATGTAAGTCAAATGGGCCTTGACCCGATGTCTCATTAAACCAAATGGACTCCAAGTCCGATAGTTCGTAAATCAAATGAGTCTCAAGCCTAGTTCCATATTTCCGATTCCAAAACCATTCCATTAAGCCATTGTTTAAAATCCGAGCACATATAAGCACAGTATAAAACCATAAACCTCGAAATACGTGGAAATATGCAAATCATAAATACCACAATCATAATCATAGAAATTACGTACATATATATATAACATATAAAATTGTTATACATGCATCAATTTAGAAATCAATGTCCACTCACAGACTGTCCTAGCTATTGATTCGATTCCCGTTCCATAAGCCATCCGGGGTTAAATCCTCATCTCCGGAACTTACAGACCTGTCCAAATCACACCCGAAGGTCACTAATCAACTATAAAATTCTATAGGATGAACCCCCAAAACTTCCGAAAAAGTCAACGTGTCCCGGACACAATTCCCGAGGTGAAAAATCTCAATTTCACCAACCTAACAATCTATGATCGACTGGAAATCACCACCATTGGTTCCAGATCGTCGAAACCTTTAAAATGACACTGAGCCCACCTCGAAATTCGAGCCCACGCACCCCCACGAGCGTGGTCAAAGCAAAAGTCAACTTTTGAAAAATTCAACGAGTCAAAGTCAACGGGTTAAAAGTCATTAGGTCAAAGTCAACGAGTCAACTCGCCGGTCACCGAGTCAACTCCCCAGCGAATCGCCGAAAAACTCCATTGATGCCGCAAACTTCAAACTTCAATATCTCACTCGTTTCTCAACCAAATTTGACATTCTACCTATGTAAATCCATCTACTTGAGCCAAGGATTCCAAATATAAACCAGAAATTGCAGAAAGTACCTGGATTTAAAGTTATGGCCATTCAAAGTTTCGGTCAGAATTCCGATCATCATTCCGGCCACCTCCGAAGTCCAAATCCATCTCAAATTGCACCTACAAGCTCGTGAGAGCTCAAGGAACATCATCCTAAGCTTAGAATCGATCAACACCATCAAAATCAAAAACTTAAAATTTGAATCACACGGTTTACCATTATCGAATTTTGGCCACCGTGCACGACGGTCCTCGTCGTGGCCACCATTCGGTTCGTCTTAATGTCCTCTCCAACTTTCATTCACGGGTCACAAGCAAAGGATGATGATTGAAGGTGTTTAGTGTAGTTGTATTTGTGTGTGTTTGTTTAGTTTAGGAAGAAGAATGAAGATGATGCATGGGAAGGGAGAGAGAGAAAATGAGTGAAATTAAAATATTATAGTTTAATAAGAACCACCCAATTAAAACGTAAATCCACCTTTTAGGGAAAGTGACCAATGGGATGAGTAACACTTGTCACTTATCCAAGGGCACCGCATTAATTAATTAACCAATCACATTTAATTATTATTAATTCAAATCCCGAGACGTTAATTAAATCGATTTAGATCCCGTGACCATAACTTCCCCATTCGATGTCTGATTTCGATGTGCCACCTGTCTATAGACTCGTGACATCCCGATCTATGCCACCTATCAAGACCGACCCTCCTCGGTCTGGATCCGACTCTAACACTATATTATCCACTTTGGCCCTCCTCCCCCTCACAGTTTTATTTTTGGGAACTCACGGGGAAACTTCCCAGGGGGTCACCCATCATGCAATTGAACCAACTTCAACTCGCTTAACGTTGGAGTTCCAATCGAACCCAAAACCACTGAGCTCCCAAAAGGCCTCGTGCTAGATAGGTGTGTGCCTAAACCTTTAAGGCACACCACCATTCCCCTCCCAGACCATTCCGCCCTCGTAGGAATGTGGGATCATTCACCGTTCCCTCCAGGACACAGGTCTTACATGACAGCTGTCAGGATGACGTCATGCTGACATCAGTAGTGACGTTAGCGTTGATCGTTGACCGTTGACCAGCTGATGTCAGTGTTGACTTTTTGACCAGTAACTTTGACTCTCGTGAAGGTACATCGACATGAATTTCGAGGTGGAACTAGTGCCATTTTAAAGGTTTTGATGATCTGGATCCAATGGCGGCGGTTTCGAGTTGATCGGAGATCGTTAGGTTGGTCAAATTTAGGTTTTTAGCATAGGGAAGCGTGTCTGGGACACGTTGAATTTTTCGGGAGTTTTGGGGGTTTATGCTATAGACTTGTATATATGATTAATGACCTTCACGTGTAATTTAAACAGGTCCAGATGACCCCGAGAGGTTGGATTAGCCTTGAAAAGGCTTACGGTGTGGATTTCCACAGCAAGGACGGTCTGTGAGTGGACGACACTTTGTTTTCTAAATATGATGCATGCATAACTGTTTTATATGTTTTATATTTATGATTTGAAATTTCTTGAGTGCATATAATTGTGGCATTTGTTATTTACGTAATTATACGTATTTCGAGGTTTATGGTTTGATCTTGGTTTTAGACATGCTTGTGTTTTCAATAGTTTGATTAATGGAATGAGTTCAGATTTGGAAATATGATCTATCAGACTTGAGGTCCATTTGATTTAATGAGTTTTCGAGCTGGAGGACCATTTGGTTTATACGTTCGGGCTTAAAGCCCAGTTGGTTTATGGTATCAGGCTTGAGTCCTAGTTATAGTATGTGAAATGGAATTTTGGACTGAGTCCCCTGAGTATTGGAGATTGGAATTGTGGAAATGGTTTATGGAAATTGTATCTTGGGCTGAGACCCTGTTGAAATGGATTTGATTTCGGTTTTTTAAACTATACCATCCTTATGAGTGGATTATCTCCTCTAGAGGTTAGGGACACTGGAGTAGTTGCAAGGCATTGCCTGAGAAGGGTCGCCCTACGGAGAGACCGCAAAGAGGCTCACAAAGAAAGGCTCAGGATCAGGATTGCTATTATTAGACATCTGGGATGTCATACCCTGGATTGGGTTCGGGGAAAGGCTCGGATTGAGACCCTGAGCGGCACACGTAGCCTTAGACCTTGACATTATTAGACATCTGGGATGCCAAGGATTGGTTAAACTATATTTTACTATATTGGCATTTCTGTGTTAATGGATTTGGGCAGGGACCCACATGAGTTGGTTTTAAGGTTTTGGGCTAAAGCTCTAACGATTTGAGGAAGGAAATTGTAACGTCCCGGAAATTCGGAAAATGTAATTTTGTAAAATATTCAATAAAATGACGTTTTTACCCCTGTGTCTCGTATGGTCAATTTGTTGACTTTTTGATTGGAAGGTCGAACGGACGTTGACCGATGACCGTGATGTAGTTCAGGACGTCACGAGATCATAGACAGGTGGCACGTCCGATTCAGACGCTCTGGGAAAAGGTTATGACGTTCGGAGGTCCGGGGGAATTATCGTAATTTGGACGATATAGGGGAAAAAGTTGACTTTTCGAAATACAATTGATTTTCACATGACTCGAAGACCGTTAGATTCATCTCGATGCCCCGAGTACAACGACAGGCGGCACGCGTGAAACGGACATCGGATGACAGAGTTACGGGTCACGGAAGTTGGAGGGCATTTTCGTAATTATTGCCCTGAGGGCATTTTGGTCTTTTTACACGGGTTACTATAGCACCACCGTGAAAAACAGAGTGCACGGACATGCCGTGGTGTTTTGTCCGTGCAATTTGTTTGTGGCATTAGTGGACTGATGAGTGGGATTAGTTTATTGACTTTGAGGTTGTGGGAGGCATTCAGGCGTGTTTGGGCAGAGTTTCAGAGCACGAGTTGGTTTAAAAATTGGCCATGGTTTCTGTGTTTGCGGGAAACCATTTTCAGAGACCTCAGTTGGTCTCCCACGGGCTGCTGGCTACACTGATCGATTAAACGTGTAAGGGAGTGGAGAGAGGATTCATTTTGCAAGCTTCTGGTAGTCTGAGAGAGAGTTGAGAGTGAGAGGTCTGAGATGGGGAAGAAAAACCAGGAATGGAAGGAAATTCAAAGGTCGAGTTTTGAGGTGAGTCGAACCAAACGGTGAGTTGGATTAGCATTCTGAGACCATTACAAACATCCCCGTGCAAGAATTGAAGAGCTTTGATCAAGGATTGCTCAGGAACTCAAGTTCCAGTTTCTGGAAAAACACAGGGTTGAGGACGACGGCTACCAGGTAACGGCTTGTTCAATTGGCTGTGCAATTATGTTCGTCTAGGTTCCCTTAAGCTCCTGTCTGAGTTAATTTGAAAATGGGGCTAGGTTGGGTGAGTTCCAGACGTCGACTTGTTCGACTGTTCGAGTCTGGGTTTGATCGATTTAATGTTTTTCTAGGGAAATATTGGATACAGACCTAAAATTAATGGATTAGAGAAGATGATAGGATTGAAAACGAGAACAATTGATGGAGAATTGAGGGTTAACTGGCCGGGTTGAGTCGCGGGTAACAAACCCGTTTAACAGGCTAGTCGGGTAGGAGAGATGACACTGTAGCTGGGCGCGTGGCCTTCACGCGCAGCCACTTTGGGCGGTGCGTGATGACGCGTGTGACGTCATCTCTGGTCACGGTCAACATGAAATTTATTCCTTTCAGTCTAATTCACATTTTATCTTTAGAGTTCGGGTCGATCGGGAGTCGTTCGGGATAATTTCGGGAGTTCGGAAGTTTAGGTCCTTAAGGTTAATTTCGTCAAAAAATCCGGAAAAACTAGGAAAAAATCCTACGAGTTATTTGGGGATGATTGTAACCCTCCTTGTACGTTTTTACAGGCCCGGACATTTCCGAAGCTACTGAGGAGCGCACGGGGTGCGATTGACGCGTCCTAAAACCGTGAGTGGACTTTTGATTTCCAAATTGTGCATGCATGACTATTTTACTTATTTATCTTGTGTTTTCACTTATGATTTTATGATGATAAATATGATATTTCGGTTCTACGTGATGTCACGCTTTTCGAGATATTCATTGTATTTCACGCATTTCAAGGTTACAGTTTTCTCCTATGCATGAATGATGTTTTGATGAAGGATTTGTATATGATTATGCATGTTACGTATTTATGATGTTTGATTATATTTGTGAAGTGATTTCGGGAATTGCATGTTTTGGAATTTGCATGTGATTTCAAACATAAGTCCTATTATGACAAGATATGATTTTTGGAATGATTTTTGGAAAACGGATCATGTTGAATCCTGGTTTATTGTGTTTATAATTTTTTTTTGGTTTAAAGACCAGGTTGATTGTTGGATCTGGTTTTGGGTTTAAATACCCGGTTAATTGATGATGATGGGGGCGGGCCCGGAAAATTGGGTTTAAAGACCCGGATTGAGTTTAAAGACTCGTGAGTTTAAAGACTCGGTTATTGTGATACCCACGAGGCCTATTGATTATGTTTTGAGTTTAAAGACTCGTTGATATCCCGGGAAGGCCTGATATTGAGTTTAAAGACTCGGATGGATCCAACGGTTTAATTGTGATTGTTGATTCACTTTTTACTTGATTTGCGTAATTTATGTTTCAAAATGACGGTTTCTGGATTTTGGTAATCTTATATTATTTTACATGAGTTATGACGGTTTTTCTGTAACGTGTTACATGTGTTTCGAAAAAAAGGATTTCTAATGTTTAATACGCGGTTTTCGAATATCTGGTTGTGCATGCGTGTTATAAAACTGGAGGGCGAACCCCGATTTCCTTAAACTGTTTTCTGCAACTTTTGTTTCGGTCCACTCACACTTTGTTGTTTTAACTACCCTCCAGGTGGTGGTACAAGTTCGGGGGCTAGCGCCGAGGCAGAGGCAGAGGCATAAAGTTTTCCGTTGCGGAGTAGTTAGTTCACAGAGTAGGATTTGTTCTTTATTTTGTTTTGTAATATTATGCTCTGTGAAACTATGGACTTGATGTCCAGTCGGTTTTATTTGTTTAATCTCCCTAGTCTGACAATGGGTGTGATGTAATATTATTTGGATTTCCGGTCTTTTGGGTTCGATTGTCAGACGGGAGCAGAATGCTTCCCGATTATCGAGGCGATAATCGGGGTGGGTCCTGTCAGAAATGGCTTTTTTTGAGAGGCATTCTTCACTCAGTTTGGGATTTGGAAAAACCTAAGATTAGATTTAAGTAAAAGGTTGAGTTAATTAGTTTTCGAGTGCCGGCATGCTTTTTAGTGAAGGGTATAAATGTCTTTTGTGAAATGTGTTTTATTAAACAATTTTTTTTCATCCACTCACAGCTTTTCATGGTTTTTAATACCCTTCAGGTTGATCGCGGATGCGGGCTGTAGCAGAGATCAAGACATCACATTCCGTCACTGATCCTGGTGCGCTCTGGAAGCCCCGAGAAGGTTAAGTTTTGGGTTATCCCTTGTCTGGTACGTGGTGTCAGACGGGAGCATGGCACATCCCTCGTTAATCCTGAGGGGATTGGGATGGGTCTTGTTAAAGTTATATCAGAGCAATTGGTTTCTATCAGAGCACGGTTTTCTCTTGGAGTGTCGTGCAAGTGCAAGCTGTGATGTTGCTATGTGGAATCAGCCTATCATTAATCTGATAGTTAGGGTAAATAGTAGGAGAGACTAGTGGAACTAAACCTTGGATAGGTTATGTTGGCACGAGATGCCAGAATGCAGTGAGATTAGACCCTAGAAGGGTTGGATTTGACAACTTTCCTGAGTGTAAAGGATGATTGGTCTGGGGTGATTGGTCTGAAACTAGGGTCGTCTAGTTGAGCCTGGTGGGACAAGTTTCCAAAGAGTGGTACTTATCAATCGGACCTCGGGGTGGACCGATCAGTAGTTTGTTGTACGTCCTTGAGGAAAGTGTAATGCCCCGGAAATTCGGAAAATGTCATTTTGTAACATAATGAATAAATGATGTTTTTACCCTTGTGAATAGTATGGTCAAATTGTTGACTTTTTGATTGGTGAGTCAAACGAACGTTGACCGATGACTGTGACGTAGTTCGGGATGTCACAAGTCCATAGACAGTTGGCACGCCCAATTCCGATGATCAGGGAAAAAGTTATGACGTTCGGAAGCCCAAGGGCATTTTCGTAATGTAGACGAAAAGGGGAAATGTTGACTTTTTGTTTGCCAACCAATTTTCACACGATTCGAGGACCGTTAGGTAGGTCTCGATGCCATGAGTACAACGACAGGCGGCACGTCGAAAACGGAGTTCGGATACGAACGTTATGGGTCACAGAAGCCTAGGGGCAAAATGGTAATTTGTCCAACCAGGGGCAAAATGGTCTTTTAGCCTTGATCAGACAATGACACCTGTCTTTTGTCTGATACTTACCTCAGAAAACATAGAATCGGATCTTAAGGAAAACACAATGATATCCCCTTTTGACATTTTTCCCCAAATTAAGGCTTAATCCATCATTATGTTCAATTGACCCGTGATAAACCCCAAACTCGTCGTCATTATGCAATCGAGTGTCTAAGTAGGAGAACTGAGAGAGAGGAACTCGAGGGTTGAGAGAACTAGGAGAATTTTGCTTCGAAAATTCAGAAAAATTGGGGGAAAATCGAATTCGAATTTGGGAGCTAGGAGAAGAGAAATTGAGGATTGAAGTATGCTGCTGGGATCAAAATGAACATCTTTGCAACAAAAACGAAAAGAAATCGTGTCGAATTGAGGAAGAACAGAAGCTTCCATGGCTGCCAAAAATCGACTTTGAGTTCAGATACTTAGAGGTAAGCTCGTATGAAATTGATCATGGAGAATTGTTCCTTACACTCTCACGATGCTAACCATGTGAATTAATTGGAAAATTAGGGACGAACTCGTGAAACCCGTGTCGGAGACCCGTCGAAGTTCGATCGTGCGTCGTGAAGTTTTGGACCTTAATTGAGGTAATTGAACATACAGAACTGAAATGAAGTTGGATTAGATGGGATCAGTTGAAAAGAACGGATCAATTTAAGGCCGAATTGATGGAGTTTGAATCGGATCCTATCGCGGGTATTTCAACCCGTTTATCAGACATACGGGTGAGAACGACGCACTGTAGCAGGTACTGTGCTCGCGTGGCTTTCACGCGCAGCCGCTTGCGGCGGCGCGTGGAGAGGATTCCGGCAAAGTGATCAACATGAAACTTGATGTTCTCGATGATACGAACCTATCCGCGTTAGTTTCGAGTCAATCGGATATGGTTTCAGTGTAGTTCCGAGTACCTGACACGTTTAAATTATATTAAAATAATATTATAAAATTCCGATAATTAGAGGATTCTTATTTGAGGATCTTATGATAGTCTAGTTGTAATGACCCGTCCCGAATATCAGGATTGAATATTAATTAATTATGATTTAGAATGACTAATCGGGGATTAGTTGAGTGAAATCAGACGAAACGTGCAAAATGACCGTTTTGCCCCTAGCGTGGGCAAAATGTTGGCTTTTAGTTCGGGTGGTCAAACGGACTTTGAACGAGGACTGTGACATAGTTCGGGACTTCACGAGATCATAGACAGGTGGCACGTTCGATTCCGACATTCGAGGTGAAAGTTATGGTGTTCGGAAGTAGAGGGATATTTTGGTAATTTGGCATATTAGGGGCCAAATGTTGACTTTTTGGCCGGGAAGTCCAACGGACGAGGGCCAAGGACCGTTACGTAGGTCTCGTCGATACGAATCCAACGACAGGCGGCATGCCAAAATCGGAGATTCGACGACGAAGTTATGGTCACGGAATCGGGCTCGATTAACCGAACGAACCGGGATTAAAATAATATTTTAATATGAACAGTACCCGGTGACTGTGCACATTCGGATGAGTGACAAGTGTCACCCATCCCCTGAAATCTGGTCCATGTTTCCCTCCCAGCACCATCATTACAACATCATCATTTATCCTTCATCATTTCTTCCATTTTTTTTTTCCATTTTTCCTCTTCTTTGTTTTCTTACCCGTGTGAGGGGAATCAGAATTGGGAGAATTCAGCTCCCTTTCACAACCAATTTTGAGGGGAATTTCAGAGCTTTGAGAGATGGATTCAACTGGGTAAACACGGGAGATTGAGAGTGAGCTGAGGAATTGAATTTCGGATTTTAAACAATTTGGGGGGAAAATCAAATTGGAAGAATTGAGCCTTGAGGAGAGGAATTGAAGCCTCATTTAGCTTTCTGGGATCAATACGAATCGATCTGCAACAAGAACGAAGGGAATTGGGGTCGAATTGTAGAAGAACAGAAGGAGGGTGGCCTCTGAAATTTCGAGATTGAGTCGAGGAATTGGAGGCTTTGATTGTTGAAATTGAGCTGGGGATTATGTTCCTGAGGATCCCACGATGCTTCTGGATCCATCAATTGGAAGAAACTGATTGAGATTGACTGAACTCCATAGTTGCACAGTGACGAAGAATCGAGTTTGAGTCGTGGAGTTTGAGCCACGAATTGATTCAATTGATTTGGGGAAAAGATTTACCTGAGTCCCTTGATGCTTCTTGATGAATCAATTTAAGGAAATCGTGTGGAATTGAGGGAGTTATGATGATGAACAATGGCCGGAGGTCCTTCGAATAATCGACTTTGATTGTAGGGTTTGAGGTATGGTTTTGTATAATTAATGTTACAGAACCCTAATTGAACTTAGATTGAAACTAACTGAATGCTCAATTGAAGGAATTAGTGTCGAATTGACAGGATTGGAACCGGGTCTGATCGCGGGTTAAAGGACCCGTTTATCAGACAAACGGGTGAGGGAGACAGTAATGTAGCTGGCGCGTGGGTTTCACGCGCAGCCACTCACGGCGGCGCGTGGGGGCGCGTCCGGCCTAGTCTCAAGGTGAGGTCAACATGACTTTTGATCCTCTCAGTGTAACGAACATTTTGACGTTGATTTCGATGAAATCGGATATTGTTTCGTTAATGTTCCGTGTATACGAAGTTTTCTATTAAGTTAAAAATACGTATTTAAATCCCGGAAAAATTGGGGAAAATTATATGTTGTATTTTGAGATGTTAGTAACCCTCTATAATGATTTTGGACAGGAGTTGTGATTTCCAGATTTTACGGAAAAACGTGCAGCTCGGAAACGGACCGTTTTGGACGGTGTGTGTGAGTGGACTTTGTTTTCTAACCGTGATGCATGCATATATGATTTAAATGCCTTATTATATGATTTTATATGCTTGGGCATGATTTGTGTTTCAATCCGGTAATTTCTCGATTTTATGAATATTATATTATTATTTTGGGCGATTTCGAGAAATTACGAAATTTGGTAAAAATGATGTTTGGACTTTGTTTGTGAGTCCGGGATTAAAATTGGTTGAAAATAATGTGTGGACTCGGATTATGAGTCATGGATTGAGAATGATGTTGTGACTCGGGAATGAGTCAAGGATTTCGTGGATTTACGTGAAAATGGCAACGGAGGTTGCAACGCATGGATTTGCGTGATAATGTTATTTTGGGCATGAGAACCCAAGTGAATAGTGATTTTGACTCGGATTTGGAGTCACCTGTGAATTTGTGAAATTAATGATTTATTGGGAATTTATGATTATTTTAATCAGTCTTTCGGGCACGTTTTACGAGGTACGTGCAAATGATGTTTTGGGCTAGGCTCGGAGTCTAAATGATTTCTAAAATGATATTTTGATTTGGTTGGTGAGTCAATGATGATTTCCGGATTATTCTATTGATTTAAATGTGATTTTAACGGTTTATGTGTAAAAGGTATTTTGGGCTTGAGACCCAGTTGAGAATGATCTTGACTTGGTATGAAGTCAAGATTTGATTGAAATGTTTTGGGATGTAATTCCCGGGATGGTTTTCATTGTGATTGTGATATTCCCAGACGGTCGGTGCTTGGGATTACCCAAACGACCGGAGCTTGGGGGATGTGATTGTAGGATCGGGAGTTGATCCTATGGTAGTCAACTTTTCGGATGAGACTGAGCCTGGATGTACCACTCGGAGGTGTCTGATCCTGGGGATGTGTTCGCCCAGAGGTGATTGAGCCCGAGGGGGTTGAGCCCAGAGGTGTCTGTTCCCGAGAGAGTGACTGGATATTGGCCTACGCGTAGTGCAGCACTTGTGAGTAGTGCAGTTTGATTTATGTTGCACTTGTGAGTAGTGCAGATGTGATTTGTGATATTTTATGCACTTGTGAGTAGTGCGGATTGATTGGATTGATATATTTATTGTGCACTGGTGATTAGTGCTGATTGGTATTGATTGTGATGATGTACTGGTATTGAGTACAGGTTTTTGGTCTTTGTGGCCAGTGATTATGTTTTCACATGGTTTGGCTTGAGAGCCGGGATTTGATGTTTTATAACATGAACTGATTTGGTGAACATGAGTTTTATGGACAATGGGAAAATATGTTTTGATTTTATCGGTCACTCATGTTTTACGATATGCATGCAAGTTTGTGAAAACTGGAGGGTAAGATTGTATTTTGGCAAATGTTTTTATAAGAGGTCATTTTTGTCCACTCACACCTTTTCTGTTTTGTGACCCTCCAGGCCGTGGTACGACGTTCGAGACTGATCGTGAGGCAGTGACAGCAGTAGAAATCCGCGCAAACATCCCTTGTCTGGCAAGCACTGAAGGGGAGTTTCGGACCTTTAGTTGACTTGTCAGACGGGAGCAGGACCGGGCACGGTTTTTGACGTCCAGTTGGGACGGGTCCTGTCAAATTGGTATCAGAGCATTTGGTTCTTGATTTCTGTTGATGCGTCATGCCTCCGAGTCGTGCGTCCCGTACACAGTCTGAAGATGGGAGGGGCGAGAGTAGTGTTAGTAAAGGCCCAGATATTGAGCGAGCTCGACGGTTAGGAGCCACTGTGTTTCGTGGTGATTCGGGACCGGATGGTGCCGAAGATTGGCTTACTCGATTGGAAAGGATTTTTGAGGTTATGATATGTCCCCTGGAGGACATGGTACCCTTAGCCACTTTTCTTTTGGATGGCCATGCTTACAGGTGGTGGCATAGTTTACAGTTGACTGGCTGGGATGCCCGTACCTTGGCATGGGATGCATTCCGAGAGCGATTTTTGGATCAGTTTTATCCTCGCTCATTTCGGAACGCTAAGGAGGTTGAGTTTCTCCAATTGCAGCAAGGGAATCGGTCAGTGGTTGATTATGAACATCAATTTTTGCACTTATCTAGTTTCGCTCCTCTGTATGTGGCTACTGAGGAGGATAAGTGTCGAAGGATTGAGCAGGGATTGAGGAATGAGTTACGGGGTGCTGTAACTGTTGGCTCGTATTCTACCCTGAGGGAATTATCGGATGCTGATATCCGAGTGGAGGCTACTATTTTACCTGTGCCAGAACAATCTTTGGGCTCTGGACGACGCCGAGAGCGTCAGGATACTAAACAGATAAATCAGGAAACATCGAAGCGAGTTAGCCTTCATACTCTTGTGTCGCAACCCTCGGTGGGTGTTCATTCGGGTGGAACATCAACCCAGTCGACAAGTAAGCGGCGTGGTGGGGCAAGTCGCCTCAGCACTGCCACTTGTCACTTTTGTAGGAAACTTGGACATTTTCGAAGGAACTGCCCCGATCGACTTGACCGTAGGTCAAAATAATTGTATTGATACATGTTTTCGCGATACCTTGTAAATAGTTTGTATTGTCCATTTGTGTTGTAATCTTGTATCATGTGTTTTGGGTGTGTCGGACTAGTGTGGGTCCGGATGGTTGTTTTTGTTAACAGTTTGGTTTGTAGATGGGCGTGTTGGGCCCAGAATAAACTTGACCCGGGGATGAATATTGGTGTTATCGTTTTGGATCATCCTTGGTTTTCCCTAGGTGGGATGGCAAGGGTAGCTATGAGGTAATCAGTGAGAACCCACAGTCGCGGCATGTCTCGTCGTTGACTGAACTTTCTAATTGTGGGCGTTAGTTGTCAAACGTTGTGACAGTACGCGAATTAGATGAGGGTGTAAGACCCTATGGTTCCTAGTAGTTAACCGTGTGGATCCTAGGTGGATCGGGTTTGTGATGTCATGGACATTGGGCATTGTGACGATCTAGGATCGTGATGTTCATGGCCAGCTGACGTAGTGATGGATTTGGACCGTGATCCTGATGATCCAGTTGGGTAGAGAGTTTGTCACTCTTACTCCGGTATGTGAGTCGTAAATGACGGGACCGAACTTCTTTTCAAAGTGGAGCCCTTTGTGGTATATTACACGAGTGAGTAGGTTTCCGAAGTGGTCGGATTTTGTCAACCTTAACCGTGTGGTTGTTGGATTGGCTTCCTTATGAGGTCAACCGAGTATAATGAATGGGTAACCGATAGGTTCGGTTTTGGTGTGTTCGAGTGGACGTGAACGAGATTTCGGGTTTTGGAATCGAATTTCTGGGTGACGATTCAGGATTCGATTTTGGAACTTGAAAGTGGAATACTGGATTTGGGTGAGGAATGGTTATTCCAAATGCTAGCTTACGGAATAATGATTTCGGATTCGGATTTGGACATGAATTAAAAATGTGATATATGGGTTTGGATTCGGGATTTCTTACGAAATTGCGGATTCAGATTTGGAATTGGAACTAGATGATGGGTGGAGTTTCTATTTGTCTCTTGCTGGTTTGGGGTACGATACTTTGCAGACTTGTGGTGTCGGGTCACGGAACTGGTTATACCAGTAGTACGTTGGTGAACGTGTTAGTAGTCGACTTAATCCTGATACCATTGGATGGGTTGTGAACGTGAACTGGACATTGAACACGATGCACTGGGCAGAGTGATTCTGATGATTTCAGTGATTGTTTGAGCAGGTGCTCTTAGCCATGGTTGGCTAGTATAACTCTAGTGTTGAGTTGTGTGATCACTGCTAGGCTGGTGTTCAATGTGTTCCAGTTACACCGTCTGTTTGAGTGTGATGACGGTATGCGTATACTCGGGATGAGTGAGTTGGTGGTTAGTGTGACCGCAAGTTACTTTGCGGCGAGTTGTTACCTTGTCGTGACCTTACCAGCATCTGGGATCGCTGAGGGGGGGGGGGGGGGGGGGGGGGACAATTGCGGTTACTGCTGTTGGTATTTGTCGCAGGATTGAGTTTGCCCTGCGAGGGGAGATCATGTTGTTGATCTTATGCTACATTGACGGACATGGTAGTATGATGTGTTGTCACTGATTTGTTACTAATTGGCGCTTTACTAGGGCGGTAAAGCTTGGTGGTGACAGTTTGGCTTGTGGTGTCAGCATGGACTGACAGGTGAGTTTTGGTGACTCTCTATGAGAGCGGATGTCAGGGCACATTAGTGATTACGTGGGGCCGTCAAGCTGAAAGAGTCAGCTTAATGATGACATTGCCAATTTCTGGTGATTAATTTTCACTCGGGGTAGTCGAGTGTAGTCAGTACGACGTGCATCTGTGATGTGACGTCTGAGTGCAGACGAGTTCTGCATTGGCTAGTGGGTGTACAGGTGTACACGTGTTGTGAGGCCCATTTGTTTTCCACGAGGTAGTTGTGGAATACGGATAGTTGGAATTTCGGGGACGAAATTCTTTAAGGAGGGAAGGTTGTAATGACCTGTCCCGAATATCGGGATTGGATATTAAGTAATTATGATTTAGAATAACTAATTGGGGATTAGTTGAGTGAAATCAGACGAAACGTGCAAAATGACCGTTTTGCCCCTAGCGTGGGCAAAATGTTGACTTTTAGTTCGGGTGGTCAAACGGACTTTGACCGAGGACTGTGACGTAGTTCGAGAGGTCACGAGTTCATAGACAGGTGGCACGTTCGATTCCGACATTCGAGGTGAAAGTTATGGTGTTCGGAAGTAGAGGGGTATTTTGGTAATTTGGCATATTAGGGGCCAAATGTTGACTTTTTGGCCGGGAAGTCCAACGGACGAGGGCCAAGGACCGTTACGTAGGTCTCGTCGATACGAATCCAACGACAGGCGGCATGCCGAAATCGGAGATTCGACGACGAAGTTATGGTCACGGAATCGGGCTCGATTAACCGAACGAACCGGGATTAAAATAATATTTTAATATGTACAGTACCCGGTGACTGTGCACATTCGGATGAGTGACAAGTGTCACCCATCCCCTGAAATCTGGTCCATGTTTCCCTCCCAACAGCATCATTACAACATCATCATTTATCCTTCATCATTTCTTCCATTTTTTTCCCATTTTTCCTCTTCTTTGTTTTCTTACCCGTGTGAGGGGAATCAGAATTGGGAGAATTCAGCTCCCTTTCACAACCAATTTTGAGGGGAATTTCAGAGCTTTGAGAGATGGATTCAACTGGGTAAACACGGGAGATTGGGAGTGAGCTGAGGAATTGAATTTCGGATTTTAAACAATTTGGGGGGAAAATCAAATTGGAAGAATTGAGCCGTGAGGAGAGGAATTGAAGCCTCATTTAGCTTTCTGGGATCAATACGAATCGATCTGCAACAAGAACGAAGGGAATTGGGGTCGAATTGTGGAAGAACAAAAGGAGGGTGGCCTCTGAAATTTTGAGATTGAGTCGAAGAATTGGAGGCTTTGATTGTTGAAATTGAGCTGGGGATTATGTTCCTGAGGATCCCACGATGCTTCTGGATCCATCAATTGGAAGAAACTGATTGAGATTGACTGAACTCCATAGTTGCACAGTGACGAAGAATCGAGTTTGAGTCGTTGAGTTTGAGCCATGAATTGATTCAATTGATTTGGGGAAAAGATTTACCTGAGTCCCTTGATGCTTCTTGATGAATCAATTTAAGGAAATCGTGTGGAATTGAGGGAGTTCTGATGATGAACAATGGTTGGAGGTCCTTCGAATAATCGACTTTGATCGTAGGGTTTGAGGTATGGTTTCGTATACTTAATGTTACAGAACCCTAATTGAACTTAGATTGAAACTAACTGAATGCTCAATTGAAGGAATTAGTGTCATATTGACAGGATTGGAACCGGGTCTGATCGCGGGTTAAAGGACCCATTTATCAGACAAACGGGTGAGGGAGACAGTACTGTAGCTGGCGCAAGGGTTTCACGCGCAGCCACTCACGGCGGCGCGTGGGGGCGCGTCCGGCCTAGTCTCAAGGTGAGGTCAACATGACTTTTGATCCTCTCAGTGTAACGAACATTTTGACGTTGATTTCGATGAAATCGGATATTGTTTCGTTAATGTTCCGTGTATCCGAAGTTTTGTATTACGTTAAAAATACGTATTTAAATTCCAGAAAAATTGGGGAAAATTATATGTTGTATTTTGAGATGTTAGTAACCCTCTATAATGATTTTGGACAGGAGTTGTGATTTCCAGATTTTACGGAAAAACGTGCAGCTCGGAAACGGACTGTTTTGGACGGTGTGTGTGAGTGGACTTTGTTTTCTAACCGTGATGCATGCATATATGATTTAAATGCCTTATTATATGATTTTATATGCTTGGGCATGATCTGTGTTTCAATCCGGTAATTTCTCGATTTTATGAATATTATATTATTATTTTGGGCGATTTCGAGAAATTACGAAATTTGGTAAAAATGATGTTTGGACTTTGTTTTTGAGTCCGGGATTAAAATTGGTTGGAAATAATGTGTGGACTCGGATTATGAGTCATGGATTGAGAATGATGTTGTGACTCGGGAATGAGTCAAGGATTTCGTGGATTTACGTGAAAATGGCAACGGAGGTTGCAACGCATGGATTTGCGTGATAATGTTATTTTGGGCATGAGAACCCAAGTGAATAGTGATTTTGACTCGGATTTGGAGTCACCTGTGAATTTGTGAAATTAATGATTTATTGGGAATTTATGATTATTTTAATCAGTCTTTCGGGCACGTTTTACGAGGTACGTGCAAATGATGTTTTGGGCTAGGCCCGGAGTCTAAATGATTTCTAAAATGATATTTTGACTTGGTTGGTGAGTCAATGATGATTTCCGGATTATTCTATTGATTTAAATGTGATTTTAACGGTTTATGTGTAAAAGGTATTTTGGGCTTGAGACCCAGTTGAGAATGATCTTGACTTGGTATGAAGTCAAGATTTGATTGAAATGTTTTGGGATGTAATTCCCGGGATGGTTTTCATTGTGATTGTGATATTCCCAGACGGTCGGTGCTTGGGGGGATTACCCAGACGACCGGAGCTTGGGGGATGTGATTGTAGGATCGGGAGTTGATCCTATGGTAGTCAGCTTCTCGGATGAGACTGATCCTGGATGTACCACTCGGAGGTGTCTGATCCTGGGGATGTGTTCGCCCTGAGGTGATTGAGCCCGAGGGGGTTGAGCCCAGAGGTGTCTGTTCCCGAGAGAGTGACTGGATATTGGCCTACGCATAGTGCAGCACTTGTGAGTAGTGCAGTTTGATTTATGTTGCACTTGTGAGTAGTACAGATGTGATTTGTGATATTTTATGCACTTGTGAGTAGTGCGGATTGATTGGATTGATATATTTATTGTGCACTGGTGATTAGTGCTGATTGGTATTGATTGTGATGATGTACTGGTATTGAGTACGGGTTTTTGGTCTTTGTGGCCAGTGATTATGTTTTCACATGGTTTGGCCTGAGAGCCGGGATTTGATGTTTTATAACATGAACTGATTTGGTGAACATGAGTTTTATGGACCATGGGAAAATATGTTTTGATTTTATCGGTCACTCATGTTTTACGATATGCATGCAAGTTTGTGAAAACTGGAGGGTAAGATTGTATTTTGGCAAATGTTTTTATAAGAGGTCATTTTTTTCCACTTACACCTTTTCTGTTTTGTGACCCTCCAGGCCGTGGTACGACGTTCGAGACTGATCGTGAGGCAGTGACAGCAGTAGAAATCCGCGCAAACATCCCTTGTCTGGCAAGCACTGAAGGGACGGTGTGTGTGAGTGGACTTTGTTTTCTAACCGTGATGCATGCATATATGATTTAAAATGCTTTATTATATGATTTGATATGCTTTGGCATGATTGGTATTTCAATTCGGTGATTTCTCGGTTTTATGATTATTATATTATTATATTTTGGAACGTTTTTTGAGAAATCATGAAATTGGTAAAAATGATATTGTGGGTGTGAGAACCCAAGTAAATAATGATTTTGACTCGGATTTGGAGTTACATGTGAATTTGATGAATTTGATGATTTTTGTATTCTCGTGATTTTGTGATTATTTTAATCAGTCTTTTGGGCACGTATTACGAGGAATGTGCAAATGATGTTTTGAGCTACGGCCCGGGATTGAAAATGATATTTGGACTCGGATTATGAGTCAGGAATTGTTTTCATGGATTTACGTGATCGTGGCAACTCGGGTTTACGGTTGCACGGATTTGCATGAAAATGATATTTTGGGCTTGAGACCCAATGGAATTGTGATTTTGAATGGATTTGTATTTCCATGTGATGACATGATGATATTGATGATTTTCGGATTTATAAAGTAAATCAGGACTTTGGTTATGTTGGGGCTGAGACCCTGTGTTGATATATGATTTGGTTTTTAGTGCAACTGTTTTTCACTGGTTTTTGGGATGATGATATGTTGCGGATATTTAGGGCTTTCGGGTGAAAATATGTTTTTCCCCGGAGTGCACCCTGGAGATAACGCTCGCCTTCGGGATGGAAGTGTTTACCCCGAAGAGGTCACGTAGCACGGTCTTTGTCGAGCAGCCGAGGGAGGCTTGACTCAGATCAGATGTGCTGGATATACATAGATCGGTAAGTGATGTGTTCACTAAATCTGGATTGCC
The DNA here is from genome assembly GCA_032719365.1 of Prinsepia uniflora. Classification (NCBI taxonomy): domain Eukaryota; kingdom Viridiplantae; phylum Streptophyta; class Magnoliopsida; order Rosales; family Rosaceae; genus Prinsepia; species Prinsepia uniflora. The sequence continues at coordinate 39,487,724 of CM064865.1, forward strand.
GGCTGGTGATGTGTTCACAGCGGCGGATGCTAGGATTTTGAGCGGTCCTTGAGGCTATTGATATGCACGCGTTGCAGGGATAAACGTGACTCTAAGCAACAAGATATGGAAATAAGTCCCGTGGTTTTGTGGAAATTGTTTTGATTGATCCACTGAACATATTTAATTGATTTCTTATTGTTACTCATGTTTTATGATATGCATGCATGTTTGTGAAAACTGGAGGGTAAGAAATGTGTTTTGTTAAATGTATTTATCAAACTTTATTTTGTCCACTCATACCTTTACTGTTTTATGCACCCTCTAGGCCAGTGCACAGGTACGAGGGCTAGAAACGAGGCAAGCGAGGCAAAAGAATAAATAGACCGTTGTGCACTCAGACACTCTACAGAGTAGGAATTTGACCCCTATCTGTAATAGTACCTATGCTCTGTATTGTCTTTGACTAGTCAAACTTGTGACGTCATTGGTCTGTAAAACTTAACTATCCCTTGTCTGACAATGTTTTCGGGTTTTGTTGTGTGATGTATGTATATAAGTTTGGTTACTTTCGGTAATTTTTAGTTATTGTCAGACGGGAGCAGGATTCATCACGACTATCGAGGGATAATCGGGATGGGTCTTGTCAAATTGGTATCAGAGCATTAGGTTACGGTTCGAGTCTTGCACATTAGTATGCACGAGTTGTGATACTGATATGTTTCTCTTACAGAACATCACAATATGCCTCCGAGACGCGAGCCCCGTACCCAGGCTGGTGATGAGTATGGAGGTCCAGACGTAGAGAGAGGTCAACGTTTAGGGGCCATTGCATTCACTGGCCTAACTGACCCAGAAGAGGCCTATGAGTGGATTACTCAATTTGAGCGGATCTTCGAGATTATGCAATGTCCACCAGGAGATATGGTTCCACTGGCCACATTTATGCTGAGTAGCCAAGCTTACCGATGGTGTCGGGGATTGCAGCTGGCAGGGATGGATGCCCGCACCCTGAGTTGGGAGGACTTCCGCCATCGTTTCCTGGATCAGTTCTACCCTCGCTCATTTCGTAATGCTAGTGAGGTTGAATTCCTACAACTACATCAGGGGGACATGTCAGTAGCAGACTATGAGCAGAAATTCCTGAACCTGTCCAGTTTTCCTCCTCTATATGTATCCAACGAAGAGGACAAGTGCCGAAGGTTTGAGCAAGGACTGAGGAATGACATTCGGGGAGCTGTGACGGTAGGAACTTATGCCACCCTGCGAGAGTTGTCTGATGCAGCTGCATGAGTTGAGGTGACCTTGCCAGTGCCACAGCAGTTCTCGGGCTTTGGTCCACGTCGGGACCGTCAGTACCATGGATCTGCGAACCAGAGGTCCTCTAAGCGAGGTAATTATGGCTCTGGATCTTCGCGTGGCGCTCGTCCGAGTTATGGAGGTAGGGAGACACAGACATTTGGGTATCGACCACCAGCGACTGCACAGTTCAGTGAGGCATCAGTGGGATCTACTGACCGACAGAGTAATGACCGGGGAAATGTTCTTGTCTACTTTTATTGTAGGGAGCCGGGTCACTTAAAACGAGACTGTCCACTATTGGTTGGTAGTAGTGGTACCGGATGGGGTCTACTGAGCGGGGCCCTAGTACAACTTCGGCTTTAAATGCTACAAGTGGGAGAGGAGGTGGCAGAACTCGCGGTGGATCTGGTGGATCACGAGGGCGTGGTCGTACTTCGGGACCACATGCTCAAGTCTATGTAGTGACTCAACAGGAGGCCCGGGCAGCCCCGGAGGTGGTGACAGGTATGCTTACTATTTTCGGTCATCGTGCAAGTACTTTAATAGACCCGAGAGCTACCCACTCTTTTGTTTCTCGGGAGTATGCACTGTTAGCAGATAGAGAGGTTTCAGCGATCGGGTGTGAGATGGGAGTCGGTAGACCGACTGGAGAGTTGTATGTGGTAAACCAGGTGATACGAGGATACCCTATTGTGATAGGGGATGTGCATCTAGTGGTTGATTTGATACTCCTAGACTTGTGTGATTTTGATGTTATCCTTGGGATGGATTGGCTGACAACCCATCATGCCTCTATCGAGTGTTTCGATAAGAGGGTGATACTTCGGAGCCCTGGATTACCTGAGGTGATATTTCAGGGAGATCGGAGGATGTTAACCCCTAGAGTCATATCAGCCCTCTCGGCAGATAGATTTCTGAGGAAGGGCTGCCAGAGTTATCTAGCTTATGTTGTCGATGCACGGGATACACCAGCCAAGGCCGAGGATATCCCAGTAGTGTGTGAATTCCCAGATGTATTCCCTGAGGATTTACCAGGATTACCACCCTCTCGAGAGATTGAGTTCACTATCGAACTAATTCCTGGTACACGACCTATATCCTTGACACCTTATCGGATGGCACCAGCTGAGTTAAGAGAATTGAAAGTACAGTTGCAAGATCTCGTGGATGTGGGATTCATTCGACCAAGTGTATCGCCATGGGGAGCCCCAGTATTGTTTGTGAAGAAGAAGGAAGGAAGTTTGAGGCTATGCATGGATTACAGGCAACTTAATAAAGTCACGATAAAGAATAAGTATCCTTTGCCTCGGATTGATGATCTGTTTGATCAATTAAGGGGAGCTAAGTATTTTTCGAAGATTGATCTGCGTTCTGGTTACCACCAGTTAAGGATTCGAGAGGAGGACATTCCAAAAACAGCTTTTCGAACTCGATATGGTCATTATGAATTCCTGGTGATGCCATTTGGATTGACAAATGCACCTACGGCGTTCATGGATTTGATGAACCGAGTATTCCGGAAGTACCTTGACTAATTTGTTATTGTGTTGATTGATGACATTCTGGTGTATTCAAGCAGTAAGAGGTCACATGAGGAGCATTTGAGGATTGTGCTTGATATGCTAAGGAGGAACCAGCTTTTTGTTAAACTGAGTAAGTGCCAATTCTGGTTGACTAGTGTTGGTTTTCTGGGACATGTGATTTCCGAGGATGGAATTTGTGTTAATCCCCTGAAGATTGAAGCCATAGAAAACTGGGAGCAGCCGAAAACAGTGACCGAAGTGAGGAGCTTTTTGGGATTGGCCGGTTATTACAGAAGTTTTGTGGAAAGCTTCTCTGCGATTGCTGCTCCGATGACCCGCCTAACCAGGAAAGGAATCAAGTTTGTTTGGGGTGAAGACTGCGAGCAAAGTTTCCAAGAACTGAAGAAAAGGTTGACCTCTACTCCTATCTTAACCCTTCCGGATGATAGTGGGGAGTTTGAGGTGTACAGTGATGCATCCTTACAAGGATTGGGGTGTGTGTTAATGCAACATGGAAAGGTGATTGCATATGCCTCTCGACAACTGAAACCGCAAGAACGTAACTATCCCACCCATGATTTGGAATTAGCTACGGTGGTACATGCCCTGAAGATCTGGAGACATTACTTGTATGGTGAGACCTGTAGACTTTTCACTGATCATAAGAGTTTGAAGTACTTTTTCACACAGAAAGAATTGAATTTCAGACAGAGACGATGGTTGGAGCTAATTAAGGATTACGACTGCACAATTGAGTACCATCCTGGAAAAGCTAATGTGGTAGCTGATGCATTGAGTCGGAAATCAGCTCATACTGTGGCACATCTACGAATGGTGCGTTTGCCCTTATTGGTTGAACTTCGTAGGACTGGAGTTGCTTTGGGATTGGATAACCAAGGTGGCTTGCTAGCTAGTTTCCAGGTGCGACCAATTCTGATTGATCAAGTTATTGAATCCCAACTTGAAGACCCTATCATGTGTGTCCTCCGAATTGAAGCTGATGCGGGGGAACGACAAGATGTTGCAATTAGAAGGGATGGAGCCCTAGTAAAGGACGGACGGTTGTGTGTGCCCGAAAATGTAACATTAAAGAAAGAGATTCTGGACGAGGCCCATAGTTCGGCGTATTCTATGCATCCAGGTGGGACGAAAATGTACCGTACGCTACAAGAGCATTATTGGTGGCCGGGTATGAAACGGGAGATTGCAGAGTATGTGAGTAAGTGCTTGGTATGTCAACAAGTAAAGGCTGAAAGGCAAAGACCCTATGGAGCACTGCAACCACTACCGATCCCGGAATGGAAATGAGATCATATAACAATGGATTTTGTGTTTAAACTCCCCAGAACGCCTAAAGGACACGATGGAGTCTGGGTAATTGTGGATAGGCTTACCAAATCAGCACATTTCCTACCTGTGAGGGAAGACTTTCGGTTGACGCAGTATGCCAGACTCTTCATTGACGAGATTATTCGACTACATGGCACTCCTGTCTCTATTGTATCTGATCGAGATCCCCGATTTACGTCCATATTCTGGCAAAGCTTACAGGAAACTTTCGGGACGACATTGCATTTTAGTACGGCATTCCACCCTCAAACCGACGGGCAATCGGAACGGACTATCCAGACCTTGGAGGACATGATGAGAGCATGTGTTTTGCAATTCCAGGGTACTTGGGAGTCACATCTACCATTGATGGAATTCGCCTACAACAATAGTTACCAAGCAAGTATTGGGATGGCTCCTTATGAAGCCTTATATGGACGACAGTGCAGAACCCCTTTGTGTTGGACTGAGGTGGGCGAAAGGAAATTGTCTAAATCCGAATTGATAGACTTAACAACAGAAAAGGTTAAACTCATCCGAGACAGACTCAAGGCAGCCCAAGACAGACAAAAGAGTTATGCAGACCACCGAGTCAGAGATCTGGAATTTGCAGTTGGAGATTGGGTATTCTTGAAGTTATCTCCTTGGAAAGGCATAATGCGATTCGGCAGACGCGGGAAATTGAGCCCCCGTTTCATTGGACCTTATGAGATTGTTGAGAGAATTGGCCGGGTTGCCTACAGATTAGCATTACCTTCTGAGCTTTCGAGGGTCCATAATGTTTTCCATGTATCAATGCTACGGAAATATGTATATGATGAGTCCCATGTGTTGGAGGAACAGCCCGTTGAACTCAGAGAAGACCTACGTTTTGAAGAACAACCTGTACAGATCTTGGACCGAAAGGACAAAGTGCTTCGACGAAAGACGATTCCCTTAGTGAAGGTTCTTTGGAGGAATCAGAACGTGGAAGAGGCTACGTGGGAACCTGAGACACAGATGCGAGACCAGTACCCGTATTTGTTTCATTGAAATTTCGGGGACGAAATTTCTTAAGGGGGGAAGGTTGTAACGCCCCGGAAATTCGAAAAATGTAATTTTGTAACATAATGAATAAATGACGTTTTTACCCTTGTGAATAGTATGGTAAAATTGTTGACTTTTTGATTGGTGAGTCAAACGAAAGTTGACCGATGACCGTGACGTAGTTCGGGACGTCACGAGTTCATAGACAGTTGGCACGCCCAATTCCGACGATTAGGGAAAAAATTATGACGTTCGGAAGCCTAAGGGCATTTTCGTAATTTGGACGAAAAGGGGGAAAATGTTGACTTTTTGTTTGCCAACCAATTTTCACATGATTCGAGGACCGTTAGGTAGGTCTCGATGTCCTGAGTACAACGACAGGCGGCACGTTGAAAACGGAGTTCGGATACGAACGTTACGGGTCACGGAAGCCTAGGGGCAAAATGGTAATTTGTCCAACCAGGGGCAAAGTGGTCTTTTAGCCTTGATCAGACAATGACACCTGTCTTTTGTCTGATACTTACCTTAGAAAACATAGAATCGGATCTTAAGGGAAACACAATGATATCCCCTTTTGACATTTTTCCCCAAATTAAGGCTTAATCCATCATTATGTTCAATTGACCCGTGATAAACCCCAAACTCGTCGTCATTATGCAATTGAGCGTCTAAGTAGGAGAACTGAGAGAGAGGAACTCGAGGGATTGAGAGAACTGGGAGAATTTTGCTTCGAAAATTAAGAAAAATTGGGGGAAAATCGAATTCGAATTTGGGAGCTAGGAGAAGAGAAATTGAGGATTGAAGTACGCTGCTGGGATCAAAACGAACATCTTTGCAACAAAAACGAAAAGAAATCGTATCGAATTGAGGAAGAACAGAAGCTGCCAAGGCTACCAAAAATCGACCTTGAGTTCAGATACTTAGAGGTAAGCTCGTATGAAATTGATCATGGAGAATTGTTCCTTACACTCTCACGATGCTAAACATGTGAATTAATTGGAAAATTAGGGACGAACTCGTGAAACCCGTGTCGGAGACCCGTCGAAGTTCGATCGTGCGTCATGAAGTTTTGGACCTTAATTGAGGTAATTGAACATACAGAACTGAAATGATGTTGGATTAGATGGGATCAGTTGAAAGAACGGATCAATTTAAGGTCGAATTGATGGAGTTTGAATCGGATCCTATCACGGGTATTTCAACCCGTTTATCAGACGTACGGGTGAGAACGACACACTGTAGCAGGTACTGTGCTGGCGCGTGACGGCGCGTGGAGAGGATTCCGGCAAAGTGATCAACATGAAACTTGATGTTCTCGATGATACGAACCTATCCGCGTTGGTTTCGGGTCAATCAGATATGGTTTCGGCGTAGTTCCGAGTACTCGACACGTTTAAATTATATTAAAATAATATTATAAAATTCCGATAATTAGGGGATTCTTATTTGAGGATCTTATGATAGTCTAGTAACCTTAAATCACTTTGTTTGACAGGCTGGAATATTCCCGGGACGTCGGAGGAAAACGAACAGCTCGAGGCTGAACAATCGGGACGGTGTGTATGAGTGGACTTTGTTTTCTAACCGTGATGCATGCATATATGATTTAAAATGCTTTATTATATGATTTGATATGCTTTGGAAAGATTGGTATTTCAATTCGGTGATTTCTCGGTTTTATGATTATTATATTATTATATTTTGGCACGTTTTTCGGGAAATCATGAAATTGGTTAAAAATGATATTGTGGGCATGAGAACCCAAGTAAATAATGATTTTGACTCGTATTTGGAGTTACATGTGAATTTGATGAATTTGATGATTTTTGTATTCTCGTGATTTTGTGATTATTTTAATTATTCTTTTGGGCACGTATTACGAGGAACGTGCAAATGATGTTTTGGGCTACGGCCCGGGATTGAAAATGATATTTGGACTCGGATTATGAGTCAGGAATTGTTTTCATGGATTTACGTGATCGTGGCAACTCGGGTTTACGGTTGCACGGATTTGCGTGAAAATGATATTTTGGGCTTGAGACCCAATGGAATTGTGATTTTGAATGGATTTGTATTTCCATGTGATGACATGATGATATTGATGATTTTCGGATTTATAAAGTAAATCGGGACTTTGGTTATGTTGGGGCTGAGACCCTGTGTTGATATATGATTTGGTTTTTAGTGCAACTGTTTTTCACTGGTTTTTGGGATGATGATATGTTGCGGATATTTAGGGCTTTCGGGTGAAAATATGTTTTTCCCCGGAGTGCACCCTGGAGATAACGCTCGCCTTCGGGATGGAAGTGTTTACCCCGAAGAGGTCACGTAGCACGGTCTTTGTCGAGCAGCCGAGGGAGGCTTGACTCAGATCAGATTTGCTGGATATACATAGATCGGTAAGTGATGTGTTCACTAGATCTGGATTGCCGGCTGGTGATGTGTTCACAGCGGCGGATGCTCGGATTTTGAGCGGTCCTTGAGCCTATTGATATGCACGCATTGCAGGGATAAACGTGACTCTAAGCAACAAGATATGGAAATAAGTCCCGTGGTTTTGTGGAAATTGTTTTGATTGATCCACTGAACATATTTAATTGATTTCTTATTGTTACTCGTGTTTTATGATATGCATGCATGTTTGTGAAAACTGGAGGGTAAGAAATGTGTTTTGGTAAATGTATTTATCAAACTTTATTTTGTCCACTCACACCTTTACTGTTTTATGCACCCTCCAGGCCAGTGCACAGGTACGAGGGCTAGAAACGAGGCAAGCGAGACAAAAGAATAAATAGACCGTTGCGCACTCAGACACTCTACAGAGTAGGAATTTGACCCCTATCTGTAATAGTACCTATGCTCTGTATTGTCTTTGACTAGTCAAACTTGTGACGTCATTGGGTTGTAAAACTTAACTATCCCTTGTCTGACAATGTTTTCGGGTTTTGTTGTGTGATGTATGTATATAAGTTTGGTTAATTTCGGTAATTTTTAGTTATTGTCAGACGGGAGCAGGATTCATCACGACTATCTAGGGATAATCGGGATGGGTCTTGTCAGACAGGGTTCAGGTAGTACAGAGTAGTCAGTATCGATGGTGAGTTGCCCGCTTGAGGATGGTGTCCCAGTAGCGAAGTACTTTCTTGGTTGAGTTTGCACGAGGTAGTGGTGGACATTGCTATCGAGGGTGGTTTTAGTTAAGACTGTTAAGCGTTGGACGACGTTCGAGGAATGTTTCTTATGTGGTGTTGCCCAGAGTTGTGGAGTACAAGAGAGGTAGAGTTCCTCCGACATGAGCAGAGGTTGTGACATGGTTGTGGTGTGCTTGTGTTCGGTGTTGACCAGATGATGAGGATTCGTCAGTTTATGTTGGGCCCTGGGAGTATGACCCTAGGGGCGGTTGTGGTTTCTCAGGTCGAGATGAGTTGGATGGAATCCCAACACTAAGTAAGTGGTTATGGATGACGCAGGGACGTCATGGAAATTAGTGAGTTAGACTTTGGTTGGGGTATATGATACGTGGTTTGGTGGCCGGTTCCCTAGTGGTTGTGAGACTTGAAGCACCAGGGTATGCTCCGAAGTTGGACCCATAAGAGTCGCACATGAGAACCTGGTAGCTCAATTACTATCCTTTTGGATGACTATAAACAGTATAGTGGAAGACAAGCGAGGTTGACCTTGAATTGGATGTGTTTTCCAGGACGTATGGGGCGTGCGTGATGTCCCTAATTCCATCGAAAAGGCGGAGCAAAGGGTGGAACTTTGGGAGTCTTGGAGGTGTAAGTTTGTTAAGGTTGAGCTGAAGTGAGGAATGACTTGGTTGTGGGAGAATCACGACAATAGTTATTACTATATATTATTGGTTGATGCTTGGTGTCACCAGTACGTTGAATGTGTATTGGTTAGGTGGTCCCTTGTTGGTTTTGGGTCTTTGGGCAAGAGAGTTGGTGTGGATCCTAGGTGGTTCAGATGGGGTTGTGATGATCGAGGCAATCAAGGTGTGGTGGACAAGTTGTTGGTCAAGCGGTTAGAGCTCGAGTGGTCCGAGGATAGAGAGAGAGTTTGGGATTTGCGGTGGTCACTCAGGATGATTGAACCTGGGATTCATTTAAGTTTGGTTTGGTACGTCTTGGTGGACGTGAGTGGGTTTGGACACACCTAAGTGATTGGTCAGGTGACCAGGAAACTCAGATAGGACGTTGAGTTAAGGTGTACGATCTATCTAGAACAGAGATCAAATAGACATGCTCTGAGGTTATTATGGTGCGTGGACTGGTTTGCGATTTTGGGTACATGTCACAACCCATCCCAATCCCCCAGAGATTAACACGGGATATGTTATGATCCTGTCTGACACGAAGTGTCAGACAAGCGATAATTTCAAACCTTCAGCCCGTTCGGCTTCTAGAGCGCCCTAGGATCCGGTGGAGGAGTGTGATGTCTCGGTCTCTGCTACAGTCTGCATCCGTGATCAACCTGAAGGGCATTAAAAATAAGGAAAACTGTGAGTGGACGAAAATAAATGAGTTCATAAAAACATATTTCATAAAGACATTTATGCCCTTCACTAAAAAGCATGCATGCATACAAAAACCATTTATCCAAATAACCATTACTAGGGTCTCAACCCCAAATTCCGTAAATCCAAATCATATGGGCCCCTGCCCAAATCCATTTAAACAAATCCAGAATCATATCAAACATATGTGGGAACTCAACCCAAAACCATAGGATACGAAAATCCGTAAAACATGATCCACGTGGGTCACTTCCCAAATCCATAAAACACAGTAATACTATTTCTGAAATCCAATAATCATGTTTACCATATATGGGAACTCAGCCCAAAATCGTAAATCTGAGTATGTGGGTCATTGCCCAAATCCATTTACTATCCATAAAACACCATTTCATCAAAATCCAAGAAATCTTGTTTATCAATATCATATAATATATCATATAACCAATCCTGTCACGGTTTCCAAAGCTACGCGCATGCGACCCGGGGTCTCAAATCCCAAGTCACCCCAGGGTCCACCCAGGTCAATGTCCACAGATCAATGACCCACCCTGGGGGTTATAATCCATAAGCCTTCTTGAGAGTAAGGTACCCAACAGGGGTGACTCCGCTCAATTAGTGCTCCGTGACTACTCCGGGGTCCACCCAGGCCAACGACCCTCCCCGGAGGAAAAAATCCATAATTTAAAGGATGGTATATGAAAAACCAACTAGGCCCCAAGCTCGAATTCGTAAACCAACTGGGCCTCGTTTCCGATTTCGTAAACCAACTGGACCTCACGCCCGATTTCGTAAACCTACTGGGCCTTGTGCCCGATTTGTAAACCAACTGGACCTCACGCCCGATTCATAAACTAACTGGGCCTCCGACCCGATGCCCTTATTAAATCAAATGGAATCCAAGTCTGAGAGTTCGTAAATCGAATGGGTCTCATTCCCGATTCTATATTTTCAAATCCGAAATCAATTCACGAACTAATTGGGCCTCTGGCTCGATAACGTGACTAAATGGACTTCAATTCCGGGGGTTTCCAAAATAATTGGGTCTCGTGCCCGAGTTTACCTTTTTTTTTCAAATCCAAAATTATTTCATTAAACCATTACCGAAACCATAAGCACGTATAATTAGTGTAAAACCATAATCCTCGATATACATACAAATACGCAAATCGCCTCGGAATACGTGAAATCATGTAAATCCCCAATCCATAATTAACATGATAGAAATCATATCTATAAAACATATAAAACAATTATGCATGCATCACTGTTTAGAAATCAAGGTCCACTCACAGACCGTCCTAGCTACCCCCTCGATATGCGTGCCATAAGCCTCCCCGGGCTAAATCACCATCTCCGAAACTTCCGGACCTGCCCAAACCATACCCAAAGGTTACTACTAACCTATACAAGTCCATAATAAGAACCCTAAACTTTCCCGGAAAAATCAACGTGTCTCGGACACGATTCCCAAGGTAAAAAAATCACGATTTGACCAACCTAACGATCTCCATATCATCGAAACCTTTAAAATGACACTAGGCCCACCTCAAAATTTAAGGCCACGCGCCCCCACGCGCATAGTCAATGCAAAAGTTAACTTTAAAAAAGTCACCGGGTCAAGGTCAGCGAGTCAAATCGCATGTATGCGAATCAACTCGTCGGCGACTCGCCGGAATTTCTCGCCGGAAAACTTCATTGATGCCCCAAACTTCAAACTTCGATATCTCACTCGTTTCTCAAACAAATTCGACGTTCTACCTATGTAAATTCATCTACTCGAGCCAAGGATTCTAAATATAAACCCAAAAATTGTAGAAAGTACATGGATTTTAAGTAATGGCCATTCAAAGTTTCAGCCAGAATTCCGATCATCATTCCGGCCACCTCTGATGTCCAAATCCATCCCAAGTTGCACTTACAAGCTCGTAAGGGATCAAGGAACATCATCCTGAGCTTAGAATCGGGCAACACCATCAAAATCAAAAAACCCAAAATTTGAATACCACAGTTTACATTCCAAAATTCCGGCCACCGTGCACGACGGTCCTTGCCGTGGCCACCATTGGGTTCGTCTCAACATCCTTTCCAACTTTCATTCACAGGTCACAAGAAATGGATGATGATTGAGAGGAGTTTGCGTAGGATTGGCATATAAGGTTTTGAAGAAAAAGATAAATGAAGAAAATGAAGATGGTTGCACGGGAGGAAAGAGAGAGAAATGAGAGGGAAATAATTAAAATAATAAAATTTGGTTAAAATAGTATTTTATTTCATTGGATCCACTTTTTGGGGAAAGCCACCAATGGGATGAGTGACACTTGTCACTCATCCAAGGGCCCCACAATTAACGAATCCCCCAATAAGATTTATTTAATATTTTATTCAGATCCCGAGATGTAAATCTCCGATGTTGATCCCGTGATCATAACTTCTCCGTTTGACGTCCGATTTCGACGTGTCGCTTGTCTACGGACTAGTGACATCCCGATCCACGTCACGGTCATCGGTCCTCGTACATTTGACTCTTCCAGTCCAAAGCCAAAATTTTGCCCAAGACTAGGGACAAAACTGTTATTTTTCACCGTCCGTCTGAGTTCGCTCAACTAATCACCGACTAAACTCACTAATCCTTCATTAGTCACTAATCTAATCCCGGAATTCGAGACGGGTCATTACATCTAGAGTGCGCCAGGATCTGGTGTAGGAGTGTGATGTCTCGGTCTCTACTACAGCCCGCATCCGTGATCAACTTGAAGGGCATTAAAAACAACAAAAGCTGTGAACGGACGAAAACCATTTATCCAACCATTTATTCAAATAACCATTATTAGGGTCTCAGTGTAACGACCCGTCGTTGTAACCGGGATTAGATTAGTGGTTAATGACGGATTAGTGAAGTTAATTGGTGATTAGTTGGGTGATCTCGCACCGACAGTGCAAAATGACGATTTTACCCTTAGAATGGGCAAACTGTGACGTAGTTCGGGACGTCACGAGTTCATAGACAGGTAGTACATCCGATTCCGACATTCGAGGAAGAAGTTATGATGTTCAAAAGTTCAAGGGTATTTTGGTAATTTGGTTGAAATGGGGCAAATTTTTTACTTTTCATACGACATGGCAATGTCACGCATTTCGAGGATTGTTAGGTAGATCTCGATCTTCTGAGTACAACGACAGGCGGCACGCTGTCATTGGACTTCAGACGACTTGGATTTGGGTCTAAAAATGTTAAGGGCAAAATGGTAATTTTGGAAGGCAAGGGCATTTTGGTTATTGTTTACATTGAGATTGGTGCCCAGTAATAATATGACACTTGGCTGCCTTAGGATTGATGCCAAACAGATTAGGATACCTGGCCCTCTCTAGATGGCTTTGGAAGGTTTCCACACCGCCTACAAATGTTTTAATAACGAGTGCACGATTTGAAGGAAAAATAGTGGAAACCGTGAACCCATCTCCACAATTCCCTCCATCTTTCACCTATTGTCCATGGATTATGAATAAAAGTGAGAAAACAGACGAAGACGATTGGGATGGTACCACCACAGAGGGCTGACGTGCACGGTGGAGGTAGCTAGGAGGTTCTGGAGATTGCTACGAGTGGATCGAGCCTGTTTCGAAGCTTGCCGTGGACGGTGGCCGTGAAACCCGAATAAGGTGTTAGGAACTTATTGGGCTTGGAAGGAAGACCTGAGGTAGCTGGAGATGTGAGGACAGAGGGAAGGAAGTTGATGGTTTGAAGGCTGTTCGAGGAGGTTCGGGAAAGCCGGTGATAGTGGATTAGCTAGGAAGGCATAAGTGCATGCGTATCGAGGCGGCGACACGAATGGGCTGTGAGTGGACTTTGCTTTCTAACTTATGATGCATGCATAAATGTTTTCATATGTTTTTTATACGTGATTCTATGATTATCATTATGATCTTTATGATTTCGGTTTTGCACGTATTTTGATATATTTATGATTTCGGTTTTGTAATGACAGGACCCGTCCCAATCCCACCTGGGACCACCCGGGGACGTGACCCGCTCCCGTCTGACAATGACTCTAAACATACCAAAAGTACCCTTAAATAGAAACCGAAGACTCACGTAGATAGATAATGTACAAACACAGTGTTTAAAGTGATACTGTCAGACAAGGGAAAGTAAAATACAACATGTGAGCACACTAGTCAGAGTACATTTATTCGGTGCTCAACCTACCCACAAGTGGGTGTACAGGTGCACAGCTAGGCAAACTAAACCTCTGCCTCCTCCTCCGGATCCTCCTCCTCTATGGCCGTGTCAGGGTCTGGAGGGGTCAGTAAAACAAGGGTGAGTGGGCCAAAAATAACAGTTTAGAAATCAATTTAATAATAAAATAATCATACAGTTTTACCCCTCCGTTTTCCAAATCTTGCATGCAGTGAAAACATAATATTATAAACCAATGAACCACAATAATAATCGTAAGGTGAAACTAACATATCAGTGCACTGTAAAAACCCAACCCAAATGATGTCACGGTTCTAAGGCTACGCGTTGCCACTCAGGGTCTCACACCCGAGACTCTCTAGGTACATCAGCTCCCGGTATCCCGGTCACTGCCCGAGGTATATGAACATGCCTTCCTGAGAGTAAGCAGCCCAACGGGGGTCAACTCCACTCAGTCAGAGCCCCGTGACTACTCCAGGGTCCACCCAGGCCAACGACCCACCCTGGAGGAGACAATATACACAGGTAGGAAAGTACAGTACAATAACAGTATAGTTTACCCTATGTCCCCCGGACATCCCAAACAAAATCCACATATAATCCAGACGGGTCTCATGCCCAAAACATTGTAATAACATATATAAGCAGTTTATAAGACTCATCAGTGGAAATAGTAAAACAGTTTATGCATGCAAGCCTTTTATAAATCAAACAGCCCACTCACACTCGGTCCTTGCTGCTCAACGATCTCTATAAACCTGTATTAGTATTCCTGAGGGTTACTTAAGGACCCTACAATAACAATACCAAGACCCTAGAACAGATCCGCCTCAAAAACGCGTCCCGGGCACTAGTCCCGGTGCTTCAAACCCCCTTTTGACCAACTTAACGATCTCCGATCGACACGAAACCACCGCCATTGGATCCGTATCGTCGAAACCTTGAAAATGGTACCGGCCCCACCAAAATTACTGTTCACACGCACCCCCACGCGACTGGTCAACGCGTGGGTCAACGCTGCTACAGTACCGCTGACGTCAGCAGTGACGTCATGCTGACGTCAGCATGACGTCATCACTGACACTTGTCAGGTGACACGTGGCACGTTCTGATTGGTCCCTGGTCTGACAACATCTGACAGGATGACGTCATCATGACGTCAGAAGTGACGTCAGCATGATGACGTCATCATGCTACAGTACCGGGTCGACCCGTTTGACTGGAACCGGGTCGCCGTCGACCCACGGTTTGACCCGATTCCATCACACAATTCCGGCCACCATTTTCGACGGGGTTGATCCCTATGGGATCGTCTAGGTCTGTCCTACGGTTCTACAACCTCAAAACACGAAGAAAGTGGAAGAAAACTCACCAGAATATCTCTGAAACTCACGGTCACGGTCCGGTTGTCTTCTCCGGTGATCCACGGCGTCTCCGTCGTCCAACCCGGTCCCAAACGACTCGTCACTCACCCTAGGACATGTTTAACACCTAACAATCCATTTCTAAGCATTAAACACGATCGGGTCGAACAGGGAAGGAAAACTGGCTTATCGGGTTTTGGGTCTTACCGCCGCCGTCACGCCGCCGTGGCCCTCGCCGTCGTCCAGTTAGGCTCCTAGAATCCCCACGGTGCAGACTGGAGCTCCTCCCGCGTCGAGGTGAGGTGGTTATGGAGGTTTGCTTCCTGGATCGGTTTCCTTGAGGTTTTCGGGTCGTGTTTTGGACGGGATTTTCAGGGCTGGGAAATGGGGTGGTGGCTGCCGGTGATGCTCGGGGATGACGAGTAGATGATGGTGATGCGGCTGGTGATCGGTTGGTGGTGTGAGAGGGGCTGGTTCGATCGCCTTGGTCGAGAGAAAAGGGGAAGAAAAGCACGGGTATGAAGGGGATGAATGTGTGTGTTTGTGTGTTTGTAAGAAAGAGCAGAAAACAGAGAGGTGAGAACGTGCATGAATCAGAAAAATCAGACAAAATGAAGGGCCAAGATGCATTTGAGTAGATGATCCAACGGCTAGGAACAATTGGAGGGAAAAGAAATAATATAAAAATTGATTAAATAGTGTTAATTGCTTTATTGGAATAGTAAGCCTTTGGATGGGTGACACTTGTCACCAATCCATCGGTTTGATTTAAATATTAATTTGGCACGGATTCCCGTAATTAATTAATATTTTATTCCGTTGTTCTCGGTTCGTAAATTCCGCTAAAAACGCTTCCTTGACCATAACTTCTTCATACGAACTCCGATTTCGGCGTGCCGCCTGTCTACGGATTCGTGACGTCCCGATCTACGTCATAGTCATGGGTCAAAGTCCAACTTATTTCCCGAGAAAAAGTCAAAGTTTCCCCCCAAGGGTAAAACAGTCTTTTTACATTAAAATATTATTATTTTCGGTTTGGGTCGTTACAACCTACCCTCCTTACAGAAATTTCGTCCTCGAAATTTACTCAAACAAGTATGGGTACTGCCCTCTCATCAATTCCTCGGGTTCCCATGTCGCTTCCTCCACCTCGTGGTTCCGCCATAGTACTTTAACCAAAGAAATCGTCTTGTTCCTTAAGACCTTTTCCTTCCTATCCAGAATCTGCACTGGCCGTTCCTCGAAACTCAAATCGGTCATCAGTTCCAGTGGTTGCTCTGGCAGTGCATGAGAGTCATCCCGAAGATACTTCCGTAGCATTGACACATGAAATACATCATGTACTCGGGAAAGCTCCGAAGGTAGTGCTAAACGGTAAGCCACCGGACCAATCCTCTCGACAATCTCATATGGTCCGATATAACGAGGACTCAATCTCCCACGTCGTCCAAATCGAAGAATCCCTTTCCACGGCGATAACTTTAGAAAGACAAAGTCACCAACCTCGAACTCTAAATCTCGGATCCGTCGATCTGCATAGCTTTTCTGACGATCCTGGGCCGCCTTCAATCTCTCCCGAATAACCCGAACTGTCTCCTGGGTCATATCCATCAGATCCGGCCCCACTGCAGTTCTTTCTCCGATCTCCATCTAGCATACCGGTGTTCTGCACTGTCGACCGTACAGTGCCTCATATGGTGCCATCCCTATACTCGCATGGTAGCTGTTATTGTAGGCAAACTCCATCAATGGCAATCGATCAGCCCACGAATCCTGGAATTGCAATACACAAGCTCTCATCATGTCTTCGAGAGTCTGTATCGTCCTTTCAGACTGCCCGTCGGTCTGAGGATGGAATGCCGTACTGAAATGCAATTTCGTGCCTAAGGCAGTTTGCAGACTCCTCCAAAATCTGGATGTGAAACGCGGATCCCGATCCGACACGATCGACTCTGGGGTACCGTGTAGTCGGATGATCTCATTAATGAATAACTGGGCCAAACGGTTGAGCTTGTACGTCTCACGTACAGGCAGAAAATGTGCTGATTTAGTCAACCGGTCCACTATTACCCAGACTCCATCAACTCCACTCCTTGTCTTCGGTAACTTGAAGACAAAGTCCATTGTAATATGATCCCACTTCCATTGTGGAATTGGAAGTGGCTGCATAGCCCCATACGGACGCTGCCGTTCTGCTTTGACCTGCTGACAGATCAAACATTTGCTGACAAACTCAGCTATCTCCCTCTTCATCCCTGGCCACCAATAATAGTCCCGGAGGGTACGGTACATCTTTGTCCCTCCTGGATGCATAGCATAGGCCGAACTGTGGGCCTCGTCTAAAATCTCTCTCCTCAACTCTGGTACCGCAGGTACACACAATCTCCCAAGCTTTACTAATGCTCCATCGCCCCTGACGGAGAAATCTTGTCTCTGTCCGGATTCAACCTCGTTCCTGTAATCACAAAGTATCTGGTCCTGTAGTTGAGCTTCGATGATCCTGTCGACCAACACGGGTCGCACATGAAAGCTAGCCAACAAGGCTCCCTGATCGTCCATCCCTAACATAACTCCGCTCTTCCGGAGTTCCACTAGCAAAGGAAGATACACCAATCTCAAATGCGCAACTGATCCCGCCGACTTCCTGCTAAGTGCATCAGCTACAACATTTGCCTTGCCAGGATGGTACTCGATGGTACAATCATAATCCTTCAACAACTCCAACCATCTCCGCTGTCTCATGTTGAGTTCCTTCTGAGTGAACAAATGTTTAAGACTCTGGTGATCAGTAAATATTCGGCATGTCACACCGAACAAATGATGTCTCCAGATCTTTAGAGCATGAACCACCGCCGCCAATTCCAAATCATGAGTAGGGTAGTTCAACTCGTGCGTCTTCAGCTGCCAGGATGCGTAAGCAATCACTTTTCCATTCTGCATCAATACACAACCCAAACCCTGCAGCGATGCATCACTATAGACCACGAACTCTCCACTGCTGTCCGGTAATGCAAGGACAGGTGCAGTGGTTAATCGGAACTTTAATTCCTGAAAACTCTGTTCACACAGATCGTCCCATACGAACTTCACCCCTTTCCGGGTTAACCGAGTCAGTGGTGCGGCAATCTGGGAGAAACCCTCTACGAATCTCCGATAATAGCCTGCTAACCCAACAAAACTTCGCACTTCCGTCACCGTGGTCGGTCTTGGCCAATTTGTCACAGCCTCCGTTTTCTGAGGATCCACACTTATCCCCTCGGGTGATATAATGTGACCTAAGAATCCAATACTATTTAGCCAAAACTGACATTTGCTTAGGCCCTGGGTTTGAGTTACAGATTTGAGAAAAGGATTTGGTTTATGGTTTTCTTATTTGGGATATGAAACGGTTTTATGAATAGGAATTCATATGCATGCATTGGTTTTGCGTGGAGGGTATAATTGTCTTTTCTTATAAATGTTTTCTGAACGTATTGTTTATTTTTGTCCACTCACAGTCTTTTATGTTTTCGATACCCTCCAGGTTTGATGCGGTGCAGGCCGTTATGAGAGAGAGACAGAGACATCACATATGAAATCCACAGTAAGTTCTGCGCACTCTAGGACATCGGAAGGTGGATTTGTTACTTTGCCTGGTATCCCTTGTCTATCTTACGTGTTACATGGACATTGGATGTCGGTTTAGCCTTTGTGTCACACGGAAGTTAGACGGGAGCATGAATTATCCCTTAATCCCGGGGGATTGTGGGTGGGTCGTGTCAAATTGGTATCAGAGCTGGATTTGTGTGCTCTGTGCGAGGTTTTAGCTCCTAGAGTAGGTGGTTTGTCGATTAGCGTGTTGTGATGCTTCTGTGGATGTGATGTCTCGACGCTGAACAGCCAGTCATCAACCTGGACACGCGAGAGATAGTACGATAGCTAGTGGCTTAGTTGGTAACGATAGCATGAGCGACTGGGTGATGCGTTACCCGATAGGGGGTGTGTGGTGAGAGGTATGCCGGTTGGCCTTTAAGGTCAGATGGAGTAGCTCTTATAGATGGTCAGTTGTGTGCTAGGGTAGTTCACCCGATGGTGAGATACGATTGCTGGTTGGCTGTTCGGCCTGTGGGGCCAGTTGACGGTGGCTTGTTGGGCCGGATGGCGATTGGATGACGATAGTATGGACTTGTGACCACTTGGTTAGATTGTTCGAGCTTGGACTTGTGCGGCTACGAGTCGCTGGATGCCTTGAGTTGCGGGGGTCAAGGAACCTGCTTTTAGGATTTGATGAATTCCCCCTAGCGATGATTACTGGTTGACGGTTGTGTATAGATTCACGTTAAAGGATGTTCTTAGTCGGGTGAGACGACCCGAGTGGGGAAGTCGTGAGCTATTGGATGCTGTGGGTTTGGATAACCCGAGTGAAGATTTTAGGAACCTCGTTAGGATTACAGGTTTGGTAACTGAGTGAGAAACCCCAAGGTAAGTACTTAGTTTGGAAACCGTGAGTTGGGTTTGTGGTTAGGTAGTTGTTGTGGCGTGGGCCCACTTACGACCAGATTGAAGTTGGTGCTGCTAATGAGATTGTGGAGATTGGTTGGCTTGACCTGACCAAAGAGTTTGGTTACAGTCTCATCTAGGTACCGTGGAGCGTTGAGTTTCCTAAGGTTGTGGAATATAGCGGAGATCAGTTTCTTGGCCCGAGAGTAGATTGAGAGTTTTGGCTCGGTATGAACGGAGATTCAGGACTAGTGTGTTGTGAGAACGAGATAGGGAATGATGTGCCACGAGCTGGGATGCTTGTGAATGGTAGGATGGGCACATCGTGAGATGAGGTTGTGACTAGTCGTGAGGTGCCGGTGTCTGGCAAGAATCACTAACCGAGTTGGGATATTCGATGACCATTGGCAGGTAATGATTCGAGACGAACAGTCAGGATGTCGTTAGTTTGGTCAGAGTAGTGCAGCGGAAGCGCGGTGGACCTATGCTTCGTGTTGGATCGGGCCAGGTTGGTACGGTCAGGTTTTACCATCCGTGGAGTTAGTTTTCGTGGACTCATCCTGATGTGGTGGAGATGTCAAGGGTGTTGCATATGTCAGATGTGTCGGAGTGTGTTGGCATTTGATGATGCCGAGGTTGGTACTTGGTGATTCCTCGAGACTAGGGATTGACGACTTTGAGGGTAGTGACTGAGGAGTCCGAGGTTAGTGATCGTTGCTAGTGCTCTCGAGAGTTGGTGACTCGGAGTTGAACCTCGGAAAGGTGATATGCAAGAATCAGGATACGTGATGACTGGCAACCTTTTGGATGTGCATAAATGCTGATAACCGATAGGTGAGTTGATCGGTGAGTTGGCTTGGTTACGGAGACGTGGTTGTGATTCGTAGGAGTTATGGATTTCCGAAGTGTAGTAGAGGAGTCGACGTTGGAGGATTAATCCGGTGGTGGTATACATGTTGAGTGGTGGATACCCTGGAGCTGGTTTGGGAGACTCATTGACGGATCTTCAGGAGTTGTGAACCCACTTGGTCATGGACACGTGTGGATGTGTTCATACGTAGAGAGAGTATTTGGTGACGGCATGTGTGGTGACTATAATAGGGTTGCGATAAAGAGGATTAAGGAGGACATGGTTGTGGACCATTGTGAGTTCTGTGGTTTAATGACGAAAGAAAAGTGATAAGGAATGACTATAACTGATCGATATGAGGTTACTGAAGAGAACCGACAATCTAGACGTGTGGTGCTCTAGAATGATTTAATTCGATGTGGTGGTCTGATCATTTGGGGGAATTAAAGGCGAAGTAGTGAGATAGTAAGTGGAATCCACTTAGGAGGGAGTGGATTGGGATTATATTGCTTGTAGCTCAGGATTGAGTGAATCAGGAGAATCGTTTACAAAACAGAGCTTGGATATGTTAGTGGGATAATATGACAAAAGTTGGATATACGGATGAGGAGTGCGGTCTGGTTTTGCGTACGTATTGGTATTTTGGACATGGATCTGGTGCTGGGTTTACCTTGTGTAGTAATTGAGATGTGATTGGATTTGTTATTGGTCTGGAGACCCAAGAGACCGGGAGACTCAGAACGAACTTGAGTTGGTAGGATTGGACCACTATGCTTCAAAAGTGAAGCGTGTTTGGCTCGTAGTCAAGTGGTAATCTGTGTGGATACGAGGATGTTTTGTGTGCCATGGAGATACACTGTGAGGATGACAGGTACATTATATTGTTGTTGGATGTACTCTACGATCGCTGTGATCGAGGTATTCTAAAATATCTCCGTTTGACTGTGTTAGGGTCCCTTAACATGGAGATGTGTGATCACGGTTTGACAAGTATGTGATAGTGTCCAGTTACAGAGGTAGTGTGGGACGTGGATGGTGATCCTACCGGTTGACTGTGTTGGTGGTTAGGGGAACCACCGGTGAGTTGTTTTTTTGTGTAGTTATTGTGAGCGAGACGTTGTGACTCCGGTGAGGTCGGTGCGGATCATTGACGGAAGGAGTACAAAATGTTGAACGGTTAGTGAGGAATATGAGTACCGAGGCCGGTAGAGGCAGTCTTGAGAATTGGTTTGCGAGGTGAGATTTATGCATAATGACGACAGACTTGCATGATGTACTGAGGCGTTGGTATGAGGTACACTTGACTCAAGAAGGAGTCGAGATTTTTGTAACTGGTAGCAGTGGTGTTGTTGTGTACCTAGTAGTAGTCGAGCCGTGAATGCTGGTGCCACGTTAGAGGTACCTTGGGTACGAGTTGGAAACATGTTGACCCCAGTGGGATTGGAAAGATTGCCATGTAAACTAAAAGTTGATTAAGTTGATTCGCTTGGCAGAGATGTGGTGACAGTTTGGGAACCGTCAGGATAATGGCGGACTGGCAGGTGATGGACACCAGGTAGGAGACCTACGAGTGAGATTGATTGGATTTCCCCCAGTGAGTTACGGACGTACGAGATTCGGAATTTCGGGGATGAAATTCTTTTAAGGGGGAGATTGTAACGACCCGTCTCGAAAACTTGGATTAGATTAGTGGTTAATGACAGATTAGTGAAATTAATCGGCGATTAGTTGGGTGATCTCGGACGGACTTTGCGAAATGACGATTTTGCCCTTGGAATGGCCAAACGATTGACTTTTCTTTTGGGCGGTCAAATGGACTTTGATTGATGACTGTCACGTAGTTCGGGACGTCACGAGTTCATAGATAGGTGGCACGACTAATTTCGATATTCAAGTAAGAAGTTATGATGTTCGGAAGTTCAAGGGTATTTTGGTAATTTTGGTTAAAATGGGGCAAATTGTTGACTTTTCATACGACATGGAATTGTCATGCATTTCGAGGACCGTTAGAAAGATCTCGATCCCTTGAGTTCAACGACAAGCGGTACTTTGTCATTATAGTTCAGATGACTCGGATATTAGTCTAAAAATGCTAAGGGCAAAATGGTAATTTTGGAAGGCAAGGGCATTTTGGTCATTGTTTACATTGGGATTGGTGCCCAGTAATAATAGGACACTTGCCTGCCTTAGGATTGGTGCTAAACCAGATTAGGACACCTGGCCCTCTCTAGATGGCTGTGGAAGGTTTCCACACCGCCTACAAATGTTTTAATAACAGGTGCACGATTTGAAGGAAAAATATAGGGAAACCGTGAACCCATCTCCACAATTCCCTCCATCTTTCACCTATTGTCCATGGAATGTGAATAAAAGTGAGAAAACATACGAAGAGGATTGGGATGGTACCACCACAAAGGGCCGACGTGCACGGTGGAGGCAGCTAGGAGGTTATGGAAATTACTACGAGTGGATCGAGCCTGGTTTCGAAGCTTTCCGTGGACGGTGGCCGTGAAACCCGAATAAGGTGTTAGGAACTTATTGGGCTTGGAAGGAAGACCTGAGGTAGCTGGAGACGTGAGGACAGAGGGAAGGAAGTCGACGGTTTTAAGGTTGTTCGAGGAGGTTCGGGAAAGCCGGTGATAGTGGATTATATGATTATGATGCATACATAAATGTTTTTATATATTTTCTATTCGTGATTCTATGATTATGATTATGATCTTTATGATTTCGGTTTTGCATGTATTTCGATATATTTATGATTTCGATTTTGCACGTATTATGATTATGATCTTTATGATTCTATGATTATGATTTATGTTGTGATTTGACCATGGTTTTGATGATTTGATTTTGGGATTTGAAATATGATTTGATTTCAATGGTTTATAATGGATTCTAGAAAAGTGATTTCGGGCCTAAGGCCCTGTTCATAAAAGTAATTTCCATAAATGTGATTTTCGGATTGGAATTGAGATTACAAATGATGATTTCGGATTTGGTTTTGGTTTTAAAGACCCGTTGATATTGGTTTCGGGTTTAAAGACCCGTTGATATTGATTTTCACTTGGTTTTGGGTTTAGAGATCCGTTGATACTTGGTTTTGGGTTTAAAGACCTGGATATGGTTGGATCTGGTTTTGAGTTTAAAGACTCGCTTTATTAATGACGCGGGAGAGCCCTGGATTGATATGTTTTGAGTTTAAAGACTCGGTATATGTTTTGAGTTTAAAGACTCAGTTTTTGTGATATCCCCCAAGGCCTATTGATTGTGTTTTGAGTTTAAAGACTCGTTGATATCCTGGGAAGACCTGATGGTGCGCATGTGTTTTGAGTTTAAAGACTCAGCGCGCTTGAGATCCAGCAAATGGATTGATGTTTTATTTTTGTTTTTGACTGGTTTTCAGATGTTTTGGACTGTGGCCCGGATGATTTGAATTTTGTGGATTTTGGGCTGAGTTCCCATATTTTTATGAGGATTTATGGGCTGAGGCCCTGTGTTTGAGTTAGGGATTTAAGAAAAAGATTTGATTTATGGTTTTCATTAATGGTTTTCTTATCTCGGATATGAAAATGGTTTTATGAAATCGTTTTCATATGCATGCATTGGTTTTGCGTGGAGGGTATAATTGTCTTTTCTTATAAATGTTTTCTGAACATATTGTTTATTTTTGTCCATTCACAGTCTTTTATGTTTTCGATACCCTCTAGGTTTGATGCGGTGCGGGCTATTATGAGAGAGAGAGACAGAGAGATCACATACGCGATCCACAATAAGTTCTGCGCACTCTGGGACATCGGAAGGTGGATTTGGTACTTTGGCTTGTTATCCCTTGTCCAGCTTACATGTTACATGGAGGTTGGACGTCGGTTTAGCCTTCGTGTCACACGGAAGTTGGACGGGAGCATGACTTATCCCTAAATCCCGGGGGATTGAGAGTGGGTCTTGTCACTCAGCCCAAATTCCGTAAATCAAAGTCATACGTAGGAACTAAGCCCAAAACCATGGAACACAGAAATACCATTTCTAAAATCCTAATACCAATTCATAAATCGAACAAACCATATTTACCAAATATCATATAACCAATCCTGTCACAGTTTCCAAAGCTACGCACGTGCTACCCGGGGTCTCAAATCCTAAGTCTCCCCAGGGACACCCAGGTCAATGTCCACAGATCAATGACACTCCCTTGGGGTTATAATCCATAAGCCTTCCTGATAAATTAACCTAGGCCCCCGACCCGATCAAGCCCGATCATGTAAACCAACTGGGCCACCCGCCCGATGCCTTATTAAATCAAATGGACTCCAAGTCCTATAGTTCGTAAATCAAATGAGTCTCAAGCCCGGTTCCATATTTCCAAATCCGAAATCAATCCATCACCGAAACTGCAAACATGTTTAATCAGTGTAAAACCATAAACCTCGATATACGTGCAAATACGTAAATCGCCTTGAAATACGTGTAATCATGTAAATCATCAATACCATAATCATCATGATAGAAATCATATATATAAAACTTATAAACATTTATGCAGGAATCACAGTTTAGAAATCAAGGACCACTCACAGACCGTCCTAGTTGTCGTCTCGATATGCGTGTCATAAGTCATCCCAACTAATCATTAACCCCTTATTGAAGCCCCATAATCTTTTTGAATTTTTAACATATTTTAAACTCGATCCTCAACCATCGAACACCTAGAACCATATCGAAACAATGTCCGATCGACACGAAACCAGTCCCAAAATGTTCGTTACATCGAATAGATGAAAGCACATGTTGACAACATCCCCAAAATACCCCTCACGCGCCCCCACGTGCCTCCTAAAGGCACTATGCGTGGGCTTCAGGTGCCTGCTACAGTGTCGTCTCCTACCTCTGGTCGACCCGATTCAGACCGACGCGGTCCAACCCAAACTGGCGTTCCTATTTTTTGTCCAATTTCGGTCCGTTTTCGATACTATTTCTACCATTAGCTTCATCCAGTAATTTCCTACTCATCTACGACTTTAAAACTCGAAATCAAGGGCTAGAAACTACCTCCCAAGTTGGAGGATAAACCGGCCACTGTCCGTCGTCAGGTTGCCATGAGTCCGGCCACCTTCTTCCCTTATTTTGATCCCAATCGATCATTGGAACCCCTAGAAACAAAGTCAAATCATCAAAAAATCACAACAACCACTAAATCACAACTCACCATTTTTTTATCCAAGACTTACCTTTTCATGGTTCCCACGGCCACCATCCACGACAGCCCACGAAGCCAATCCCATTCGACTCTTATGGGTTCTGGGAACACCCTAGGGTCATACAAATCGATCAACAAACTCCAAAACCGAAAACCATGATTTTTGAACCCAAAATAAGGCATTCGGCCCCTTGCCTCCGAACCAGGCCACCGTGCACCGTCGTTCACGCTAGGAGCACCGTCGTGCTCATCTCGATCTCCTCTCCAAATTCCATTCAGGGTTCACAAGAAAAAGGTGAAGTTTGAAGGTTGTGTGTGTAGTTGTGTCGTGTGTTTGTTAGAGAGAAATGAAGAAGATGATACGAGGGGAAGAAGAGAGAGAATGAGAGTGAATTTTAATTAATTAATTAATTAACCAAATGGCCAATCAGATCCTAGATCCACTTTTTAGGGAAAAAGTCACCAATGGGATGAGTAACACTTCTCACTCGCCCAAGGGCCCCACCTACAAATATCTGCCAAATTAGAATTTAGTATTATTTTAATCGAATCCCGAGACGTTAAATTCCCGACTGTCTACGGACTCGTGACGTCCCGCCTGTTTACAGACTCGTGAGGTCCCGATTTAAGTCACAGTCATCGGTCCTCGTACGTTTGACTCCCCGAGTCAAAAGTCAACATTTTTCCTAAGACTAGGCGCAAAACGGTCATTTTCACCGTCCGTCCAATTTCGCTCAACAAATCACCGATTAATCTCACTAATCCTCCATTAGTCACTAATCTAATCCAGAAATTTGAGACAGGTCGTTACAACCTTCTCCCTTTAAATAATTTTGTCCTCGAAATTCCAATTATCCCGATTCGACATCCACCTCGTGGAAAGCAAATTCGACCTCACATCATGTGTACACTTCTACACGCACTAACCAGCACAATACTTGTCTACACCCAAACATCCCACCAATACTCACGTCGCATCGACTACACCTGACCACGTCGAGTAAAATTGTTCACATATTCCGAGTTGATACCACCCGAAAATTCTGCCATTACGCCAACGCTTCCCACACTGTCACCACTTGACAGTCGCCAGTAAAAACTGACATCATACTCACTTGTGGTTACACTAACCACCAACTCACTTGATCTAATTGTTACTGGACCCCATCGAATACTTGCCCAGCAGTGACAATACATCTCCGCTCTAGGGTTCCACTAGCCAGCTAAGGCTCTGAGCACCTGCTTGTACGATCACTAAACCCATCAAAATCACTCTGGCCCAACGCACAATATTCATCGCCCAGTCCACCAACCAGCCTACTACATAGCTCGTAGCCAATCACACTTCAATTCTGGAGTCCACCTGTCCAGTCCAGTACTAGCCAGATCTAATACTCCAACTCATCATCCATTCTGAGTCCCATGGTCATCCAACTAGCATCACAACATCTACTCCTAATCACGTAATCCAATACATACCAATTCAACTCATGCACACCAAGGCGTACCCATTCATGCCCAATGTGTAACCAATCTCACCCACATCTACCGAGACGCACCAACTCTGAACCTAACGGTCACCTCCTCATTCGATTACCATATCACATTCGATTAACTTTGAAATGAGGTCAATCCCATCATTCACATATCCAATACTAACCAATCCGTCCCCATCGGATATCCACTTGTTCTACTCATATAACATACGGGATTAACCTCGAAAGGAAGTCAGTCCCATCATCCCCATAGTCAAATATCCGAGACAAAACGTACACACCTCAAATCACTCAACTACCATCTCATACAAGATTAACTTCAAAAAGAAGTCGACCCAACATTCCCGTATCCAAATATCCAAGACAGAGTAATAAACTCTCCACCTACCCCACACGCACATATCCAAATATTAAAATATCTGAGACAGAGGTTGGATAGTCATTTCGTTCTATTCCAAGAGATTCTTCAATTGTCCCACAATAAGATTCCCTCTGCTCCTAACTTAGCATAATCAGTAAGGAGAAGTCTGCCAGCACGACACGACATCACGATCCACCCATGTTCTCTCTCAACTAACTACCAGATTTCAGGTCATAGGGTCTTACACCCTAATTGAATCCGTATACCATCAAATCGCTTCTCAACCATTCTCACATCTAAACAGATCAGACAACGACGAGACACGTCGAGACTGTGGTTACCTCATATCAATCCTTGTCATTCCACCTAGGAAAAATCATGGATGATCCAAGAAAATGAGGTCAAAATTCATCCCACATGAATGCAAACAAAATATCACTACACTCACCACACCATGTAACCCAACATCGTCTGCCAGCAAGCAGAAAATGAGAAATCTCATTCACCTAACTTCGAAATATCCAACTCTTCTTGATGACCCAAGACAAATCACGGGTCCACTAACCAATACACGATCAACGTACTGGTGACAACAATATCATCTGCCATGGGCAGAAAATGGAAAGTCACCCTCGGGAACTTCGGAATACCCATCGCTAATGCTGAATCGAGTACTCCCCTCATTGCCTCAATCACAACTTCTCTTGATTACGAAGTTCCAACCATGTTGGAACCAACTCACTCAATCATCAACATGTGTCTGTACCAAGCTAACTTGGTACCCCAACTCGCATAATCGTTCATACCGTTCCATTCATTTACCTTTTAATCATTCCAATCACATCAGTTATCACACTCATGGTTAGGTTAGAATCCCAACACATCTCAACCATTGCTGGATCTCGCCAGTCCAACTCCTCCACTACCGGATCACAGATACCGAACATATGCCCATCTCGACGGAGTCACAACCGGACTTGTGGCTCATCGTCATCATAATCACCGGCACCAGCACCAGCACACTAGCATCATCATTAGCATCAGCACACACTGTGAGAATCAGACAACCCTGGATCTTTGCTCCTACTGAGTAACGACCCCGTACCTCTGCTCAAGTTGGAGAAACTCTACCTCCCTCATACCCAAAAACTCTAGGTACAGTCACCCTGACAACTCATACAAGAAAAGGAAACGTTCCTTGAACGTCCCCCGATTCTCAACAACCACAACTGAATCTATCCTCGATAGTAGTGCTTGCCAAAACTCGTGCAGACCCAACCACCAGACATCACTATCGACACTCCGCATCCAACGGAATCAACCGACCGTACTTACTACTCTGTATCTCCACTCCGGGATTCCATCGACAAGTACCAAACCCTGGTAACCTGTCCAACCAATCTCTAACTAGTCTCAACTCGACTCATATTTCTGAACCAACATCATACACTAGGGTTTCCCACCAAGGTCATCAACTAACTCCGTTGTACTCATATTCTCTAACCCATCAATCACCACTAGGGTTCACCTTTCCAGACCATCCATCATGATTTAGGGTTCCATTATCACACCCTAGGGTTCCATTATCACACCCTAGGGTTCCTCTAAACCCAACTGCCCTATGCAATATAATCCAAAATCTGATCGACCTCGCGGTCCTGACATCGTATGGACGTCAATCCAATCCTACCGTCAACTCAACTAGAGTTCCTCAACCCCAACTGCTCTCTGCAACACAATTCACAACTCAATATGATCTGACCATCTAATGGTCACAACTTCATACTATTGTCATATCCAATCCTACAGTATCATGATAGACGATCCCAACATAACTGTCCCACGGTCAAAACCCTAAAGTACTGTTACGTTCATCCCTCAGTAGAGTCCCACACTATCGAACCACAGTAGAACTATGGCACACATAAGCATTAAATACCGAACCGAAACTATCCACGATTCATTTCCACTAACCCTCGTACTATTACCCAACGACCAGGTTGATAACGAACTGCAGCCCATAGAGACATCACACCCTTGACCAGTGCATAGCTCAAGAGCAAACTTTCTCTGATAGTACTTGACACGACCCATCCCAATCCCCCCGGGATTAACGCGAGATGTGTTATGTTCCCATCTGACACGAAGTGTCAAACAAGGGATAACCAGAAACCTCAGCCCGACGGGGCTTCTAGAGTGCGCCAAGATCCGGTGGAGGAGTGTGATGTCTCGGCCTCTACTACAGCCTGCATCCGTGATCAACCTGAAGGGTATTAAAAACAACAAAAGCTGTGAGTGGACGAAAATAAATAGTTTAATAAGAATGAATTTCATAAAAAGACATTTCTGCCCTTCACTAAAAAGCATGCATGCATACGAAAACCATTTATCAAACCATTAATTCAAATAACCATTATTAGGGTCTCAGCCCAAATTCGGTAAATCCAAGTCATACGTGGGAACTCAGCCAAAAGCCATAGAACACAGAATTACCATTTCTGAAATCCAATTACCATTTCATAAATCCAACAAACCATATTAACCAAATATTATATAACCAATCTTGTCACGGTTTCCAAAGCTACGCCCGTGCTACCCGGGGTCTCAAATCCCAAGTCTCCTCAGGGTCCACCCAGGTCAATGTCTGCAGATCATTGAACTTCCCTGGGGGTTATAATCCATAAATGCCTTCTTGAGAGTAAGGTACCACATGAGGGTGACTCCACTCAGTTAGTACTCTGTGACTACTCCGGGGTCCAACCAGGCCAACGACCCTCCTGAGAGGAGACAATCCATAAATAAAGGATGGTATATGAAAAACCATTTCGTAATCATTTTCAAAACCTTTCAAACCTTTCAAAGGATCCATGTCCGGTCCCCATAAACCGTCATGAAATCAGAAATCCATGTTTCCAAATTCAAATCCATTTAGGGTCTCCGAACCCGAAATCACATTTATAAACCAAAAAATGGGACTCATGCCCGATATCATAACCAATTGGGCCTCAAGCTCAATCATGTAAACCAACTGGGCCCCCGACATGATGGCTTATTAAATCAAATAGACTCCAAGTTCGATAGTTCGTAAATCAAATGGGTCTTAAGCCCAGCTCCATATTTCCAAATCCAAAGTCCATTTATCCAAATCCATTTAGGGTTTCCGAACCTGAAATACAATTTATAATCCATGAATGGGGCTCATGCCCGATATCATAATCAACTGGCCCTCAAGCCCGATCATGTAAACCAACTGGGTCTCAACCTCGATGTAAGGCCCGTATCCTGGAGGGAACGGTGAACAATCCCACATTCCTGCGAGGGGGGGAATGGTCTGGGAGAGGATGGTGGTGTGCCTTAAAGGTGTAGGCACACACCTATCTAGCATGAGGCCTTTTGGGAGCTCAGTGGCTTTGGGGGGGATTGGAAGCCCAAAGTTAAGCGAGTTGAGGTTGGTGCAATTCCATGATGGGTGACCCCCCCTGGGAAGTTGCACCGTGAGCTCCCGAAAACAAAACCTTGAGGGCGCAGTCTTGCTGTTAAGTATTGTTGTGGGCCAAAGAGGACAATATCGTGCTAGATGAGTCGGGACCTGACAGAGGAGGGTCGGGTCCTGACAGAATGGTATCAGAGCCAGACCCCGACCGAGAAGTGTGCCAGTGAGGACGCTGGGCCCTAAGGGGGGTGGATTGTAAGACCCGTGTCCTGGAAGGAACGGTGAACAATCCCACATTCCTGCGAGGGGGGGAATGGTCTGGGAGAGGATGGTGGTGTGCCTTAATGGTGTAGGCACACACCTATCTAGCATGAGGCCTTTTGGGAGCTCAGTGGCTTTGGGGGGGATTGGAAGCCCAAAGTTAAGTGAGTTGAGGCTGGTGCAATTCCATGATGGGTGACCCCCTGGGAAGTTGCATCGTGAGCTCCCGAAAACAAAACCTTGAGGGCGCAGTCTTGCCGTTGAGTATTGCTGTGACCCAAAGAGGACAATATCGTACTAGATGAGTCCGGACCTGACAGAGGAGGGTCGGGTCCTGACAGAATGGTATTAGAGCCAGACCCCGACCAGAAAGTGTGCCAGCGAGGACGCTGGGCCCTAAGGGGGGTGGATTGTAAGACCCGTGTCCTGGAGGGAACGGTGAACAATCCCACATTCCTGCGAGGGGGGGAATGGTCTGGGAGAGGATGGTGGTGTGCCTTAAAGGTGTAGGCACACACCTATCAAGCATGAGGCCTTTTGGGAGCTCAGTGGCTTTGGGGGGGATTGAAAGCCCAAAGTTAAGCGAGTTAAGGCTGGTGCAATTCCATGATGGGTGACCCCTTGGGAAGTTCCACCGTGAGCTCCCGAAAACAAAACCGTGAGGGCGAGGACCAAAGCGGACAATATGGTGCTAGATGAGTCGGGTCCTAACTGAGGAGGGTTGGGTCCTGACAATTTTGGATCAGAGCCAGACCCCGACCAAGAAGTGTGCCAGCGAGGAAGTAGGCACACACCTATCTAGCACTAAGCCTTCTGGGAGCTCACTAGCTTTGGATTCCGGGGGAACTCCAAATTTAAGCAAGTGGAGGCTGGTGCAGTCCCATGATGGGTGACCCACTGGGAAGTTGCACCGTGAGCTCCTAGGAACAAAACCTTGCGGGCGCAGGTGTGCCCAAAGAGGACAATATAGGGTTAGATAGAGGGTACCGCTGCGCAACTCTGATCTAAACTAGGCCTTTCGGGAGCTCAAGTGGCTTTGGGGGGGATTGGAGCCCCAAAGTTAAGTGAGTTGAGGCTGGTACAATTTCATAATGGGTGACCCCCTAGGAAGTTGCACCATGAGCTCCCGAAAACAAAACCGTGAGGGCGAGGCCCAAAGCGGGCAATATGGTGCTAGATGAGTCGGATCCTGACCAAGGAGGGTTGGGTCCTGACACTCGATCATGTAAACCAACTGGGCCTCTGGCCCGAATGCCTTATTAAATCAAATGGACTTAAAGTTCAATAGTTCGTAAATCAAATGGGTCTCATGCCCCGATTCCATATTTCCAAATCCGAAATCAATCTATCAATCCACGAACCAATTGGGCCCTTGGCCCGATAATGTAACTAAAATGGAATTCAGGTCCGAGGGTTTCCAAAACAAATGGGTCTCATGCCTGAGTTTACCTTTTCAAATCCAGAAGCATTTCATCAAACCATCACCGAAACTGTAAACACGTTTAATCAGTGTAAAATCATAAACCTCGATATACGTGCAATATGTAAATCACCTCGAAATACGTGTAATCATTTAAATCACCAGTACCGTAATCCTCATGATAGAAATCATATATATAAAACATATAAACATTTATACATGCATCAAAGTTTAGAAATCAAGGTCCACTCACAAATCGTCCTAGATGTCGCCTCGATATGCGTGCCATAAACCTTCCCAGGCTAATCACGGTCACCGGGACTCCTAAACATGTCCAAATCATACTAGAAGTTTACTAACTACCTCATTAACCCTTCATTGAAGCCCCGTAATTTTTCTGAATTTTTAACATACTTTAAACTTAATCATAAATTTTCGGACACCCCGAACCATATCGAAACGATGTCCGATTGACATGAAACCAGTTCAAAAATATTCGTTACATCTAATAGATGAAAACGCATGTTGAAAACATCCCCAAAATACACCTCACTGGGCCCCCACTCGCTGCCCAAAGGCCCTGTATGTGGGCTTAACGCGCCTGCTACAGTGTCGTCTCCTACTCCGGTCGACCCGGTTCAGACCTATTCAGACCGACCTGGTCCAACCCGAATTGGTGTTCCTGGTTTTCATCCAATTTCGATTCGTTTTCGGTCCTATTTCTACCATTAGCTTCGCCAAGAAATTTCCTACTCATCTACGACTTCAAAATTCGAGATCAAGCGCTAGAAACTACCTCCCAAGTCGAAGGATAAACGAGCCACTATCCATTGTTAGGTGGCCATGATTTCGGCCACCTCCTTCCCATATTTTGATCCCAATCGATCACTGGAACCCCTAGAAACAAAATCCAATCATCAAAACCTCACAACAACCTTTGAATCCAAAACATGCCTTTTCACGATTCCCATGACCACAATCCACGACGGCCCACGAAACCAATCCCATTCGACTCGTATGGGCTCTAGGAACACCCTAGGGTCATCTAAATCGATCAAAAAACTCCAAAACCGAAAACCAGGATTTTTGAACCCAAAACAGGGCATCCGGTCCCTTGCCTCCGAACCAGGCCACCGTGCACCGCTGTCCACCCCAGCAGCACCATCGTGCTCCTCAGTCTCCTCTCCAAATTTCATTCAGGGTTCACAAGTAAAAGATGAAGTTTGAAGGATGTGTGTGTAGTTGTGTTGTGTGTTTTTTAAAGAGAAATGAAGAAGATGATACGCAGGGAAGAAGAGAGAGAATGAGATTGAATTTTAATTAATTAATTAATTAACCAAATGGCCAATCAGATCCAAGATCCCCTTTTTAGGGAAAAAGTCACCAATGGGATGAGTGACACTTGTCACTCATCCAAGGGCCCCACCTACAAATATTTGCCCAATTAGATTTTAGTATTATTTTAATCGAATCCCGAGATGTTAAATTCCCAATTTCGATCCCGTGACCATAAATTCTCCATCCGACGTTCACTTTCGACGTGTCACCTATCTACTGATTTGTGACATCCCGATCTACATCACAGTCATTGGTCCTTGTACGTTTGACTCCCCGAGTCAAAAGTCAACATTTTTCCCAAGATGAGGCGTAAAATGGTCATTTTACACCGTTCGTCTAATTTCCCTCAACTAATCATCGATTACTCTCACTAATCCTCTAGTAGTCACTAATCTAATCCCGGAATTCGGGACGGGTCGTTACATTTAGAGCCTTATATACTTCTTTGTTGAGTGATTCATATGAGTTCTTTGCTTAAATTGAAATACATTTGCCTTATAACTGGTTGCCGTAGATTTTAATGAATTATAGAGTACTAGAACTTATTCTTTGTGATTTTCAAAGCTTTTAAGTGAATAAACTCTCTTATAGGTGGGGATTGCGACGGTTCCTTACAGGTGGTATCAGAGCGTCCTGAGTATCATATGAGCCAACCTGCTCTGATACCATTATGTCAGGACCCGACCCTTCTCGGTCAGGACCCTACTCATCAAGGACGATATTGTCCAGTCAGGACCCGTCCTAATCCCCCCAGGATTAACACGGGACGCACTTGATCCCGTCTAATGCGGACTGTCAGACAAGGGAAATCCGACTTTAACCCTCTCGGGGCTTCAGAGTACGCCAGGATCCGGATGAGGTATGTGATGTCTCGGTCTCTGCTATAGCCCGCATCCGCGATCAACCTGAAGGGCAGTCAAACATTAAAAGCTGTGAGTGGACAAAACATAGAATTTCTAAAAATATTTTATAAGAGAAGACGTTTATACCCTTCACTAAAAAGCATGCATGCATTCCAAAAACCCTTTACCAAAAGATTCAATAGTGCCTTGGCCCAAAATCGTAAATGAAACCAAACATACGACCCACTGCCCAAATCCATGTAGGACTCAGCCCAAAACCAGTACATATACGATATATTATATACATTAATCATACTACCAATCCTGTCACGGTTTCCAAAGCTACGCGCGTGCTACCTGAGGTCTCAAATCATAAGTCTCCCCAGGGTCCACCCAGGTCAATGTCCGCAGATCAATAACCCTCCGTGGGGGTTACGATCCATAAGCCTTCCTGAGAGTAAGGTACCCAACCGGGATGACTCCACTCAGTTAGTGCTCTATGAATACTCCGGGGTCCACCCAAGCCAACGACCCTCCCTGGAGCAGACAATCCATATAAAGGAAGGTATATGAATATATATATATATAACGTTTTTAAAACCTTTCAAGGGATTCTTGTTCGGTCCCCATAAACCGTCATGAATCCGAAAATCCATTTAGGGTCCCCGACCCGAAATCATAAACGTAACCCAGTTGGGCCTCAAGCCCGAGCTCATGACTCAACTGGGAATCGACCGATGCGACCACCTCTTGCTCGACCGTTCTCAATCCCGGTATGTCACCATGAACATATCAACCGACGCGACCACCTCTAGATCATGGTGCACCCATCACCGATCGATATCCTGATCCTTCAGCACTGCGAAGTCGAGCCTCGAATGGCTGCTCCACAGCGGTTCGTGCATCGTGACCTCTCCGTAAGGAACACATCCCAGTCCGGAGGCGAGCGTCGTATCGTCCGAAGCCGTGCACAAAGCACTCGCAGCGACCACGACTCAAACCCGTAGGTCACTAATAGGACCACATGCCCGAGACAAAACTAAATGGGTCTCATTCCCGATTCCTTGTTTCTAAATCCGAAATCATTTCATTTAAACCAACATAAAAAGCACAAATGCGTATAAGCACCGTATAAGGCCGAAACCTTGAAATACATGCAAATACGTAAACACACACAAATGCACTCATGGAATCACAAAACATGTTCATAAAAGCATATAAAACATTTATGCATGCATCAATTTAGAAAACCAAAGTCCACTCACAGACCGTCCAAGCTACCACCTCGATACGCGTGCCATTCGGCTCTCCTGGGCTAATCACCATCACCGGGACTCCCAAACCTGTCCAAATATTAATATAGGGTTACTAACTACTTAAATAACCCATCACTATAGCCCCGTAATTTTCTGAAATTTTTAACTATTTTTAAAGCCGATCCTAAACCTTCAGACATAAAGAACTATATAGAAACGATGTCCGATCGACACGAAACCAGTCCCAACATGTTCGTTACATCGAATAGATGATTTCGTGTGTTCTAAGCTTCCCCAAAATTGGCCTCAAAAGCCCCAATGAGCGGCCTAAATTTCCTGTACGTGAAGCCCATGCGCCAAGAACAGTGGCGTTTTCAACCTCGGTCAGGCCGATCCGAACCGACTGGTCGGATCTAGCACTGTACTGCCGGTCTAACTAGACCGGCGTGACCGGTCTAGGACTATCCCCTCTTCATTTTTCGTCCATTTCTTTCCTTTTTAATTCCAATCTTCCTATTTTTATTCTAGTAACCTTCCTATGTAAAGAAAACTAAGACTTCCTATGTAAAGAAAACAAAGACTTCCATCTCTTTTCAAGGTGTGTTTTTCCCGGCCAACCCCCTCGACGTTCCACCGTCAACCACCATCCAATCTACCATCTAAAACTTCCTACAAACTCAATAATCATCCCCCAAGCAATAGAAACCAACCCTAATGTCCCAATCGAAATATGGAAAATCAAAAGCACATATGTGGCCATGGGTTTACCTTTCCTTCGCCCTGGACGGTGGTCTTGCTGCCATCTTGCTGTCCCTTAGCTCCGCAGTATCTCTCTGTCTCTCACTTAATCTCTCAAGTCCACTCAAGCAAGAGAGGAAATGGTTTTGGGGGATTGATTTTGGGTGAGATCGGGGAAAACTCAAAGGAAATGAAATGGGTGATATGCATCAATGTGTTTGGGCTGTGCAATGGATGGGTGACACTTGTCACTAATCCATAGGGCCTGTCCTAAAAACTCGGGCCCACTTAATTCCAAAAGGCATCCATCTTGTAAAACGTGCAATAGTTCCCTCGAACTTCCGTGAACCGTAACTTCTCCGTTGAACGTATGATTTTGACGTACCGCCTGCCCATGAACTTGTATCGACCCGATCTATGTAACGGTCCTTGGCCCTCGGCCATCGGACTTCCCGTGTCAAAAGTCAACCTTTCGCCCTTGTTAGTTAATCCTCGACTAATTCACGATTAACCTCACTAATCCGTAATTAGTCTTAATTAATCCTTTAAATTTGGGATGGGTCGTTACAACCTCCCCTCCTTAAATAATTTCGTCCTCGAAATTCAAACCGACCTAATTCCATAACCAACTGTGGAATCCAATACGTCCCTCTACTCGAGAGTTCTCGTGTAACCATACACTTCCGCCATATGCCCTTACTCGTCGGTACGCACTACCACCGGAGCTTCCAAAGCTCTAACTCACCCTCGAGAACTACACATCAGCTCGTAAGTCTCACTCGAGACGAATGTCGACGTCTCGTCTGTCACTCACTCTGACAGGTCAGTTATACTAAGTTGACTTTAGATCTTTATAGTTTTACTTCCTAACACGTTCCAACCTACACCCAGCAGGTTACACCACGTACTATCACTAAGCTTATCCTCTTCAAACTGCCATCAAGTCGACTTTTCAGTATGATGGTTTTTCTTATCTGACAACCGAAGCTGATATCCTATTCAACATATGGTCCCACAATTATCTTTATCTTCCTTGCTCCCACTGAGCGACATCTCAGCTTCTGTCACTCCGTCACCTACGTTGAAATGTTGACTCACCCTGAGTCTTGACTGTCGTACTACTCGTCCTGTCGACACCCAATCGACGTCTCACCCACCCGGGGTGCATATGGGATCCAATTACACCCTACTTGTCTCAGGAGAGAAAACACTCTGCATTGAAGGGTTCCCTTGTCACAGAGTAGTTGCTTCGCAAAGCAACTGACCTCAACTCTGAATATGGGTCAATTTTCCAATTTGATTTCCTATACCCATGTTATTTCTGTACACCAGCATGCACGTCAGGCACTCACGCAAGCCCATGCGGTCTCTCCGAACCACATCTGCCAAGACGCACCATTCTGAAACTCGCTTCCGCCTCATCATGACCAAAACAGTACGGCTACACTTTCATCCGGAATGTGGGATTGTGGGACAGTACGGCTACACCATTCCGAAACTCGCACCATTCCCCTCCCAAACCATTCCCCTCGCAGGAATGTGGGATTGTTCACCATTCCTTCCACGACATGGGTCTTACATCAGAACTGGCGCGAAACGCGCTGACAGAAAGAAAGGAGCTTCGGCGCACGGGCGCCGAACAAGGGAAGCCAACTTCACCATACGCCTATCGACCACATCTGTCAGGGCAGAGGCTTGAAATGCTAGGTTGGACCGCAATTCTGGGCCTGATTTTTCTGGGCTTTTGGGCTTCGGATTTTGGGCTTTTGGGCTAACAAAATTTGGGCTTCTACAAAAGAAATAATTAAATAATTAATTAATATAATTTCACTGAATTTCGTCCATAATTTCTTTGTAACGATCCGTCCCGAATTCCCAGATTAGACTAGTGAGTAATCAAGGATTAGTGAGGTTAATAGGTGATTAGTTGAGTGAAATCTGACAAACGATGCAAAATGACCGTTTTGCCCCCGGTCGTGGGAAAAATGTTGACTTTTGACCTGGGAGGTCTGAGGGCTGAGGGTCGAGGACCGTTACGTAGATCGGGACGATACAAATCCATAGATAGGCGGCACGTCGAATTCAGACGTTCGACGAAAAAGTTACGGTTCATAAAAGTTCGAAAGTACTATTGCACGTTTTACGAGACATAAGTTATTTGTCAGCAAGTGGGGCCCAGATATTTAATTCCTACTGAATGAATGAGTGACAAGTGTTACTCATTCATAGGCCATCCTTATACATTCATGCATATCATTCATTTTTCTTGTTCGTGCATACCAAACCCAAACCCGATCGAACACCCAACCCCAATCCAAACCCTTACCCCAGATGATCATGCTTGAGAGACCAGAGAATGATGGAGGGCCGTGTGGATGCTGGTGGCCAGCCAGGAACAACGCTGTCGTGGGCGGCGACCATGGACCCGAACAAGGTACCTGGTTAGACACAATTTCTGTTTTATTTCCATTTTGACGTTATGGATAGCTTAGGATGATTGGAAGATGATTTTTGGGTTGTTAGGAAGATTATGGGATGGATTTTATGGTGGTTCACGGCTGAGGAAGCCCAGGGGGTGGTCGGGGAGTTTGAACCGCGAGGAAGAGTTATGGTTAGTCGGGTTTTTCATGGTTTTCCCTAGATTTGATGATTGGAATTGATAGGAAATGACAAAATAGGAAGTTTGGGATTGAAAAAGAAGAAATTGGATGAAAAATGAAGGAAGGAGGGCCCTAGACCAGTCACATCGGTCGAGTTGCAGGGCTAAACCGAACCGACCGGTTTGGACTAGTCTGGAGGTTGAATACGGCCACTATAGCGTGGCGCATGAGGCCCACGCCAAGGGTAGTCTCAGGGCGCGTGACGAAACGTGGCAGGGAATATGGGGAAGGTTCCAACTTGTCAAATCATCTTTTTGATGTAACGAACATTTTGGGACTAGTTTCGTGTCAATCGGACATTGTCTCGATATAGTTCGGGTTGTCCGAAGGTTTAGGTTCGAGTTTAAAAATAGTTAAAAATTCCAGAAAATTACGGGACTTTAGTGAGGGGTTATTTAAGTAGTTAGTAACTCTCTATTACGATTTGGACAGGTTTTGAGGTCCCAGTGACGACGATTAGCCTGGTGAGGCTAACGACAAGCGAATCGAGGCGGCAGCTTAGGATGGTCTGTGAGTGGACCTTGATTTCTAAACTGTGATGCATGCATAAATGTTTTATATGCTTTATGGATGTGATTCTATGATGATGATTTGGATGGTTGTGATTTACATAATTTCACGCATTTCAAGGTGATTTACGTGCTTGCACGTAAATCAAGATTTTCAGTTTTACACTGGTGTTCCGTACCTATGGTTTTGGAAATGATTTCATGAAATGGTTTTGGATTTGAAAAGGTAAACACGGGTTCGAGGCCCAATTGGTTTACTATTCGAGCTCGGAGCCTAGTTGACTTACGTATCGGGCACGAGGCCCATTTGGTTTATGAAATCGGGCACGAGGCCCAGTTTGTGTGTGGACCCAGTTCGGGCGTAGGGCTCAGTTATGTTTTAAGATTATGATTTGGGGCCGGGGACCCATAAATGGATTTATGGTTCATGACGGTTTATGGGGACCGGCATGAACCCTTGAAATGTTTTTCGTATACCATCCTTTATATATGAATTATCTCCTCCAGGGAGGGTCGATGGCCTGGGTGGACCCCGAAGTAGTCACGGAGTACTGACTGAGTGGAGTCACCCTCGTTGGGTTCCTTACTCTCGGAAAGGCTATGAATTATAACCTCAGGGAGGGTCATTGATCTACAGACATTGACCTGGGTGGACCCTGAGAGACTTGGGCTTTGAGACCCCGGGTAGCATGCGCGTAGCTCTAGATACCGTGACAGGATTGGTTATATGAAATTGGATAAATAGGATTTCATGGATTTATGAAATTGTGTTTTATGTATAATAAATGGATTTGGGATGAGATCCCACATATGTTTACTATGTTCTAATTTCCGTAAATGGATTTGAGCAGGGGCCCGTATGGATTTGGTTGTTTAAACATATGTGGTTTGATAAATGGTTTTACCATGCATGCATGTTTTTTAGTGAAGGGTACAAATGTCCTTATGAAAATGTTTTCTATAAATTATTGTTTTTTCCACTCACGGCTTTTAAATGTTTTGACTGCCCTTCAGGTTGAATACGGTGCGGACTATAGTAGAAACCGAGACATCACATACCGCCTCCGGATCCTGTCGTACTCTGAAGCCCTAGAGGGCTAAGGTTGGAATTTCCCTGGTCTAACACTCCGTATCAGACGAGATCAGGAACGTCTCGCGTTAATCCTGCGGGGATTGGGACGGGTCCTCACATTCTTTGTTATAATTCTGATCGGGACGATTCTTTCACCAAAACGCTCCAGATTCCAAGCTTTATTTATTTCTACAAAAATATCACAGAATAAATTATTTTATCTAATTTTTTTATTATTTTAATATTAAAAGTCAAGTATAAACGATATAAAATAATATAAAATAATGCTTATTTAACGACTTATCAAATACCCCCACACTTAAACTTTGCTAGTCTCTAGAAAATACTAAAATTAAACTATGAAGCCAAAACAAGTAAAACCTTAACCATTTGTCTCAATATTTCATTATTATAATTAGGGCATAAAAGATTTTCACTTAAAGCATTTAAGCATATGGAATTCAAGAGTTAATTGTTGATCGGTCCTATTAATTGGATGATGTTTCTCAGGTTGCTAGAAGGCTTTAGACTTGAAACTGCGGCTTGAGGTGGCCGGAGTCGTGAGGACACGACGAAGAAAGATGACTGGTATATGCATCGATCAAAGAGGTAAGATCTTGGCCTGTTATCACGTTTTTGAGGTTATAAATCACTAGGAAATGTAGGGACGAAGAGGTAGGAAGAAAAAGGGTTGAAAACATACTGAAATTGGTCGAGTTATGACGTTGAACCGGTCACGCCGGTTCAATTGAACCGGTTCAGCACCTTTGGGGAAGTGTTCAACATGTGAAGCCCACACGCGAAGCCCACACGCAGCACCTTTGGGCGGCGCGTGGGGGCGCATGGGACACTTTTTGGGGAAGTGTTCAACATGTGAATTTGGGTATTCGATAACAAACATTTTGGGATTGGTTTCGAGTCGATCAGACATCGTTTCGATATAGTTCGGGATGTCCAAAGGTTTAGGATCAAGTTTAAATTTAAAAATTTGGGAAAATTAGGGGAATTTAATGGAAGGTTATTGAAGTAGTTAGTGACCTTAGAATGTAATTTGGACAGGTCTAGGAAGTCCGGTGACGGTGGATTAGCCAGGAAGGCATATTGCACGCGTATCAAGGGATGCGAGGATGGTTTGTGAGTGAACTTTGCTTTCTAACTTATAATTCATGCATAACTATTTTCTATGTTTTCTATATATGATTTCTATGCTTATGATTATGGTATTGATGATTTACGTATTTACATGTATTTCAATGTGATTTACATACTTGCACGTATTTCGAGACTATGGTTTTATGCTATGATTTGATGATGATTTTGATGGATGATTTTATATTTTTTATACGTATTGTGTTTTTTTAATTATTTGATGAGATAATATTGGATTTGAAAATGAATTCGGGCGTGAGACCCATTTCGATAAAATATGATTGGATTTCCGGTTTTACACTTGATTTGGATCTTGGATTTTGGGATGAGTTCCCGTATGTGGTTTTGGTTATGGTTTTGGGCTAAGGCCCGGTGCTTTGAGAAAAGGAAATGATTTCTGGTTTTCATAAACAGTTTTTCGTATCTTGGAAATGGAATGGTTTTCGAATGCATGCATTAGTTTTTACGTGGAGGGCATAAATGTCTTTTCTGTAAAATGTTTTATAAACCTATTTATTTTTTTCCACTCACAGTCTTTTCTATTTTTCGATGCCCTTCAGGCTGATGCGGTGTGGGTTGTTGTTGGTGAGACTGAGACATCACACGCGATCCATGGTAGTTACTGTACACTTTGGAAAGCCAGAAGATGTTTTTGCACCGTTGACCTGGGATCCCTTGTCTGGCTTGCGTGTTACATGGTGGTTAAACTGGTGTTTAGCCTTCGTGTCACACGTGGGTTAGACAAGAGCATGACACATCCCTTATTCTAGGGGGAATTGGGGATGGGTCGTGTCATATTACACGGTAACAAAATGTTTCAACAAGTAAGATAATGAGTAAATATGGTGAAATGGATCTCAACATGAAAAAAAACAAGTATGAATCAACTCACAAGGATATGCACTCATAAATTCACTCAATTTGTAAGGGTTTGTGTTTGCACTCAAAGTATGTGAGAAAAATGCTCACATAATATAAATAAAGTACATTTGGAAAATTTCAAACAAACACCTCAAGATATAATTTAAAACATACTTGCACAAATGAACCAAAACCAAATGCTTACTCAAGTGATAAACTCAACTAATCAAATTTTACCATCTTAAGGATCATAAGGTCTTTATGAAGGTTGTAATGGGGCTAAGTTTAGAGGCAAGGAAAATATAGGACAAGTGGTGCTCAAATTCGTTCCAAGACTCAATAAACTCCCAAAAAATAACATAGCTTCCCGACCTTAGTGCAATGATATCATGAATTCATCCCTTCGAACATAGGCCTAATTTCTTCATGTTGGGCGTCAAATTCATTCTTTGTGTCAGATTTACAAATGTAAAGGGCTTAACTCAAACAATACATAATCAAACATTATTACCTTGATAGAGACCCAAATTTTTTATTATTATTATTATTTTTTTTTTCATCATTTTTTTTCTTTTTCATATGGCAAGGTAATAACAGTTGTCAATAATACAACAAAGTTTGAGTAAGTAAATCCATATAATGCATATAAAACATCATCATTTTTTTCTTAACACTATCTTTATGTCTTCAACCGAGTACTTGGAACAAGAGTAAAGGATCTCTATACTAAGCTCAAGTGTTTAGATAATCATGGTGATGAAAGAAAGGCTTAATGTGGGCTCAAAGAGGTTAAAATTTAGGGAGGGGGGGGGGCAACTTGAATTTATGGTGTTAACCCTAATGCCTTAATCATATCCAAAATCAAAGAGTTTATTGACTTAAAAGCTTTGAAAATCACATCGAATAAGTTCTAGTACTCTAGAGTTCATTAAAATCTATTGCAAGCAGTTATTAGGCATATGTATATGAATTTTAACAAAGAACTTATGAATCACTCATCAAAGATGTATATAAGGTTCTAAAGCTCACATAAGGTTCGAATGATTCATACTTATCTTAACATGCTCGTTTATGTACCAATTTACATCCATTATCTACATGTTATAATACTTAATTACAAAGTATTAATAAACGAATTTAAGTTATAGTGATCATCTTTATATCCATAACATATTTATTTCTCTTCATTATTATCATTGACAGGTTAAGGGGCAACTTAAGACTTGTAAAAATACTAAATAAAAACGAAAAGACTCAAGCAAGCTAGAAACGATTTTTTTTTTTGAAAACTTTATAAAACAATTTAATTGCACAATTAACATGGTAGACCATTCCCCCACACTTAAATTATACATTGTCCTCAATGTAGGCAACTAGAAAGTAATTGAATATAGAATCAAAGTATGGAAGATGATTTACGAACATGCAGCAAGAAAAACATAAAATAACCGAGTGTGAAGGGTTGAAAGAAAGTAAATCTGCGTTTGTGGCCATTGACCTTGAACTCTTTTCCAGTTCCAACGTGTTTGATCTGTATGGCTCTCTGGGCAAATACATTAGTAATAACAAAAGGACCTACCCATCTAGAACATAACTCACTAGGAAAGAGTCTAAGCTGGGAATTGAATAGCAAAACTTTTTGGCCAATGTTAAACGTTTTACCCTTGATCTATTTGTCATGAAATGCCTTAGTCTTCTCTTTCTAGATCCGAGCGTTTTCGAATGCATCATTCCTAATTTCCTAAAGCTCAC
Organism: Prinsepia uniflora; assembly: GCA_032719365.1. Taxonomy (NCBI): domain Eukaryota; kingdom Viridiplantae; phylum Streptophyta; class Magnoliopsida; order Rosales; family Rosaceae; genus Prinsepia; species Prinsepia uniflora. The sequence continues at coordinate 39,532,641 of CM064865.1, forward strand.
TCAGCTGGAGCTTTCGATGCAACCTGGCGTCATCTAGCTTGATGTTGAAAGTCTTGACAGCCCACCATGCTTTGTGCTCCAGTTCCACCGGAAGGTGGCATGCTTTTCTAGAGACCAACCTATAGGGTGACATCCCTATAGGAGTTTTGTAGGCCGTCCTATATGCCCAAAGTCCATCATCCAACCGTTGGCTCCAATCTTTACGAATAGGGCCCACAGTTCTCTCTAAAATCTTCTTGATCTCATTATTACTGACTTCAACCATTCCACTCGTTTGAGGATGGTAAGGTGTAGAACCTCTGTGAGTGACACCGTACCATTTCATTAAAGCTTCAATGGTCTTGTTGAAGAAATGACTTCCACCATCACTTATTAGGACCTGTGGGATCCCAAACCTGGAAAGAATGTTAGTTCTGAGGAAATCTACAACAGTTTTAGAGTCATTAGTCCTGGTGGCCTTAGCTTCCACCCATTTTGATACATAATCAATAACAAGTATGATATAAAGATAGCCATTGGGTTGAGGAAATGGACCCATAAAATCGATACCCCAAACATCAAATATTTCAACATTTAAAACATAATGTTGTGGCATTTCATTCCTTCGTCCTATGTTTCCTGATCTTTGACATTTATCACAGGCTAAACAGAATGTATGTGCATCCTTAAATAGTGTGGGCCAATATAATCCAGATTCTGGAATTTTAAGTGCAGTTTTTCTAGATCCAAAGTGACCTCCACAAGCTTGGTTATGGCAGAATTCTAGGACTGACCTATGTTCAATATCAGGGACACATCTCCTAATTAGTAAGTCTGCACAGTGTTTCCATAAATAAGGTTCATCCCAAACATAGTACCTAGCATGCTTCTTGAGTTTATCTTTTTGTACACGAATGAGAGTGGTGGGTAACTTCTTGGTGACTAAGTAATTGACAATATCAGCATACCAAAGAGTACTTACCTCGATTCCAAAAAGTTCTTCATCCGGAAACATCTCTTGAATCCCCACAGGATCTCATTCATGTACCATGCGGCTCAAGTGGTCAGCTACCATGTTTTCTATACCTTTCTTGTCCCTAATCTCGATGTCAACTCTTGAAAAAGAAGAATCCATCAGATTAGCCTTGGTTTAGCTTCCTCCTTGGCCAGGAGATACTTCAGTGATGCATGATCAGTGTACATAATTACTTTAGTTCGAAGTAAATAAGAACGAAACATATCTAAAGCAAACGTAACAACAAGCAACTCGTTCTCATTAGTGGTGTAGTTCATTTGGGCATCATTCAATGTTTTGGATGCATAGTATATGGCATAGGGCTTCTTGTCTTGCCTTTGTCCGAGCACGGGACCAACTGCATAATCAGAGGCATCACGCATTAGTTCAAAGGGTAAGGGCCAATCCGGGGCACAAAGAATAGGAGCAGTGGTTAAAAGATTTTTAAGCTTATCAAAAGCTTCATGACAATCATCATCAAAGACGAAGGGTGTCTCCTTCTGAAGAAATCGGCACAAAGGCCTTGCAATGTGGGAAAAGTCCTTGATAAATCTTCTATAGAAACCTGCATGACCAAGAAATGAACCAATCTCTCTCACAGAAGTGGGAGAGGGTAAGTGGCGCAGAATATCAACTATAGATTTATCAACTTCGATTCCTCTTTCAGAGACAATATGGCCTAAGACTATCCCTTGTTTAACCATGAAATGGCTTTTTTCCCAGTTAAACACAAGATTAGTTTCAACACATCTTTGTAAGATAAGTTCTAGGTGTTCTAAACATGCGTCAAAACTATCCCCAAAGACACTGAAATCATCCATAAATACTTCAATTATTTTTTCGACATATTCGGAGAAAATAGAAAGCATGCATCTTTGGAACGTACCTGGGGCGTTGCATAAACCGAAGGGCATTCTTCGATAGGAAAAAGTGCCAAAAGAACAAGTGAAAGTCATTTTTTCTTGATCATTTTGAGCAATACAGAATTGATTGTACCCGATATATCCATCAAGAAAACAGTAATAAGAGTGACCGGCTAACCTTTCAAGCATTTGATCGATGAAGGGCAAAGGGAAGTGGTCCTTCCTGGTTGATTTGCTAAGGCGCCGATAATCTATATAGACTCTGTATCCGGTCACTGTTCTCCGTGGTACGAGCTCACCTTCACTGTTCTCAACAACTGTAACTCCACTTTTCTTCGGAACTACTTGGACTAGTGAGACCCATTTACTGTCTGAAATCGGGTAGATGACACCACAGTCCAAAAGTTTGATTACCTCCTTCTTCATGACTTCCATCATTGGAGGATGGAGGCGACGTTGAGCTTCACGAGAGGGTATTACATCATCTTCTAACAAGATTCGATGCACATAGGTTGTAGGGCTAATTCCTTTGATGTCTGACAAAGTCCATCCAATGGCTGTCTTATACTTCATCAAAACACCTATCAATCTTTCTTCCTGTGATTCAGTCAGTGCAGAAGACACTATGACGAGCAAAGTGTCATTAGGTTTAAGATAGGCGTACTTCAGGTAGTCAGGTAGAACCTTAAGCTCGAGAATATGGGCCTGAACTACTGAAGGAAAAGTTTCAATAGTACTAACTGAAAGTGACAAAGGTATAGAAGGATTTACCATTATGGGGGCCTCATTTAGAGCCATGACTTCTTTCCAAATCTGAGGCTCTAGTTCATAATCCGTGTCTTCAACCAAGGCGTCCCCCGGTTGAGTCAGGCAACCTCCTTCCTGAATTACCATATTCAGTGTGTCTTATTGAATTGACTCAAGATGTTTCTCTGCAAAAGAAGTGCACACATCAATAGAAAAAGTATTTTGAGTAGTGGAACTAGGGTACCTCATAGCATCAAAAATATTGAAACCTATTTCCTCTCCATCGACTTCCATAGTTAGTGTGTCATTGAATACATCAATCTTTGTTTTGACCGTTTTCATGAATGGTCATCCCAACAACATCAGTAGAGCTTGACTCGTAGAGGAATCCTCCATTTCTAAGACATAAAAATCCGCAGGGAAAATGAGCTGGTTAACCTGCACAAGAACATCTTCAACGTATCCCTTAGGATACACGTTAGAACGATCGGCTAATTGAATTATAACATCATCATGCTTCAATTTACCTAAACCTAGGGCAACATATAAAGAATATGGCATAACATTAATGGATGCGCCTAAGTCTAGCATGACTTTATCAAAAGATTTGTTACCAATCATGCAGGGAATAGAAAAACTCCCTGGACCATTCAACTTTTGGGGTAGTCGACGTTGGATTACAACAGAAACTGTTTTAATCACCATCATAACTTCCTTCTCCCTCGTTTGGCACCTTGGAATGCATAACTCTTTCCGAAATTTTGTATTTAGGCACTTTCTTGATGCACTCGATCAAGGGTATGTTGATTTGCACCCTTTTTAAGATTTCCAAGATTTCCTCATCGGATTCATCCTTCTTAGATTTGGAAAGCCTACTTGGAAATGGTGCATGCACAAATGGGGAATTAGTAACAACCAAACTTGAACTGGATATGGTCATTAACTTGAAGGGCTATGGTCATTACCTCGTCTTAGTTGCCACCTTGTGCTTTTCAACCTCAGAAATGGCTGGATCTGGCTCTATTTCAACAAGAACTTTACCACTTCGAGTGATCATTGCATTGGCTTTAGGTCTTGCATTTGGGTTGGGTGTAGGATGAGGTGGAAGCACCCCGCTAGCTTGGATCTTACCCATGAAGTCCCCGACCTTGCCCATTTGGTCCTTGAGATCAGCGATGTCTTTTTGCTGATTTTGCTGACCTGTGACAAGAGCCTGAGTCAAAGCCATTAGTGTTTGCTACCCTTGGGAAAGAGTAGCCAACATTTTATCATAATTAGAATTAGAAGATGAAGAGATATTATTATTTGCATGATTATGAGAAAAGTTAGAAATGGAATAGGGGGTCTTGGTTGCCATGTGGGCTTTTGGAAATGCTGAGAGTTCGGGGCATGATTTAGGCCTGTCAACATGTGCTGAGGGTTTACGACAATGTTCGGATTTCTCCAAATCTAACCTTGGGTCCTTGGCCCTCCTTAAAAACCTCCAATGGCCTGTGTCATTTTAGTCCCGGGGTCTTCCGCCCTTGCAGTGTTGGGATATTGGTCCTCAAGATGGCCTTGAGAGCATATAGAACAAACCGGGGCTACCTGCTTCTTTAGTTCCAACACATTCGAAAACATAGAGGTGATCTTATCTAACTTGGAATCATTTATAACATGGGAACTTACCTCATGTACCTTATTTAGAATTGATTCAGCACCTTCGTATTGTGCATCATTGAGTGAACGGATTTCAAGTAGTGCACGACCATCCACTAAACTCCGAGCCAAAAACTTCCGTTAGCTGCAGCATCAAGTAGTCCTCTATCCCAACCTTTGAGTCCTTCGTAGAAGTAGATTAAGAGATACCCTTCAGTGATTCTGTGAGTCGGGCATGAAGCACAAAGTTCCTTAAACCTCTCATAGTACTGGCTAAAATTCTCATCATGCTCGTTTTGCTTGAGTCCAGTGATCACTTTTCTTAAAACCGTAATCTTTGAGGCAGGAAAGTACTTGGTAAGAAATTCATGAACCAATTTCTCCCGAGAGTCAATATGATTGGGTGGGAGACCCAAAAGCCATACCCGTGCACTATCTTCCAAGGACAATGGGAAAGCTTTTAGCTTCATGATTTCCAAGTCCGCATCATCGGGACACATACCACCAATAATGAATTGGAACTCCGTAAAGTGTTTGTGTGGATCTTCGTTTCTAATTCCATGGAACTTGGGTAACTGATGAAGGACTCCACTCTTAAGCTCAATATCTTTCTTGTTTGTTCTAGGCTCGGTATACTAGATGCAGAAGTTTGTAGTGCCATTTGTGTTTTCACTTGTCTGCTCCAGGATACTCAGATTTCTTGCCATGACAAATGGTGTTCAGAAAGTCTATTCCTTGTCTGAATTACTCTTCTCACTTATGGACTCACCGAGTGTAACGACCCATCCCAAATATCGGGATTATATATTAATTAATTATGGTTTAGAATGACTAATCATGGATTAGTTGAGAGAAATCGGGCAAAATGTGCGAAATGACCATCTTGCCCCTAATCTTGGGCAAAATGTTGACTTTTGACTCAGGGAGTCAAACGTACGAGGACTGATGGCCTTGACGTATATTGGGACGTCACAAGTCCGTAGACAGACAACACGTCGAAATCGGAGGTCCAACAAAAAATTTATGGTCACGGGAGCAAAATCGGGGATTTAATGTTTCGAGAACCGAATAAAATATTACTTAAAGCTAATTGGGCAGATATTTGTGTGGGGCCCTTGGCACTCATCCCATGGCTTGGAACCCCCAAAACGTGGATCTTGTCCATTGGTCTAAAATTATTTAAATGTTTTTTAACATCACACCTCTCTCATCTCTCACCTCCCAGTCGTCCATCTCCTCTCAGCTCACTCATCTCCACCGTCCATTCCATTCCATCTGTTTCTTCATCACCATTAAACTCTATCTCTCTCTTGACATCTCTGAAACCGCGAAGAACACAAAAACCCATACCCAAACTCACTACCCGTCCAACCCACACAAACTTAACCCAAACCCTTACTAGACAGGACCTAGGAGAAGGCTAGGACACCAAAGGAGTGACAAGAGGACTCACGATGGTGACATGACGGCGGTAAGCCGGAAACCCAAGAAACCCCATATTTTCTCATTTTTGAAACCACCAACCGTGATGTGTATGTGTTCTTTCTGATTGTTAGAACTTGTTCTAGGGACAAAAAAAAGAGTTTTGGTGCTGGTTTCGTGGACCCAGATGGTCGGAAAAGCAAGGAACAAGAAGGAGGAAATCTGGACTACTGGTTTTGAAATACAGGTAATGATCTCGTGTGCGTTTTTTGTTTTTGAAATCATAGAACCCTAGAGGAGGATTAGACGATCATGTAGGTGGAAGTCCCATCGAAAATCGTGGCAAGAATTGGGAGAACCGACTGGGTCGATCCGTCGATTCGGTTGAACCGGACCAAACTAGTGTACCGATTCAGACCGAGTTCGCTAGAGGTTGACGATGAACAGTACTTGGTGTGTGGGGGAGCGTGGAGCACCTTTGGGTCAAGTGTTCAACTTGACTTTTAATCTATTTGATGTAACAAATATTGTGGGACTGGTTTCGTGTCAATCAGATATCGTCTCGATATGTTTCGGTGTGTCTGAAGGTTTAGGATCGAGTTTAGAAATAGTTAAAAATTTGGAAAAATTACGGGGCTTTAATGGGAGGTTAATGATGAAGTTAGTAACACTCTAGTATGATTTGGACAAGTTTGGAAGTCCCGGTTATAGTGGTGAGGCCCGAGAAGGCTTATGGCACGCGTACCGAAGTGGCAGCGTAGGACAGTCTGTGAGTTGACTTCATTTTCTAAACTATAATGCATGCATAACTATTTTATATGTCTGACATACGTGATTTCTACGACGATAAATGTGGCATTGGTGGTTTACATGATTGCACGTATTTCGAGGTAATTCCATATTTACATGACAGAACCCATCCCAATCCCCCCGGGATTAACGCGGGATGACCCTGCTCCCGTCTGACACGAAGTGTCAGACAAGGGATATTTCCAACCTTTGCCCTCCCGGGCTATCAGAGTACGCCAGGATCCGGAGGAGGTATGCGATATGTCGGTCTTTGCTACAGTCCACATCCGATGTCAACCTGAAGGGCAGTCAAAACATTAAAAGCTGTGAGTGGACAAAATCAAAGTTTATAAAAACATTTCCATAAAGTCATTTGTACCCTTCACTAAAAAGCATGCATGCATTCGAAAACCATTTAACCAAATGGACCACATGTGGGAACTAAGCCCAAATCAGAAATAACTGGTCGAAAGGACCACCATGAAATCGACTATACCGGCCACTGCCCAAATCCATAAGAAAACCAATAAGTGACTCAGCCCATAACCATAAACATACTGAAACCAAATACACGAGCCACTGCTCAATCCTGTGCACACCTGGGCACACAACATATCACATCCATTTATCATATATACATATAAGTCACACAACCAATCCTGTCATGGTATCCAAAGCTACGCGCGTGCTACTCGGGTCTCAATCCGAGTCTTCTCAAAGTCAAGGTCAATGTCCGCAGACCACTAATCCTACTCGAGGTATAGTAACCATAGCCTTCCTGAGAGTAAGGAACCCAACTAGGGGAGTGTCTCCACTCAGTCGGTGCTCCGTGACTACTCCGGGGTCCACCCAGGCCAACGACCCTCCCCGGAGGAGATAATAGAAGTGAAGGAAGGTATATGAACATATATATACATAATACAAATATCCATGCCCGGTTCCCCCGAACCGTCATGATCCATAATATCCAGTTCATATACATATAGACCATATCTTCCATGTCCGGTTCCCATAAATCTTCATGTACCATAATAACATAACCAAGGTTATGCCGGTTCCCAGAAACCGTCATGTACCATCATAACATAACCAGGGTTCATGCTGGTCGCCATAATCCGTCATGTACCATCATCACATAACCAAGGTTCATGCCGGTCCCCATAATCCGTCATGAACTACGATACCATAACAAGGGTTCATGCCGGTTCCCATAAACCGCCATGAACCGGGAAATCCATTTAAGGTTCCCTGACCTGAAATCAAAACCGTAAAGTAACCTGGGTCTCGTGCCCGAACATAGGACATCAGCTGGGCACCTTGCCCAATATCTGAGGTCATATGCCCGAGACAAAACCAAATGGGTCTCATACCGGAGTTTATCCTTTTGGAAATCCAAATCCAAATCATTTAAACCAGTAAAGAAATACCGACCCGTATAGGGTCGAAACCTCGAAATACGTGCCTATACGTAACCACATACAACTGCACCCATGACATCATCAAACATGTAATAAAACATATAATAAACATTTATGCATGCACCAATTGAGAAAAATAGGTCCACTCACAAACCGTCCGAGCTGCCGCCTCGATTTGCGTGTCATAGGCTCTCCCGAGTCAATCACCATCACCGGGACTTCCAAACTTGTCCAAATCGTAATAGAAGGTTACCAACTACCTTATTAACCTCCTACCAAAGCCCCGTAATTTTCCCGAACTTTTAACTATTTTTAAACGGACCATAAACCTTCTGATGCCCCGAAACATATTGATACGGTGTTCGATTGACACGAAACCAGTTCCAAAATGTTCGTTACATCGAATAGAAGATTTCACGTGTTGAACACTTTCCCAAATTACTGTTCACGCGCCCCCCACGTGCCCTAGAAAGTCACCTGCGCGTGAAGCTCAAGCGCGGGTACAGTTCACGGTACTGTTCACCCATCTTCAACCTCGGTTTTCTCTGGTTTTTGGACCGATTCAGGGTCCATTTTAGTTCCATTTCATCCCATTTTAATCCTAATATGTTCCTAATCTCATTTCTAACCTTTCTAGTTAATTAAAACGGAACAAAACACCCAAAGCCGTACCTTCATCCGTCATCAATGGCGGCCGCACCTTCCCCCGCCGTTCACGGCTGTTCCAGGCCATCCCAAGCCATGAAAACAATCCCATTAGCTTCCTAGAGTGCCCAGAAATAGTTCCCAATCCTTAGAATCGAATAAAAACCAACAAAACCGAAATTTGGTTTTTTGAATGTTTACCTATGGTTTCGGGTTTCCCCGCCGTGAGCCGCCGCCGTGGCTGGCCGTGGCTTGCCATCGTTCCTGTCTTCCTCAGTCCATCCCCACTCCTTACACGGTCAGGTTAATGCACGGTGATGGTGGTGGTGCGGTGTGGTGAGGTGTTTGTGTTTTGAAGAAAAATGGAGGATGAACAAATATGGAAGGGGGTGCGGGTTTATGAGAAACAAAGAAGAAGAATGATGGCTGATGAGAGAAGTGAGATAGATTAGATGAGTGGTGTGGATTTAAAGATGAATTTGGAATGGAGGGCTAGGATTAATTGTAGGATAGATTAATTATAAAATAATCCAAATATTATTATTTAATTAAACTAGATCCACATTTTAGGGGTTTGGACCAATGGGATGAGTGACACTTGTCACTCATCCATGGGACCCACTCAAAATATCTGGCCAATCAGAATTTTCCAAATCATCACCGTCTCGAAGTACGTGTATAGTGAAACCGAACTTCTGTGACCTATAACTTCCCCGATCGAAGTCCGATTTCACCATGCCGCTTGTCTATGGATTCGTATCGTCCCGATCTACGTAACGGTCCTCGGCACTCGGCCATTGGACCTCTTGGTCAAAAAGTCAACATTTGACTCCTTTTAACCATCATTACCAAAATGCCCCTAAACTTCCAAACGTCATAACTTCCTCCTCGAACGTCGGAATTGAATGTACCACCTGTCTATGAACTCATGACGTCACGAACTACGCCACAGTCATCGGTCAAAGTCCATTTGACCGCCCGATCGAAAAGTCAACGTTTTGCCCACGCCTAGGGGCAAAATAGTCATTTTGCATCGTTTGTCCGATTTCGCCCAACTAATCACCGATTAACCTCACTAATCGTGATTAGTCACTAATCTAATCCTGGAATTTGGGACAGGTCGTTACATTACATGTATTTCGAGGTTTACGAGTTACTACTATTACTATGTAATTGTCAGTTAAATAATGGTTATATGGCATGGTTTTGGTTTTGGAAAGATGAACTCGGGCATATGACCTATTTGAATTATGTGATCGGGCCAGAGGCCCAGTTGGTTTGCAAAATCGGGCTGAGACCCTTTTGATTATGTGATCGGGTCGGGGGCCCAGTGGTTTACAAAATTGGGCATGAGGCCTAGTTGAGTTTTATAAATGTGATTTCGGGTCTGGGGCCCTATGTTTCATAAAGTGTGAGTGGACTAGAATAAATAAAAGTTTCAAAAATAGTTTATCATCAAATCAGAGTTAAGGAAAAATAATAATAATATTTGTTCCCACCGTTTTGAAAACATGCATGCCTAACGAATATTCTGAAACCACAACATCAGCGATATAATGTATTTCATAAACCACTATATAAAAACCACGTCTGATCAAACCTGCTGGGTCTATCCGAGTCTTTAAACTCAACCAGGCCTCAAATGTAATCCGAGTGTTTAAACTCCCGAGTCTTTAAACTCAATAGGGTTATGGGGTAATATCATAAATGTCCGAGTCTTTAAACTCCCGAGTCTTTAAACTCAATCCGGGCCCATCCCACATCCATCAGAACATCCGGGTCTTTAAACCCATATCCAGATCCAGCAAATCCAATCCAAATTCAATGTAAAACCATTTCTAAATCCATAGCCAAACTCGAATTCGAAATCCCCGATTCGAAGCCCTTCCGGCGTTCAGAACCGTCATTCCGAACCCAAATCCGGAAATCCACTTTTAAAACCAAAACCTGCGATTATCAAAAATCATGTCGCATAATCCATTTATCATCATCAGAAAACAAATATAAATTGAAATCCCTAAGTATGGCGTCAAAATCCGAAATCCAGCTTTTTCTCGAAAAACGTGCGAAAATCCGAAAATATCTCGAAAAATGTGCAAACATATCAATCACATATAATCACATATAAACATAATTAAAAAGCATAAAAACATACTTAAAATAATAAAACATAATTAAAAATAGTTAGGCATGCTTGAAAGAAAAGAAAGAGTCCACTCACGAATATGAACGAGTCAATCGCGCTCCGTGCGCTCCTCGACCATCTCAGGCGTCTCCCGTCCTGTCAATATGCACCAAATAGGGTCACAAATACATCAAGGATACTAATCCTAATTTCCCCAATTTTTCGGGAATTTATTCATATTTTAATCTTAAACCCTAAACCGTCCGGATTCCCGAACTATCTCATAACATCGTCCGATTAACCCGAAAATCACACCAATGGATTCCTTAGGACATTTAGAACCAAAACCATGTTGGAAGGTTGGCCGGAATCCTCCCCACGTGCCTCCACGCGTCGCCCAAAGTGGCTGCGCGTGGGCCTCACGCGCCTGCTACAGTGTTTCTTCAACCTCGAGTCACCCGGTTCAACACAGTTGAATCGGCGTGACCGGTTCTCCTCCATTCCGCCACCATTTCAGTTCCTTTCAATCCCCATAGCCTCGTCCAGTCCTTAGCAATCTAACCCCGTCCTAACATCGAAGAATCATGGCCTAAAACCCTTCGACTTCCTCTTCGAAACAGACGGCCTGTGAGCCCTGTTTTGGCCGCCGGCCACCCAGGTCCTCCCCTGTCACGGTGACCATCCTAGACGACTCCTAGGACCTCCCTGAACCTCACTTCACTCACCAATTCCCTCCACTCTAGCCCAGAGTCCACGATTATTGAAAACAAAATCACGTGAAAAATAGGGGATTCGATGCTTACCTTCGAGTCGTCCACTGTCGTCTGCACCGCCGTGTGCCACGGTGCTCGTTGAGTCCCCTGTAGTCTCCTGAGCCTCCTATTGCCTTGGTTTGAGCCACCACACGGCACAACCACCGCCACAGTCCACCGTCTCTCTGTTTTTCCTAGAAATTCCAGTCGTCCACCGTCGTGTCTCCGTGCACGATTCCACTTCAAAACACGATCAACAGCTCACTCTTGTCTCTCTGTCACTCTCTTAATTCACAACCCACTCACCCTCACACTGAATCGATCGAACACGCACAATTTCTTCCTCTTTGTTTCTCTGTGTCGAAGCCCAAATGCACGTGATCAAATTGGACAATTTGTGGCCGCGCACATTTTAGACGTGCCTAGAACCCTCTAGTTCTCTCCCACGTGTCCACATTCCCACGGACCAGCACAAAATATCCCAATCCACTCAAGACAAATGGCCTTATCTGATTGGGCTGAGGGGAAAAAGACTAAAATGCCCCTAGGTTTAAAATTACCTTTTTACCCTCGAACTTCTCAGACCCGTAACTATTTCGTCCGACGTCCGATGAAAGCGTGCCGCCTGTCGTTGTACTCAGGAAGTCGAGACCTATCTAACGGTCCTCGGTCTACGTGAAAATCACAAGTCCAAGAAAAGTCAACATTTTCCTCGATTAATCGAAATTACGGTAACGCCCTCAATCTTCCACACATCATAACTTTTTCTCCGATTGTCCGAATCGAGCATGCCACCTGTCTACGGACTCGTGACGTCCTAAACTACGTCACGGTCAATGGTCAACACTCATCCAACCTGTAAATCAAAAAGTCAACTTTTGACGCACGATTCACAAGGGCAAAATTGTCCTTTTATACAAAACTTTACAAAATTTACATTTTTACCCTTCCCGAAGGTACGGGTTGTTACACCCTAAATGGATTTGTGATGTTTTATGGGAATTTTGCGCAAGGGCCATTGAGATGTTTTGAAATGACTTTGTAAAACTATTTTCCATATACCATCTTGATACAAGGATATGTGATGGTCTCCTCCAGGTGTAAGGACCCGTCCCGGGAGTCGGGATTAGCGACGTGATTAGTAATGGATTAGCTGAGTTAATCGGTGTTTAGTTGGGTACTTTTGGACTTTGGGCGTAGAATGACGATTTTGCCCCTAGTTTGGGTAAAAAGTGGACTTGTAGTTCGAGCGGTCAATTGGGCATTGACCAATGACTGTGACGTAGTTTGGGACGTCACGAGTCCGTAGACAGGTGGCACGCCCGATTCCGACATCCGAGGAGGAAGTTATGATGTTCGGAGGGTTGAGGGCATTATCGTAATTTTGGTTAAATTAGGGGAAAAAGTTGACTTTTCGTACGATGAGGTTTTTACACGTAGACCGAGGACCATTAGGTAGATCTCGTCGTCCTAAGGTCAACGGCAGGCGGCATGCTTTCATCGGACGTAGGACGAGTGAGATACGGGTCTAGAACGACGAAGGGCAAAATGGTAATTTTGATTTATAGGGGCATTTTGGTCTTTTGGTGCCTTGGTATTTATGCAATCAGATTGGGACAAGTGTACATGAGGGATTGGATATTTTGAGTTTGGGCCATGGAATGGTGGTCACGTGAGGTGTGTGTAGTGGGTTCTAGCATTTGCATGGTGCAATTATATGGGTTTGGGTTTGAGTCGTGTTGGTTCGAAGAGGGAGAAGAACAGAGCTTGGGAAGAGAGGAAAAATTGATCGGGTTGCACAGTGTGTTTGTCTGTTCTAGTGATCGAGTGAGTGAGGAGAGATTGAGTAGGAGTTAGTAAGTGGTTTTGGGTGGAACTCGAGTGAGGAAACCTCTGTGTGTGTAAGTGTGAGTTCTGTGGAAAACAAAGAAAAATCGAGGTGGTGGTGTTGCTGTGTTCGAGCAAACCGTTCAAATTCAGAGTGTGGGAGAGATCAGAAGGCAGAGACGAGGCGTTGGACGGGTTGGGACACGGCGGCGTTCACGGCAGTGCACAGACAGGTGAGGTTTCTCTGTTTCCTCCGTTCTTTTCGTTTTGATTCAAATGGTAAGTCGTGGAGTATGAGTACGAGTCGAGGTTTTTGGTGAGTCCTAGTGAGTTCAGTAGGTTCCTAGGGAGCTGTAGAGGTCGACACCATGACAGGGGATTGCACGGGTGGCCGGATTTAGAAACAGGGGTTTTGGACGGGTTCTGTTTCGAGCTTGGGGAGACAGGTTAGGGGTCGTGTTGTCGTGTTTGGAGTAGGGGAATCGATTATTAGGAAGGGGATGAAGCTACGGCTGATAGACGGCGGAGAATAGGTCACGCCGGTTCGGTTTGGCTGAGCCGGTCTGGATCAGTGAACGGAGGTTGACGACGATGAACAGTGCAGGCGCGTGAGACCCAAGCGCAGCCACTTTAGGCGGCGCGTGGGGGCGCGTGGGGCGGTTTTCGGGAAAGTCTCCAACATAGTTTTTAGTTTAATTGTTGTAACGAATCTTTTGGGACAAGTTTAGGGACGATCGGATGGTGTCTCAGGTTAGTTTTAAGGGGTTGAAGGTTTATGGTCCCGTTTACGTACATGTAGAAGTTCGGGAAAATTAGGAAAAATTAGGGTAAGCTTACGTGAGATGTTTGTGACCCGTTTTTGGTGACTTTGGACAGGTCGGGTTTCGCCTGAGACGGCCGAGGATCGCACGAGACGCGGTTGACGCGCGTGAAAGTTGTGAGTGGACTTATTGTTTTCTACTGAGCATGCATAACTGTTTTTACTTATTCCCTAATGTTTCGATTATGCTTTTATGCTTTTGATATATGATTTCTATGATGCTTGTGAATATGGTTTCGGATGAATGAGTATGTTATTACGTATTCTGTTTTATGAAAGATTTGTGGATCTAATTTGAGGATTTGAATGGAAAAATCCGGGCGGGAGTCCCTTTTCGAGAAACGTGATTTCGGTTTTTCAAAGATTTCCAGTTTAGTTTTGGCTTTCAGATTTCGATGGATTTCTCTTATGTTTGAAAAATGGTTTTGGGTTTAATGACCCGGAAAAAGAGAAAAACCCACTGGATCTGGTTTTGAGTTTAAAGACTCGGATTGATTTACGGGGGGAGGGCCTTGGACTGACGTTTTGAGTTTAAAGACTCGGATATGATACCCCCGAGGCCTGTGATTGTGTTTTGAGTTTAAAGACTCGTTGATATCCCGGGAAGGCCTAGTTATTGCGCATTGTGTTTTGAGTTTATAGACTCGAGCGCACTTGAGATCCAATAAATGTGTATGATTGATGTTTTTCACTAGTTTTCGAATGTTTTGGGATGTGACCCGAACAACTTGATTTCTATGGCTTCAAGGCCAAGTGCCTGAACTTTGTTTTTTTTTTTTTATTTCTAAGAATTTCTACACGTTGTTTAATTTCGTGCTACTGTTGTTTAAGGTACTTGGTTATGCATGCATGTTTTCAACACGGAGGGTGTAACCCTGTTTTCTTTATGGAACTGCTTTTATAACTCTTACTTATTTTTAGTCCACTCACATTTTTAATGTTTTTGACACCCTCTAGGTCGTGGTGCGAGCGTTGGGGCTACCGTTGAGGCAGAAGTCAAGGCATAAGTCATCTGTTGCGCGCTCAGCTTACAGTAGGGCTTGCTTTCGTTTTCGTACTGTTACTATGCTCTGTAAAAGATAACTTTTTCCTTCATCTGACAATGTAAATTGTGGGTTATCGTGAGGTTGTTTCGGTCTTTGGTGTTGGATTTTCAGACGGGAGCAGGATTCACCTCGGTTATCGGGGTGATAATCGGGGTGGGCCCTGTCACCAGGTGTCTGGGACACTGGGGAAGTCACGGTGCATTGCCTCCGAGGGATCATTATACGGAGCTACCGGACTGTATAGTGACTTAGGAGCAGGATTGCTATGATTAGATGTCTGGGACCTCAGACATCTGGGATGTCAGAGATATTGACCCGGAGAGACCCCTGGTAGCACGCGTTATTTATTACCGTGAGATATGAGGTTTGGGACGTCAAGAATTTGGGATGCCGATGATGGTTATATGGTAAATATGGATTATTGGATTTATGAAATGGTATTTCGGTATTTGTGGATTTGTGGTTATGGATTTGGCCAGTGGCCCACTTGGTTTTGGATTTACGGATTTTAGTATTCTACAGTTTTGGGCTGAGTTCCCACACTTAGTTTTGAGTTACGGTTTTTGGGCTAAGGCCCTAATGGTTCATTTGAGTAAATGTTTTGATTACTGGTTTTGTGATGCATGCATTTATGAAATGTGTTTTTATAAATTTATTGATTTTCGTCCACTCACAGTTCTTAATGGTTTTAATGCCCTTCAAGTTGATCACGGATGCGGGCTATAGCAGAGATTGAGACATCGCATTCCTCCACCGATCCTGGCGCACTCTAGGATCCCAGTATGGGTTAAGGTATGTATTATCTCTTGTTTGACACTTCGTGTCAGACGGGAGCATAACACATCCCATGTTAATCCTGGTAGGATTGGGATGGGTCGTGTCAAGTGGTATTAGAGCGAGGTTGTCGCTATTTAGTAGTTCTTTTCGTACGCGCAGGACGAGGATGAGATGTCTCTATGTGGTCGGCCCGTTATCAACCTGATGGTAGGATGTAAGCTTGATAGTTTTTTGAATTGAATAGTGGATAGAGTGTGATTGGCCCGGTACGCCGTGCGTTAGTATGATTCGACCCAAGTGGTGATGTAGGTGACGAACTGGTATTGTAGGATCGTTGGTTCAGTCATGTGATGTTAGATTGTGGTGCTGCTAGGAGCAGCTGGGTTCGGGGAACCCCATCTAAGTGGTGATCTGGAAATGTGAATCTCAGTTGAGTGATGGTACGAGAATGTGAACCCTAGTGGTGAGTGCTAGTGTGAGGAATGTTAGTACATAGGGGTTAGCTGATGACCTTAGTGGTGGAACCCTAGTTGCGTTGATGGTAGGATTGGATTGACGTCCATACGATGTCAAGACCGTAGTGTCGGTTAGATTGTGGATTTTATTGCAGAGAGCAGTTGGGTTCAGAGAAACCTTAGGGTGTGATTGCGGAACTCTAATTTGTGATGGATAGACTGGAAAGGTGAACCTTAGTTGTGATTGATGAATTGGAATTGTGAGTCCGTAGTTTTAATGGATTGGACCACTTTCCGAAGTCGAGGTGGTTTGTCGGGTCAAACCCCAGATTGTGACTGGTGGATTCGAACTTGTGCTGAAAAGAGCAGCTGAGGTCGTGGATGACCATGTAGATAACTCTAGTGAGTTTAGTGGGAACTATAGAGGTTGATTGGCCCGACACAAAATGAAATGATGGAATTCATTGGACCGATTAATAGTGTGATGTATGGATGCGGATCTCGATAGCGAAGACTATTGGTCGACAGTTGTGTGAAGATTGCTGGCTAACAGATGGCTGGCTAACGAGGGTAATTGGTATAGTTGTGGTAGTTGAGAATTGGGGGACGTTCAGGGAACATTTAGTGTCTTGCTATGAGTTGTCAAGGTGACTATACCTAGAGTTGTAGGGTACAAGAGAGGCAGAGTCCCTTTAACCTGAATGGAGATGTGGGGTCGTTGCTCGGTATGAGTAACGACTCAGGGTTGTTTGATTTGCACACTGCATGCCAGTGGTTGTGATGACAATGAGCCACGAGTTGGGATGTGACTCCGTCGTGATGGGCATATGTTCAGTATTTGAGATTCGGTAGTGGTTGAGTAATGGACTGGATGGGATCCAGCAGGGAGTGTGATGTGTTGGGATAAGTCCCAACAAATATGAGATGACTAAGTGGTGAATGGATGAAGAGGTACGATTGAGACATGAGGAGTTTTTGGATGACGCAAGGGACGTCATGGAAATTGGAAGAAGCCAAAGAAAATCATTGGTGGTGTTGATGTGGGATTTTGTGATTTGGAATAACATGGAGACACGAGAGTTGAGCCTGGAAAGGTTGAGATGTGAGAACGAGGAGGTAACGCATCCTTTTGGATGTGCATAAACGGTTATCAAGAGATAGGAGGACTGGGTAATAGATTGGTTACGGACAAGTGGTTGTCCGAGTGAGTTGAAGAATTGGGAAGTCCAGTGGTTGGACTTGACATCTCGTTGGAAGCATATTTGTTTCCAACATGGTTGGAACTTCAGAATCGAGGGAGATTGTGATTAAGCCCACGAGAGGAGTGCTCGTTTCAGCATTGTTGATGAGTATTCAGAAGTCATTGGGGTGACTTCTTATTTTCTACCCGTGGTAGATGATGGTTGTTGTTACCAATACGTTGAGCGTGTATTAGTTGGTGGACCCAAGTTGTCTTGGGTCATCAGGAGGAGTTGGGTATTTCGAAGCTAGGTGATTGAGATTCCCATTTTCTGCTTGGTGTGGTGGGTGCAGTGTGTTTGTGTTTGCACTCGCGTAGGATGGATGTTGATGTCATCGTCTTGGATCATCCTTGATTTTTCCTAGGTGGAATGACAAGGATCGATATGAGGTAATTGGAGAGGACCCACAGTCTCGACATGTCTCGTCATTGACTAATCTGTTTAGATGTGAGAATTGGTTGAGGAGTGATGTGACTCACAAAGGATTCAAGAGGGTGTAAAACCCTATGATAAGATTTCAAGAGGATAGTTAGCTGAATGAGCATGTGCGGATCCTAGGTGGATCGGGATTGTGATGGGGTGGACTTTGGGCATTGTGATGATTTATGACAGGACCCATCCCAATCCCCCTGGGATTAACGTGGGATGACCCTTCTCCCGTCTGACACGAAGTGTCAGACAAGGGATAATTTCGACCTTTGCCCTCTCGGGCTATCAGTGTACATCTAATGTCAACCTGAAGGGCAGTCAAAACATTAAAGGGCAGTCAAAACATCTGATGTCAACCTGAAGGGCAGTCAAAACATGTTATATCTTGGTCTCTGCTACAGTCCACTTCTGATGTCAACCTGAAGGGCAGTCAAAACATTAAAAGCTGTGAGTGGACAAAACCAAGAGTTTATAAAAACAGTTTATCGAAGACATTTGTACCCTTCACTAAAAAGCATGCATGCATTCGAAAACCATTTAACCAAATGGAAACCATATGTGGGCCTAAGCCCAAAACCATAATCAAATCAAATATATCGGCCACTGCCCAAATCCTGTGCACACCTGTGTACACCACATATCAAGGAATCATAAAGATTCAAACATACGGGCCACTGCCCAAAACTATACGGGACTCAGCCCAAAACCTCTGTAACCACACATCACAACTCATCTATCATATCATATATACATATAAGTCACACAACCAATCCTGTCACGGTATCGAAAGCTACGCGCGTGCTACTCGCGTCCCAATCTGAGTCTTCAAAAAGTCAAGGTCAATGTCTACAGACCACTGATCCTACCCGAGGTTATAGTAACCATAGCCTTTCTGAGAGTAAGGAACCCAACTGGGGGGTGACTCCACTCAGTCGGTGCTCCGTGACTACTCCGGGGGGATTGTCAGAATGGCGGTACCCATGGTTGCGAGGTACGGGTGGTGATGCGGGATCGTCGCTCGGTATGAGCGGAGATCCAGGGCTAACCACTATGCACACGGTGTGCTAGCGTGGGTGGTTGTATGGTGGCGCTGGTACTAGCGCTGGTGCTAGTGTCAGTGAGTGAGATTGTGTTGAGCCACGAGTTGGGGTGTGACTCTGTCATGATGAGAGTGCGTTGGTATTTGAGATTCAGTAGTGGTTGACTCATGGACTGGATAGGATCCAGCGGAGATTATGAGGTATTGGGGTAAGTCCCAACAGTGACGAGGTGACAAGAGTTGAGTAATTCCCAGCTGGAATCGGTGTATGTGCATAATTAGTCATTAATTGACGTGAGGTTGTGGGCCTTGGGCGTGGTGACGATCTAGGATCGTGGTGTTACCAGACGGGTGACGCGGTAACGGACTCGAATTGTGATCGCCTTGATCAGGCTAGGTGAAGAGCTTATCGCTCTGTCGTAAATGTTTAGATATGAGGATTGTTGGATTGAACTTCTTTTCGAAGTTAATCCGTGCTCGAGCGAGTAGGAATGGTTATGAGATGAACTCGAGGCTTTACGTGTGGATGAGTGGATATCCAACAGGGTCTAATTGGTCAGTTCTAGATATGCGCGACTGGGATTGGCTTCTTTTCGAAGTCAATCAGAGGTAATGTGGTAACCGTTTGAGCGGGTATCCGATAGATTCTGAGTTGCTGTGCCTCGGTATTTGTGAATAAGATTATATGCCCATTCGACATGACTCTATACGCCTTGGTGAGCGTGCTTGGGTTGGTACGTCTTGGGTGACGTGTTTTGAAGTCGATGTTGTGTTACTGGTCGGGTGACCATGGGATCCAGAAGGGATGATGAGTGGAATGATCGATCTGTCTTGTATGAGATTGGACAGGATAACCCCAGTATCGAATCATGATTGACTGCGGGCCATGCCGTGGACTTATTGGGGTATGGATGTACGTATCTTGCACGGTGTACAAGGATCGGTATTGGACTGGCCGTGTGGTGCTTGGTGACAGCACATTTGAGGTCCCAGTGGCGTATGGTTATACGTGTTGATGGTCGGCTTAGTTCCGACACCATTGGATTTGGTGGTGGGGGTGAACTGGACTTTGAGTACTATGCACTGGGCAGAGTTAATTTTGTTGGGTTCAGTGAATTCATGAGCATGCGCTCTTAGCCACGGATGGCTAGTGAACCCCAGTGTGGAGTTGGGCGAACACTGATGGGCTAGTATTCAATGTGTGTCAGTTACACCACCTGATTGAGTATGATGATGGTATACGTACACTCAGGATGAGTGAGTTGGTGACTGCGTCACTACGTGTGGCCTTGCGTGATGTTATCACACCGAAATGATTCCAGCGTTGTGGATCGCTGAGGGAATTGACGGTTATGGACTTGAGATGGATATACGTCGCAGGATTGGGCTGCCCTGCGAGATGAGATCACGTAGTTGATCTTACGCTACTTGAGCGAGTAGCAGGATGAGGTGTTATCACCGATTGGCTGATGGTTGGTGCTTTTTCGGGGTGGTGAAGCTTAGAGGTGACAGTTTGGCTGGTAGCGTCAGCACGGACTGACAAGTGAGATTTGGTGACTCCCAGTGGGAGCAGTCATCAAGTGATCATTTTCACTCGAGGTGGTCGAGTGTGGTCGGTACGACATAAGACGGCGATGGGGCCTCTGGGTACAGATGAGTTTAGCTTGTGTACGGGTGTACACGTGTTGTGGGGTCAAGATGTTTTCCACGTGGTGGATGTGGAATGAGCATAATTGGAATTTCGAGAACGAACTGGTTTTAGAGGGAAGATCGGTGAGTTTTGATCGGTTGGAATTTCGGGGACGAAATTCTTTAAGGGGGGAAGATTGTAACGACCCGTCTCGGAATTCGAGATTAGATTTGTAACTAATCATGATTAACGGGGTTAATCGGTGATTAGTTGGGTGAAATCGGACGAACGGTGTAAAATGACCGCTTTGCCCCTAGTCGTGGGTAAAACGTTCACTTTTAGTTCGGACGGTCAAACGGACTTTGACCGATGACCGTGACGTAGTCTGGGACGTCACGAGTTCATAGACAGGTGGCACGTTCGATTCCGACATTCGTGGTGAAAGTTATGACGTTCGGAAGTTCAGGGTCATTTCCGTAATTTGGACGAAGTATGGGAAAATGTTGACTTTTTGATCGGGTGGTCCGATGGCCAAGGGTCAAGGACCGTTAGGAAGGTCTCGAAGCCCTGAGTACAACGACAGGCGGCACACGTCAAACGGACATCGGGTGACCAAGTTACGGGTCACGAATGGTGAGGGGTAATTTGGTAAATTGTCAATTGAGGGTAAAATGGTAATTTTGACTGCTATTTTGTGCAACAGCCGTGTATGGGCTTAGTGCATCTTTTCTGTATTGAAAAACAGAGAGTGGGACTTGGCGTGCAGAGCGTGAGGAATTGTTTAACCATCCTTGATCAGTGTGTGTGAGTGTGGTGTGGAATTTTAAGCCACGGGTAAATTGTTTAAGGCCTGGGTGGAGCTGTACAACGGTGTGCAGTGGTGGAGTGCGGCTGGTGTTCTGAAATTGGGAAGAAAGCGGAGGCTGCTTCCCACGTTGATCAAATTCCCGAGACCATGATGAACTGAGGACGGTTTGGGGCGAATTGTTGTTGTGTTGGTGCGGGAACAAAGACAGTAGTCAGGGCACGAGTGTGCTGGTTGAGAGGAGTGCGGGAAACAAGCCGGGGAGAGTGCCATTGAATTGGGAAAACAGGGACTTTGTGCAGGGTGTGATCGTCCCTTTCAAGGCCAATTTGAGTAGGATTGTGAGCGAGAAAGGGATCTTGGAGGCGAGAACACAGTTATGAGAAGAGAAAGGGAAGAAAATGAGGAAACTGGGAGAGGGAGTTCCAAAAACCCGAAACTTGTCCTTGAGGGAATTTAAATCCAGTTTCAAAATGTAGGCCAGCCCAAGCCAAATTGTAGCTCGAATGAGTCTTCTGGAACTTCATGGGGTCGATCCAAATCGTTGATTGCAAGCTTTGAAGCTCTTGGAGCCATGGTCGGTCGTCACGGGTGGCCGGGAAATCGAGCCTTGTGTTCGTGCAAATTGAGGTAAGTGTTTGTGAAATTGGATTTCAATTCATCTTTACCATGAGGTTATGATACTAGACTACAAGCTAATTGAAGACTTCCTTGGTTATTAGACAAACTCAGACAAGGAGCTCGATTTGGAAACTTAGGTTGAGTCGAGGTAGCTCGAGGTTATGAGGACGGTAATGAGCATTACAGATCCCTAATTCAATTGGTTGCGAAGCTAATGGTGTGTTAAATCGTTCAAAATAATGTCGAATTGATGGGATGCTAATCGGGTCCTCACACGGGTTGAACAACCCGTATTGCAGGTTGGCGGGTGAGAACGATGAACTGTGTAGGGGTACTGTAGCAGGCGCGTGGGCTCACGCGCAGCCACTCACGGCGGCGTGTGAGGGCGCGTGGACCCGAATTTCAAGGTGAGTTCAAAATGGATTTTGTCCTATATGTTGTAACGAACATTTTAATGTTGGTATCGAACTTATCGGACACCGTTTCGATGTTATCCCGAGGGCCCGAAGATTTATGTTACGGGTGTAATTAACGATTAATTCCCGGAAAACTTATGGGAAATTAGTAGGTTGTTATCTAAAGCCCTTAGTGACACTAAAGTATGTTTTCGGACAGGATTCGAAATTCTGGAAAATATCGGAAATTACGGGCATGCGTACGGCGCGAAACCGAGCTTTAAAAGTTGGTGTGTGAGTGGACTTGCTTTCAAAATTTAATGCATGCATAAATTATTTCTATGATTTTATGATTATGATTATAAGTTGTGATTGATTTTGATTTCCGTATTTATACGTATTCGGTTCCCGTATTTATACGTATTTTTACTATACATGTGGAATTACACGTATTTCGAGACTATGGTCACTCGTGTGCTTAATGATGGTTTAACGAAAGAAGTTATATGAAATGGATGGTAAAATGATTTAAGAAGGTTGTTTATGATTTGCGAGTGTGACCGACGATTTTGACACGTTTTTCGAGAACGTTCCGGATTTGCACGTTTTACGAGATTTTGAGTTATTGTGATTTGATCACTGTTGATGTTTGAATTGGGGAATTGAAATGAGACTGGTGATTTTGAGGAATTTAAATGAGGGATTTGAGTATGTTTTGCTTGGATCGTGATTTTGGTAATTATGATTGTGGTTCGGATGTTTTGTTAATGAGATTTGAGAAATGAAGTGATTTCAAGGAATTAAAATGGATTTTGGAAAGCACGATTTCGGGCTTGATGCTCGGGGCATAAAAGTAGTTTTAACGAACAAGATTACGGTTTTCGGAAATTTTAAGTGGATTCTTGGTTTGGGTTCGGGATGATGCTTCCGGATGCCCGCTTATGGAATCATTATTGCGAATTCGAATTCGGGAATGAAAAAGGATTTAATAAAGTGATTTGGTCTGTTTTTGCATGCCCCGTGTTTCATGATGATTTGATTATGTTTGTAAAGTATGATTTGGGGAAAATGAATGTGGAATTTCGGGCCATGGGTCCTGTTGTGAAAAATGTGATTTTGGGATGGATCCCACGTGGTCGTGATTGATGAACTGTTTTGGGGTTTAAAAACCCGGTGCTATTGCTGGAGCACGTTTTGAGTTTAAAGACTCGGTTAGTTGATGACGGGGGAGGGCCCTTAATGAGTTTAAAGACTCGTGAGTTTAAAGACTCGGTTACTGTGATACCCCCGAGGCCTATTGATTATGTTCTGAGTTTAAAGACTCGTTGATATCCCGGGAAGGCCTGTTTATGCGCATGGTTTTGAGTTTAAAGACTCGGGCGCACTTGTTATCCAGCAAAATGATTGACTTGTGATTTATTGATGTTTTCTGATGTCTCGGTTGAGTTGGGCAGTGACCCGGTATATGGTTGTTGGTTTTGGATCATGTTGTGCATTTGGTTGATTTGTGGTTTTGGGCTGAGGCCCGGTGTCTATGATTGCGGGCTAAGACCCGATGGTTGAGAAAGCAAAAAATGATTTTGAGATTCATACGAGTTTTCCTTATGTTGGAATTTAATACACAGTTTTTCTTATGTGGAAAATGTTAACCGATTGCGAAATGATTTTTGTATGCATGCATTGGTTTTTACGCGGAGGGTAAAAACGTTTGTTGTAACTGTTTTGCTAAACTGATTTATTTTTGTCCACTCACACCTTTTGGTTTTACTGACCCTCCAGGTCGTTGCACGTTGTTCGAGGCTGTATGAGGGGCGGAGTCACGAGTAAGTTCGTGTGGCTATCCCTGGTTTGGCAAGTACTGAGGGTAACTTGGGATTTTCAGTCATCTTGCCAGACGGGATCAGGACCGGGCACGGTTATCGATGCCCCTTTCGGGGGCGGTCCTAACAGCCATGAACCTGGAAATCCATGTAGGGTCCCTAGCCCGAAATCATAACCATAAAGTAACTGGGTCTCATGCCCAAACATATGACATCAGCTGGGCACTGTGCCCGATATCTGAGGGTCAGTCACGGCCCCGATCATAGTGATGCGTGCAGCCATTCATCAAGGACCGCCCTCAATCCTGGTATGTCGCCGTGAACGAATCAACCGACGCGACCACCACAAGATCATGGTCCACTCATCACCGATCGATATCCTGAACCATCAGCACTCCGAAGTCGAGCCTCCATCGGCTACCTGACAACAGATCGTGCGTCGTGACCTCTCCGGAAGGAACACATCCCAATCTGGAGACGAACGTCGTATCGTCGATCGTCGTGCACATAGCATCCGTCGCGACCACGATTCAGACCCGTAGGTCATCCATAGCGTCATATTCCCGAGACCAAACCAAATGGGTCTCATACCCGAGTTTATCCTTTTGAAATCCAATTCCAAATCATTTAGACCAATAAAGACATACAAACCCGTATTGGCACCGTATAGGGCCGAAACCTTGAAATACATACCAATACGTAACCACACATCCAAATCCACTCATGGCATCACAAACAAGTATTTAAAACATATAGTACACATTTATGCATACACCAATTTAGAAAACAAGGTCCACTCATAGACCGTCCGAGCTGCCGCCTCAATTTGCGTGCCGTAGGCTCTCCCGAGCCGCTCACTGTCACCGGGACTCTCGAACCTGTCCAAATCGTAATAGAAGGTTACTAACTACCTTATTAACCTCCAACAAAATCCCCGTAATTTTTCCGAACTTTTAACTATGTTTAAGCCGACCCTAAACCTTCCGATGCCCCGAAACATATCGAGACAGTGTCCGATGGACACGAAACCAGTCCCAAAATGTTCGTTACATCGGATAAAAGATTTTGTACGTTGAACACTTCCCCAAATTACTGTTCACGCACCCTCACGTGTCCCAAGAAGGTCCAAAACACTGTTCATCGTCACTAACCTCCATCTGAACCGGTTCACTGTTCATGACACTGTGCTGAACCGGCGTGACCGGTTCAGTGCTTTCCTCCCTCTGTTTTGGTCCGATTTCAACCCTAATTAATCCTATAATTCCTATTTCTTCGTTCCCTATCATTTCCAATCATCAAAACAACCTAAAAACACCTAAATTCCATGGTTTAATTATGAACCAAACAGTCCATTTTTCCTAAACTGCACCCACGGCTTCACAGCCGTCCAAGGCTTCCTAAAACCTTCCTAATGACCTCCTAGCAACCTAATGGATTCATTAAAACCATAAAAAACGACCCATAACAATAAAAATGGAAAATGGATCGAAAATGGACTAACCAATACCTCTCGGGTTCTTTGCCTCCATGCCGCCGTCCACGGCGGTTCTGGCCATCCAGGCCGTCCACCTCAGCTCCCTCAGTCTCTCTGGTCCTCCCAGCTGATCATGGGTTGATGGTTTGATGGGTTTGGGTTGCACAGATGAGAGAAAATGGTGAGATCGGGTATTTGAGTTTGAATGAGGAAAATGGTCGATGCATGAAGATATAAGGATGGCCTGTGGATGGGTTACACTTGTCACTCATCCATAGGGCAGGAACTAAATATCTGGGCCCTACTAGAGTTCAAAAGTTAAGTCGTCTCGTAATTCGTACAATAGTGCACTTGAACTTCCATGAACCGTAACTTCGCCGTCGAACGTCCGAATTCGACGTGCCGCCTGTCTATGGATTCGTATCGTTCCGATCTACGTAATGGTCCTCGGCCCTCGGCCATCAGACATCCTGGTCAAAAATTCAACATTTGCTTCATTTTAACCATAATTACCAAAATGCCCCTAAACTTCCCAACGTCATAACTTCTTCCACGAACGTCGGAATTGAACGTGCCACCTGTCTATGAACTCGTGACGTCCTAAACTACGTCACGGTCATCGGTCAAAGTCCATTTGACCGTCCGAACAAAAACTCAACGTTTTACCCACGCCTAGGGGCAAAACGGTCATTTTGCATCGTTCGTCCGATTTCGCCTAACTAATCACCGATTAACCTCACTAATCTTGATTAGTCACTAATCTAATCTAGGAATTTGGGACGGGTCATTACAACCTTCCCTCGTTAATTAATTTCGTCCTCAAGATTCCAACCGACCTAAATCCAACCGTTCTTCCCTCCTTAATTAGTTTCGTTCTCGAAACTCCAACTATCCGGATTCCACAACCACCTCGTGGAAATAATTTGATCTCGCGACACGTGTACACTCGTACACCAACTAACCCAAACAATACTTGTCTGCAACCAGACGTACCACTAATACTCACGTCGTATCGACTACG
The DNA here is from genome assembly GCA_032719365.1 of Prinsepia uniflora. Taxonomy (NCBI): domain Eukaryota; kingdom Viridiplantae; phylum Streptophyta; class Magnoliopsida; order Rosales; family Rosaceae; genus Prinsepia; species Prinsepia uniflora. Next base: position 39,559,434 of record CM064865.1, read on the forward strand.
TTCGACCACGTCGAATAACAGTAGTCATACGTTCTGAGTTGACACCAATTGTCAAATCTACCAAATCGCTGACACAAACACTCGAAGGTTCCCTTGCTCCATCACCAATCTATCCTGACGTCTGCTCCCACTGGGAGTCACCAAATCTCACTAACCGATCCACGTTGACACCTTCGACAAACTGTCACCACTTGACAGTCGTTAGTCGAAAATTAACGCCGTACTCACTTGTGGTTACACTAACCACCAACTTACTCAACCTGAGTATACGCATACCAACAAAGCACTCAACATATGTGTAATGGGACCCATCAGAAATACTATGACTCAATGCACATTATCCAATGTCCAGTCCACGACCTCAACTAATCCGATGGTATCGGAACCAATCCGACTACCAACACGCTCACCAACCTACTACGGGTATAACCTATATCCATCACCAGGCACCGCAAGTCTGCCCGGTATCATACCTCGAACTACGTACAAGGTACATACATATATCCATCAACCAGACTACAACCATAACAACAACGACAACACGACTACACGACGACCTAGGTGGTAGTCAAACACGTTTCAATAATGGAGTTCATCTGTCCAATCCAGCATTAGACAAATCGAAACTCCAACCCAACATCCATTTCCAATTCCGAATCCGAATCCGCAATTTAGTAAGAAATCCCGAATCCAAACCCAGAAATCATATCCATCACCATGTCCAAATCCGAATCCGAAATCATCATTCCGTAAGCTAGCATTTGGAATAACCATTCCGAACCCAAATCCATAAAAGGAAATCCACTGTCAAGCTCCAGAATCAAATCCTGAATCGTCACCCAGAATCCGATTCCAAAACCCAAATCCAGAAATCCACTTTCAAGTTCCAAAATCAAATCCTGAATCATCATCCAGAAATCTGATTCCAAAACCCGAAATCTCGTTCCCATCTACCGAGACGCACTATATCCGAACCTATCGGATACCTGTTCAAACGATTTACACATTTCCCTCGATTGACTTCATAGGGAAGCCAATCCCAACATACACACATATCTAAGGCTGACCAAATCCGACCTCTTCGGACACTTACTCCCCCGAGTAATATACCATACGGGATTCACTTCGAAAAGAAGTTCAGTCCCAATATACTCAAATCAAACATCCAAGTAAGTGCGATAAACTCTCCACCTATCTGGATCATCAAGATCACGATCCAGATCCATCACTATATCAATCGACCATAGACGTCACAATCCCCGATCTTCACAACGTCCAAAGTCCTAGGCCATTTCCCACATCTAAATAGATCAGTCAACGACGAGACACGTCGAGACTATGGGTTCTCCCCAATCAATTCGTATCGATCCTTGTCATTCCACCGAGGAAAAACCAAGGATGATCGAATACAATGACATCAAAATCCATCCTACGTGAATGCAAACAACACTCGCTGCACTCACCACGTCATGTCACCTGACATCATCTGCCACCAAGTAGAGAATGAGAAATCTCAATCACCTAACATCGATATACTCACTCCACCTGATGATCCAAGACAAACCACGGGTCCACCAACCAATACACGATCAATGTACTGGTGGCAACCAACAACATCTACGTCATCAACATCATCTACCATCATCAATCATGGTAGAATCTGTGAAGTCACCCAAAATGACTTCAAAATACCCATTACCAATGCGGAAAACCCGCATTCCACTCATCACCTCAATCAAAACCTTTCTCGATTCCGAAGTTCTAACCAGATTGGAAACAACATACTCGGACATCAACCATGTGTCCATCACCAATTTAACTCTATCCGTGATCCACTCCTGAACCACAGATACCGAACATATGCCCATCTCGACGGAGTCATATCCTCGCGCCTTCCCGTCATCACAATCACCGGCACCAGCACCAGCACTAGTACCAGTACACCACTATAATCTGTCAGCATTAGCACAGAAACATCCACACTAGCATCAGCAATGACACCAGCACACCATGTGCAAAACTGACGACCATGTACCTCTGCTTGAATAGGAGAAACTCTGCCTCTGTCGTACCCAACAACTCTGGGTACAGCCACCCTGACATCTCCTACGAGAAAAAGAAAACGTCCCCTGAACGTCCCCGTCTCATTCTGCGATCGCACTCAGCCGTAACCGAGTTGAATCCAGAATCACTGCTCGTACATATGCGTTACTCACGCACCCCGTAGCATCGTCACGACTGACAATCCCATCGTCACAATCATCACGGCAACCTGAGTCTACTCGACCTGATAAGACTTGACTACGTCAATCGATAGTAGGTTCTGCCACAACCTCATGCAGACCTAACTACCAGGCACCTCGATATCCAGACTCTGCATCCATTGGAATCAACTGCTCGTACCAACTACTCTATATCCCACGACAGGATTCCGTCGACAAGTACCAACCCTGATAACTTGTCCAAGCAAATCTAACCAGTCGTAACTCGACTAAGCCAATGTCGTCTACCAGGTCACCCATGACCTTAGTTGTACCAACAATCCATCACAACTAAAGTAGCACGACAACCAAATAGGTCTAACCGATAAGTACAACCTCGACTGCGGAATGCAGTCCCAACACAAGATGATACGACTAGATCGACTAACGAACCCAAATCCGAATAGTCGTCAAAGTCAAACCACTCATCAACTCACACCTCCGAACCATACAACCCAATGTAGGGTTCCACGATCACACCTAGAGTTCCACTGAACCCAACTGCATAAGGCAGTATAATCCATAATCTGACCGTCCCCGCGGTCTTGACATCGAAAAGACGTCAACCCAATCCTATCGTCAATCCAACTAGGATTCCTCGAATCCGACCGCTAATAAGGAGTAAATCCATTTAACTCACCAATATCCGATCATCGGATCGTCACAATCCCGAACCAGTCGTCGGAACCGATCCTATGACAACGTGAAAGATGATCCTAACTAACCGTCTCACGATCACAATCTAACGTACTAATACGTTCATCCTTCCATAGGGACCCACACTGTCAACCCTGACAGAACTATGGCAACCCCAGTATCCCATGCAAAGCCAAGACATTCCGCGATACATTCCTACTAATTATCTTACCGACAACCTAACTATCAGGTTGATAACGAACTGTAGCTCATTGAGATATCACATCCTCGACCTGCGTACATTCCAAGAGCTCCACGGTTGCTCGAATAGAGACAACCCCGCTCTAATACCACGTTGACAGGACCCATCCCAATCCCCCCGGGATTAACGTGGGATGACCCTGCTCCCGTCTGACACGAAGTGTCAGACAAGGGATAATTCTGACCTTTGCCCTCTCGGGCTATCAGAGTACGCCAGAATCCGGAGGAGGTATGTGATATCTCGGTCTCTGCTACAGTCCAACCTGAAGGGTAGTCAAAACATTAAAAGCTGTGAGTTGACAAAACCAAGAGTTTATAAAAACAGTTTATCGAAGACATTTGTACCCTTCACTAAAAAGCATGCATGCATTCGAAAACCATTTAACCAAATGGAAACCATATGTGGGACTAAGCCCAAAACCATAATCAAATCAAATATACGAGCCACTGCCCAAATCTTGTGCACACCCGTGCACACCATATATCAAGGAATCATAAAGATTCAACCATACGGGCCACTGCCCAAAACCATACGGGACTCGGCCCAAAACCTGTGTAACCACACATCACATCTCATATATCATATATACATATAAGTCACACAACCAATCCTGTCACGGTATCCAAAACTATGCGCGTGCTACCTAGGTCTCAATCCCAGTCTTCTCAAAGTCAAGGTCAATGTCCGCAGATCACTGATCCTACCCGAGGTTATAGTAACCATAGCCTTCCTTAGAGTAAGGAACCCAACTAGGGGGTGACTCCACTCAGTCGGTGCTCCGTGACTACTCCGAGGTCCACCCAGGCCAACGACCCTCCCCGGAGGAGATAATAGAACAAGTAAAGAAAGGTAAATGAACATATATATACATAACATAAACATTCATGCCTGGTTTCCCTGAACCTTCATGATCCATAAAATCCATTCCATGCTTGGTTCCCATAAACTGTCATCTACCACAATGACCTGACAAAGGTTCATGCTGGTTCCCATAAACCGTCATGTACCACAATGACCTGACAAAGGTTCATACCGGTTCCCATAAACCGTCATGAACTCGGAAATCCATGTAGGGTCCCTGACCCGAAATCATAACCATAAAGTAACTGGGTCTCATGCCCAAACATATGACATCAGCTGGGCACTGTGCCCGATATCTGAGGGTCAGTCACGACTCCGATCATAGTGATGCGTGCAACCGTCCATCCAGGACCGCCCTCAATCCTGGTATGTCGCCGTGAACGAATCAACCGACGCGACCGCCATAAGATCATGGTGCACTCATTACCGATCGATATCCTGAACCGCCAGCACTCCGAAGTCGAACCTCCATCAACTACCTGACAACAGATCGTGCATCGTGACCTCTCCGGAAGGAACACATCCCAATCCGGAGGTGAGCGTCGTATCGTCGATCGCCGTGCACATAGCATCGTCGCGACCATGATTCAGACCTGTTGGTCATCCATAGCGTCATATGCCCGAGACCAAACCAAATGGGTCTCATACCCGAGTTTATCCGTTTGAAATTTAATTCCAAATCATTTAGACCAATAAAGACATACAAACCCGTATTGGCACCATACAGCGCCGAAACCTCGAAATACGTGTCAATACGTAACCACACATCCAAATCCACTCATGGCATCACAAACAAGTATTTAAAACATATAATAAACATTTATGCATGCACCAATTTAGAAAACAAGGTCCACTCACAGACGGACCAAGCTGCCGCCTCGATTTGCGTGTCGTAGGCTCTCCCGAGCAGATCACTGTCACCGGGACTCTCGAACCTATCCAAATCGTAATAGAAGGTTACTAACTACCTTATTAAGCTCCTACAAAAGCCCCGTAACTTTTTCAAACTTTTAACTATTTTTAACCCGACCCTAAACCTTCTGATCCCCGAAACATATCGAGACGGTGTCCGATTGACACGAAACCAGTCGCAAAATGTTCGTTACATCGAATAAAAGATTTCGTATGCTGAACACTTCCCCAAATTATTGTTCACGCGCCCTCACGTGCCCCAAGAAGGTCCAAAACACTGTTCATCATCACTAACCTCCAGCTGAACCGGTTCACTGTTCACGACACTGTGCTGAACCAGCGTGACCGGTTCAGTGCTTTCCTCCCCCTGTTTTGGTCCGATTTCAACCCTAATTAATCCTATAATTCCTATTTCTTCATTCCCTATCATTTCCAATCATCAAAATAACCTAAAAACACCTAAATTCCATGGTTTAATTATGAACCAAATGGTCCATTTTTCCTAAACTGCACCCACGGCGCTTCACAGCCGGCCAAGGCTTCCTAAAACCTTCCTAATGACCTCCTAGCAACCTAATGGATTCATTAAAACCATCAAAAACGACCCATAACAATAAAAATGGAAAATGGATCGAAAATGGGCTAACCGATACCTCTCGGGTTCTTTGCCTCCCGAACATCCTTGGTCAGGACCCGACTCATCTAGCACAATATTGTCCACTTTGGGCCTTCTTGCCCTTGTCCTCACGGTTTTGTTTTCGGGAGCTCACGGTGGAACTTCCCAGGGGGTCACCCATCATGGAATTGCACCAACCTCAACTTGCTTAACATTGGAGTTCCAACCAAACCCAAAGCCACTGAGCTCCCAAAAGGCCTCGTTTAGATCAGAGTTGCGCAGCAGCCCACTCTATTTAACACGATATTGCCCGAGACTGGGCGACCAACGCCACACCCACTGGGTTTTGACCCCAAGACCTCACGCTTGGCAGGGCGCACTTTTGCCAACAAGGCCAAGGGAGGCTTTGTGCTAGATAGGTGCGTGCCTACGCCTTTAAGGCACACCACCATTCCCCTCCCAGACCATTCCCCCTGGTAGAAATGTGGGATTGTTCACCGTTCCATCCAGGACACGGGTATTACATAAAATAATGCAACACAAAAGTATCTACATGAAGAATGGTGTGAATACATAAGAGAAAAATTATTAGAACCTGCACAAGATGACAGGACCCATCTCAATCTCCCCGGGATTAGTGCGGGATGACCCTGCTTCCGTCTGACATGAAGTGTCAGACAAGGGATATTTCCGCCCTTTTGCCCTCCCGGGCTATCAGAGTACGCTAGGATCCGGAGGAGGTATGTTATATCTCGGTCTCTGCTACAGTCCACATCCGATGTCAACCTGAAGGGCAGTCAAAACATTAAAAACTGTGAGTGGACAAAACAAAAGTTTATAAAAACATTTCATAAGACATTTGTACCCTCCACTAAAAAGCATGCATGCATTCGAAAACCATTTATCCAAAACAAACCATATGTGGGACTAAGCCCAAAGCAGATATAAACCAAGGTCGAAAGGACCACAATGAAAACGACCATTCGGGCCACTGCCCAAATCCATAAGGGACTCGGCCCCAAACCATAAAGAAACCAATTACACGAGCCACGGCTCAAATCCTGTGCACACCACATATCATATATTATATATATCACATACATATATAAGCCACACAACCAATCCTGTCACAGTATCCAAAGCTACGCGCATGCTACCCGGGTCTCAATCCGAGTCTTCTCAAAGTCAAGGTCAATGTCCGCAGACCACTGATCCTACTCGAGGTAATAGTAACCATAGCCTTCCTGAGAGTAAGGAACCCAACTGGGGGGTGACTCCACTCAGTCGGTGCTCCGTGACTACTCCGGGGTCCACCCAGGCCAACGACCCTCCCCGGAGGAGATAGTAGAACATGTAAAGGAAGGTAGATGAACATATATATACATAGCATAAACATTCATGACCGGTTCCCCTGAACCGTCATGATCCATAATATCCATAATCAGGTAACATGCCAGTTCCCATAAACCGTCATGTACCGTAATAACATAACCGAGGTAACATGCCGGTTCCCATAAACCGTCATGTACCGTAATAACCAACAAGGGTTCATGCCGGTTCCCATAAACCGTCATGAACCATGATACCATAACAAGGGTTCATGCCGGTTCCCATAAACTGTCATGAACCTGGGAATCCATTTAAGGTTCCCTGACATGAAATCAAAACCGTAAAGTGAGTGGGTCTCGTACCCGAACATAGGACATCAACTGGGCACCGTGCCCGGAATCTGAGGTCATATGCCCGAGACAAAACCAAATGGGTCTCATACCCGAGTTTATCCTTTTATAAATCCAAAACCATTTCATTAAAACCAATAAAGAAATACAGACCCGTATAAGCACCGTATAAGGCCGAAACCTCGAAATACGTGCTTATACGAATCACATACAAATGCACCCATGGCATTACAAACAAGCATTTAAAACATATAATAAACATTTATGCATGCACCAATTTAGAAAACAAGGTCCACTCACAGACCGTCCGAAGCCGCGCCTCGATACGCGTGCCATACGGTTCCCCGAGCCGATCACCGTCACCGGGACTTCCAAACCTGTCCAAATTAATTTAGAGGGTTACTAACTACTTAATTAACCTCCCACCAAAGCCCCGTAATTTTTCCGTATTTTTAGCTATTTTTAATCCCGAACCTAAACCTTTCGATGCCCCGAAACATATCGAAACGGTGTCCGATCGACACGAAACCAGTCCCAAAATGTTCGTTACATCGAATAGATGATTTCGTATGCTGGAACCATCCCCAAATACCCCGTCACGCGCCGTCACGCGCCTATGGAATGCACTGCGCGTGGGCCTCACGCGCCACCGCACAGTGCCTTCTTCAACCTGCCGCGAACCGGCCGGTCCGGTTTTTCCTGCTAATCCGGTCCGCCTTGACCGGCGTGACCGGTCCAAGGCCCTCCCATCTTCATTTCTCGTCTGTTTGGTCCCATTTTAATCCCTAAATTCCTATTTTCTCATTTCCTATCTAACCAAATTAATTAAACCATCTAAAACCAACTAAAACCCATGAACCCATTTTGAACCATACAGTTCAAACTTCCCCGATCAAGCTCCACGGCGTCCCAGCCGTCAACCGCCACCAAAACCCCTCTAAGAACTCCCTAGCAACCTATTTAACTCAAACCAATCGTCCAAATCGACCCATAACAACTAATATTGAAAATGGAGAAAATCGGGAAAAACCGATTACCTCGATCTCCTCCTCCTCCGCCGTCCACGGCGGTGCATCCTGGGCCAGCCACCAGCGTCCACCGGTCCATCCTCACACTCTGGTCTCCCCTATACGATCATTGGGAAGGGTTGAATGGGTTTGGGTGAGAAATGGGATCGGGTTTGGTTGGAGGAAAAATGGAAAATGGATGCACGGTTATATGGATGGATGCATGTATATGGAATGGTAGCCAGTGGATGGGTGACACTTGTCACTCATCCATTGGTTTCTGAAAAGTAACTGGCCCTACTAAAGACAAACGGTCCTCGTAAAACGTGTAATTGTGAATAGTAACTAGGAACTTCCGTGAACCGTAACTTCACCGTCGAACATCCGAATTCGACGTGCCGCCTGTCTACGAATTCGTATCGTCCTTATCTACGTAATGGTCATCGGCCCTCGGTCATCGGACCTCCCGATCAAAAAGTCAACTTTTGACCTCCTATTCACCCAAATTACCAAAATGACCCTAAACTTCTGAACGTCATAACTTCCTCCTCGAATGTCGGAATTGAACGTGCCACCTGTCTATGAACTCGTGACGTCACAAACTACGTCACGGTCATCGGTAAAAGTCCATTTGACCGACCGAATGAAAAGTCAACGTTTTGCCACCACCAAGGGCAAAACGGTCATTTCGCACCGTTCGTCCGATTTCGCTCTACTAATCACGGATTAGCCTCACTAATCGTGATTAGTCACTAATCTAATCTAGGAATTTGGGACGGGTCGTTACACAAGACATAAGAGTTACTTGATAATTCATGAAAGAATGGCTTGCACCTTCGATCTCACTTCCCTAGATTCACTTAGTCTAGGGGGCCCGGTGATGAAATCCGAGCATCATGAAATCTCAGGGAGGGTATGCAAACTAATAATGCAATAAGTAGAGCTTTAGAGTGTCATGAATAACTTTCCTCTTCCGCTTCTCATAGTACTTTCTTGGGCGTACCGCCTGCGCGTACTAATAACCTCCCTTCCACCATTCAACATTAATCATGGTCAGGTTAGATAGATGTAACGTGAGAAGTAAGGATAATTTGGAGAACACCATGAGGCTTAAACTCCATTGGTGTTCCCTTTCTTAATCTAAAACTTCTCACCAGTCATAACTCTCCTAGACACCATGATCAACCGAATGACAATTTAGTGAATTACCAAACCTAAGTATTTATGAACTTCGCCACAACCTCATGTCCATAGATTCGAGTCTATGGTGTGTGGTGATGAAATCCACACGTAATGAAGGATTAAGGAAAAAGTAAATACAAGGGGCACTACCTGTTCCCGAAAGTAAGCTTTTGAAGAAAAAGGGGCTCTGAGATTCATGCAACTCTAAAACATTTAATAGGATATAATATTTACATTTTAGGAAAGTTAAAGATATATAAAGTTCCAATAATTTTTTTTTCGAAATTTTCCTTTTTTATATAAAAATAATTCAATAATAAATAGAAAATAACAATAGAATAAAATAAAATGAACAAACATAATATACAATTCATGAACTAATACAATATATTAAGTACAATTTATGAACTAGTATAATATGAACACTTATGAACAAGTATAACAAAAATGTACAACCATGAACAAGTATAATAAGAATTTAAACTTACATAAAGTACATACAAAATTATGAACATTTATGAACAAGTATATAAATAAATAAAAATAATATACAACTATAATATGAATATGTATAAAGATAAACATTATGAACAAGTACAAAGTAAACATGTATACACATTTTTATGCTAACACAAAAGAGAATGAATGAAAAGTTCTATGTATAGGCAATTATAAACAAATATGAATATTTAATAACCATAGTAAATATGAACATTTAATATATATATATATATACTTACATATTATCAAATCAAGTATGCACATTATCATATCAAATCAAATCAAGTATGCACAATTAAATCAAGACTAAATTCTCTCTTCTTCTTTTTTCCTGTTTTTTTTTTTTGTTTCTGTAATTCCGAATTTTCATTATTGATTTTTTATTATATATATATTTATTCCGAATTTTTTTTAGAGTTTAACAAAACATAAATAAACAAATAAATAAGAATAAAATAAAGTAATTGTGAACAAGTAATATACATGTAATACTATCAAAGTAAACAAAAAAATATATGAACACATGTGTACAAATATGAACAAGTAGTATGCCATCAAGTGTACAAATAAATAAATAAATAAAAGTTAAGAATATGTACACTTAATTCACAAATATGAACATTTCAAATATAAACAATTTTATACATGCTAACACATTAAGAATGATTTTTAATCTCTCCAGGGTCGGCGCCAAAAATTGATAAAACCCAAACTACACATTAAATTAAACACATAATTCGAGTATTGTGCAACTTAAACCTTTTTTGTGTAGTTGTAGTATTGGTAAATAGGGATTGTTCTTAGCCGTGGAAATTAGGGAATATTAATAATATGTTAGTTAAAAAGAATAATGAATAATCAAAGAATAAAATAATGAATGAATAAATAAATAATAATATAATTAAAGAATAAATGAATTAAAGAATAAATGAATAAAAGAATAACAGAATAAAGATTGGGGGGGGGGGGGGGGGGGGGGTGTTTGAGGGATTGTAATCATACAAATACAAGTAAAAACATATATAAACTAATTCTATTTCTATTTTAACCTATGTACAAGTGGACTTTTCTTAAACACAAAATTTACCAACACACTAGCATTTGTAAATATTCGAATTAATCACGAAATCTTACCTTCACAAACTCATATTTCTTCAAACATTTTTCATATTATAAATACACTGAACATCAGATTTTTACTTATAATACGATTTACCTTAAGTTTGTGATTTAATGTGCCGAATAATAGTCATACATTAAATCTCTTCAACTCTACTCTAAATGCCCCGAACAGCGGATCAATATTTAGTTTTGAAATGAAGATTAAACTCTAAAATGTAAGAAGTAAATAATTTTTAGAAAGTAAAACACATGAAGATTATATTCAATTTTCACAAAAGATAAAAAACAAAAACCAACACATATATTGCATTATAAATAGAACCAATAACAAATAAAAGAGTTTAAGAGGATGAAGAGCAAATGTTATACTTTCGGAATGGATGAAAACAATGGATTGTTTTTCACAAGGAACACTGAACAGCGGCTGGAACCTTGTGAAGATGGAAAAGATAAAACAAGGGAAATTCGGACTTGAACTCTTAGAATTTGTATGTGAAATATTTTGCCATAGTTTCTCCTAAAGAAGGCTCACAATATGTCTCAAAACCAAGTATCCCTTACAAGTGAAAATGAACTCCTATTTATTGGAAAAAAATCAAATTAAACTCTAAAAATAAAATGAAAATAAATAAAAATTACAATAATTAATTCAAAAGTTAAATGATGAGATTGGCTGATTTTTGGGCAAAAGAAGTTTGAAAAATTAGCCAAAGTGGTTGAAAAAATCAGCAAATAAATCTACTGAAGTGACTCGGCGACGATCTGCTGGAAAAGCCAGCAGATCTCGGCGGATGTCGGTTAGGAAATAAGGGGGCAGCTTGGCGGCAGTAGGCTGGATAGGAGTGAGAATGCCGATGCCTGCCGGCTGACACAGAGAGTGGCTTGTCGGTAGGCGCATGTTGAAAATGCCCTTAGGATTAGCGTGAAACGCGCTGACAGACAGAAAAGAGCTTCGGCGCACGCGTGCCGAACAAGGGAAGCCAACTTCGGCATACGCTTGCCGACGACATCTTACAGGGCAGAGGCTTGAAATGCTGGGCTGGGCCGCGATTTTGGGCTAGATTTTCTGGGCTTTTGGTCTTCAGATTTTGGGCTTTTTGGCTAACAAAATTTGGGCTTCTGCAAAAGAAATAATTAAATAATTAATTAATATAATTTCACTGAATTTCGTCCATAATGCTCCAAATTCAAAGCCTTATTTATTTATAAAAAAATATTAGAAAAAATATTATTTTATCTAATTGTTTATTATTTTAATATCAAAATTCAAGTATAAAGGGTATAAAATAATTTAAAATAATGCTTATTTAATGTCCTATCACCATAAAACACATCTAAGAGTCACAAATCATCTCAAATAACTCCTATTTTATTCCCATAATTGTTCGAGACTTTTAAACGTATTTAAAACGATCCCTACACCTTCGGACAATAAAACTACTCTGAACGGTGTCTGATCGACTCAAAACGAGTTCCATTAGATTCATAATATAAAAAATATCCAAAACCATGTTAACCGTACCTCGAAAAATGCACCCACGGGCCCCTATGCGTCATCCAAAGTGGTTGTGCGTGGGAGCCTCGCACCTGAACCAGGACTAGTTACTATTCTTTTTCCTTACCCGTTAACTTGGTTCGCTAGTTGCCCGACCCGGTTACAAAACCCATCGATGGAACTCACGACCAACCACACCCTGCGTGTCAGGACCCGACCCTCCTCGGTCAGGACCCGACTCTAGCACGATATCATTCGCTTTGGGCCTCCTCTCCCTCACGGTTCTGTTTTCGGGAGCTCATGGTGCAACATCCTAAGGGGTCATCCATCATGAAATTGCACCAACCTCAACTCGCTTAACTTTCGAGTTCCAATCAAACCCAAAGCCATTGAGCTCCCAAAAGGCCTCGTGCTAGATGATTGGGTGCCTTCACCTTTAAGGCACACCACCATTCCCCTCCCAGACCATTTCCATCGCAGGAATATGGGATTGTTCACCATTCCCTCCAGGACACGGGTCTTACAATCGATCCCCCCTAAGTGCCCAACGTCCTCACTAGCACACTTCGCGGTCGGGGTTTGGCTCTGATACCATTCCGTTAGGACCCAACCATCCTCGGTCAAGACCCGACTCTAGCATAATATTATCCACTTTGGGCCTCTTTGTAACGACCCGTCCCTAATTTTAAGGACTAATGATGAATTATCGAGGCTAATCAGGGATTAGCCGAGGAGTAACGGACGTTCAAGATGAAATTACGATTTTACCCTTAAACGGGGGCGAAAATTTGACTTTTGACTCGGGCGGTCCAATGGCCGAGGGCCGAGGACTGCTACGTAGATCGCGTCGATACGAGTTCGTAGATAGGCGGTACGTCGAATTCGAACGTTCGACGGAAATGTTACGATTCAAGGAAGTTCGTAGGAACTATTTACGGTGGCACACTTTACAAGACAAAAATGGACTTTTGTCCTCAAGTAGGCCCAAATATTTGAATCAGGCCAATGGATGAGTGACAAGTGTCACCCATCCATTGCCCACCTAACACAGACACATGCATATTGATAAGTCACAAATTAAGCGTCATTTCAACGTTATTTCTTATCCCTTTTACTTATCTTTTGATTCTAATCATTCAAACAATAGGAGAAAATGATCTCTTTTGTGAAGTTTGTGCAGATTACTTAGATGAGGTTTAAATCACGTTTTGCAATGAAATGTGATCTTTTCAAGGCTAAATCTTTAAGTACTCATCAAAGACTCATAAAGGGCCTCATCATCTCCCACTTACATGACCAAGATCCACCAAGACCCTAAAAGTCATAGCCTAGCCCCTAGAAGCCCACAAAAATGCGGTTAAGGGTGTTTTAGGGGGTTTACTTGTGCATCAAGCAACTTTGGACGAATTTTCCTACCTTTCTCAATGAGGAATGACAAAGATTGACTTGGAGAAGAAGACTTAATTATATTGTGACTACCCAAAAATTCGAAAAAGGAAAAATTGGAAAAAATTGGAAGGAAATGACGATTTTGCCCCTAGTTATAAGGGCAGAAAGTTGACTTTTTGATCGAGACCTTGTTTGGATTGTCCGGAAGTATGGTTAGATAGGTCTCGGGATGCTGAATCCGTAGACAGGCGGCATGCGTTAATCGGAGTCCGGATGAAAAAGTTATGGATTGAGGAATGCTAGGGGCATTTTGGTCATCTGTTTATAGAAGGGTAAAATGGTAATTTTGGGCAGCAGGGTGATTAGGACGGTCATCAGTGGCTGATTCAGCTAATTTGGATGTGGATTGGTCACTTGGTGACACTTGTCACCATAAGTGAAAGATTGGTGGCATGTTGATGATGCAGATTGGTTAGGATATATGTTTGAATTAAAAGGTTTGTACAAAAGGATAAAAACAGAGACTGGGACCTTGCTTGATCGATCTTACCAGCAACTAAACCCATTTGAGAACTTATGTAATTGGGAGTGAAACCGTGAGGAATTATAGAACAGAAAAGGGGAAGAAAAACCGAGTTGAAACCTAAACTTAAAAACCCGAAAACCTTTAATGGACCTTAGGATCGAATTCGAATTGTTAGACGTTTATGAGTGAAATTGACCTTTAATTTAGCTTCCTGGGATTGAGATGAGTCGAACCCAATGAAAATTGAGTTGAATTGGGGTCGTTTTGAGCTAGAATAGAGGGAATGAAGTCTGTAGATTTTCGACCTTGAGTCGAGAAATTGGAGGGAAGAAAGGATGAAATTGATCTTGGAAACACATTTAGTAGGATCCCACGATGCTTTCTGATGCATCAATTGAAGGAAAACGATGGAGAATGATGGAGTTCGATGAATGCACAGTGTACGGCTGTTCTTCGAAGGTCGAGTTTGATTTGATGGGATTAAGGTAAGTGTTGATGTAATTGGGTTTACAGAACCTAAATTGAGTCTATAATGATGCTAATGGACCGGTCAATTGTTGAAAATGGTGTAGAATTTGTGGACAATGAACCGGGTCTGTTCGCGAGTCGCAGGGATCCGTTTGCAGGGAATCGGGTGAAGATGGTGACACTGCAGCAGGCGCGTGGGTTTGACGAGTACCCACTCATGGCGGCGCGTGAGGGCGCGTGAGGGCGCGTGGGCACGATTCCTGAGGTGATTTCAACAGGACTTTTGTCCTATGAAATGTAACAAACATTTTGGCGTTGGTTTCGAGTCAATCAGACACCGTTTTGATATTGTTTCGAGGGTCTCAAGGTTTATGTTACATGTTTAATTAATATTTAATTCCTGGAAAATTATGGGGAATTAGTATGATGTTAATTAAGTCATTAGTGACCCTGAGTAATGATTTTGGACAGGATTCGAGATTCCTGGAAAATATCGGAAATTACGGGAACGCGTACAGCTCGGAAAGCGAGCCGTTTGGACGGTGTGTCAGTGGACGTTTGTTTATAAACCATTATGCATGCATAGTTAAATGCTTTACATGATTGATTGCATGATTTGAATTGCAATGATATCATGATGATGTGGCATGATTATTCGTGATTTAATGATTATTTTAATAGGTATTTCGGGCACGTTTTACGAGAAATGTGCAAATTATGTTTTGGGCTAGGCCCGGAGTCAAAATTGTTTCAAAATGGATGTTTTGACTTAGTTGGTGAGTCAAGGATGATTTCTAGATTATTTTAATGTTTTCCAATGAGATTTTACGAATTTGCGTGTAAATGGTATTTGGGGCTTCAGACCCTGTCGGAAATGATTTTGACTTGATTTGAAGTCAAGGATTTGATTGACATGTTTTGGGATGTAATCCCAGGATGGTTTTTATTGTGATTGTGATCGTGAGTACCCAGACGGTCGGAGCTAGGGGATCACCCAGACGACCGGAGCTTGGGGGATATGATTGTATGATTGTGAGTTGTTTCTATGGTAAGCTAGCTTCTCGGATGCGACTGAGCCTGGATGTACCACTCGGATGTGTCTGAGCCTGAGGATGTGTTCGCCTAGATGTAACTGAGCCCGAGGGTTGAGCCCAGAGGTTTTTTATCCCGAGAATGTGGCTGCATATTGGCCTACGCGTAGTGCGAATGTGACTGTGTGATTGTTGGTGCACTTGTGAATAGTGCGAATTGATTAATTGTGCACTTGTGAGTGATGCTGTTTGATGTTGATAGTGATTGCGTACTGGTATTGAGTACGGGTTTCTGGTCTGTGTGGCCAAGTGATTATGTTTTCATATGTGTTGGCTTGAGAGCCGGGATTTGATATGTTTCATGTGATTTGGCTGGAAAGCGGTGATTGTCATTCATATGTTTTACCCTATGCATGCACGGTTTGATAAACTGGAGGGTAAATGATGTATTTTAAAATGTGTTTTAATCGATATTATTTTTGTCCACTCACACCTTTGTTTTTTATGACCCTCCAGGTCATGGCACTACGTTGGGGGCTGATCGAGAGGCGGAGACATGAGCATAAATCAGTGCAGTTATCCATGGTCTGACAGGTGCTGAGGGGTAGTTTCGGGACTTCAGTTGACTTGTTAAACGGGAGCAGGACCGGGCACGGTTATCAACGTCCAGTTGGGACGGGTCCTGTCATATATTCTTAATCAGATATTGAAGTTAAAGACGCAAGAAACAAGGAAAATGAAGTTTCATGGAAATTAAGAAACTATCTTGTACATGGCTAGGGTTAATTAACTTCCCCAGCCTCAATTTATCATGTTTCCTTTATTTTAGGGCAATGTAATCTGATTTAGGATAGTCACGGCCTAGCCCCTAAAAGCCTACAAAATGCGGTTAAGGGTGTTTTATAGGGTTTACTTGTGCATCAAGCAACTTTGGACGAATTTTCCTACCATTCTCAATGAGGAATGACGTGGATTGACTTGAATAAGAAGACTTAATTATATTCCTAATCAGATCTTGAAGTTAAAGAGGCAAGAAATAAGGAAAAGGAAGTTTCTTGGAAATTAAGAAACCATCTTGTACATGGCTAGGGTTAATTAACTTCCCTAGCCGCAATTTATCATGTTTCCTTTATTTTAGGGCAATGTAATCTGATTTAGGATAGCATTAAATGAATTCCTAGTCAAAGATAAAGTCAAGAAGTGGAAAGAAGGAAGGAAATGGACTCCTTGTACAAGAAGGACACAAAAAAACGGCTAACTATGGTTTTTCACAAAAACAAGGAGGAAACCTCCTTGTTTTGGGGCTGTTTTCCCTTTTCTTTGAGGGAGATGTTAGGGTAGGTGTTAGGGGATATAAATAGATTTTTTCTCATTGTTTTTGGATGTCGAATTTACCTCCTAAGGTCCCAAAACTCTGAAAAAATTTATGCTCAAAGTTTATACACAAAGTAGCCGCAATTTACCCTTTTGTTCATGCTTTTGGATTCAAGTCTTGCATCTTCTTTGTGACGTGAAGCTTCGGAGAAGAAGAAGTGTTTGTGCCACTTCTCTCATGCATCATTCATCTTAGTATTTGTGTTTCTTAATCCCTAATCTCTTTAAGTTTATATGCATTCAATTATGATGTTTGTTAACTTAGTTATGTGTGAGTAGTTTCCTTTAGGATTAGGGTTGTTTGAAGCCCTAGCCATGTTAGTTTATAATTAGATTTCTGGCTGTTGATTATGGTTGTTATGTATGCCTGGATTTGTTGGATTACTATGCTTCATAAACTCAATTTATGCTTGTATGTTTGATCACCTTATTTGTGTACAATTGTCGATGTAATTGCTTAACGGATCACCTTGATGTTTGTGTTCACCCTGCAGTTTGTAGCATCACGTTTAAGAGGGGGAATCTTATTCGTAATCTAAACTCATGACTTCCTAGGATTGCACATCACTTTACTAGGGATAGTATAGTGTCATTAAATCTTCTTCATGTTTCATGCATTATCACGCACCATCGGTAATAGTTGTTTAAGGGCGGGTACATCACGCTTAAACATGCAATCTAAGAGAAGATAAATGTGTGGGGTGAGCCTTAGCCGAACCCTTGCATGGGCACTTAATTCAGATACATGCATAATTAATGTAATCAATGAAATCTAAGGAGAACTATAATTGGTAAAGGTGGATAACATGTCCTAATTCGTCCTAATCATCCAATCAGCTTTTAAATTAAGTTTTTCATCATTTTGCACTTGTTTTCATCATTCAATTTCATTCTAATCATCACTCAAAACCCCCCAAAGTTTTTGTACTTTTTCTCAAGTTGTTTCATTCCAAACTAAGTGGATTCACGTTGAAAAAGTCCTCGAGAGATCGACCTTTGCAATCCTATTATACTCGTCATACGATTTTGTGCACTTGCAACGTATTACATTAGGAGTTATCATTCATAATTTCTTGGTTGATAAATCTTCTATCACATATCCATTCCCCATGTCCGTGTTCATCCCATCCAACTCGATGAACCCCAAAACCCATTCCCCTTCCCATTTTGATTTTGTGTGAGGCCATGAGAGGAATTTAGGGGAGTGATGGACTGAGGAAGGTGGTGGGAGTAGCAGAGATGCCGCGGACGGCGGTGGGAACTCACGGCCAAGGTGAACCCGTGACCCCCTTTATATTCAAATTTTGGATTTTGGATTTTGGATTTTGGACGTTTAAGATGTTAGTGGATGATTGGGGGGGGGGGGGGGGGGGGGTGTTGTGAGAGGTTGTTGAAGTCGTGTAGGATCCCAAAAGGTGGTTGAGGACGGCTGAGACGGCCATCCCAAGGCCGAGAGCAATTTTCGGTAGGTAGCCACCGAATTTCCATTCCGGCCAAGTAGGCCCAATCCAAACCCATAAACCTTACTACAATGATCCTATGAGCCTAATAGAACCCTTAGGATTGGGTTTGGGCCCTTGGTTATGCTCTAAACATAGAATGGAAGTTTTGGGTTTATTTGGATTCTTGAACCCATAGGATTTAGGATTGGTTTTCTAGTTTTGATTGCATAAAAGGATTCATAGGATAGATTTAGGAAGATTGGTGGAAAGAAGGAAGAAAAAGGATGAAAAAATAGGAGGAAATTGAGGTGAACCGGCCACGCTGGTCCAGCTGGACCGGCCGAACCAGAGGACAGGTTCGAACCAGCCTGTCACGAGGAAGAAGAAGCATGTTCACAAGCGCATGAAGCCCATGCGCAGGGCCTTCAAGCGGTGCGTGGGAGAGATTTTGGGGATGGTTCCAACATGTGAAATCATCTATTCGATGCAACGAACATTTTGGGACTGGTTTCGAGTCGATCGAACATCTTCTCGATATAGTTCGGGGTGTCCGAAGGTTTAGGATCGCATTTAAAAATAGGAAAAAATTCGGGAAAATTATGGGGCTTCACTGAGAGATTAATGAGGTTGTTAGTAACCCTCTAAAGTGATTTGGACAGGTTTGGGAGTCCCGGGAAGGCGTACGGTGCCCGTATCGAGTCGACAGCTCGGACGGTCTATAAGTGGACTTTCATTTATGAATCGATGCATGCATAAATATTTTATAAGTTTTTTAATACATGTTTTGTGATGCCTTGGGTGCATTTTTTGTGTGTGTTTATGTATTGGAACGTATTTCGAGGTTTTCTGTTTTATACGTGCTTATATGCGTTTATGGTTTCGATTTTAAATGAAATGGTTTTGAAAGGTAACATGACCCATTTGGTCTTGGTTTTGACTTTGGCATGTGACCCTATTGATAAACTACGGGTCTGAGTCGTGATCACAACGGGTGCTGTGTGCACGGCGACGAACGACATGACGCTCGCCTTCTGAACTGGGGACGTGTTCCCTCTGGAGAGGTCATGATGCATGTTTCGTTGTCGAGCAGCCACTGGAGGCTCGACTTCGGGGTGCTGACGGTATAGGAAATCGATCGACGATGGGTACGCCATGATCTATAGGTGGTCGCGACAGTGATATGTTCACGGTGACATACCAGGATTGAGAGCGGTCCTGGACAAATGGTTGCACGCATCACCATGTTTGGGATCGTGACTAACCTGAGGTATTAGGCTTGATGCCCAGTTTATTGAGAGTTCAGGCTAGAGGCCCAGTGGAGTCATGAGTTCGGGCTTGAGGCCCAGTTGACTTGTGGTATTGGGTGTTAGTCGAATTGTGATTGTGCATACTAGTATGTATATACCCTCCTTATGAGCCGTTTGGTCTCCTCCAGATGTCATTGATCCTGGAGCGTCCCGATCCACTGCCTGACATGAGTGACTCCAAGAGGGAGCAAATTCCAGGAGTGAGAGATATGGTATAGTCTCGGACTGGGTTCTCAGACCATCCTCCATACGTCGTAGATCCTGGATTTTGGACAAGCCTTCCAGACGTCGTAGATCCTGGGGGTAGACTCGGAGTGAGACCCCGAGTAGTGTTCACACTTAGTGATATATCGTGACTGGTTATTGATTGGGCACATGAGGTGCCGAGGATGGGGTTTACATATATATGGTTGTACGAGGTTTTAAGGATATGGTTTTGGGCGGAGACCCACGTGTGTTTGATTTGGGCTGAGGTCACATGTACTTTGATTAGATTTTGGGGCAAGGCCCCGTGTTTTATGTTTGACAAATGGTTTTGGAATGCATGCATGTTTTTAGTGAAACGCATAAATGTCTTTTGATGAAAATGTTTTTATAAAATTATTATTTTTTCCACTCACAGTTTTTCGTGTTTTTAATGCCCTTCAGGTTGACAGCAGATGGGGGCTATAGCAGAGACCGAGACATCACATTCCTCATTCGGATCCTAGCTCTCGTAGTCCCGGTTGGGCTAAGGATGAAATTATCCCTGGTCTAGCACTTCGTGTCAGACGGGAGCAGGCACGTCCCACGTTAATCCCGTAGGATTTGGGACGGGTCCTATCAAGTGGTATCACAGCGAGGTTTTGCTCTTAAAATGACGCACAGATTGAGGATGTGATGTCTCTACAGTCGTAACAACCCGTCATCAACCTGATAGTTAGGGTATTAGTACGAGGATTCGGTAGAATCGAATCCTAGTTAGATTACGTTTAGCACGAGGTGTGATGGTTTAGGGTTCGATTGGCATATGATGCCGCGTGTTTCAAGAGCTTGAATCCCTAGAGGGTCGATGTGTTTGTGAATCTAACATCTTAGAGCCGTAGTTGTATTAGAGATATGATCCAGTGGACCAATAGGCACAGTAGGACGACTTGAGTGTCGAGACCGTCGAGAGGTTATGAAGGACGTGGAATGGAGCAACATGGAATCAGTGGAGGTTAGACGTTAGGGTCGTCCACGAAAAAATAGCACAGATCAGAGTCGAATCCCAGAGGGATGTTGACTGGTAGGGGATGCCCGAAGTAATTATTGTGTGGCATAGTAGGATGCGATTGTACGTGTAGCAGTGGTGCAGTGTTAGGCACGGAGTATGGCCAAGTCCTTGTGGAGGTCAACTGCTAGGAGCCGTATAGGTACGAGGGGACGAAATCCTCAGATTGGGGTACTAGATGTTTGGACGCCAGTATCAGGGTATGATGACTCTTCGGAATCGAGCGCGAGGGATCACCCAAGATGGACATGCTGTAGGGAGCAGCCGAGTTACAATAACGCGAGTTGGTAGTTGATTTGACAAGTGATCAGGAGAGCGGTACTTGTGGATCGGATTCCCAGGCAGATAGATCGGCGGATGTTGTGGTGTGTTGAGCGGTTGGTGCAGGCGGTGAGTTGACTGCATAGGTTTGGAGTCTCGGTGGTGATGTGTGTGGATTGTGTCCGCACGGGCTCGCAGTAGGAACCACGATCGAGGCTGGATTTGTTGGTGGTTGTTGAGAATCGAGGAACATTCATTTCTCGTTGGGATTGTCAGAATGGTCATACCTAGAGTCGTGGGTTACGAGGGAGGTAGAGCCTCTCTGACCCGAGCAGAGATAAGTGGTGATTGCTCTGTTTGAGTAAGATTTAGGATTGGTTTGATACGCACTTCGCGTGGAGGTGATGCGATAACGCTAACGATAAGAGACGACAAGCCACGAGCTGAGGGTAGCTCGGTCATGATGTGCTCATGGTAAGGTTCTACCACTACACGACGAGAAGGATTCGTCAGCTAGTGTAGATTCTTGGGAATCGTGATCGAGATGGTTTTGGTTAACTGCGGTTGACCATCCCTCCTGAGTTTCATGTATGCTTGTTTGAGGAAAATCTACTGGTGAGAAATAGAATGGGTCACTATAGTAGTTATCGACAGTTGTCATTGGTCAGAAAGAATAGACAACGCAAGTACTGTCATGGGGATTAGTGACCGGTGGGTCAGAAATGATGAGATGCAGAGATACGACCGAAGAGTTGAGTGGTACATCGGATTACGATGAATCGACATGGTTTTGGATGTGCATAAATGATCATAAACGGATAGGCGATTTGGATTGACTACAGACATGTGGATAATGTCCGAGTGAGTTGAAGGCCTAGTTGGTGACCAAGTTGGTAGACGTGCCCTAGAGTAGCAAGCAGGTGAGTTCGATGGACTCCGAAGGGACAGAGGGGATCCCGAGTGACTCGATGCGAGATATGTGCTATACCTGGAAGGGTGACAGGTACCCTAGGTATTTGTGGACGGACTCCACGAGTGTTAGGTGTTGGAATTGGATCCCATAAGGATAAGGGCGTGCGAATTAGGTTACCGACGTGAACGGCGATGGAAGAAGCCGAAGAGAATTAATGGAAGTGTTTAGTCTTGAAGGAAAGGATTAAACATTACAGTAATTATCATAGAATACTCTTAGTCGGAGTAGGAGGACTTCTAGCTCAGTCATTGGAAAAGTTAAGTACGCTTCCAACATGGTTGCAACTACTCTCGACGTAGAGACCAGTGAAGGAGACTTCTCGTTTTCTCCTCATTGGCAGATAGTGCTAGGTGCTGGAGGATGACATAGGATGAATTTTGATGTCATCATCTTCGCCTTTCCTCATGTGGGTCGATGAGGAAGGAGATGACAGCTAAGGGTACAAAGAGGGTGTAAGAACTAAACACCTAGGCTGTGGGTCAAATTTAAGTGACTTGGAGATCAGATGATTCTTGGTGTCACTGGATATGACGAGTGAGTACCCAAGGTGAGTCCATCGTGATAGGACCCATCCCAATCCCCCCTGGATTAACGCGGGATGACCCTGCTCCCGTCTGACACGAAGTGTTACACAAGAGATATTTCTGACCTTTGCCCTCTCGGGCTATCAGAGTAGGCCAGGATCCGGATGAGGTATGTGATATCTCGGTCTCTACTACAGTCCACATCAGCTGTCAACCTGAAGGGCAGTCAAAACATTAAAAGCTGTGAGTGGACAAAACAACTAGTTTATAAAAACATTTCATGAGAAGACATTTGTACCCTTCACTAAAAAGAATGCATGCATTCGAAAACCGTTTAACCAAAGAAACCATATGTGGGAACTAAGCCCAAAACCATAATCAAATCAAGTATACGGGCCACTGCCCAAATCCATAAGGGACTCAGCCCAAACCATAGTAAAACCACGTACACGGGCCACTTCCCAAAACCTGTCCATATCACATATCATATATCATATATATCATATATACATATAATTCACACAACTAATACTGTCACGGTTTCCAAAGCTACGGGCGTGCTACCCGGGGTCTTAAACCCAAGTCTCTCAGAATCCAAGGACAATATCCGTAGACCAATGACCCATCCTGAGGTTATAGTACAAGCCTTCCTGAGAGTAAGGCACCCAACGGGGGCGACTCCCACTCAGTCAGTACTCTGTGACTACTCCGGGGTCCACCCAGGCCAACGACCTTCCCCGGAGGAGATAATAGAAGTAAAGGAAGGTATATGAACATATATATACATAACATAAATATCCATGCCCGGTACCCCTGAACCGTCATGATCCATAACATCCATTCCATTCATATATATATAACATCCTCCATGCCCGGTTCCCATAAACCGTCATGTACTACAATAACATAACAAGGGTTCATGCCGGTTCCCATAAACCGCCATGAACTTGGAAATCCATCTAGGGTCCCTGACCCGAAATCATCAATGTAAAACAACTAGGTCTCTTGCCTGAACATATGACATCAGTTGGGCATCCTGCTCGATATCTCATGGTCAGTCACGACTCCGATCGCAGTGATGTGTGCAACCATCCATTCAGGACCGCCCTCAATCCTGGTATGTCGTCGTGAACGAATCAACCGACGCGGCCACCACAAGATCATGGTGCACTCATCACCGATCGCTATCCTGAACCGTCAGCACTCCGAAGTCGAGCCTCCCCAGGCTATTCGACAACAGATCGTGCATCGTGACCTCTCCGGAAGGAACACATCCCAACTCGGAGGCGAGCGTCGTATCGTCTGTCGCCGTACACATAGCACCCGTCGCGACCTCGATTCAGACCCGTAGGTTATCAATAGCGTCATATGCCTGAGACCAAAACAAATGGGTCTCATACACGAGTTTATCCTTTTTGAAATCCAAAACCTTTTCATTTAAAACAATAAAGACATACAGACCCGTATAAGCACCGTATAAGGCCGAAACCTCGAAATACGTTCTTATACGTAACCACAACCAAATGCACCCATGGCATTACCAAACATGTATTAAAACATTTAATAAACATTTATGCATGCACCAATTTAGAAAACCAAGGTCCACTCACAGACCGTCCGAGCTGCCGCCTCGATTTACGTGCCATACGGCTCTCCCGAACCAATCACCGTCACTGGGACTCCCGAACCTGTCCAAATCGTAATATAAGGTTACTAACTACCTTATTAACCTCTCACTAAAGGCCCGTAAATTTTTGGTATTTTTAACTATTTTTAAACTCGATCTGAAACCTTTCGATGCCCCGAACATTATCGAGACTGTGTCCGATCGACACGAAACCAGTCCCAAAATGTTCGTTACATCGAATAGATGATTTCGTACGTTGGAAGCACCCTCAAAATCCTAACCATGCGCTCACACATGGCCTTGGAACCCCCCTGCGCGTGAGCGCACGCGCCGGGTACTGTAGATCGTCATCAAGCTCCAGCTGGTTCAGACCAGCCGGTTCGGTCCTCTAGTTTTCCTGGACTGGCGTGACCGGTCCGGCTCTCTAAACTCCTCATTTTGGTCCGTTTTCAATCCTAATCAATCCTAATCTTCTAGTTTAGATCTTAGGAACTTAAACCAATTAATTAAAACTCATAAAACCTCTAAAACCCGACCGGTCCAAATCTAAGCTCACGGTCCAGTTTTTCTAAAACCATCCCAGAGGTTCCTCAACTTCCAAACTCTCTCAAAACCTTCCTATTAACCTCCTAACAAGCTAATTAATTCAACCAAACCATCCAAAATAGGCCATAATGTTAAAATCGAAAATAAATGGGTTTTGGATCTAACCGGGGGTACCTGTTCGGGTTTCGGCCTCAGCCGTGCACGGTGGCGCCATCCTGGGCCAGCCACCACGTCCTTAGCATCCTCACTTCACTCTGTCCTCAGTCATAGCCGCCATGGCAAGGGTTGGATGGGTTTTGGGTTCAAAGGGAAATGAGATCGGGTAGTGTTTTGGGAATGAAGGAATGAATGATCGATGAAGGGATGATATGCATGAAGGAAAGAAATGGCATGTGGATGGGTGACAAGTGTCACTCATCCATTGGGCCTCCATAAAATATCTGGGCCCCACTAAATTCCAAAACGAAACCGTTTCGTAATTCGCGTAATAGTACCTTCATACTTTCGTGAACCGTAACTTCGCCGTCAAACGTCCGAATTCGACGTGCCGCCTGTCTACGGATTCTTATCGCCTCGATCTACGTAACGGTCCTCGGTCCTCGACCATCGGACATCCCAGTCTAAAAGTCATCATTTTACCCTTTTTAACCATAATTACCCAAATGCCCTTGAACTTCCGAACGTCATAACTTCTTCCTCGAATGTCAGAATTGAACGTGCCACCTGTATATGAACACCTGACATAACGAACTACGTGACATTCGTCGGTCAAAGTCCATTTGACCGTCCCAATGAAAAGTCAATGTTTTACCCACACCTAGGGGGAAAATGGTCATTTTGTATCGTTCGTCCGATTTCTCTTTTCTAATCATAGATTAGCCTCACTAATCGTGATTAGTCACTAATCTAATACTGGAATTTAGGACGAGTCGTTACAGATCGAGTAGCGTGAGGATGATCAAAACGACGGAAGTGATTGTGACAACCGTGAGGCATTTAGACCGAGGTCTGGTCGTCATTAGAGTGAATTACCTTGCTGATTATTCTAAGCTAGGAGCAGAGCAGAACCCTTTTTGTCAGACTATTGAAGGACTCCTTAGCATAATTGGTGAGATGACAAGACAGAGATTGGATATGGGGATACATAGGGAACGAGGACGATACATGGATATCGATCAGGAAAAGATGAATAGCCAATGCCTCGAGTGAGACCTACGAGCCGAAGTGTGTCTTCGCGAGAGTTGAGCTGGAGCTTTGGGAGCTCCGGTGACAGTGTGTGCCGACGAGTATGGCATAGTGTCGAACGTGTAGGATTTGCACGAGAGTACCGAGTCGTGGGACACGATTGGATATCTACAATTTGGTTATGGAATTAGGTCGGTTTGAATTTCGAGGATTAAATTCCTGAAAGGGGGAAGTTTGTAACCACCCGTCCCTGATTTTAAGGATTAATTAGGGATTAATGACAGATTAGCGAGGCTAATCAGGGATTAGCCGAGGAGTAACGGACATTCAGGGGGAAATTACGATTTTTCCCCTAAACGAGGGTGAAAAGTTGACTTTTGAGCCGGGAGGGCCGATGGCCGAAGGCCAAGGAACGTTACGTAGTTCGCATTAATACGAGTCCGTAGACAGGCGGCACGTCGAATTCGAACGTTCGACGGAAAAGTTACCGTTCATGGAAGTTAGAAGGAATTATTTACGATGGCACACTTTACGAGATAAAAGTGGACTTTTGTCCTCAAGTGGCCCAAATATTTGAATGAGGACAATGGATGAGTGACAAGTGTCACCTATCCATTGCCCACCTAATACAGACACATGCATATCCATTCCCCCTGTCTGTGTTCATCCCATCCAACCCGATGAATCCCAAAACCAATTCCCCTTCCCCTTTTGATTTTGTGTGAGGCCATGAGAGGAATTGAGGCGAGTGATGGACTGAGGAAGGTGGTGGGAGCAGCAGGGCCACCGTGGACGGCGGTGGGAACTCACGGCCAAGGTAAACCCGTGGCCCCCTTTATATTCAAATTTTGGATTTTGGATTTTGGACATTTAGGATGTTAGTGGATGATTGGGGAATGTTGTGGGAGGTTGTTGGTGTCGTGTAGGATCCCAAAAGGTGACTGATGACGGCTAAGCTGGCCATTCCCCGACTGAGAGTAATTTTCAGTAGGTAGCCACCGAATTGCCATTCAGGCCAAGTCGGCCCAATCCAAACCCATAAACCTTCCTACAAGGATCCTAGGAGCCTAATAGAACCCTTAGGATTGGGTTTGGGCCCTTGGTTATCCCCTGAACTTAGAATGGAAGTTTTGGGTTTATTTGGATTCTTGAACCCATAGGATTTAGGATTGGGTTCCTAGTTTTGATTTCATAAAAGGATTCATAGGATAGATTTAGTGTAACGCCCCGAAAATCCAAATCTTGTAAAATTATAAAATAATATGTAAAATGACGTTTTTACCCCTGAAAAGGGAGTGGCTAAAGTTATTTTTAAGTGGGATACTTTTTCATAAATTCGTGAGGACCATTGTGTAGATCTCGAGACGCTGTGTTCGTAGACTGGTGGCAAGTCTAAAACGGAGCTCGGATGTGAAAGTTACGGATCTACGAAGTCCCGAGGTAAAACGGTAATTTGTCGAGCGAGGGGCAAAATGGTCTTTTAACAAGTGAACGGTTGAATCATTAACATACTTATTCATGCTACCAGCCAGTGACACCTGTCACCTTGTCTTCTCCTTTGTTCCGGATAACATGGAAACATAATGATGATTAGGGACATTAATCCCTTAATTAGCGAAAATCATAGCATTTGTCCCTTTCTTGACTGTGATATATATTGGATACATTGGAATTGCATCAGTTGAGAGAAGGAGAGATTGAGAAGACTGAATTGGAGAGAAAAACACGAGGGACAGAGAGGCATCCAAAATTCCAGAATTCGAAAAATTGGAAAACAATGATGAGAATTCGAATTAGAAATTGTGAGCTTGGAGGATCAAAATTGAAGCTTGATGAAGCTTCCTGAGATCATTTCGAACCAATCCACAACAAAAACGAAGAGAATTGGTGATGTATTGAACAAGAACAGAAGCTCCAGTTTCTGCTCAAAATCGAGCTTGAGTTCGAATAGTTGGAGGTAGGAACCTGTGAAATTAATTATGTATAAATGTTTATTACACTCTCACGATGCTTCTCGTGTCAATTAATTTGAAAAACCAGGACAAAATGAGTTAACCCGAAAAGTAAATCCGTTAGAATGTTGATCGTGGGATATTAGGATTAAGGTCGTGTTTAAAGTAATTAAGTTTACAGAACTTGAATTAAGATAGATTAGAAGGGATCAGGTGAAAAAATGCAAGGAATCGAGATCGAATTGTGGGAGAACGATTCGGGTCTTGTCGCGGGTTTTCAACCCGTTTAACAGAGAACCGGGTGAAGGAGACGCACTGTAGCAGTACTGTGCTAAGCACATGGCTTTCACGCACAGCCGCTCGCGGCGGCGCATGAGGACGCGTGGGTGAGTTTCTGGGAAAGTGGTCAACATGTGTTTTGATGTTCTCGATGATACGAACCTATTAGTGTTGGTTTCGGGTCAATCAAATATGGATTCGGAGTAGTTTCGAGTACCCGAAGCGTATAGTTTATGTTTAAATAATCTTATTAAATTCCGACGATTAGGGAATTCATATATGGGACTATAAGATAGTGTAGTAACATTAAATTACTTTGTTTCATAGGCCGGAATATTCCCAGGACATCGAAAGAGAGCGAACAGCTTGAGGTTGAACAATCTGGGCGGTGTGTGTGAGTGGACTTTTGTTTTCTAACCGTGATGCATGCATATATGATTTAAATGCTTTATTATATGATTTGATATGCTTTGGCATGATTGATGTTTCAATCCGGTGATTTCTCGATTTTATGGATTATTATATTATTTTTGGCACAATTTTTGAGAAATTATGAAATTGATGTTTTGGGCATAGGCCCGGGATTGAAAATGATGTTTTGACTCGGATTATGAGTCAGGGATGAATTTGATGTTTTCCGGACATATTTTATGGTTTTACGTGAAAATGACAACTCGGTTTACGGTTGCACGGATTTGCGTGAAAATGATATTTTGGGCTTGAAACCCAATAGAATTGTGATTTTGATTGGATTTGTATTTCCATGTGATTACATGATGATATTGATGATTTTCGGATTTATAAAACAAATCAGGACTTTGGTTTTCCGGACTTGAGGAAACTATATTTTGGGGCTGAGACCCTGTGTTAATAAATGATTTTGGTTTTCAAAGCAACTGTTTTTGACAGGACCCATCCCAATCCCCGCGGGATTACCATGGAATGTGTCCTGCTCTCGTCCAACAAGGGGTGGCAGACAAGGGATAACCAAAAGTCACTGCCCAAACGGGGCTTCCAGAGTGCACAAGGATCGATGGAGGAGGCGTGCAATGTCTCAGTTTCTGCTGCAGTCGCATCCGTAATCAACCTGAAGGGCATTAAAACCAATAAAAGCTGTGAGTGGACGAAAATAAATAAGTTCATTAAACACATTTATAAGACATTTATGCCCTCCAATAAAAACGTATGCATGCCACGAAAACCAGTAACCAAAACCATTGTTCAATCAAGCCATTAGGGCCTTAGCCCAAAAACCGTAACTCAAAACCAAGTGTGGGAACTCAGCCCAAAACTGTGGAATACCACATCCAGACATACAAAACTATGTGGGCCACCGCCCAAAGCCATAAACATAAATCCATAAATCCAAAACCATTTAGGGTCCCCGACCCGAAATACCATTTCAATAACAAATAATCCATTTTTACCACATAAATACAAATCCAACTGAAAAGCCATTTCATAGATTCATTAATCCATATTTACCATTACCACCTTCAGCATCCCAGATGCTTAGCGTCCCAGATGCTTGACATCCCAGACGTCATATCTCACGGTATAATAAGCGACGCGTGCTGCCCGGGGTCTCTCCCGGTCCATATCTCTGACATCCCAGATGTCTGACGTCCCAGATGTCTGACGTCCCAGACGTCTAATCATAGAAATCCTGCTCCTGAGTCACTATACGGTATGGTAGCTCCGTACAATGACCCTTCGCAGGCAATGCACCGTGACTTCCCCAGTGTCCCAGCCATCTGGAGGAGACCATCATATATCCTTGTATCCAGATGGTATATGGAAAACAATTTTATTAAATCATTTCACAACATTACAATGGGCCCTTGCCCTCCATAAAACATCACAATTCCATTTAGGGTCCCTGACCCGAAATCACATTTATTAAACATAAGGTCACAGACCCGAAATCACCTTTATTACCCAACAGGGCCTCATGCCCGATTTTATAAACCACTGGGCCCACGGCCCGATTTGTAAGCCACTGGGCCCATGACCCTAATTCCTAAATCAATTGGGCCCCTGGCCCTATAATATAACTCAAATGGGTCTTAGCCCGATTTCGTAAATAATTGGCCCCTGTCCCGATTTCATAAAGTAATTGGGCCCCCGGCCCGATTACGTAACTCAAATGGACTCCAAGTCCGAGGTTTCCAAAATAATTGGGCCTCAAGCCCGAGTTTATCTTTCCAATTTCAAAACCATTTCATCATATTATATCCAAGTCATAAGTATGGAAAATCCGTGCAAAACTGGAAAACCTCGATTTACGTGCAAGCACGTAAATTGCCTCGAAATACGTGAAACCGTATAATTTACCAATATCCAAATCAACATCATACAATCACAATCATAATCCATATAAAACAGTTAAGCATGCATAGAATTTATAAAACCAAAGTCCACTCATAGACCGTTTAACGATACGCCTCGATACGCGTGCCATAGGCCTTCCCAGTTAAGCATGTCATAATCCTATTAAAGTCCCGTAATTTTCCCGAATTTTTAACTATTTTTAAACTCGATTGAAAATCTTCGGACGTCCCGAACAATATCGAAACGATGCCCGATCGACACGAAACCAATCCCAAAATGTTCGTTACATTGAATATATTAAAAGTCATGTTGGAAGTTTCCCCAAAATACCCTCCACGCGCCATCACACGCCGCCCAAAGGGGCTGCGCGTGAAGCCCACGCGCGGTGAACAGTGTCATCGTCTACCTCTGCGAACCGGGTTCATAGTTCAGCCGAACCGGCGGCCGGTTCTCAGTCAATCCTCAACCATTTTCAGTTATGTTTGTTCCTACGTCTTAGTCTTATTATTTCCAGTTGATTCAAGGTTTAAAAACTAAGAAACAAACTCGTTTCATTACCTGTTCGTGGAGGAGTACAGACTGGCCACCTGCAACCGTTTTCTGTCACCAATTCTGACCGTCCTATTACTCGAAAACAAGACATACTTTCTCATTAGATTACCAGAAAGTCATTTTACTTAATGGAATTGACTAACCAGTCCTAAAGCCCGTGTTTGAAAATTCAAACTTTACCTCCTCTGTTTTTCGGTTATTCTTCCGCCGTGTCCACTGCCGACTCCCGTCGTGTCTCAGTCCTGCAAGACAAGCCCTTGCACGAACGTGTGGAGGTAAGTATGGTTGTGATATTGTGTTCGTGTGTGTTGGTCAAGAGGTCAAACCGTGGGTGTGTATGTGGACGAGTTTTGTACGGTGGTCACACCACCGCCGCCCACGGTGGTCACACCACCACACGCGATTCAACTCCTCTCAGTCTCCCTGTGTTCGTACACGGTTCCAAGAACAGAGAAGGGGTTGTGTGTGTATGTGTTTCGGGTGGGAAAAATGACAGAGTGAGATAGATGAGTGTGATCAGAGATAAAGGAAAGAAAGAGATAAGATCAATGGCCCAGATTTGATCTTGATAAGGAAGTGGACGGCTGAGATTAAAAGAAGGGATTAATTACATTTTAAATCATTAATGGAAACATGATCCAGATTTAGGGCCTCAAATCAAGGGATGAGTGACACGTGTCACTCATCCAAGGATCCAGATTCAACAGTCACTATTTATTATTTTATTATTATTTTAATCGAAGCCTCGGTTCGTTAATTCGTTCCCGTGACCGTAACTTCGTCGTCGAAACTCCGATTTCGGCATGTCGCCTGTCATTGGATTCGTATCGACGAGACCTATGTAACGGTCTTTGGCCCTCGTCCATCGGACCTCCCGGTCAAAAAGTCAACATTTGGCCCCTTTTCCGCCAAATTACCAAAATTCCCCTCAACTTCCGATCGTCATAACTTTCTCCTCGAGTGTCAGAATCGAACGTGCCACCTGTCTATGAACTCGTGACCGCGCGATCAAACAGTCAACATTTTGCCCACAACAAGGGGCAAAACGGTCATTTTGCACATCTTGTCCGATTTCGCACTACTAATCACCGATCAACCTTACTAATCAAGATTAGTCACTAATCTAATCCCGGAATTCGGGACGGGTCGTTACAGTTTTTCACTGGTTTTCATAATGGTGATGTGTTGCGGATATTTAGGGCTTTCGGATGGAAATATGTTTTTCCCCGGAGTGCACCCTGGAGATAACGCTCGCCTTCGGGATGGAAGTGTTTACCACGAAGAGGCCACGTAGCATGGTCTGTTGTCGTGCAGCCGAGGGAGGCTCGACTCAGACCAGAGATGTGCTGGATTATATGTAGATCAGTAAGTGATGTGTTCACGATGATCTGGATTGTCGGCTGGTGAGGTTTTCACAGCGACGGATGCTCAGATTTTGAGCGGCCCTTAAGCCTATATGATTTGCACGCGTAGTAGGGATAAACGTGACTATATGCAACTGAATATGGAAATAAGTCCCGTGGTATTTTGGAAATTGATTTTGAGGAAACCGTGGTTTTAAGGAAAATGATTTTAAGGAAAACGTGGTTTTATGGAAAGTTGAAATGATTTTGATGAACATGAGTTTTAGGGAAAATGTGGACATGGAATTTAGAAAAATGTTTTCATTTTATCGGTCCACTGATAATACTTGATTGATTTCATACTATTACTCATTTTTTATGATATCCATGCATGTTTGTGAAAACTGGATATTTAGGGCTTTCGAATGGAAATATGTTTTTCAACGCAACTGTTTTTCACTGGTTTTCATAATGGTGATGTGTTGCGGATATTTAGGGCTTTCGGATGGAAATATGTTTTTCCCCGGAGTGCACCCTAGAGATAACGCTCGCCTTCGGGATGGAAGTGTTTACCCCAGAGAGGGCACGTAGCAGGGTCTGTTGTCGTGCAGTCGAGGGAGGCTCGACTCAGACTAGAGGTGCTGGATTATATGGAGATCGGTCAGTGATGTGTTCACGATAATCTAGATTGTTGGCTGGTGAGGTATTCCCAGCGACAGATGCTCGGATTTTGAGTGGTCCTTGAGCCTATTTGATTTGCACGCGTTGCAGGGATAAACGTGACTATATGAGATTGGATATGGAAATAAGTCCCGTGGTTTTAATTGAGTTTTGTGATCTATAAACATTTGTGCCCAAATATATTTTTACTCATGATTTATGATATGCATGCATGTTTGTGAAAACTGGAGGGTATGATTGATTTTTCCTCAAATGTAATTATCAATGTTTATTTTTGTCCACTCACACCTTTGATGTTTTATTTACCCTCCAGACCAGTCTACAGGTATAGGGGCTAGAAACGAGGCAAAGGATTAAGTAGATCGTTGCGCACTCAGACACCGTATAGAGTAGGAGTTTGATCCCTACTTGTAATATTACCTATGCTCTGTGAATCTGTTGACTAGTCAAACTTGTAATGTCAACGATCCTGTAAAACTTAACTATCCCTTGTCTGACAATGTCTGGCGTTTGTTGCGTTGTATTTGTATATATGTTTGGTTACTTTTGGCACTTTAGAGTTATTGTCAGACGGGAGTAGGATCCATCACCACTATCGAGTGATAATCGGGATGGGTCTTGTCATTTAGGAAAATGGGTGGAAAGAAGGAAGAAAAAGGATGAAAAAATAGGAGGGAATGGAGGTGAATCATCCACGCTGGTCTAGCTGGACATGCCAAACTAGAGGACCTGTTCGAACCGGCCTGTCGCGAGGAAGAAGAAGCCTGTTCATAGGCGCGTGAAGCCCACGCGCAGGGCCTTCAAGTGGTGCGTGGTGGCGCGTGGGAGAGGTTTTGGGGATGGTTCCAACATGTGAAATCATCTATTTGTTGTAAAGAACATTTTGGGACTGGTTTCGAGTCGATCGGACATCGTCTCGATATAGTTTGGGGTGTCCAAAGGTTTAGGATCGCGTTTAAAAATAGGTAAAAATTTGAGAAAATTATAGGGCTTTATCGAGAGGTTAATGAGGTTATTAGTAACCCTTTAAAGTGATTTGGATAGGTTTGGGAGTCCCAGTGATGTTGATTGACCAGGGAAGGCGTACTGTGCGCGTATTAAAGCGGCAGCTCGGACGGTCTGTGAGTGGACTTTCTTTTATGAATCGATACATGCATAAATGTTTTATAGGTATTTTAATACATGTTTTTTTTTGTGCCTTGAGTGCATTTTGTGTGTGTGTTTACGTATTGACACGTATTTCGAGGTTTTCTGTTTTAATCCTGCTTATATGCGTTTATGGTTTCAGTTTTAAATGAAATGGTTTTGAAAGGTAAAATGACCCATTTGGTCTTGGTTTTGACTCGGGCATGTGACCCTATTGATGACCTACGAGTCTGAGTCATTGTCACGACGGGTGCTGTGTGCATGGCGACGGACGACATGACGTTCGCCTCCGAACTAGGGATGTGTTCCCTCCAAAGAGGTCACGATGCACGTTTCGTTGTCGAGTAGCCACTGGAGGCTCGACTTCGGGGTGCTGATGGTATTGGAAATCAATCGACGATGCGTGCACCATGATCTAGAGGTGGTCGCGGTAGTGATATGTTCACGATAACATAAAAGGATTGAGAGCGGTCCTGGACAGATGGTTGCATGCATCACCATGATCGGGATCGTGACTGACCCTAAGTTATCGGGCTTGATGCTCAGTTGATTGATAGTTCGGGCTAGAGGCCCAGTTGAGTCATGAATTTGGGCTTGAGGCCTAGTTGACTTGTGGTATCGGGCATGAGTCCCATTGTAATTGTCCATACTAGTATGTATATACCCTCCTTATGAGCGGTTTGGTCTCCTCCAGACGTCGTTGATCCTGGATTGTCACGATCCACTGCGTGGCATGAGTGACTCCAAGAGGGAGCACATTCCAGGAGTGAGAGATATGGTATAGTCTCGAACTGGGTCTGCAGATCGTCCTTCAGAAGACGTAGATCCTGGATTTTGGACAAGCCTCCCAGACGTCGTAGATCCTGGGGTTAGACTAGGAGTGAGACCTTGAGTAGTGTGCACACATAGTGATATATCGTGACAGGTTATTGATTGGGCACATGAGGTGCCGAGGATGGGGTTTACATATATATGGTTGTACGAGGTTTTACGGAGATGGTTTTGGGTTAAGACCCACGTGTGTCGGATTTGGACTGAGGTCCCAGGTACTTTGATTAGATTTTGGGTCAAGGCCCCGTGTTCTATGTTTGAGAAATAGTTTTTGAATGCATGCATGTTTTTAGTGAAGGGCATAAATGTCTTTTGATGATTTTTTTTTTTATAAAATTATTGTTTTGTCCACTCACAGTTTTTCGTGTTTTTAATGCCCTTCAAGTTGACAGCGGATGCGAGTTGAAGAAAAGACCGAGACATCACATTCCTCCTCCGAATCCTGGCGCTCTCTAGTAGTCTCGGTTGGGCTAAGGACGGAATTATCCCTAATCTGTCAGACGAGAGCACGCACGTCCCATGTTAATCCTGGGAGATTTGGGACGGGTCCTGTCACTCTTCACCCTCACGGTTTTGTTTTCAAGGGCTCACGGTGCAACTTCCAAAGGGGTCACCTATTATGAAATTGCACCAATCTTAACTCGCTTAACTTTGGAGTTGCAATCGAACCCAATGCCACTGAGCTCACAAAAGGTCTCGTGCTAGATAGGTGTGTGCCTACACCTTTAAGGCACACCACCATTCCCTTCCCAGACCATTCCCCTCGCAGGAATATAGGATCGTTCACCGTTTCCTCTAGGACACGGATCTTACACTAAGGTTCCTAGATGATCTCAGTGTCCAACTTCTCATCTGGGCGGTCTATTACAGTCACAGGGGCTCCAGGAAAATGATAGGGAGCTTGGTTTCAAACTTCCTCATCAAACTAATCCAACAACTCGTTGACCTGAAACAACCTTCACGGGTCCATTCTGTTCCTCTCCTTCTTACGCCACGACCGCCCTCTTCATTTTCCGCACTTCTCTTCTCTCTGATCTCACTTTTTTCTCTTCTTTCCTCTCTGCTTCTCCCATCATTTCTTCCCCGTTTTTCACTTCCAGCCGTGTGCACCCAAAACACACACTCACAAAGCACTTATACCAAGTATACACACAACACAAGGATGGTGGCACCATACCCAACCTGATAAGGGACATTTGTCCCCACTTAATTGGCCACAAGAAAAATCTCAAAAGAAAATTACCAAAATATCCTTTCACATAAAATTACTAAAATTCCCCTAGGAAACTTAAACTAAGAACGAACTCAACCGAACTTTGTTTCTAGCAAGCCGCCTATCAACGAACTCGGGAGATCGAGACCTTTCTAACGGTGTTTTCGAATTCGCCAAAAATCCGCCCGGTCGAAAAGTCAAATTTTTTACTTTGACAAAAGAAAAATCAACCTTTGACTTAGGGGCAAAAAGGCCAATTTCGTCTGATCTTTCCGCAATTTCGGCATGCCGCCTAGCTACGGATTCAAGATCTCGAGACCATCATAATGATTTTTTTTTTTAACCCTCAAGCGACTTTACAATCTAAAAGTCAACATTTCAACTTTTCCAAGGGTAAAATCGTCAGTTTAGCTTAAATTTTCCTATTTGTCCTTTATTCGAGATCCGGGTCGTTACATTATGGACAACTAGGTATACAAAATTACTTATATATATATATATATATATATATATATATATATATATATGAAGTCTCAAGGGTTGCGAGCCCTAACTACATCCTACAACCTTTGGTTTAGAGAGCGAGAAGATGGGTAAAGATCTTTTAGAGATCTGAAAAAATCCACATAATGACGATCGATGTAAGTAAATTTTATCTTGCCCGGATACATTGGTCATATTGAAAATGAGAGAATAATTCAAATCAATTTTGGATAATTGGATCTAATTGAACGTCGTGATACAATAATCTTGATAGTGTGGATCTTTAAAGATCTCTAGAGGATCCTAGTCCCGAGAGAATTGGGTGGTGTCTGGGTCTAATATGACTCCACCCATTTAAAAGCACAGAACAAACCTGCAAATGTTCATCTCCAAAATTGACTGTGTTCGACCAAAAAAAGAAATCGACTATCTTTCCTTTTATTTTATTTCTATGTATTCTAATTACAGATGTTGCAGCCAAATTCAACTTTGATATCAAACTTGAATAATCTTGGATTAAAAATAAGGGCCAGACGTAAATATAAGGCTTATTACTCACTTTTCTCCCATACCCGGACATTAAATATCACTTTGCTCCCCAAAACGAATTTAGTTCCAATGTTCAGCCACAACTGCACATTTAGTTACACCGTTGCTCCATCTGTTACGCTTTGTTAGTAACGACGTCAATGTTGCCACATGTTAATCTCTAATTGGTTGTTTAATTATTTAAAAAAATATTAAAACTAAATATTACAAAAACAAAAATTGAGGAAGAAGATGAACTGGGTTTCATTGTTTATCTTTCTTCTTGCTTTAATCTTCTCCTTCTCTCTCTCATGCCATTGAGGCTTCAAAATTTAGGAAAAATCCCAAAAATTCACACAACATGAAAATGAGGCCAAGCCTGTTCCATCACCCAAGTTATCCAGAAAAAACCCAAGAAAAAAGCCATAGAGAGAAGCTTCAATGGCGTAAGAGAAAGAGAGAGAAGGATAACCATATAACCGGTTCAATCCCCGCCGAACTTGAGCGGCTCCGGAAGCTTCAAACACCCGATCTGTCCAGCAACTTGTTCGACGGTGAAATCCCCACCTCTCTCCCGCCTCAAAAGCCTACATTACCTATGAGTTAAATAAGATGTCAACAAATTTTTGAATTTTATTTTAGTAGCTGGGTAGTCATAATGGTTGTTGTTTGTGTTGCAAGAAGGCGCCTAAACAATAACAATCTCTCAGGGGAAATCCCTTACTCTTTTGTTAACCTCACTCAGCTGGCCTTTCTGTAATTTTCCTCAAAATTTGACATTTTTATCATTAATTAACACTATCTGTTCAAGTTGAAATATGATGTTCTTGTGGATTTTTTGTTTGTTTGTTTAGGGACATGTCTTATAATAATTTGAGTGGTCCAGTCCCCAAGTTTCATGCTAAAACAGTCAAGTAAGTTTTCACTTTTTTTTTCCGTCTTCAATGAAGTGGATGAGTAACTAAGACATGAATTGACAGTGTTCTGGGAAATCCAATAATATGTGCTGAGCAAGACTGCTCCGGAACCGTGAGGACGCCACTCTCTCCTCTCTTGAACAATTAACAAAGTAATTACAGTTACTTCTTGTTGATGCTTTCTAATCCCGTTCAAATTTGAATTTCGTATCTCACTTTTTTTGAAGGCTAATAATGGACTTGTTTTTATATCATTTGCGTTGGGGTTCTATTTTAAATTTCAAAATCTACTTTTTTCTATGGATTTTTTTTTTCTGCGTTTTTCGGGAGAACTTGGGTGATGGAACCTACTCGGCCTTTTCTGGGTTTTTCTGGAGAACTTGGATGATGGAACTTGTTTGGCCTCATCTTCAGGTTGCGTGAATTTCCGAGTTTTTTCTTAAATTTTGAAGCTTCAATGACGCGAGAGAGAGAGAGAATGAGACAATTAGGCCGGGAAGAAAGATGAACGAAGAAACCCAATTCTTTTTCTTCAATTTTTTGTTTTTCTAATATTTAGTTTTAATAATTGTTATAAATAATTAAACAATTAATTAGGAATTAACACGTGACAACATTAACACCGTTACTAACAGGGAGTAACGGATGAAGCAACGATACAACTAAATGTGCAGTTGTGACTAAACATTAAAACTAAGTGAATAATAAGCCTAAATATAATCAAGTTAACTAAAAGTCTAAAACCATGTAAATGGCTAAATGATTTGTAGATTTTTTACATTTCGCATGCTGCTGTTGAGGTTGAGGCACAAAAACATAGAAGGCCGTCCTAAAACTTTTCCTTTCAACTAAATCAATCTCCACTTAAAATTAATGTGTTACATGCATTTTAATGTCAATCTTACTCAGTGTGTCACGAGATTTTGTGGCGAATCGTGAGCACTTGTTTCGGGTGGTTTTGTTGAGGGCGCAAACACAAGTCTCGAGAAGTTCGTAATCCTCCTCCCAGCACAATAATGATGCCTTTTCAGGGTTGTCCAACAGCATCTTTGATGTCAGGTAACCAGCAATTGTCCACGTTTGGTGAAGCCGGGATTGCTTACCTATAAATCTCCCACTTTTTGTGTCATAATACTCGGGCCACTCATCCAAAGAGACCCTCTTCTCCGCCAAATCAACTGCCTTTTCTGCTAATTCTGTCCTCCCCATCTTATGCAAGCCAATGTGAACTATGATATATAACAGTTGTCAAAAATCAGAACCCTCAATTGCATTGCACGATGGTACAGTACAAAATATTAACCAACAAACAAAACAAG
Source organism: Prinsepia uniflora (assembly GCA_032719365.1). NCBI lineage: Eukaryota > Viridiplantae > Streptophyta > Magnoliopsida > Rosales > Rosaceae > Prinsepia > Prinsepia uniflora. The sequence goes on from CM064865.1 coordinate 39,599,448, forward strand.
CAAAATAAAGAGGAAAAGTCCAAAGACCCACCATTATGACATGACCATGGCCTACAAGTGGACACAATACGTGCTTAAGTGAAAAATTAAGATTTGCAAAAAATACCGTAGAGATGAGTAGTAACGAGAAGAGAACTAAGAGAGCCTCACGTATTCTTGGGGTCGCTGCCAGTTATTATTCGCCATTCTTCATACTCCAGCGCTGGGTAACAAATTTTCAGGGAAAATTTCAGCCACGAAATCATCCCATTTGGCGAAACTAAATTCTCAAATAGCCACAAGCATTACCAATAAAAAATTACAAAACTAAATACCAATAAAATAGTATATCAATTATATGAGTATGCATGTTCTATCTGGGTGGCTGCAAACATCACCAATAAAAGATTTAATTTGGAATTATCAATCCTTTTATTTTTATTATTTTTATTTTGTATTAATAATATATTTAAAATTAATAAAAATTAATATATTACTTTACGGTTCAATTTTGATTTAAAAGATTTTCAAAATAAAAATCCAAATCCAAACCAATACTAGTAGAATAGTTTGGAATCTCAAATCGTTTGACTTTTATCTAGTCTTGCATAAATTGTTTGATAAATAATAGTTTGGAACGGATTGATTAACAGTTTTAATGGATTTGTGTCCACTCTTAGGTGAAAACAAGTATTTCTTATAACTTGATATGTAATAACTTGGAAATTAAAGAAAAGTGAATTTGGAAAATTAAAAAGGGAACTAACAGTTTTGCTCCTATAATGACACGACCCATCCCAATCCCTATGGGATTTAACGCGGGATGTGACATTCTCCTGTCTCACCCACATGTGACACGAAGGGTCAGACACCCGTCTAACCCCCGTGTAACGCGTAGGCTAGACAAGGGATAACCTGAACCAACAACCCAATGGGCTTCTAGAGCTCGTCAAGGTCAGTGGTGGATTGTAATGTCTCGGTCACCGCTACAACTCACACCGCAATCGACCTGAGTGACATTAAAAACCATAAAAGCTGTGAGTAGACGAAAATAAATAATTTAATAAAACGCATTTCATAAAAGACATTTATGCCCTTCACTTAAAAAGCATGCATGCATGCATGGCTAGTTCAATCAAGTCAAATATATAAAATAAAAGAGTTTAAAAAGCTAAAGCCATGTCTTTCTTCAAATCATTAGGGCCTTAACCAAAAACCGTAAATCCAAATCATGTGGGTCACTGCCCAAATTCATTTATTAAACAAAGAAATACCATTTCATCAATCTAATAAATCCGTAATCCAAATATCGATCCTTGGCATCCCAGATGCCTAGCGTCCCAAACGCTTGACGTCCCATACGTCATATCACGGTCTAAGGCTACGCGTGCCACCTGGGGTCTCTCCGGGTCAATCTCTGACATCCCAGATGTCTGACGTCCCAGACGTCTAATCATAGGAAACCTGCTTCTGAGTCACTATACGGTCTAGTCGCTCCGTGCAATGACCCCTCGCAGAAAATGCGTCGTGACTACCCCAGTGTCCCAGACAGCTGGAGGAGACCATCCACATATCCTCATATAAGGATGGTTTATGGAAAATATTTTTATAAAACCATTTCAAAACCTTTCAAAGGGGCCATGTGCGTAATTTTCATAAAACCATCATAAATCCAGAAATCCAATTTCTCAAATCCAAATCCACTTAGGGTCTCCGAACCTGAAATCACATTTTATAAACCAAAAATGGGACCCATGCCCAATATCATAACCAACTGGGCCTCAAGCCTGATCATGTAAATCAAATGGGCCTCCCGCCCGATATCTCATTAATTCAAATGGACTTCAAGTCCAATAGTTTCCAAATCAAAGGGGTCTCATGCCCGATTCCATATTTTCAAATCCAAAACCATTCCATTAAACCATCATAAAAATAGCAACACGTATAAACACAGTATAAAACCATAAACCTCCAAATACGTGCAAATACGTAAATCATAAATACCGCAACCACAATCATAGAAATCACATATATGAAACATATAAAATAGTTATGCATGCATTATATTTTGAAAGCAATTGTCCACTCAAAGACCGTCCTAACTGCCGCCTTGATACGCATGGCAGAAGACTTCCCGAGGCTAAATTGCCATCTCTGGAACTTCCAGATCTGTCCAAAACTTACCCGAAGGTCACTAACTATCTATATAAGTCCATAGGATAAAACCCCAAAACTCCCGAAAAATTCAACGTGTCTCGGACACGTTTCCCGAGGTGAAAAACCTCAATTTAACTAACCTAATGATCTCTAATTGACCCTAAATCACTACCATTAGATCTGAATCGTCATAACCTTTAAAATGGCTCCAGTTCCACCTCGAAATACGTGCTCATGCGCCCCCTCACGCGTGGTCAACATACGGTCAATGCTGATTAACGGTCAGGTAAAAGTCAACGATTAGTCAACGATCTATCAATTTAGACGTCATCGTTGACGTCACGTCTGACAAGTGTCAAACTGACATGTCAGACCTGACAGATGATGTCATCAGATGACATCAGGCTCACGTCATTAGATAGGCCTCACCATTTGGCCCAGAAGTCCACACGCTTGTGGCTACCCGGTAGGCCCGGTCACAAAAAGCCCGACTCGGCCCGTTATGGGCTATGGGCCAGCCCAGCTCGCATGTTGACGGGCTAGACTTTGGCTTAGGGTATTCAAACCGGATAGGCCCGAGCTCGATAAAGCCAGGTAAGCCCAGCCCAACCCGCCCATGTAAACCCGACCCATAAGCCCGAATATATAAAATAATTATAAATTAAGAATTAATAGCTAGCCAAATCTTATTTTTACTATTTCAGCCCACACCCAAAACTTCAACCTAGTTTTTATAGAAGTGCATGTTTTTATATATAGCTCCACATCCCACCGTTCCATCTTTACCTAAAAGGTTACTTGGGTCATTGCAATTTGATATAGGGAATTCACCAAATTCAATCTTTTTTACCCACTTTGCTTCTTATACATTTACTACACTAAGTGATAGTTAGGAGTAGCATAACTCCACAAAGAATCTCTCAGTAGCTAGCCCTTCGGGTAACTCTTCATAGAACTTACTACAATTCAAGTAGATTTGTGATTAGTGACCACCTTACCATGTCTCGACTTTGGGGTCGAAAGGTTAAGTCAATTCTCCAAACCCAATAAGTCTCCTCCTTATCTTGTCTCAATATTCAATATTGATATTTAAGCTCAACTCACACTTTTTTAATTAGGTAGGTAGAAGTGGGCTTAGTAGGCCCGGCCCAAGTGGGCTTCGTAGGCCCGACCCATAAAGCTCGATAAAAGCCCAGCCCAAACCTAGCCAGACAAAGGGCATGGGCTTTCATATGTATGATCAAACTCGCTCGACCCGGCCCGATATTTTTTAAATTATGAACTAGGCATGGCCTGGCCCGACCAGGCCCAATGATGAGGGCTATCATCAGATGATGTAATACCGATGTCTTCTAGTCCCTGACCTCCAACTGGGTCAACCCGACTCCCTGCAACCGGGTTGCATAGACCCGCAACCCAACCCAGTTCCAAAACCTTCATTTTCAGTCCATTTTAATCCTATTTTCTTCCTATGTGATTGTCCAACCTCCCTTAATCGATCTATGGACTCAAAAAACGTGAAATCAACCCTAAAACTTACCCTTGAATCGATGAACAGTCCGACCAAGTTTTGTCCGTTCCGGCCACCTCTGCCCTTAATTCCAAGCCCTCTGAGCTCGTCTCAACCTCCAGAACCTCATCCAAACAGCCAAATCGATCAGAAGTCATCAAATCAGAACCTACCGTTTTTGAACTAAAAATTGGGCTCTCGGGTTTTTCCCCTTACCTCGTTGTTGTTGGTCCATCGTGGTCACTGTCGCGATCGACTCACCGTCCTCTTCCATTTTCATTCACGGCCAGTAGCAACAGATGAGGATTAGGGGGAGATAGTATGGGTTTGGGTTACATGGGTGTGAGGGGTTCCACGAGTTTTGGGAGAAAACAGAGAGATGAAGATGACTGATGAGGATAAGGACCCAAAATATTGGGGTTTGGGCCAATCACATGGGTGACACTTGTCACTCATCTAGTGGGTCCTCCTCGTATATTTCCCCAAGAAAATCATGCCATGTGTCGTCCTTTCTCGATTTGTGTGAATAGTGTCGTAAAACTTCCTAGACCCATAACTTTCCCATCGAACATTCGATTTCGACGTGCCGCTCTATGGAATCATAACGTCCCGATCTACGTCACGGTCATCGGGCAACGTCCATTTGACCGCTCGGGTCAAAAGTCAACTTTTTGCCCATTCCCAAGGGTAAAACGGTCATTTTACGTCGTCAGTCCGAAATCTCTTGACTAATCCCCGATTAGTCCCGCTAGACACTTTCTAGACATTTCAGGACGGGTCGTTACATATAAGGTTAAAGCTTGACCTTTTAACCTGGACACTTTCTAGACATTTCGTGAGGACCATTATGAAAGTTTTGGATTCCTGAGTGTATAAATAGGTGGTATGCGAAAATTGTAAATCGAATGGATTAGATATGCGACAAAAGAGATTAGGGGCATTTTGGTGATTTAGTATGAAGGGTTTTTCGCTAATTTTACAAAGGGAATTTTAGGGTAATCTAGAATTTTCTTCCCTCCCCTATCCCTTCTTGATTCCACCAACTTACCTAATTATATATCAGAGTGTGGGTGTGTGAGTACGGAGTTCGAGGTGGTGATGGCTGAAAAAGAAGAAAAAGAAGAAAAAGAAGAAAAAGAAAGAAAAATGAGAAATAAGAGAGAGAACTAGCCTAGGAGAAGGACGGAAGGAGAAAAGAAGAAAGAGAAGGAGAAAGGAAGAGAAATTGAGGGAAATCGATGAAAGAGAAGAAGGAAAACAGTGAAGGTAATAATGAACTCGTGAATTGATAGAACCCAACCCTAAAAACACTATTCGGGTCTTACTCCCGAAGTAGCAAATGTACCCTCGAACCATATTAGACAAAAGATACTCGTACATTCGTGAGCTCATGTCTCCGCTCCGTAATTGGCCTCGATTCCCGTGCAGCGGCCTTGAAAGATTTCAAAATTGAGGAAAAGTGTGAGTGGACAAAAAAAATAAAGGTTTTTAAAACATAGTTTTAAATCATACTAACTCCCTCCATTTTACAAAACTATGCATGCATCGAGTTTACTACTAAAACATCAATCTAGAAATACGTGCAGTAATCAGAAAACCAATAACTTTATAACCATGTCCTCGATGCCTGCAAGCTGAATCATCATATCAAATGTGCGCTACCGATAGCCTAATATCACTTGGGAGCAAATGGAACCCCAGATTTGACGTCCGAGTGTAGACCGGCTGAAGAATTAACGAAGCCCCAAGCTAGACATTTGAGTCACAGTCCTAGTCTCAGGAACTAACGGAGCCCCAAGCTCGACGTCTGAGACTACTCATTTGTTCTCGAGACTTATGGAGCATTACCTCAACATCCGAATCCGTCCAACCAATCGGCATCCCGAGGAGGGGTAACCACAGCCATCACACATCATCAAAAATATCAAAATCATCACAAATGTCGAGGAATAACATATCCATATCAACGAAAATTCAAAAGCATAATCCAATATCCCGGGTTTAAGCCCAAAGCTACAACTCAATCAAAACCTCGTAAAATAAGCCATTAAAATATTCCAAAAAATCATATAAATTTCTTATCCATCAATCCCCATCAGAATCTTATAAATATGACATAACAAGTACAAAATCATTTTCCAAACTCAACAATGAACCGGAACACAATATACTCAATTTCTCCGCAAAACGTGCAAGGTTGCAACTTTCGTAAAATCACCACAAATCCAAAAAAGAAAAACATGTAAAATTATATGTAAATCACCGTCAAGAGAAACACATCTTAAATCATAGAAATTCACATAGAAATTACATGGATAGGATTTAAGGAAAACAAAGTCCACTCACAGGCACCGTAAGCGCAACCGAGCCGTAATGCGCAATTTTATGTAAAATCCGATAATGTCATCTCTAGTCAAAAATCACTTTTAAGGGTCCCATACCATCCCAGTTGACTCATACTTTAATCCCATAATTTTTTTGGGATTTTTAAACGTATTAAAATAATGCTTAAACCTTCAAAGAGTCAAAACTATCTTGAGACGATATATGATCACCTCGAAAATTATAACGTTGGACTCGTATCGACGAATACAAAAACTTCCATGTTAAACACATTTCCAAATAACCCTACATGCGCCCATACATTCTTTATATAGTCCCTGCACGTGGGCTTCACATGTGGGGTATTGTCTACCTCTTTCAACCTTTAGTCGACCCGGTTTTCTACAAACGGGGTTGCCCGACCCGCGAGTTCAACCCGCTTCAATCATGTCATTTTTTATCCTTTTCTCACGTTCTAAACGTCTAAGACCATCTAATGATTACTGGAAAGGTTCTATGATGATTAAACAACGAAAACTCACCTTAATGCCAAGGTTCAATTCGTGAGTTTCGGCCACGACTTCACAGTTCGTTCCCACCTGGTTCCTGCATCCAAAACCACCGTTTAAGAGCCCTTCCTGATCACAAAGCCCCCAAAAAGGTAATTTGACTCTCAACATCCAGTTACAGACCTTAAAACTCATACTTAAACCAAGGATCCAAGAACAGCACCACCGGGTCCACGCTGAACTCAGTCCTCGTCCATCTATCACTATTCTTTCACGTTTTTCCTTAAATAATTCTTCTTCTCTTTCATTTTCCCTTTCCTAGAGCTCTTTATCTCACTGGTCTTCCTCCCCCTCACAGTGGGTGTATTTTCATGGCCTTTCGGCCCATGACCACCGAACCACCACTCAGCACACACACATATACACATTTAACATAGTCACACCCACATCAATATATAGTGTGGCAAGTCGGTGAGAGAAGCAAAATATCAAATGCTTCTAGAGTGTGACACTTGTCTACATTTAATAGGTTCTTAATACCAAATGACCAAAAGGCCTTTAGTGGAAAAATTACCATTTTTCCTTTCACCATTTTTGACCCATAACTCTTTCATCCAACCTCTGATTCAAGTGTCCCATCAAAAATTCAAAATTTTGACCTTTCTAAGGGTAAAATTATCTTTTTACCTGATTTGCTTTCCTAAAAAGTCCGGGTCGTTACAACCTACACCCTTAAAGAAATTTCGTCCTCAAAATTTCAAGACACTAGTTGGGTTAGACTCGGAAATTATTTAGCAGGAAATAACATTTAACACCTAGTTCTGTATATGCTAACCAATAGTAGATTTTCTGGTACACATGCAATTCCTAAGTTGTTATAACCCTATAATTACACTCTTCAAAATGAATAATCAAACAACAATAATAAGAATTAAACCCTTGATTTAACATAAGAACCACCCTACTACGTTCTTCCACCAAGGGTCGATGGTCATCTATCATATACCAGCTGACCTTGAGAACTACGCGGGTTAGAATCTAAGCCATATCCATTAGTGTCAATAACAATTAATCATCAATACCCAAAATTAATCATGGATAATCAAACAACGCTACTCATTAATACACATTAGCAATCACAATATCAGTACTACGCATAGGCTAGCTCGGGGACTGCACTCACGCACCATCTAAGCCATGTTCGGGAACTACACACACAATATCTGAACACGTAATCATCTATCACAAGACAAGATCATCATTCCAACCATATATATTATCCAATAATGTGCACAAATCTCATCCAAAATATCTCAAAGCAACTCTAGTCTTTATGTATAACCGTCTAGGAACCAAACACAGCATCGCTTAGCCATGCTAACAATTACTCAGTACCTTTAGGTATATCTGAATGTTGTTTACCTCATTTAAGCTTGGCCTCTGCCAACCAAACAAAACGAATGACTCACCCATGTTTATGTCACAATATGCAACATCACACGATGTAAATTTGTACTATAGTCATATTCATCTAACTCTCGACTGTTCCATTGTCACTCAAGGAAAAAAAGTTAGCAACTAGTTATATTTTAAATCGTGTAAGTAACCCATGGTACAAGGAAACATGTCAACTATAACTATCCTCACCGTATTTCATATCAGGAAAACCGAGGACTCATATACTCATATCTCAGCTCAACATCACAATTCGAATTCATAAGTCAAAACCTCGACTAAATTGGGCCTCATATCTCCCTCACTTCCAAATTTGTAGGCATCAGGTTAACACAACTTTCTCAAACACAATCATAATTGTTCGAGTCGTATTGAAGCACGCATCACAATGATAATAATAATCCACACATTATTTCAAACCAAGAAACAAATATGACTAAATTAACACTACCATCACAAATTCTGTACTACCAGCATAGTAATTCTATTACAACCCTATGGCTAGGACGAACTTTGTCTCACTCAAACCCCAATTCACTTTTTAGATGAAACGTTACTAAATTGAACTTTATTAGTATAGAACTTCCACCAATTCCACTAAACAATGATGTCAGGCTTGGGACTTTCAAAGGTTAGAAATGACCATTTTGCCCCTAAGAAATCAAAATGTTGACTTTTTGATCGGGATACCTTTTGAGGATTTTGGAAAGACCCTTATGTAGGTCTCGAGATCCTGAGTTCGTAGGCAAATGGTAAGCCAAAATCGAAGGTCGGATAACTTCGTTAATGATAATTTTTTCCCGAGGGCATTTTAGTCATTTTGTCAAGGTCTAGAGCTTTCTAGAAAAATCACTATTTTTCTTCATCCTTCCATTCCACTGACTTTGTGTGACTATTTATGTTTGTGTGTTTGCTACCTTAAGGGAAGGGATGAATTCGGCTAGAATGAGCCGAATAATGAACAACCTCCTCCAACCATTAAACCATGAGGGTTGAGTGAATTAGAGAGGGAAATAGATTGATAGAGTGAATCTAGGATGGGAAAGAGGAGGAAACGGTGAGAAAAAGAGGTGGAAACGTGAGCAAAACCCATGGACCCGAGAGGGTCTTCTTTGAGTCCATCATTCTAGGACATAAAATCGAGACTGAGATGCTTCAATGGCTTCCTAGAACTTGTACAACGTCGTAGAGGTAATAATCATGGACTTTGTACGTGGGGAAATCACTGGACCAGTCTTTGGACGTCATAGCCGCGGAGGTCAAACTTTGAGCTAGAAGATTGAGGTAAGGAATCTCTCTCCTGAGCTCATAGATTGATTACTGAGCTTGAGTAGTTAAGTTTCGATTCAAATAACGTGAAAAACGGACGTGAAATGCGTAATTATGAGGTAAGGAATCTCTCTCCTGAGCTCATAGATTGATTACTGAGCTTGAGTAGTTAAGTTTCGATTCAAAGAACGTGAAAAACGGACGTGAAATGCGTAATTATGAATCAGGTCAGGCGACCCAAAAACCAGCAAAATGGATGGCTCGAGCTAGACGACGATGAACAGTACTTCCGCGCATGAAGCCCATGTGCAAGGACTTTGGTCGGCGTGTGACGGCACGTGCGGAGGCTCTGGGCGGTCCGGTCAACATAAAATAATTTTCTTTTAATTTTTTGAATTTAGTTATATAATTTCTGGAATTTTTGGATACTGTTTGGGTATAGTTCTAAATAACTAGTGTGATTTTATTATTCATTATGTATTAATGAATTGTTTATTAATTGTTCTTCAAATATGGAAACTTGGTGGTTATTGAGCTAATTAAGTTTGTTGTAATGTATGTGGGAATTCCATACGAATATTGGAATAAGTATTAAATATCAAGTTTGGTAATAGTAGTCATATTTAATTAAGAACAATTATTAATTACATAACATGTGATTACGAAAGCTTTCCTTGAATACGTGTGGAGTAGGTTAATTGGTGATCCTGTTGGATTATAAATACGTAGAAGTGTTTGGAACATACTTAAGAACATGATTGTGTGACTACTAAACTAAAGAAAAAGGATATAAAATAAAATAGGAAATGTATATAGGTAATTAGTCGAAAGAGAATTGAAAATAGTTTTGGTGACTTAAGAAGTCATAGAAAAAGAAAGGAATGCAATTAGCAATTGCCACCACCTGCAGGGAAGCGGGTCGCACGAGGGCGATAATCCCGCTAGGTGAAATTAGTTTTGTCGATACTGTGAGCGTTCGAGTAAGGGTTAAAGCTAGTAACAATCTCTTATCTGACAAGAAACTGTCAGACGGGAGCATGACGAGTCCAGTTCTCACAGAAATCTAGGACGGGTCCTGTCAACTTGGTATCAGTGCTAGGACATTACATAAGTTGTTTGGAAATTTGAAGCCTCGTCTTTTATGTATTTGTTTACATATATTATAAGAAATAGAAGGATCATGTCTAAGTAAATTCTGAATATTTGTATATGAAACTTTTGAAAAAAATTATGTTGAGTATAATTGATAATTTAAAACTATGATGCTTAAAGGATAATTCGATGATATGATGTGTATATGGGTTATGAGAAGTAATTAGAGTATCACGTATGTTTTATTTGGAAATTATTATATTTTAGTTTTAGTTCTTGTGCTTTGCATTTTGACCGTATGTAACGACCCGTCCCGAATATCGGGATTTAATAATATTTAATTGTGATTTACTAATCTGGGATTAGTTGGGCGATTTCGGACGAATTGTGCAAAATGACCGTTTTGCCCCTGGGTGTGGGCAAAACGTTGACTTTTAATTCGGATGTTCAAATGGACTTTGACCGATGACCGTGACGTAGTTCGGGACGTCACGAGTTCATAGACAGGTGGCACGTTCGATTCCGACGTTCATGGTGAAAGTTATGATGTACGGAAGTTCAAGGGCGTTTTCGTAATTTGGACGATATAAGGGGAAATGTTGACTTTTTGATCGGGATGTCCGATGGCCGAGGGCCAAGGACCATTACGTAGGTATCGTCGATACGAATCCAATGACAGGCGGCACGCATCAATCGGAGTCCGTATGACCGAGTTACGGGTCAGGATGCGTGAGGGACATTTTGGTAATTTACTGCACAAGGGCAGAATGGTAATTTCACGGGTGTTTGAACGGTTACTGTAGCACCGTGGAGGGAACGTGGCCAGCGCACGGGTGGTGCGTTTATGAGCAAATTGCTGGCCTAAACTATTGTTTATGGGATTGTTGGATTGTTTATTGACGTTGGTGCGATGCAAGGCTGTGTGGACGGTGTGTTGGCCATTAAACCTTGGCTGGTGCACATGAAAATGGAAGAAAACAGGGGATGTTCCCCACACACGATCGACCACCTACACGGTCGTTTGAGGGAATTGATGGCTTGAAACAGAAGAGGAATGGGAGAGTGATTCTCTGAGATTGAGAGGTGGAAAAATGGAGTGAAAATGGTAGAGGAAGGTTCAAAAACCCGAAACTGGGTTTTGTGAAATTCAAATTCGAAATCCTAGTTTTAGGCCAGCCCAAGCCTAATTGTTGATGGATTGAGCTTTCTGGAACTTCAACGCGTCGAACCAGATCAAATGGGGCAAGCTTGGGAGCTCCTAGGGCCGTGAACGGACATGGTGGACGGCCGGAAAACTCAAGCTTGAGTTGTGACGTTTGAGGTATTGTCGAGTTCAATTAATCATGCTAATTAGTTTGTATTGGTCCTTATTAACTTCTTGTGAAGTTAATTTGATAATGGTTAAGGATTGGAGGAGTTTTGGTGATCGACCCGTTTTGGGTGATCACGGGTTGTCGACACGTTTGATCGATGGTTGATGCTAATCATGGTCACAGAACTGAAATTGGTGGATTGATGATTGTTGTAGGATCAAGAACGGATTGAATTGATATCGAATTGGGGGTGATTGAACCGGATCCTATCGCGGGCTTTCCAACCCGTTTACCAGACAAACGGGTGAAGAAGGAACACTGTAGCAGTCACTGTAGCAGGCGCGTGGCTTTCACGCGCAGCCACTCACGGCGGCGCGTGACGGCGCGTGGACACGAATATCGAGGTGAGGTCAACATGACTTTTATCCTATGCAATGTAACGAACATTTTGGGATTGGTTTCGTGTCGATCGGACACCGTCTCGATATTGTTCGGGATGTCCGAAGGTTTTAAATCGAGTTTAAAAATACTTAAAAATTCGGGAAAATTACGGGACTTGAATAGGATGTTAATGATGAGGTTAGTAATCCTCTAATGTGATTTGGACAGGATTGGGAGTCCCGGTGATAGTGGTGTAGCCCGGGAAGGCCTATGGCACGCGTATCGAGGCGCTCGGTTAAACGGTCTGTGAGTGGACATTGGTTTCATAAATTCGATGCATGCATAACTGTTTTATGATTGTTATAATTATGATTAAATGATTTACTTTGGATATCGGTGAATTTAAAATGATTTCACGTATTTCGAGGTGAATTACGTATTTGCACGTAAACCGAGGTTTTCTGGATTTGCACCGATTTCCATAAATATGATTGGATATGATTTCATGAAACGGTTACGAACTTAAATAATGTGAAATCGGGCCAGGGGCCCAGTTGAACTATGAAATCGGGCCAGGGGCCCAGTTAACATGTGGATCGGGCCAGGGGCCCAGTTAACTTGTGAAATCGGGCCAGGGGCCCAGTTGATTTCTACACGTGATTGCGGGTCGGGGACCCTAAAATGGAATTGAATAAATGTTTCCTGGTTTACATTTTATATATGTTCACATGCTGGAATCTATAAATGGTTTTGATGATATTTCGGTCATGGCACGTTTCACGGTATTTGGGCATGAGACCCGTTTGATGAAACGTAACGATCAGTTCGGATTTTACCTATGTATACCTATATGTTTTGCATGTGGATATCAATAAAATGTATTTAGTACTGCACTGTATAGATCCTTCCAAATTATATTGTCTCCTCCGGCGAGGTACCCCGGAGAGGTCACGGGCGTCTAGTACGTCCAGCGTCTATGACGCTAAGCATCAGGTGATGCTGTACCCGAACGGGGTTCGGGGATTTAACTCGGAAAATTGAGACCCGAGTGGCACGCGTAGCCTTGTGATTGTGACCTTATTGACGTCAGGGACGTCAGACATCAGGGATGTCGGATTGGAGTGTATAGTGCAGTGGCTAAAATAATGGTTATGGTTTATATTATATGCCTTATGGTTCATATTACTGGATTTATGAAATAACTCTTGGATTTACTTTTGGAAATTGAAACTATGCTTTGGTTTCCGGGCTAAGGCCCTAATGGTTATTTCTAAATAAATATGGGATTGTTGGTTTTGGTGCATGCATATGATTTTTACTGAGGGGCATAAATGTCTTATAAATGTTTTAAACAGACTTGTTTATTTTCGTCCACTCACAGCTTTTGTTTTCAATGCCCTTCAGGTTGATTCCGGATACGACTGCAGCAGAGACTTGAGCATCGCACACGTCCTCCATCGATCCTTACGCACTCTGGAGGCCGTTTGGGCAATGGCAATCGGTTATCCCTTGTCTGGCGCCTCTTGTCAGACGGGAGCACGTCACATTCCATGGTAATCCCGGGGGGATTGGGATGGGTCGTGTCAAGTGGTATCAGAGCAGGTTTTGCTCTTTTGTGCGCGAAGGACGAGGGTGTGATGTCTCTTTGGGCTGCTGTTCCGTTGTCAACCTGATAGATAGTTTTGGGTTTGTATGGTGGATTGGGTGTATTTGGCCCGATACGCCGTGCCTAGATGCGATTCAACCCAAGTGGGGTTGAATACGATTAACTGGTAATGCGGGACCGTCGGTTCGGTCACGTGATGATGGATTGTTGTGCTACTGGGCACAACTGGGTTCAGGGAACCCCATTTGAATAATGTTATGGAAGTACGAAACTCAGTTGAGTATTGGTCTAAGTTTTGGACCCTGGTAGTGTTGGCTAGTATACGGGGTGTTGGTGCATCGGAGTTAGCCGATGACCTTCGTGGTGGAACCCACGATGAAACCCACGTTGGATTGACGATTGGATTGGATTGGACGTCTATATGATGTCAGGACCGCGGGGTCGGTCAGGTTGTGGATTTTACTGCAAAAGGCAGTTGGGTTCGGTGGAACCCTAGGGTGTGATTTTGGAACCCTAATTTATAATTGATGGGCAGGAAAAGTGAACTTTATTTAAGGACTTGTGCTGCGACGTGCGGCTGAGGTCGTGGATGACCATGTGGATGACTCTAGTGAGTCTTATGGGTTTCGATCCACGGATGCGGTTATGAGATAACATATGGAATCCCGTGTCGGATCGAATATTAGTGTGATGCGTGGATACGGATCTTGACAACGATGACTGTTGGTCGACAGTTGTGTCGAGATGACTGACTATCGAGGGTATTTTGTGTGGCTTTCACACTTGAGGATCAGGGGATGTTCAGGGAACGTCCATTATCCTGATGTGCCAGTGGTCAAATTGGAGGTACCCATAGTCGTGGGGTACGAGTGGTGTTACGGGATCGTCGTTCGTAATGAACAGGAGATCCAGGGTAACAACTTTGCACACTGTGTGCTAGCATGGATGTTCGTGTGCTAGCATGGGTGTTCGTGTGCTATGTATGGATGTTGGTATGGTGATACCTATATGCCAATACTAGTATGGATGCCTGTGTGTTGATACTGGTATTGATGATGGTGCGTTGGTTCTGGTACTAGCGCTGGTGCAGGTGACAGTAATTGTGATGACGATGAGCCACCAGTTGGGGTGTGACTCTGTCATGATGAAGAGATGATTGGTATCTGCGACTCAGTGGTGGTTGAGTCTTGGACTGGATGGGATCCAGTGGAGGTTGTGTCGTGTTGGGATAAGTCCTAACAGATATACGATGACTTGTGATGAACGGATAAAAACGTATGATTGAAGAATTGGGGAATCTTGGGATGCTGTCCCCTAGGTCATGTGTATCAGTGGATTGGGGGAGTTGTTGTCGACTCCGAGATTGGTATGATGGTATACTTCTTATATCCCCAGGTAGTACAAGGAAATTATTGAAATTGGAAAAAGTCGGGGAAAACCATTCGTGGTATTGATGTGTGATTTTGTGATTGTGGATCACTTGGAACCTGAGGATTGAACCTGTTTAGGTTGGGATGTGAGACGGAGGCTGTATGGTATGCACATTCAGGCAAAATTGGAGATATCCCGCTCGGAATCGGGGTGTGTGCATACATGATTATTGGCGGACGTGAGGTCCGAGTGATGATTGATTTTGGATTTGGTGGTGAAATGCGAGGTCATCTTTCCACCAAGGGAAATTTGGCGAATGATTCATTGAGGGTGAAGGACCCTACGATCAGCTTTCAGATGGATTGTTAGCTATGTGAGCATGTGTGGATCCTAGGTGGATCTGATTTGTGATGTTGTCGACTTTGGTCGATGTGACGATCTAGGATCGTGATGGGTGACGTAGCGATGGATAAGGATTGTGATCTTGATGATCCAGATGGGTGGAGAGTTTATCACTCTTACCTTGGTATGTGAGTCGTAGATGACGGGACTGAACTTCTTTTCGGAGTGAAGTCCATATGGCTTGTCACTCGGTTGAGTAGGTTTCCGATGTGGTCGGATTTTGTCAACCTTTGACATGTGAATATTGGGATTGGCATCCCTATGAAGTCAATCAAGTGTTTTGAGCTGGCAACCGATAGGTTCGGTTATGTTACGTCTTGATGGACGTAAGCGAGATTTTGGGTTTTGGAATCGAATTTCTGGGTGACGATTCAGGATTCGATTGCGAAGCTCGAAAATGGATTACTGGATTTGGGTGCGGAATGGTTATTCCAATGCTAGCTTACGGAATAATGATTTCGGATTCGGATTTGGAAATGGGTTAAAAATATGATGTTGGGTTCGAATTCGGGATTTCTTACGAAATTGCGAATTCGGATTCGGAATTGGAACTAGATGACGGGTGGAGTTCGTTTTGTCTCATGTCGGTTTGGGCAAATGTACTCCATTACTAGAACGTGTTTGGCTATGACCTGGGTGGCTATAGTCAGATTGATGGATTGAGGTACGTACAGGGTACGTTGTACGATGATTGATACTGGTTAGGCTGAGTGGTGCCTAATGGCGGTACATGGGATGTACCAGTGGTGTGTAACTAATGTGTTGGTAATCAGATTGGTTCTGATATCATTTGTTTGGCTGTATTGTGGACTGGACATTGGATACTGTGCGCTGGGCAAAGTGATTTTGTCAGGGTTCAGTGATTGTATGAGCAGGTGCTCTTGGCCACGGTTGGCTAGTGGAACCCGGTATTGATATGTGTGTTCACTGCTTGGCTGGTATTCAATGTGTTCCAGTTACACCACTTGATGGAGTAAGTTGACGGTGTACGTACACTCAGGATGAGTGAATTGGTGGTTTGAGTAACCACGAGTAGCCTTGTGTGATTTTATCACACCGTGATTTCCCAGCGTTTTGGTTCGATGAGGGAGTCGGCGATTATGGACATTGAGATTATTTTGTGTCGCAGGATTGGGCTTGCCCTGCGAATTGAGATCATGTGGTTGATCTTATGCTACATCAAGAGTGATGTAGTGCGTGGCGTTGTCACTAACTGGCTGATGGTTGGGGCTTTATCAGGGTGGTAAAGTTTTGTGATGACAGTTTGACTGGTGGTGTCAGCGTGGACTGACAAATGAGATTTGGTGACTCCCAACGGGAGCAAATGTAAGGATTTATTGGCAATGGAAGGGAACCATCTAGCTGAAGGAGTCAGCTAAATGGTTAGGCGATTTTATCGCGGATCAGGTGATCATTTCCACTCGAGGTGGTCGAGTGTTGTTGCTATTATGACGTATGACGGTGATGGGATGTCTGGGTACAAACGAGGCTGGTGTTGTCCCAGTATGTGGGTGTACAAGTGTGCACAGATGTGTGGTCGAATTGTTTTCCACAAGGTGGTTGTGGAATAAGATTGTTGGTAATTTCGAGGACGAAATTCTTTAAGGAGGGAAGGTTGTAACGACCCGTCCCGAATATCGGGATTTAATAATATTTAATTGTGATTTACTAATCTGGGATTAGTTGGGCGATTTCGGACGAATTGTGCAAAATGACCGTTTTGCCCCTGGGTGTGGGCAAAACGTTGACTTTTAATTCGGATGTTCAAATGGACTTTGACCGATGACCGTGACGTAGTTTGGGACGTCACGAGTTCATAGACAGGTGGCACGTTCGATTCCGACGTTCGTGGTGAAAGTTATGATGTACGGAAGTTCAAGGGCGTTTTCGTAATTTGGACGATATAAGGGGAAATGTTGACTTTTTGATCGGGATGTCCGATGGCCGAGGGCCAAGGACCATTACGTAGGTATCGTCGATACGAATCCAATGACAGGCGGCACGCATCAATCGGAGTCCGTATGACCGAGTTACGGGTCAGGATGCGTGAGGGACATTTTGGTAATTTACTGCACAAGGGCAGAATGGTAATTTCACGGGTGTTTGAACGGTTACTGTAGCACCGTGGAGGGAACGTGGCCAGCGCACGGGTGGTGCGTTTATGAGCAAATTGCTGGCCTAAACTATTGTTTATGGGATTGTTGGATTGTTTATTGACGTTGGTGCGATGCAAGGCTGTGTGGACGGTGTGTTGGCCATTAAACCTTGGCTGGTGCACATGAAAATGGAAGAAAACAGGGGATGTTCCCCACACACGATCGACCACCTACACGGTCGTTTGAGGGAATTGATGGCTTGAAACAGAAGAGGAATGGGAGAGTGATTCTCTGAGATTGAGAGGTGGAAAAATGGAGTGAAAATGGTAGAGGAAGGTTCAAAAACCCGAAACTGGGTTTTGTGAAATTCAAATTCGAAATCCTAGTTTTAGGCCAGCCCAAGCCTAATTGTTGATGGATTGAGCTTTCTGGAACTTCAACGCGTCGAACCAGATCAAATGGGGCAAGCTTGGGAGCTCCTAGGGCCGTGAACGGACATGGTGGACGGCCGGAAAACTCAAGCTTGAGTTGTGACGTTTGAGGTATTGTCGAGTTCAATTAATCATGCTAATTAGTTTGTATTGGTCCTTATTAACTTCCTGTGAAGTTAATTTGATAATGGTTAAGGATTGGAGGAGTTTTGGTGATCGACCCGTTTTGGGTGATCACGGGTTGTCGACACGTTTGATCGATGGTTGATGCTAATCATGGTCACAGAACTGAAATTGGTGGATTGATGATTGTTGTAGGATCAAGAACGGATTGAATTGATATCGAATTGGGGGTGATTGAACCGGATCCTATCGCGGGCTTTCCAACCCGTTTACCAGACAAACGGGTGAAGAAGGAACACTGTAGCAGTCACTGTAGCAGGCGCGTGGCTTTCACGCGCAGCCACTCACGGCGGCGCGTGACGGCGCGTGGACACGAATATCGAGGTGAGGTCAACATGACTTTTATCCTATGCAATGTAACGAACATTTTGGGATTGGTTTCGTGTCGATCGGACACCGTCTCGATATTGTTCGGGATGTCCGAAGGTTTTAAATCGAGTTTAAAAATACTTAAAAATTTGGGAAAATTACGGGACTTGAATAGGATGTTAATGATGAGGTTAGTAATCCTCTAATGTGATTTGGACAGGATTGGGAGTCCCGGTGATAGTGGTGTAGCCCGGGAAGGCCTATGGCACGCGTATCGAGGCGCTCGATTAAACGGTCTGTGAGTGGACATTGGTTTCATAAATTCGATGCATGCATAACTGTTTTATGATTGTTATAATTATGATTAAATGATTTACTTTGGATATCGGTGAATTTAAAATGATTTCACGTATTTCGAGGTGAATTACGTATTTGCATGTAAACCGAGGTTTTCTGGATTTGCACCGATTTCCATAAATATGATTGGATATGATTTCATGAAACGGTTACGAACTTAAATAATGTGAAATCGGGCCAGGGGCCCAATTGAACTATGAAATCGGGCCAGGGGCCCAGTTAACATGTGGATCGGGCCAGGGGCCCAGTTAACTTGTGAAATCGGGCCAGGGGCCCAGTTGATTTCTACACGTGATTGCGGGTCGGGGACCCTAAAATGGAATTGAATAAATGTTTCCTGGTTTACATTTTATATATGTTCACATGCTGGAATCTATAAATGGTTTTGATGATATTTCGGTCATGGCACGTTTCACGGTATTTGGGCATGAGACCCGTTTGATGAAACGTAACGATCAGTTCGGATTTTACCTATGTATACCTATATGTTTTGCATGTGGATATCAATAAAATGTATTTAGTACTGCACTGTATAGATCCTTCCATATTATATTGTCTCCTCCGGCGAGGTACCCCGGAGAGGTCACGGGCGTCTAGTACGTCCAGCGTCTATGACGCTAAGCATCAGGTGATGCTGCATCAGGTGATGCTGTACCCGAACGGGGTTCGGGGATTTAACTCGGAAAATTGAGACCCGAGTGGCACGCGTAGCCTTGTGATTGTGACCTTATTGACGTCAGGGACGTCAGACATCAGGGATGTCGGATTGGAGTGTATAGTGCAGTGGCTAAAATAATGGTTATGGTTTATATTATATGCCTTATGGTTCATATCACTGGATTTATGAAATAACTCTTGGATTTACTTTTGGAAATTGAAACTATGCTTTGGTTTCCGGGCTAAGGCCCTAATGGTTATTTCTAAATAAATATGGGATTGTTGGTTTTGGTGCATGCATATGATTTTTACTGAGGGGCATAAATGTCTTATAAATGTTTTAAACAGACTTGTTTATTTTCGTCCACTCACAGCTTTTGTTTTCAATGCCCTTCAGGTTGATTCCGGATACGACTGCAGCAGAGACTTGAGCATCGCACACCTCCTCCATCGATCCTTACGCACTCTGGAGGCCGTTTGGGCAATGGCAATCGGTTATCCCTTGTCTGGCGCCTCTTGTCAGACGGGAGCACGTCACATTCCATGGTAATCCCGGGGGGATTGGGATGGGTCGTGTCACCGTATGCCTTGAGGAAATTGATTGATTGGTAATCTTGGGCATAGACTCGGAATTGGAATTGAGATGCATAAGAAATGTATAGTGGTTAATATAATGCATGTGATGAATAATTCTATGATTATGAATTGGCATATGTTCTTGGTATCATGAATAATGTTTTTAAGGGATTTTGGATTATTGGTCAATATTCGGATACTACACTCCAGGTAGCTGTGTGCGGTGGTGGGCGGTCTCAGACGTTGAGGTAATACTCCATATGTCAGGACCCGACCCTCCTCGGTCAGGACCCCACTCATCTAGCACCATATTGTTCGCTTTGGGCCTCGCCCTCACGGTTTTGTTTTCGGGAGCTCATGGTGCAACTTCCCAGGGGGTCACCCATCATGGAATTGCACCAGCCTCAACTCGCTTAACTTTGGGGTTCCAATCCCCCCCAAAGCCACTTGAGCTCCCAAAAGGCCTAGTGCTAGATAGGTGTGTGCCTACACCTTTAAGGTACACCATCATCCTCTCCCAGACCATTCCCTCTCGCAGGAATGTGGGATTGTCCACCGTTCCCTCTAGGACACGGGTCTTACAATCCACCCCCCATAGGGCCCAGCGTCCTCGCTGGCACACTTCCTGGTCGAGGTCTGGCTCTGATACCAAATTGTCAGGACCCGACCCTCCTCGGTCAGGACCCGAATCATCTAGCACCATATTGTCCGCTTTGGGCCTCGCCCTCACGGTTTTGTTTTCGGGAGCTCATGGTGCAA
Source organism: Prinsepia uniflora (assembly GCA_032719365.1). Lineage (NCBI taxonomy): Eukaryota > Viridiplantae > Streptophyta > Magnoliopsida > Rosales > Rosaceae > Prinsepia > Prinsepia uniflora. The sequence continues at coordinate 39,620,182 of CM064865.1, forward strand.
CTTCCTAGGGGGTCACCTATCATGGAATTGCACCAGCCTCAACTCACTTAACTTTGGGGTTCCAATCCCCCCCAAAGCCACTTGAACTCCCAAAAGGTAGATGGGGTGTGCCTACATTTTTAAGGCACACCACCATCCTCTCCCAGACCATTCCCCCTCGTAGGAATGTGGGATTGTTCACCATTCCCTCCAGGACACGGGTCTTATACCATAGTTCCCGAGAATGGTATTATGATATGCAGTCTCAGATGTCGAGGTAAAGCTTCATAGTTCCCGAGACTGATAATATGAGGGGAAGTCTCGAATGTCGAGGTAAAGCTTCATAGTTCCCGAGACTTGTGGGTAGTCTCAGATGTCGAGATAATGCTCCGTAGCTCCTGAGACTGGGACCGTGACTCATACATTCAAGTAATGCTCTGTAGTTCTTGAGTCGGACCACACTCTGACGTCGAGTCTGGGACTCCGTAGTTCCTGAGTGATGTATTTACCGATAGAATTAAGGTGACCCCGTGGGAAAATTTAAGATAGTGTGTGATGCATCTGATCACTCTGACGTCAAGCTTGGGGCTCCATTTGTCAAGTAAGTATGCGGTATGTTTATTAGTAAGTGCACTTGCGATGTAATGATTAATGTGTTGCTTGTGTGTTGATGATAAGTAGGTTGTATGTGAATCTGTGGTGTGTCTGCATATGAGGCAGTGAGTTATTAGTCAATAATTTTCATTGAGGATTGGTAATCATAAAATGTGTGGTCCTATGTGATACTATATATGGTTCAAATATGTGGTATTGTTTTGAAGACTCTTACTTTTTATCATGATGATTGTTGTGTGATCCTTGTGCTAATTGTTGTGGTGATTTGTATACCGTTTGTTGTAACTTGTGGTGGCTGTAGTATTCTGGTTTATGTGATAATGAGTTATGGTAAGTTTAAATCCCATTTATTGATAGGACCCATCCCAATCCCCCCGGGATTACCGTGGAATGTGCCCTGCTCCCATCCAAAAAAGGGGTGTCAGACAAGGGATAACCAAAAGTCACTACCCAAACGGGGCTTCCAGAGTGCGCAAGGATCGATGGAGGAGGCGTGCAATGTCCCAGTCTCTGCTGCAGTTGCATTCGTAATCAACCTGAAGGGCATTAAAATCAATAAAAGTTGTGAGTGGACGAAAATCATTAAGTTCATTAAACAAAGTTATAAGACATTTATGCCCTCCAATAAAAACGTATGCATGCCACGAAAACCAGTAACCCAAAACGTTTGTTCAACCAAGCCATTAGGGCCTTAGCCCAAAAACCGTTAACTTAAAACCAAATGTGGGAACACAGCCCAAAACTGTGGAATACCACTACCAGACATATTAAAACCATGTGGGCCACCGCCCAAAGCCATAAACATAAATCCATAAATCCAAAACCATTTAGGGTCTCCGACCCGAAATACCATTTCATAACCAATAATCCATTTTTACCACATAACACAAATCCAACCGAAAAGCCATTTCATAGATTCAATAATCCATATTTACCATTACCATCATCAGCATCCCAGATGCTTAGTGTCTCAGACGCTTGACGTCCCAGACGTCATATCTCACGGTATAATAAGCGACGCGTGCTGCCCGGGGTCTGTCCGGGTCGATATCTTTGACATCACAGATGTCTGACGTCCCAGACGTCAATCATAGCAATCCTGCTCCTGAGTCATTATACGGTCCGGTAACTCCGTACAATGACCCCTCGCAGACAATGCACCGTGACTTCCCCAGTGTCCCGGACATCTGGAGGAGACCATCATATATCCTCGTATCCAGATGGTATATGGAAAACAGTTTTATTAAATCAATTCACAACATTACAATGGCCCCTGCCCAAAATCGCCATAAAACATCACAATTCCATTTAGGGTCCCTGACCCGAAACCACATTTATTAAACATAGGGTCCCAGACCCGAAATCACATTTATTAACATAGGGTCCCAGACCCGAAATCATATTTATAACTTAACTGGGCCTCATGCCCGATTTATAAACCGCTGGGCCCACGACCCAATTTTATAAACCATTGGGCCCACGACCCTAATTCGTAAATCAACTGGGCCCCTAGCCCGATTATATAACTCAAATGGACTCCAAGTCCGAGGTTTCCAAAACAATTGGGCCTCAAGCCCGATTTCATCATATTATTTCCAAGACCATAAACATGGAAAATCCGAGCAAAACCATAAAACCTTGAATTACGTGCATGCACGTAAATCGCCTCGAAATACATGAAACCGTATAATTTACCAATATCCAAGTCAACATCATACAATCACAATCATAATCCATATAAAACAGTTAAGCAAGCATAGAATTTATAAAACCAAAGTCCACTCACAGACCGTTTAACGATACCCCTCGATACGCGTGTCATATGCCTTCCGGGGCCATACCACTATCACCGGGACATTCAAACCTGTCCAAATCACACCCAAAGGTTACTACTAACCTATACAATCCCACATTAACAAACCTAAAATTTCCCGGAAAAGTCAACTTGTCCCGTACACGTTTCCTGAGGTGAAAAACCTAGATTTGACCAACTTAACGATCTCCGATCGACCCGAAACCACCGCCATTGGATCCGGATCGTCGAAACCTTTAAAATTGTCCTGGTCCCACCAAAAAATACTCTCCCACGCGCCCCCACGCGCCCCCACGCGCGGGTCAAAGTTCTAGTCAAATGATGACCAAAAAGTCAACGCTGACGTCATCAAAGTCAACACTAACATCATCATGAACAGTAAGTCAAAGGGTAAAAGTCAACGAGTTAGAGTCAACGAGTCAACTCGCCGGTAAACGAGTCAACTCGTCGGCGACCGAGTCAAGTCGCCTGAATTTCTCGCCGGAAAACTCCATTGATGCTCGAAACTTCAAACTTCGATATCTCACTCGTTTCTCAACCAAATTGGACGTTCTACCTATGTAAATCCATCTACTCGAGCCAAGGATTCTAAAAATCAACCCAGAAATTCAGAAAGTGTCTGGATTTTAAGTTATGGCCATTCAAAGTTTCGGCCAGATTTCCAAACATCATTCCGGCCACCTCCAACGTCCAAATCCGTCGGACCATAACTTCGTCGTCGAAACTCCGATTTCGGCATGCCGCCTGTCATTGGATTCTTATCGACGAGACCTACGTAACGGTCCTTGGCCCTCGTCCATCGGATCTCCCGGTCAAAAAGTCAACATTTTGCCCCTATTACTCAAAATTACCAAAATGCCCCTAAACTTCCGAACGTCATAACTTCTTCCTCGAATGTCGGAATCGAACGTGCCACCTGTCTATGAACTCGTGACGTCCTTAACAACGTCACGGTCATCGGTCAATGTCCATTTGACCGCCCGATAAAAAAGTCAACATTTTGCCCACGACTAGGGGCAAAACGGTCATTTTGCACATTTTTGTCCGATTTCGCCCTACTAATCACCGATCAACCTCACTAATCAAGATTAGTCACTAATCTAATCCCAGAATTCGAGACGGGTCGTTACAACCTTCATTCTTTAATTAATTTCGTCCTCGAAATTCCAACCGATCTACTCTCAATGTTCTTCCCTCCTTAATTAGTTTCGTTCTCGATATTCTAACTGTCCTGATTCCACAAACACCCGGTGGGAAGTAGAATCGACCTCGCAACACGTGTACACCTGTACACCAACCAATCAGACAAAACTTGTCTGCACCCAAACGTACCACTAGTACTCATAACACATTGACTACATTCGACCCCGTCCAATGAAAGAAACTACCTGTTTCGAATTGACACCACTTGTCCAATCTACCCACTCGTTGACGCAACAACTCGACGGTTCCTTTCCCACTTACCAATCTATCCTGGTATTTACTCCAACTAGTAGTCATCAGACCTCACTCAACAATCCACGTTGACACATCCCGACAATCTGTCACCACTCGGCAGTTTTCAGTCGAAAACTGACACTAAACTCACTCGTGGCTACACAAGCCACCAACTTACTTGACTAAGAAATACACTTACCAATATTTTACTCGACCCGTGCGTAATTAGACTCATCGGAAATACCATGACCCATTGCATAGTAATGTCCGGTCCACGACTAATCCAATGGTATCGGAACCAATGCAACTACCAACACGCTCACCGACACACCTCGGGTATAACCCATCAACCAGACTACAATCACCTAGGTCATAGCCAAACACCCTCCAATAATGGAGTACATTTGCCCAATCCAGCATGAAACAAATCGAAACTCCACCCATCATCTAGTTCCAATTTCCAAAATCCGAATAAGCAATTTCGTAAGAAATACCGAATCCAAACCCAGACATCACATTTTTAGTCCATTTCCAAATCCGAATCCAAAATCATTATTCCGTAAGCTAGCATTTGGAATAATCATTTCGTACCCAAATCCGGAAATCCATTTTCAAGTTCCAAAATCGAATCCTGAATCGTCACCTAGAAATTCGATTCCAAAACCCGAAATCTCGTTCACGTCTACCAAGACACACCAAAACCGAACCTATCGGTTACCAGTTCAATACATTCGATTGACTTCATAGGGAAGCCAATCCAACCTCCACACGTCTAAGGTTGACAAAATCCTACCACATCGGAAACCTATTCACTCGAGTAAGATACCATATGGGCTTCACTTCGAAAAAAAGTTCAGTCTCGTCGTTTACGACTGACATACCAAGGTAAGAGTAATAAACTCTCCCCCTATCTGGATCATCAAGATCACGACCGAGATTCGACAATGCGTCGCTGACTATAAACGTCACAATCCTGCTCCACCTAGGACCCAAATAGTTAACGACCAGATTCCAACCCATAGGGTCTTACACCCTCAACTAATTTGTAAACTGCCACAACGTTCGATAGCCAACCCCTAAAACTAAACAGATCAGTCAATGATGAGACACGGCGAGACTGCGGATTCTCACTGATTACCTCGTAACGATCCTTGTCATTCCACCTAGGAAAACCAAGGATGATCCAAAACGATGAGGCCAATACTCATCCTACGTGGATGCACACAAAACTCGCTGCACTCACCACGCCATGTATCCCAACATCGTCGGCCACCAAGCAGAAAATGAGAATTCTCGTTTACCTAACTTTGAAATACGCAACTCCTCCTAATGACCTCGAAACACACATGGGCCCACCAACCAATACACGCTCAACACACTGGTAACTACAATCAACATCTGCCAGGGCAGAAAATATGATGTCAACCCCAATGACTCCAGAATACCCATCACCAATGCGGAAACGAGCACTCTTCTCGTCCCACAATTACAACTCTCCTCGAAACTAAGGTTCCACCCGTGTTGGAAACAGACATGCTCCCAATGAGATGTCAAGTCCAACCACTGGACTTCCCACATCCTCAACTCACTTGGACAACCACGTGTCCACAATCAATCCGTTAATGTTTCGTTCTCACATCCCAACCTTTACAAGTTCAACACTCGGTTTTCCAAGTTCTCAATTACAAATTACCACATCTATACCACCAATGGTTTTCCTCGTCTTTTCCAATTCCAATCATTTCCTTGTCCTTTATGGAGATATTAGAAACACACAATCACACCAATCTCGGAGTTTCCACCAACTCCCCAAATCCACTAATTCTCATGACGTAGGGGACGTCATCCCAAGATTACTCAAGTCTCCATCACACCTTTTTATCCACTCATCACTTGTCATTTTACCACTGTCGGGACTGATCCCAACACATCACAATCTCAACTGGATCCCATCCAGTCCATCACTCAACCACTACCAATTCTCAAATACCGAACATATGTCCATCATGACGGAGTCACGCCCCAACTCGTGGCTCATCGTCATCACAATCACCGACACTAGCACCAGCGCTAGTACCAGCACCAACACACTATCAACAACACTAGTATCAGCACACCAGCATCCATACTAGCATCAACACAATAGTACCAACATACAAACATCCATACTTGCACACCGTGTGCAAATATGACAACCCTGGATCTCCGCTCATACCGAGCGACGATCCCGTACCTCTACTCTTACCCCACAACCATGGGTACCACCTTTCTAACAGTTCACATCAGGATAATGAACGTTCCCTGAATGCCCCCTGATCCTCCAGTACTGCAACCACACTAATTACCCTCGATAGCCAGTCATCTCCACATGACTACCGACCAACGGTCATTGCTATCGAGATCAGCATCCACACATCACACTAATATCCGGTCTAACTCGGGATTCCATATTTTATCTCATAACCGTACCCGTGGGTCGAATCCCATAGTTCTGACTAGACTCACTAGAGTCATCCACATGGTCATCCATGACCTCAGCCGCTCGTCGCAGCACATGTTCTCACCCACTAGTCACAGAATTACACCCTATGGTTCCACCGAACCCAACTGCTCTCTGTAATAAAATCCACAACCTGATCGACCCCGCAGTCCTAACATCGTATAGACGTCAAATCCAATCCTATCATCAACTCAATGTGGGTGCCACCACTAAGGTCATCGGTTAACTCCGATGTACCAACATTCCTTACTCTAGGAATCACCACTAGGATTCACATTTTTAGACCATTACTCAAATGAGGTTCCTCGAACCGAGCTGCGACCAGCAACACAACAATCCAATACCACATGACCGAACCAGCGGTCCCACATTACCAGTTCATCATATACAAACCCACTTGGGTTGAATCACATTAACGCACGGCGTATCGGGCCAATCACACTCTATCCACTATCCAAACCCAAAAACTATCTATCAGGTTGTTAACGAAACTGCAGCCCAAAAAGACATCACACCCTCGACCTGCACGCACAAAAAAAGCAACCCTGCTCTGATACAAAGTTGACAGGACCCATCCCAATCACCCCGGGATTACCGTGGAATGTGCCCTGCTCCCGTCCAACAAGGGGTGTGAGACAAGGGATAACCAAAAGTCACTGCCCAAACGGGGCTTCCAGAGTGCGCAAGGATCGATGGAGGAGGCGTGCAATGTCCCAGTCTCTACTGCAGTTGCATCCGTAATCAACCTGAAGGGCATTAAAACCAATAAAAGCTGTGAGTGGACGAAAATCATTAAGTTCATTAAACACAGTTATAAGACATTTATGCCCTCTAATAAAAACGTATGCATGCCACGAAAACCAGTAACCCAAAACATTTGTTCATCCAAGCCATTAGGGCCTTAGCCCAAAAACCGTTAACTTAAAACCAAGTGTGGGAACTCAGCCCAAAATTGTGGAATACCACTACTAGACATATTAAAACCATGTGGGCCACCGCCCAAAGCCATAAACATAAATCCATAAATCCAAAACCATTTAGAGTCCCCGACCCGAAATACCATTTCATAACCAATAATCCATTTTTACCCCATAACACAAATCCAACCGAAAAGCCATTTCATAGATTCATTAATCCATATTTACCATTACCATCATCAGCATCCCAGATGCTTAGCGTCCCAGACGCTTGACGTCCCAGACGTCATATCTCACGGTATAATAAGCGACGCGTGCTGCCCGTGGTCTGTCCGGGTCCATATCTTTGACATCACAGATGTCTGACGTCCCAGACGTCAATCATAGCAATCCTGCTCCTAAGTCATTATACGGTCCGGTAACTCAGTACAATGACCCTTCGCAGACAATGCACCGTGACTTCCCCAGTGTCCCGGACATCTGGAGGAGACCATCATATATCCTCGTATCCAGATGGTATATGGAAAACAGTTTTATTAAATCAATTCACAACATTACAACGGGACCTGCCTGGAATCGCCATAAAACATCACAATTCCATTTAGGGTCCTTGACCCGAAACCACATTTATTCAACATAGGTTCCCAGACCCGAAATCACATTTAATAACATAGGGTCGCAGACCCGAAATCATATTTATAACCCAACTGAGCCTCATGCCCGATTTATAAACCGCTGGGCCCACGACCCGATTTTATAAACCACTGCGCCCACGGCCCTAATTCGTAAATCAACTGGGCCCCTAGCCCGATTATATAACTCAAATGGACTCCAAGTCCGAGGTTTTCGAAACAATTGGGCCTCAAGCCGGAGTTCATCTTTCCAATTTCAAAACCATTTCATCATATTATATCCAAGACCATAAACATGGAAAATCCGTGCAAAACTGGAAAATCCGTATAATTTACCAATATCCAAATCAACATCATACAATCACAATCATAATCCATATAAAACAGTTAAGCATGCATAGAATTTATAAAACCAAAGTCCACTCACAGACTGTTTAACGATACGCCTCGATACGCATGCCATAGGCCTTCTGGGGCCATACCACTATCACCGGGACTTTCAAACCTGTCCAAATCACACCCAAAGGTTACTACTAACCTATACAAGTCCATATTAAGAAACCTAAAATTTCCCGGAAAAGTCAACGTGTCCCGAGGTGAAAAACCTAGATTTGACCAACTTAACGATCTCTGATCGACCCGAAACGACCGCCATTGGATCCGGATCGTCGAAATATTTAAAATAGTACTAGTCCCACCTAAAAATACGCTCCCACGCGCCCCCACGCGCGGGTCAATGTTCTAGTCAAACGCTGACCAAAAAGTCAACGCTGACGTCATCATGAACAGTAAGTCAAAGGGTAAAAGTCAACGAGTCAGAGTCAACGAGTCAACGAGCCGGTCAACGAGTCAACTCGTCGGCGACCGAGTCAAGTCGCCGGAATTTCTCGCCGGAAAACTCCATTGATGCTCCAAACTTCAAACTTCGATATCTCACTCGTTTCTCAACCAAATTGGACGTTCTACCTATGTAAATCCATCTACTTGAGCCAAGGATTCTAAAAATCAACCCAGAAAATTCAGAAAGTACCTGGATTTTAAGTAATGGCCATTCAAAGTTTCGGCCAGATTTCCAAACATCATTCCGGCCACCTCCAACGTCCAAATCCGTCCCAAATTGAATCTACAAGGTCAAGGGAGCTCAAGGAACATAACCCTAGGTTTAGAATCGATCAACAACCATTAAAACCAAGTCCACCATTTTTGAACTAAAAATAGAATTTTCGGGTTTACCTACGAAACTCAGGCCGCCTGGTAAGTCCGATGAACACGTGCCGCCTGTCATCGAACTCAGGACGACAAGAACTATCTAACCCTCGTAAGTCAACCTACCAAAACTCGATTATTCAAAAAGTCACCTTTTCCCCCCTATTTTACCAAAATTACGAAAATACCCTCGACCTTCCGGACATCACAACTTCCTCTTCGGATGTCGGAATCGGGCGTGCCACCTGCCTACGGATTCGTAACGTCCTCAACTACGTCCTGGTCACTGGTCAACTCCCATTTGACCACCCGAAATAAAAGTCAACATTTCTGCCCAATCCAGGGGCAAAATCGTCATTCTAAGTTCCCGGACCCCTCGAGACCACCTAACCCTTGATTAACCTTACTAATCACACCTTAATCACTCCACTTATCCCTATTCTCGGGACGGGTTGTTACAATCTACCCACCTAAAAAGAATTTCGTCCCCGAAATTCCACAGCTAGTTCCCGACACCTAGGGCTCCTAAGGAACAACCTCTTCTAGATTTCCTGTCTATCATCTCCACCTTGGGTATTTCACTCCATCCCCAGCTACTGTTACCACAGCCAACCCTAGCTATGTAACAACTACATGGTCCGTCCACAGTCGGACTAACTCCACAAAGTCCTAAAGGCAAACTCTAGCTTGTGGGTTCTCTCCTTCAATAGGCTCAGATCCATCAATTATAGTCACTCCTTTCCTATACCTTCCGTCAACCTACTACAGACCTTACTGTACACTCCAAGTCCTCTAGGCAAACTCCTAGACGCTACTCCGAAATCCAAAAACCAAACCAACAGAACAACCAAAAGTAAAACAAGTACCTGTCTCCGTATCTGGTGTCGACTGACCCTCCTGCTGAGTCATCGAGAACACCCGGGCCTGAGATCCTGACGCTCTACCACGTCCCCTCGAACTACTCGTGGCTGTGCCACCACCTCCTCTAGTGCACGCTGTCCCTGATGCTGTACTCTGTCCGGACTCCGCTACTCCTCTGCCTACACCACCTTCCTGTGGCAACAGTGGACACTCACGTCGAAAATGACCTCGCTCCCCGCAGTAGAAACACACATTCCAGCCTGGTCCACTACTCGGTCTCCCCGTGGACGCTACCGACGTCGCACTCGCTTGCGGAGTCGGCGGTACTCGATAACCCCAAAATCCTGAACTCTGGGCACTGCCAGGCCTACCAAAACGATCATCGCCCGACGAGGACGATCCACCGAAGTTACCTCTTTTCGGTGTCCGCTGGTTCGAAGCTCCAGGAATAGATAGTTCCCGGCGTCGCACCGGCAAACTAGCCTCAACTCGCACCGCAGCATCCGACAAGTCTCGGAGGGTAGCAAAAGATCCAGCCGTCACTACGGCTCGAATCTCACCGCGCAAACCCAACTCAAACCTGCGGCACTTCTCGGCTTCAGTGGCCACAAAAGCAGGAGCAAACCGAGACAACATCTGGAACTTCCGTTCATACTCTGCCACGGTCATATTCCCCTGCTGGAGCTGCAGAAACTCCGCCTCCTTGGCATCCCGGAAAGAACGAGGATAATACTGTTCCAGAAACCGTTCCCTGAACGTCTCCCAAGTTACACTGTGAACATCCCAACCGGACAACTCGAGGGTATACCACCACTCGTACGCCGCACCATCTAGTAAAAAGGTAGCCAGCAATACTCGCTCCTCCGGCGGACAATGCATCACCGCAAAAATCCGCTCCAGTCTAGTAATCCACCTCTGGGCTTCCTCAGGATCAGCCCTACCACTAAAAGTAGTAGCCCCGAGCCGCTGGGCTCGCTCAATCGTAGCACTCTCCGTCTCTCTGGCTACTTCTTTAGGTTGTGGAGAGGGTCTACGTCTCGGAGGCATCGTCAACCGCACGCTGAAAGAGGCATAGAAGTAGTCAAACAACTAAAACACAACCTCACAAACCGACAGACCCAACAAACTCGACAAACCTATGCTCTGATACCAATTGTCAGGACCCACCCCGGTTTCACCCCGAAACCCGAGGTAAATCCCGCTCCCGTCTGACTCCCCAACGCAAAACTCAAGTAAAACTCACTCAAATTCTACCCAGTCAAACGCAGGAGTAATTAGACACAAAGTCCCGAACGTAGAACATTTACAAAACATAGTACGAACATACAAAGAAAATAAAACCGATAACTACACGCACACAGAAGCCTTTACTCTACTATGGGAACCCTCACGTCACTTCGATGCCTCAGACTCTGCCTCGACGTCAAGACCCCGCGCTAGCTCCACAACCTGGAGGGCAAATAAAACAGAAAATGTGAGTGGACCAGAAAGTACCAAAGTTCAAAAACCATTTTATAAGAAAACCCAGTTAAACCCTCCGTTTTGAAATCACATGCATAACCAGCAGTTATAAACACATTTATAAAATAATCATTATAAACATCATAAGAAACAGAAACACTATCAAATACCATAAGAAACCATAATATGAGTATCAGAAACCGTATCAAAACCATAACCACCAAATCATCATTTTCTCGATCAAACCTGCTGGATCTATCCGAGTCTTTAAACTCCCGAGTCTTTAAACTCAATCCAGGCCTTAATCATATCCGAGTCTTTAAACTCCCGAGTCTTTAAACTCAAGGCCTACGGGGGAAAATCAATATATATCCGAGTCTTTAAACTCCCGAGTCTTTAAACTCAATCCGGGTCTTTAAACCCAATCCGGCCGGTCCCCCGTCACATATATCCGGGTCTTTAAACCCAATATCCAGATCCAACAAATCCAATCTCAAAACCAATTGAAAATCATTTACCAAATCCTCATCCAAACCCGAATCCGAAATTACTGGTCTGAAGCCCTTCCGGCGTTCAGAACCGTCATTCCGAACCCAAATCCGAAAAATATCTATTTTCATACCAAAACCCCATGTAATCACAAATCACATTTCATAACCCATATATCATTATTAGAAAACCTTTATCAGTGGAAATCCCCAAATGTGGCATCAAAATCCGAAAACCAGCATTTTCTCGAAAACCGTGCTAAAACCGTCTTTTTCTCGAAAAACGTGTAATAATGCAAAACCGACCAAACATATTCGATAATCAAGATTAAAACCATAAAACAATTATAGAAAACAGTTATGCATGTTCGAGTTTAGAGAAAGGGTCCACTCACAGTACTGAGCCCTACTCGCGTCCCGAACGTCCAGCCCGTTCCTCGGCTTCCTCGGGAAATCCCGATCCTGTCAAACACCGCCAAATTACGTCACTAACACGTCTACGAACACTCACCTAAAAGCCCTCGAAAATCCCCGGACCAAAGACTTAAAACCCCGGGACCCTACACATTCACCCTCGCGGAACTATACTCAAAAGACTTCCGATTAACCCGAAACCAACTCCATTAAACTCAACACAACTCCTAGACCAAAAGTCATGTTGACCGTTTTCCCATCCGCCGCCGCACGCGCCCCCACGCGCCGCCCAAAGTGGCTGCGCGTGGCCCTCACGCGCTGCTACAGTACCACCTCCTTCCTCGAGCAAACCGGGTTCAGTACAGTGGTCTGCACTCAGACCGGCGTACCTGGTTCTTCCTCCTCCGTCCACCAAAACGGTTCCTTTCTTCACCAACAGCATCGTCCAGGCCAACCCTATCGGTTCCCCAACTCCATTCACCTCGACACTGTCCCAATCCCCTCGACTGAACTCAAAACCAGACAGCCCTTCGACCCCTGTTTCACGACTCCTCCACTCCAGCCACCTCCCGTCACGGTGGTGATACCAGACTCACCCCACAACCTCACTGATCCACGTCCAACACCCCTAACCCTTCGACTCACCCCAGAAGTCCACGACTTTGGGTTCGAAGTTCACGGTCGAAACAGGGGAACAGAAACTCCTCTTCGCCTGAGCTCCGCCGTGTACGCCCCCGTCACGGCGACCACCCAAATCGACAACTAGGACCTCCCTGATCACTACCCTAACCTCCAATCCTCTCGACTCTCAGCCCAAGGTCACGACTTTCCAAATGAAGTTTACGGGAAAAACAGAGTAAAGAGATCTCACCTTCGATTGCAGCTCCGCCGTGCGCACTGCCGCCTTCCACGGTGGTCGTTGGATTCCTTGCAGTCTCCTCAGCCTCCCCTGGCCTCGATTTGCCTCACCTCACGGCGTAGCCACCACCTCAACCTCACAGCTCCCTGTTTCTCCCCAAAATTCCTCCACACCTCCGCCGTGCCGCCGTGCACAATTGCACCTCCAATTCACGGCCACCAGCTCCGCCTTGCCTCACTAACACACTCACAATTCCCTAACCACTCACCCTTGCACTCAGATCGATCAACTGATCCCAACTCTCACCCTCTGTTCTCTGTATTTCGAAGGACTGCACGGTTGCACCCCAATTATTTGGGACCGTGAACACACAGGATTCCACCAGAATCCTCTACACACCTGCCATGTGTCACCATCCACTCCACACACTCCCACATGGCCTAATCCCAGCCGTCCATTCTTTTATCTGTGCACAGATCCCAATGTGCCACAATGACCAAAATACCCTTCTTTTTAACACATTTTTACGGTTTTACCGAAACTTCCTAGACCCGTAACTCTCACCTCGTAAGTCCGATGAACACGTGCCGCCTGTCATCGAACTCAGGACGACAAGAACTATCTAACCCTCCTAAGTCAACCTACCAAAACTCGATTATTCAAAAAGTCACCTTTTCCCCCCTATTTTACCAAAATTACGAAAATACCCTCGACCTTCCGGACATCACAACTTCCTCTTCGGATGTCGGAATCGGGCGTGCCACCTGCCTACGGATTCGTAACGTCCTCAACTACGTCCTGGTCACTGGTCAACTCCCATTTGACCACCCGAAATAAAAGTCAACATTTCTGCCCAATCCAGGGGCAAAATCGTCATTCTAAGTTCCCGGACCCCTCGAGACCACCTAACCCTTGATTAACCTTACTAATCACACCTTAATCACTCCACTTATCCCTATTCTCGGGACGGGTTGTTACAGTGGCCACCATTTGGTTCGTCTCAATGTCCTCTCCAGCTTTCCTTTACACTGTAATAGCATTCAATGAGTTTTTGTGGTTTTAGAGGGAGGTTGGGTGTTTGGGTTTCATGAAGAACGATGGGAAAATGATGATGAAGATGATGTATGGCGGGCTCCAGCCGTTGGCTGGAGGTAAAGTAGATAAGTGAGGGTGGTGGTCATCTGATTGTTTGGTCTGGGGTGATGGTTCTTCACAGGTGAAATGAGAATGGGAGAGGGAGATGGCTGATAAGATTAATGAGAAGGAGGAAGTGGAATGAATGGTGCAGATTCAATCTTAAGAATCAAATGGACGGCTAAGATTAATGGAGAGATAAAATCATATTTTAATTCATTAGTGGAGACATGATCCAGATTTAGGGCCTTAAAACAAGGGATGAGTGACAAGTGTCACTCATCCAGGTGTCCACAATCATCGGTCACTGTTCAATATTTTAATATTATTTTAATCGAAGCCTCGGTTCGTTAATTCGTTCCCGTGACCATAACTTCGTCGTCGAAACTCCGATTTCTGCATGTCGCCTGTCATTGGATTCGTATCGACAAGACCTACGTAACGGTCCTTGGCCCTCGTCCATCGGACCTCCCGGTCAAAAAGTCAACATTTTCCCCCTATTACTCGAAATTACCAAAATGCCCCTAAACTTCCGAACGTCATAACTTCTTCCTCGAATGTCGGAATCGAACGTGCCACCTGTCTATGAACTCGTGACGTCCTGAACTACGTCTCGGTCATCGGTCAAAGTTCATTTGACCGCCCGATCAAAAAGTCAACATTTTGCCCACGACCAGGGGCAAAACGGTAATTTTGCACATTTTGTCCGATTTCGCCCTACTAATCACCGATCAACCTCACTAATCAAGATTAGTCACTAATCTAATCCCGGAATTCGGGATAGGTCGTTACAACCTTCCCTCCTTAATTAATTTCGTCCTCGAAATTCCAACCGATCTACTCTCAACGTTCTTCCCTCCTTAATTAGTTTCGTTCTCGATATTCTAACTGTCCTGATTCCACAAACACCCGGTGGGAAGTAGAATCGACCTTGCAACACGTGTACACCCGTACACCAACCAATCAGACAAAACTTGTCTGCACCCAAACGTACCACTAGTACTCATAACACATTGACTACATTCGACCCCGTCCAATGACTGAAACTACCTGTTTCGAATTGACACCACTTGTCCAATCTACCCTCTCGTTGAAGCAACAACTCGACGGTTCCTTTCCCATTTACCAAACTATCCTGGTATTTACTCCAACTAGTAGTCATCAGACCTCACTCAACAATCCACGTTGACACATCCCGACAATCTGTCACCACTCGACAGTTGTCAGTCGAAAACTGACACTAGACTCACTCGTGGCTACACAAGCCACCAACTTAATTGACTCAAAAATACACTTACCAATATTTTACTCGACCCGTGCGTAATTAGACTCATCAGAAATACCATGACCCATTGCATAGTAATGTCCGGTCCACGACTAATCCAATGGTATCAGAACCAATCCAACTACCAACACGCTCACCGACACACCTCGGGTATAACCCATCGACCAGACTACAATCACCTAGGTCATAGCCAAACACTTTCCAATAATGGAGTATATTTTCCCAATCCAGCATGAGACAAATCGAAACTCCACCCATCATCTAGTTCCAATTTCCAATTCCGAATCCGTAATTTCGTAAGAAATCCCGAATCCAAACCCAGACATCACATTTTTAGTCCGTGTCCAAATCCGAATCCGAAATCATTATTCCGTAAGTTAGCATTTGGAATAATCATTCCGTACCCAAATCCGGAAATCCATTTTCAAGTTCCAAAATCGAATCCTGAATCGTCACCCTGAAATTCGATTCCAAAACCCGAAATCTCGTTCACGTCTACCAAGACACACCAAAACTGAACCTATCGGTTACCAGTTCAATACATTTGATTGACTTCATAGGGAAGCCAATCCAACCTCCACACGTCTAAGGTTGACAAAATCCGACCACGTCGGAAACCTTTTCACTCGAGTAAGATACCATGCGGGCTCCACTTCGAAAAGAAGTTCAGTCCCGTCGTTTATGACTCACATACCAAGGTAAGAGTGATAAACTCTCCCCCTATCTGGATCATCAAGATCACGACCCAGATTCGACACTGCGTCCCTAACTATAAACGTCACTATCCTGCTCCACCTAGGACCCACACAGTTAACGACTAGATTCCAACCCATAGGGTCTTACACCCTCAACTAATTTTTAAACTGTCACAACGTTCGTTCCCCAACCCCTACAACTAAACAGATCAGTCAACGACGAGATACGGCGAGACTGCGGATTCTCACTAATTACCTCGTAACGATCCTTGTCATTCCACCTAGGAAAAACCAAGGATGATCCAAAACGATGACGCCAGTACTCATCCTACGTGGTCGAATCCCATAGTTCTGACTAGACACACTAGAGTCATCCACATGGTCATCCATGACCTCAGCCGCTCGTCGCAGCACAAGTTCGCACCCACTAGTCACAGAATTACACCCTACGGTTCCACCGAACCCAACTGCTCTTTGTAATAAAATCCACAACCTGACCGACCCCGCAGTCCTGATATCGTATAGACGTCAAATCCAATCCTATCATCAACTCAATGTGAGTGCCACCACTAAGGTCATCGGCTAACTCCGATGTACAAACATTCCTTACTCTAGGAATCACCACTAGGGTTCAAATTTTTAGACCATTACTCAAATGAGGTTCCTCGAACCCAGCTGCGCCCAGCAACACAACAATCCAATATCACATGACCGAATTGGCGGTCCCACATTACCGGTTCATCATATACAACCCCAATTGGGATTAATCACATTAACGCACGGCGTATCGGGCCAATCACACTCTATCCACTATCCAAACCCAAAAACTATCTATCAGGTTGATAACGAAACTGCAGCACAAAAAGACAACACACCCTCGACCTGCACGCATAAATAGAGCAACCCTGCTCTGATACCAAGTTGACAGGATCCATCCCAATCCCCCCGTGATTACCGTGGAATGTGCCCTGCTCCCGTCCAACAAGGGGTGTTAGACAAGGGATAACCAAAAGTCACTGCCCAAACGGGGCTTCCAGAGTGCGCAAGGATCGATGGAGGAGGTGTACAATGTCCCAGTCTCTGCTGCAGTTGCATCCGTAATCAACCTGAAGGCATTAAAACCAATAAAAGCTGTGAGTGGACGAAAATCATTAAGTTCATTAAACACAGTTATAAGACATTTATGCCCTCTAATAAAAATGTATGCATGCCACGAAAACCAGTAACCCAAAACGTTTGTTCAACCAAGCCATTAGGGCCTTAGCCCAAAAACCATTAACTTAAAACCAAGTGTGGGAACTCAGCCCAAAACTGTGGAATACCACTACCAGACATATTAAAACCATGTGGGCCACCGCCCAAAGCCATAAACATAAATCCATAAATCCAAAACCATTTAGGGTCCCCGACCCGAAATACCATTTCACAACCAATAATCCATTTTTACCACATAACACAAATCCAACCGAAAAGCCATTTCATAGGTTCATTAATCCATATTTACCATTACCATCATCAGCATCCCAGATGCTTAGCGCCCCATACGCTTGACGTCCCAGACCTCTCCGGGTCCATATCTTTGACATCACAGATGTCTGACGTCCCAGATGTCAATCATAGCAATCCTGCTCCTGAGTCATTATACAGTCCGGTAACTCCATACAATGACCCCTCGCAGACATTGCACCGTGACTTCCCCAGTGTCCCGGACATCTGGAGGAGACCATCATATATCCTCGTATCCATATGGTATATGGAAAACAGTTTTATTAAATCAATTCACAACATTACAATGGGCCCTGTCCGGAATCGCCATAAAACATCACAATTCCATTTAGGGTCTCTGACCCGAAACCACATTTATTAAACATAGGGTCCCAGACCTGAAATCACATTTATTAACATAGGGTCCCAGACCCGAAATCATATTTATAACCCAACTGGGCCTCATGCTCGATTTATAAACTGTTGGGCCCACGGCCCGATTTTATAAACCACTGCGCCCACGGCCCTAATTCGTAAATCAACTGGGCCCCTAGCCCGATTATATAACTCAAATGGACTCCAAGTCCGAGGTTTCCCAAACAATTGGGCCTCAAGCCCGAGTTCATCTTTCCAATTTCAAAACCATTTCATCATATTATGACAGGACCCATCCCGATTATTCCTCGATAACCGTGAAAGATCCTGCTCCCGTCTGACCATGACTTTAGAATTCCACAAGTATTCCAAATATATATATAAATACACAACACAACAAACAACACACATAGTCAGACCAGGGATAGGTACGTCTTTAGGACCGTTGACTAACTCAGTTGTCAACTGGTTTACAGAGCATAAGAAATATTTACAAACAAGGATTAAAGTCCTACGCGGTCAGAACTCGAGTACGCAACGGTCTTTTTATTCTTCTGCCTTGATATGAGCCTCAGTACCTGTGCACGGGCCTGGAGGGTACAAAAAAACATTAAAGGTGTGAGTGAACGAAAATAAGGGTTTAGAAATACATTTATCAAAATAGTCTTACCCTCCAGTTTTCACAAACATGCATGCATATCATATAAAACATGAGTTATATAAATCAAAGGTAAAAGAAAACGGCTAATACAATGCAAAATCAATCATGATAACACCATCCTCAACATCCAATTTCGATATCCAATAACCCGTCACGATATCAATGCAACGCGTGCAACTCGGGTGTCTCACGTCCGAGTACCTCCCCAGGATCAACGACGTCTGGGGTGATATCATCTCCAGGATCAACGACGTCTGGAGGATATCATCATAAACTCACACTCCTGAGACTGAGCCTCCCCTCGGAGCTACTCATCTCCAGGCAGTGGATCGTGACTACTCCAGGATCTACGACGTCTGGAGGAGACCATCAAATCACAGAGGATGGTACTAATAGTCAATATTCTCATTTCAAAACCATTTAAATCTCACAGTCAAATCAATAGTTCAATAGGGCCTCTGCTCGAAATATAGCATTTCCAAAGCACAAGTAAATTCCATAAATCCATGTCTAACATATCATTTATAATTCAATTGCATCAATGAAATCACATAACTTCAATTCCAAGTCAAAAGCCATCTCAAATCTCAGGCCATCGCCCAAAATCACAATTTTATGATTTTCACGAAAATCATGCCCAAAAGCAATATAAAATAATATAATATTCCCAAAATTCGGAAATCATGATATCACATCATCAATCATAGCAAAGCGATTTAAATCATATCATAAGCATTTAAAAGCAGTTAAAACATATATGCATGCATTTAGGGTAGAAAACAAAAGCCCACTCACACACGGTCCAGATTGTTCGGATTCGAGCTGTTCGTTCTCGTCCGATGTCCCGAGAATATTTCGGCCTGTCAAACATGTAATATAGGGTTACTAGAGTATCATACAATCTTAGGTACGAATTTCCGAATCGTCGAAATAACATAATATTATTTAAACGTAACTTGTACGCTCCAGATACGCAAAACTACTCTCAGTTCACATCCGATTGACCCGAAACCAACACTAATAGGTCCGTATCATTGAGAGTATCAAAATTGATGTTGGACCCTTCCTCAGATTCCCGGCCACGCGCCCTCACGCTCCGCCGCAAGCGGCTGCGCGTGAAAGCCACGCGCCGTGAACAATGCCCTGCTATAGTGTCTCTTCCTCACCTGTTTCTCTGATAAACGGGTCTGCAACCCGCGATCAGACCTGACTCGATTTCCTTCAATTTCAACTCAATTCTTTTCGTTCTTTCATTCATTCATATCAGCTCAGTCTAATTTACAGTTCTATAAGTTCAATTTAATCAAATAAGCCCTAGAACGCCTCGACTCAAGATGAACACCCGTTGGGTTTGGATTCGGGTCCTATCCAAAAATCACCTGTTTCCTTCAATTGTTCATACCAGAAGCATCATAGGACTATTATAAACACGAAATCGAGATCAATTTCATGAGTTATTACCTCTAAGTCACTGAACTCAAGCTCGATTTTCCGAACTAGTTGCAGAATCTGTTCATCCCCAATTCAGCTCCAATTTTTGTTCCAGTTGATTGGGTTCGAGTCGCCTGGTTCTCAGAAGGCTTAATATCGCTTCAAATTGGAACGAAACCGCCTAGAAATTCAAATTCGAAAATGAAGATTTTGAGTAAATTTTCGGGTAGGTTCAGTAAGGTTCTAACTGGGTTTGTTTGGTTCCTCTTCGGGTTTTCACTCTTCACTTAAGCCAATTGATTGTTCAATTACTCTTGTTGCAACAGAAATCGATCAAGGTGGAAGGAGAAGTATGGACGTCCTCTGTTCTGTGTTTGGTCTTAGTCGAACACTGTTCATCAGTTAACAATACCCATTTATTTGTTAACTTCAATTAACTAATTAATTAAAATCCCTAAGTGCCACTAATCTTCAACAACAAGTGACATGTGTCACTTGATAAGGTATATGATTCATATAGTGGCTGAATCAGCATTGAAGGTGAGGTGATAATCATCCTTCCACCGTTTAATCATAATCCACACAAAATTACCATTTTACCCTTGAGGTCACAAATGACCATTTTGCCCCTGAACTTCTCAGACTCATAACTTCTTCATACGAGCGCCGTTTTCGATGTGCCACCTGTCTACGGATTCAGCGTTCTGAGACCTACACAATGGCACTAGAAAAATATTCAAAAAGTATTTCGAACAAAAGTCAACTTTTAGCCATATCCCTTCAGGGGTAAAAACGTCATTTTCACATTATTTTACAAGTTTTGGATTTTTCGGGGCGTTACATATTATATCCAAGACCATAAACATGGAAAATCCATGCAAATCCGGAAAAACCTCGATTTATGTGCATGCACGTAAATCGCCTCGAAATACGTGCAACCGTATAATTTACCAATATCCAAATCAACATCATACAATCACAATCATAATCCATATAAAACAGTTAAGCATGCATAGAATTTATAAAACCAAAGTCCACTCACAGACCGTTTAACGATACCCCTCGATACGCCCATAGGCCTTCCGGGGCCATACCACTATCACCGGGACTTTCAAACCTGTCCAAATCACACCTAAAGGTTACTACTAACCTATACAAGTCCATATTAAGAAACCTAAAATATCCCGGAAACCACAGCCATTGGATCCGGATCGTCGAAACCTTTAAAATAGTCCTGGTCCCACCTAAAAATATGCTCCCACGTGCCCCCACGCGCGGGTCAAAGTTCTAGTCAAACGCTGACGTCATCAAAGTCAACGCTGACGTCATCATGAACAGTAAGTCAAAGGGTAAAAGTCAACGAGTCATAGTCAATGAGTCAACTCGCCGGTCAACTCGTCGACGACCGAGTCAACTCGCCGGAATTTCTCGCCGGAAAACTCCATTGATGCTCCAAACTTCAAACTTCGATATCTCACTCGTTTCTCAACCAAATTGGACGTTCTACCTATGTAAATCCATCTACTCGAGCCAAGGAGTCTAAAAATCAACCCAGAAAAATCAGAAAGTACCTGGATTTTAAGTTATGGCCATTCAAAGTTTCGGCCAGATTTCCAAACATCATTCCGGCCACCTCCAACGTCCAAATCCGTCCCAAATTGAACCTACAAGGTCAAGGGAGCTCAAGGAACATAACCCTAGGTTTAGAATCGATCAACAACCATTAAAACCAAGTCCACCATTTTTGAACTAAAAATAGGATTTTCGGGTTTACCTACGAAACTCCGGCCACCGTGCATGACAGTCGTTGTCGTGGCCACCATTTGGTTCGTCTCAACGTCCTCTCCAAATTTCCTTTACACTGTAATAGCATTCAATGAGGTTTTGAGGTTTTAGAGGGAGGTTAGGTGTTTGGGTTTCTTGAAGAACGATGGGAAAATGATGATGAAGATGATGTATGGCGGGGTCAAGCCGTTGGCTAGAGGTAAAGTAGATAAGTGAGGGTGGTGGTCATCTGAGTGTTTGGTCTGGGGTGATGGTTCTTCACGGGTGAAATGAGAATGGGAGAGGGAGATGGCTGATCAGATTAATGAGAAGGAGGAAGTGGAATGAATGGTGCAGATTCAATTTTCACATATCCAAATTGTACAATTACCAAATTACTCCTTATGTCAAAATTACAGTAATGCCCTTAGCTAT
Source organism: Prinsepia uniflora (assembly GCA_032719365.1). Lineage (NCBI taxonomy): Eukaryota > Viridiplantae > Streptophyta > Magnoliopsida > Rosales > Rosaceae > Prinsepia > Prinsepia uniflora. The sequence goes on from CM064865.1 coordinate 39,642,629, forward strand.
CTTTGATCAATCACAAACTTATCTGAACTTCTTTTTCTGTATACCGCTTGTCTACATATTTAGTAGTTCGAGACCTTTGTAATGGTCTTTTCAAATTAATTAAAATATGTCCCGATTAAATAGTCAAAATTTTGACTTTTGGTCAAAAAGTTAACTCAGGGGCAAAATCGTCACTTTACTTTTTCTTGAATGTCCGAGACGTTACAATTTATCCCTCACACCCATATAGAAAGGGTTCTTTTTCCAATAAAGGTAACTAAGTTTTACAATCCCTATGTACTTGCAAATTACTATTCACATTTACTTGCAAATTACTATTTATTATATACGCCTTATACACATCGACCACCATTAACTTGTGCGTCAGAGTATTCTTAGGCAAGCATCTTAGGGCAAAGGTTTAGAGTGCTTCGCGTGACGAAGGCTTGAAGTGCTTCAGAGGGTGAAGGCTTGGAGTGCTTTGCAGGGCGAAGGCTTGGAGTGCTTCGCATGACGAAAGCTTGGGGTGCTTCACGTGGCGAAGGATGAAAGTGATTCGCGGGGCAAAGGCTTGGAGTACTTCGCAAGGTGAAGGCTTGGGGTGCTTCGCATGGCGAAGACTTAGAGTTTTCACTAGTACACAAAATTTTCTAAGTAAAATCTCAAGTTTGTTGATAATTGTGTTGAAGACAATATACAACGAAAACAAAATCCGATATGGATTATACAGATGTTTTTCACCTTCGCAAGGTCCGTAGCTATGATAAGTGCGCCATAACAGTTGTGGTGGGCTTACCACCCAGTCTTGCCAGCTCTCTCTTGGTCACCTTTGTTGGGCGCTGGCTCTTGAATTAATGTTTCTCCTTTATCTGATTATACATTTGGTTGACGGGCAAAGAGAGATGCATGTTCGGCTTCGTATTGATGAACGTGTTGAAAGACGGGTTCCCCTTGCATTTGTTAGCCTTCCTGGCTGAGTCCATGTGGTTGACGTCGTCCTTGGGCTGCGCAAACGTCTTTGGAGGAAGTCCACCTTCCTCAATATGTTTCGTGGCATTTGTGCTGTTCTTTTCCTTTTCCCAGTAAGCATGTTGTTCTACTAAGGACAACATTTAGGTGAGACTCTTGGCGTTTCTCATGACGATGTCTCAATAAAGTAGGCTTTCTCGTGGTAGGCCTTGCTTGAATGACATGGCTGCCACGAGGTTACTGCACCCTTAAATACAGGATTTTTCTTCGCAATACCTCTAGATGTATTGCCGCAAGGTTTCCCTTGACCTTTTTCGGATGGTGAAGAGGTGGCCATTCTTGACTTTGACGGTATGAAGCTGCGAGTACTCCTTGACAAAGGCTAAGGCCAGTTCTTCGAAGTAAGCGATCAATCTCCGTGGAAGGTGGTTGAACCAGGCTGTTGCCTGACCTTGCAGCGAGGCCTGGAAAACTTTGCACATGAGCGCGTCGTTGTTCCTGTGAGTCGCCATGACTCAACGATAGTAATCGATGTGCATCTTTGGGTCGAAGGTTCCTTTGTACTAATTGAAGTTGATAGTTGAAATCGTTGCGGGAACGGCTCCTCCTTAGTGTCCCTCACAAACGGGGAAGATGATGACGGCTGAAACTGGCGCCAAAGGTAATCCTCTAAGTGTCCATCGAGCTGAACTCCCAGGAGGCAACGATCTAGCATCCTCTGGATGTCTTAATCGTGCAATGGACCTTCGTGATAGGGATTTCCGCACTGGGTCAAATGGCATCGATTCCCTCGAGTTTCAGTTGGCATGGTACTCAAGCGCACTGGCGAGTAAGTCTCATCCTCCTCGATTCCCTCGACCATTCGAGAAGGTGTGTGATGTATGGGAGACTACATTTTTTCGTCGGCTGTTTGGGTACTGAATGCTCGAAAGTGCTCTAGGGCGTCCTTCAAGTTGCTCTTGGGCCGGAGGTCGCGGGCGGTCTTGTCCTCTTACTATGGGGGTGCAGTTTTCTTCCCCTGAGTCACTCAATGATGTGTCTCGGGACATTGTCTGGCAGCGTACATGCTCTTTGCGAGGTTCATTGCACTTCTAAGAGGTTATGGATGTCCCGATGTCCCACAATAGCTGTTGTAAGAGCTCTGATTGCACAAGTCACGGAGGCTAGCCCCTAGATGTTTTCACAAGACGAGCAACACGTTTGGGCGCACGTCGAGCGCCTTCAGACAGATGTAATGAACCTCATCTCCCTAGTGCCTAAGTGTTGGCCTGCGGGTTCCGCAGGGCATCCAAGTGCCTCCTTAGGCCCATGTCGGTAATGAGCTGATTTGTGACTCTTAGAGAGGTTTCTCCCGCCAACAGCCCTTTTGTTTGTTGAAAAAAAGTCGCGCCTGCCCCTGTCGCAGGTGGGGGATTCACAGTAGCAGCAGGTATGGGGAACGTTCCAAAACTGAACATAGGCATACAGTCCGGCATTCCGAATGGTATTTGGATTGATACGTGGCGCGGATCATGCAGGAAACGGTAAAGTGGTTCTTCTGGAATTTTAGGGAGCGGTTCGCTCACGGCAGTGATTGTAGCAGCGGATATGGTAGCCTCGGAGGCTCGTGTGGATCGACGTGTTCTGACCTTGTGAGGAACGGTACGTGTAGAAAGTGTAACGAATTTTTTCAAAGAAAAACTAAAGAGCGCGCTTTGAGTATTTCTCAAATCGGCTCTTAATGAAAGCACTAGTTGTTGATGCAGCAATTGTCCGAGAGAAATCACCGGGGTGTCTGATTCGTTGAAGGAGATTGTGTTTAATAGGTGATTTTAATGAGAGAAATCACTATTATTAATTACACAAATAATCATAAATAATTCGCGGAGAGATGATTTATTAGTGGCATTGATCTGATTAATTAATATATTTAATTGATAAATATATTGAATTAATGCGGAGATCGTGTGATGCCGTCATCGTATTTACCAGGAGTAATATTGGTATTATGAGCGTCAGGAGCCACATGGCAGCTGTATAATTTTCCAGTGATTTATGGTTCCACAAATACCCCCACATCGCTTAAGAATTCAGGAAATCCTAAGGGATGTAATTTTTATTGTGGTCTCAATAAATCATTTTTTTACGGTATGACTCCGCTTTGCTTCGAATAGTTGAAATTCGAATTGTCTTCGAACTTCCCTTTGAATGTAGCTCTGATTTTCCAATAGGATGTTTTGGGCTTGAGGATTTGCTTCAAGTTGATCCTTAGAACCCAAATAGCAATTATTTTTTCTTTATTTAAATGAAGGTATGTGACCTTTATTTCCAATAAATAAATTAAACCCTAAATCTGGTTTATTGCCAATGGAAGCAGACCTCCATCATCAAGTTGCTGCAGTGGTTGATGTTGAGCCTTCATTTGGGAGGAAATGAATTTTTTTCTCCCATTTTTTTTGTCTCTGCTTCTTTTTGTCTTTGCAGGTTGTAAAAGTATCTGCAGACGAAATTTTGGGAGGAAGGAACAATGAAGCAGCTGAGTAAAGTCTACTGGTGGGTGAATGTCAAATAGAAAACTGGTAGGTCCCATTTTTCCTTGTCACTGTTGGCTGGTTGGGGGAAGAGCCCTGCATAGATGATGTTAGCGAGTGTAGCTAGGCTAGAATATGCACTTGATGCTTCTCCCCTTTTATTCCTTGATTTTAATTTCATCCCTTTCCGCTCTCAAATGACAGCTTTGATTTTGTATTTACTTTTTTGGCCACTACATGCTCTCAACTTTTTTTGCTTTTTGTTTTTGCTTTTCTCCTTACCTGCTACATTCCATTTGTACAAATAACAAATATAATATATATATATATATATATTATTTTAATATATATTATATATATTATTTTTTCTTTTGCTCAGCTTCAATTTTTTGTAGATTCTGAGAGCTGTGGATGTCTGATTGCAATATTTTAAGCGGTGGTGAGCTCTACTCTCCAAGACGATCATTTGAAGATGTGTGAAGGCATACTTTTGAAAAAATCTCGAAGAAATCAATTTGTGGAGCAACATGTCGTAAGATCATCTAGTGACGTGTCTGAGACTTATTGGAGCTTCCGACTTCGAGGGATCATGAAGTTGACACCAAAACAAACCTCTAGTTAACATGCTTGTGGTGCTTTGTGGATAAGAGAGCTTGGCGCATTGACATACTTGTCACCTTCAAGTGTGGGTGGAGTCAACAATAAGGTCTTCAGCCGGGGAAGCGCAAAGTTCCATGACTTGAAGTGAGGCGTATCACAAGGTGAGGTGAGGCATGTTCCAGCTGACAGGACCCGCCCCGATCCCACAGGGACCACAAGGGGACGTGCCCTGCTCCCGTCTGACACCCAGTAATTCATACCAATTTTAACCTCAAAACATCAAATGCATAAATAACCAAATTAAAGTCATACATCAAAATCCGAATTAAACGAATGTCAGACAAGGGATGAAATCCAAAATTACAAGTTGAGAGCACGACACTATAGTAAACCTGCGGGTACACCACCCAACAGGGGTTCAGGTACGCAGAAGTAGATCTATGCCTCAGCCTCGGGTTCCTCCTCTACCTCAGTATCACGACCTGGAGGGGTTACCAAAAACATTAAGGGTGAGTGGACCGAAACTCAAGTTTATAAAATTATTTGATAAGTAAAACGTATAATTTACCCCTCCGTTTTCCAAACATGCATGCATCAGTAATTAAAACCATCAATCATATAATATGAACCATAAGGCATATAATAAAACCATAAGTATAATTTTAGTTGCTGCACTATACACTCCAATCCCAACATCCCTGATGTCTGACGTCCCTGACGTCCAATAAGGTCACAATCACAAGGCTACGCGTGTCACTCGGGTCTCAATTCCGAGTTCAATCCTCGAACCCTGTTCGGTTACAGCATCCCTGATGCTTAGCGTCATAGACGCTGGACGTTCTAGACGTCCGTGACCACTCCGGGGTACCTCATCCGGAGGAGACAGTATCATATGAATGGATCTATACAGTGCAGTACCAAATACATTTTATTGATATCCACATGCAAAGCATATATATATACATAGATAAAATCCGAACCAATCATTAAGTTTCATCAGACGGGTCTCAAGCCCAAATACCGTGAAACGTGCCATAACCGTGATTTCCATATCAGCAAAATCCATTATTTGTTTTAAGCATGTGAATATGTATAATAAACCAGAAAACATTTATGCACGCAAGGGTTTAAGAAAATGGCACACTCACAGTACAATCCTGCTGAAAACCGAACGTATACCCTCGTTCTGGTACGATTATACAATCCCTGTCATATCCAAAGCATATGCAAAGGTCAATACAAACCCCTAACATTCAATCATGAAACACTAGACCGAAACCGGCCCCGGAAAGCCGCCCGAACGCGCTTCCCAATGCAATAAACCTCATTTTGACCAACTTAATGATCTTCGATCGACCCGAAACCACCGCCATTGGATCCGGATCGTCGAAACCTAAAGAATGGTGGTGGTCCCACCAAAATTACTGTTCACACGCGCCCCCACGCGCCTGGTCAACCTTCTAGTCAACCGTGCTACAGTACTGCTGACGTCAGCATGACGTCACTGCTGACGTCAGCATGACATCATCACTGACAGTGTCAGATGTAACGCCCCGGACGTTCCGGAAATGTAATATTATAAATTATTGAATAAAATGACATTTTTACCCCTGTGGTTTGTGTGGTCAATTTGTTGACCTTTTTGATTGGGAGGTCAAGCGGACGTGGAGTGATGACCGTGACGTAGTTCGGGACGTCACGAGTTCATAGACAGGTGGCACGTTCGATTCGGACGAGCAGGGTGAAAGTTATGATGTTCGGAAGTTCAGGGGCATTACCGTAATTGGGCGTTACTAAGGGGAAAAAGTTGACTTTTTGCTCGACAATTGATTTGCATTTTACTCGAAGACCGTTGTGTTCGTCTCGACGCCCCGAGTACAACGACAGGCGGCACGCTTAAATCGGACGTCGGATGACCGAGTTATGGGTCACGGAAGTTGGAGGGCATTTTGGTAATTATTGCACAGAGGGGCATTTTGATCATTTCACGGTGGTTACTGTAGCACCACCGTGAGAAACAGAGTGCGGCCGTGGTGTTTTTGAGCGTGCATTTGTTTATGGCTAAGTGGACTGGTGAGTGGGTTTAGTTTATGGATTTTGAGGTTGTGGGAAGCAGCCATGCGTGTCTGGGCAGAGACTGAGTGCACGGGAGGAACGAGAAATGGATGTGGTCTCTGTGTATGCGGGAAACCGTTTTCAGAGGCCTCAGTTGGTCTCCCACGGGCTGTTGGCCACACCGATCGAATAACTGAGTATGGGAATGGAGTGAGGTTTGAGTTAGGATCATTTTGGTTCAATTTGGAAGCTGAGCTTGAGAGGAATTGTGAGAGAAACCGTGAGCAAACCGTTTCGGGTTTTTGGGGGGAAATCGCAGAGTTCAATTTCTAAGGGTCGAGGGATCAATCTAAACACACTGTGAGTCTTCTGGGAGTGACAAAATCTCGGCCGTGCAAGAATTGAAGGGATTCGAGCACGGATTGCCCAAGAACCCAAGGTCCAGTTCGAAGGAAAAACCAGTTGGAGGGAAAAATCCCATTCAATTTCTGGAGCCTGTTGATCGAAACCAAAGGCCGTGTTGGACTTCTGGGGTCACTTCGTGCACAACCGTGCAAGAATTGAAGGAGGAGGAGGACAGTTTGGCCGGGAACCTGAGTCTCAGTTTCAGGGGAAAACCAGTGCTGAGGACGACGACTTCCAGGTAACGGCGAGCTAAATTGTTAGTGCCATTGTGTTCGTATGGGTCCCTTAATGCTACTGGTGAAGTTAATTTGGGAATGGAACCGTGTAGGGTGAGTTCCAGAAGTCGACTTGTTCGACTGTTCAAGCTTGAGTTGGGTCGATTTGGTGTAAGTCGAGGTTAACCAATGATGCAGACCTAAAATAAATGGGTTAGAGAAGATAATAGGATTGAAAACGGGAGGAATTGACTGAGAATTGAGCTTGAACTGGTCGGGTTGAGTCGCGGGTTTAGACCCGTTTATCAGTCGATTCGGGTAAGGACGAAGATACTGTAGCTTGGCGCGTGGCCTTCACGCGCAGCCACTTTGGGCGGCGCGTGACGGCGCGTGACGGCGCGTGTGACGTCAACTCCGATCACGGTCAACATGAGAAATAATCCTTTCAGTCTAATTAACATTTTCCCTTTTGGATTCGAGTTGTTCGGGAGTTGTTCGGGATAAGCTCGGGAGCTCGGAAGTTTAGGTCCTTAAGGTTTATTTTGCCGAAAAAATCCGGGACATTAGGGAAAAAATCTTACGAGCTATTTGGGGATGTTTGTAACCTTTCTTGTACATTTTTACAGGCCCGGACACTTCCGAAGCTACAGAGGAGCGCGCGGGACGCGATTGACGCGTCCTAAAACCGTGAGTGGACTTTTTGATTTCCTAAATTGGGCATGCATGACTATTTTGCTTATTTATCTCATGGTTTTACATATGATATTATGATGGTGATATGTTATATCGGTTTTACGTGTTTTCACGTTTTTCGAGATATTTACCGTATTTCACGCATTTCAAGGTTACGATTTTCGCTTATGCATGCGTGATGATTTTGATAAAGTACCTGGATATGAATATGCATGTTTCGGATTTATGATGTTTGATCACATTGTGAAGTAATTTTTGGAAATTGCATGTGTTGGAATTTGCATGTGAATTCGGACATGAGTCCTGTTACGATGAGAAATGTTTTTGGAATAATGTTGAAAAAAGATTTGTGATGAATCCTGATTTATTATGTTTAAAAACAGTTTTGGGTTTAAAGACCCGGTTAATGGTTGGATCTGGTTTTGGGTTTAAAGACCCGGTTATTTAATGACGGGGGCGGGCCCGAAAATTGGGTTTAAAGACCCGAATTGAGTTTAAAGACTCGTGAGTTTAAAGACTCGATTATTATGATACCCCCGAGGCCTGTTAATCATGTTTTGAGTTTAAAGACTCGTTGATATCCCGGGAAGGCCTAATGTTGAGTTTAAAGACTCGGATGGATCCCGAGAAGGAAACCCGACTGGTGGTGTGAGGTTGAGGCCTTTATCAGTAAGAGACGAGACATCCCATGACTTGAAGTGATGCGAGGTTGACAGGACCCATCCCAATCCCACTAGGACCACCCGGGGATGTGTCCCGCTCCCATCTGACAACGACTCTAAACATACCAAAAAATACCCCTAAACGAACTCAAGTCTTTCGAATTAAATAAATAAAGTTAAAACCTACGGATTCAGAGTTCCCAAACATACCAGGGATAGTTCGAATACAAAATACGAACATAATGTCAGGTTACAAAAACAATGCTCAACCTACCCAACTGGTGTACAGGTGAACAACGAAGTAATATAAGCCTTGTACTCCGGATCCTCCTCTTTTACCTCAGTAGCACGGCCCGGAGGGGTCAATTAAAACAATAAAGAGTGAGTGGACCGAAAATAAACAAGTTTCCAAAACTAAATTTAATAATATAATAATCATAAGGTTTTACCCCTCCGTTTTCAAAACTTGCATGCATTGAATAAAATATAAGTAAACATATCATAACATAAATCATAGAATCATATAATAATTGAATAAGGAAAACCATCATAATAGTGCACTGTAAAACCAAACCCTAGCATCCCTGATGCCTAATAATGTCACGGTCCTAAGGCTACGCATGCCACCTAGGGTCTCAAATCCCGAGTAATCCTCTTGGTCCACTAGTGTCCTGTATCCCGGATCACTGCCCGAGGTATAATTATAATTCCTTCCTAAGAAGGAGTAACCCCACGGGAGCTGACTCCACTCAGTTAGTGCCCCGTGACTACTCCAGGGTCCACCCAGGCTAACGACCCTCCCTGGAGGAGATAATAATAGTAAGGTCGGAAATTACAGCAGAGTAGTAGTATAGTTATTCTGCATCCCCTGATAATCCCTAAAAACATTCCGTATATAATCCAGACGGGTCTCATGCCCAAAACACCATAATATGTAATAAGCATCATAATATAATACCCATAATTGTCCCATCTCAATCATAAAGCGGAACAGTAAAAATAGCCCACTCACACACGGTCCTTGCGACTCAACCAACCGCCTAAATCTGTACAATTACATCCAAAAGTCACTAAAGGACTCTACAAATTCATTTCTAAAACCCTAGAACAGAACCGGCCCGGGAAGAGGTGCGAACATGCTTCCCAAGGCATTAAACCTAATTTTGACCAACCTAATGATCTCCGATCGACACGAAACCACCGTCATTCCCACCAAATATACTGTTCACACGCGCCCCTACGCGCCTGGTCAACGGGCTGGTCAAATCTACTATAGTACCTGATGATGTCAGCATGACATCACTGCTGATGTCAACATGACGTCATCCCTGACAGGTGTCAGATGACACGTGTCACTCCCTGGTTGGTCACTGGTCTGACCTGTCTGACATAATGACGTGGTCATCCCTGACATTCGGCCAGGTCCTATCGAATTCCTGTAACTGGGTCACTGATGACCCACGACCATGACCCGATTAGAATTTCCATCTCGGGCCATCATTTTCAGTGCAGTTTGATGCTATGGACTCGTCTAAGTCTACATTACAGGTCTGTTAACTCAAAAACTAGAGGAAAGGCCAGTATCTCTACCTCTAGATTGAAGTTTCATGGCCCTATTTTTCCGGTCGTCTTCTCTGTAACGGCCCTTCCCAGAAAATGGGATTAGATTAGTGGTTAATGACGGATTAGTGATGTTAATCGGTGCTTAGATGAGTGATCTCGGACGGATGGTGCAAAATGACGATTTTGCCCTTGGAATTGGGCGAATGGTTGACTTTTATTTTAGGTAATCAAATGGACTTTGACCGAGGATTGTGACGTAGTTCGGAACGTCACGAGTTCATAGACAGGTGGTACGTCTGATTCCGACATTCGAGGAAAAAGTTATGATGTTCGGAAGTTCAAGGTTTTTATGGTAATTTGGTTAAAAGAGGCAATGTGACGACCCATCCTGGATTAGCCGGATTAATTAAGAATTAATGACGGATTAGCAAGGCTAATCGTGGATTAGACGAGGATTAGCGGACGTTCGGGCGAAATGACGATTTTTCCCTTAGAATGGGAAAATCATTGACTTTTCATTCAGGCGGTAAATGGACTTTGACCGATGACCGTGACGTAGTTCATGACGTCACGAGTTCATAGATAGGTGGCACGCTCGATTCCGACGTCCGAGGAAAAAGTTATGACGTTCAGAAGTTCAAGGGCATTTTGGTAAATTGGGCAAAAGTTGACTTTTGACCCGAGAAGTCCAATGGCCGAGGGCCGAAGACCATTAGGTAGATTGGGACGACACGAATCCATAGACAGGCGGCACGTCGAATTCGGAGTTCGACGACGAAGTTACGGTTCACGGAAGTTGTGAAGTACTATACATAATAACACGTTTTTCGAGGAAATTGGAATTAGGTGGGGCCCAGGGTTTTGTCAGTGGCCCAATGGATGAGTGACAAGTGTCACTCATCCACTGGCCATTCATTTTCATTTATGCACCTCCCTTCATTGATCATCTTCATTCTTCTTCCAAACACCAACCCGAAACCCATTTGTGCAACCCACCCCTCACAACACTCCCCAACCTCACTAGATGATCATGAGCCATGAAGGAAAGAGGAGGAGGAGACCAAAACAGATTGGACGGTGGCAGGATCGAGAACCACCATGCACGGCGGCCATGGACTCGAACCAAACTTCACGGTTAGCCTATTTTCGATCCATTTTCCATTTTTATTGTTATGGGTCATTTTTGATGGTTTTAATGAATCCATTAGGTTGTTAGGAAGTCATTAGGAAGGTTTTAGGAAGCTTGGGATGGCTGTGAAGCCATGGGTGCATTTTAGGAAGTTTGAACCGTTTGGTTTAAAATTAAACCATGAGTTTTAGTTGTTTTTAGGTTGTTTTGATGATTGGAATTGATAGGGAATGAAGAAATAGGAATTATAGGATTAATTAGGGTTGAAATCGGACCAAAACAGAGGGAGGAAAGCACTGAACCGGTCACGCTGGTTCAGCACAGTGCTGTGAACAGTGAACCGGTTAAGCATAGTAAAGCTGGAGGTTATGGATGATGAATAGTGTTCTAAGCCTTCTTGGGGAGTGTGAGGGCGCGTGAACAGTAATTTGGGGAAGTGTTCAACGTATGAAATCTTATATTCGATGTAACGAACATTTGGGACTGGTCTCGCATCAATCGAATATCGTTTCGATAGGTTTCAGGCTGTCGGAAGGTTTAGGATAGGTTTAAAAATAGTTAAAAGTTCGGGAAAATTACGGGGCTTTAATGGGAGGTTAATTAAGTAGTTAGTAACCTTCTATTAAATTTTGGATAGGTTTGGGAGTCCCTGTGACAGTGATCGGCTCGGGAGAGCCTACGACATGCAAATCGAGGCGCGGCTTCGGACGGTCTGTGAGTGGACCCTTCTCTCGAAATTGATGCATGCATAAATATTTTATAATTGTTTTAATATATGTTTTGTGATGCCATGAGTGCATTTGTTTGTGGTAGCCTAGGATTTACGTATTTGCACGTATTTCGAGATTTACGGTTTTATACGATGCATATACTTTCTAGGTTTTTAACGAGGGTTTAGTAAATGGATTTTGGATTCGGAAACATGAACTCGGGCATGAGACCCATTTGATTTACAAACTCTCGGACTTGGATCCATTTGATTCAACGAGGAATCGGACCTAGGGTCCATTTGTGTTATACGATCGGGCCGAAGGCCTAGTTGTTTACGATTTGGTTTACGATCAGGTCGAGGACCCAATTGGTTTATGGTTCATGACGGTTTATGGGGCCAGGCATGAACCCTTGAAAGGTTTTCTAAATTTTTGATAAATGGTTTTGAATGCATGCATATGTATTTATGAAGGGCATAAATTTCTTTGTTTGAAAATGTTTTTAATAAATTATTGTTTTGTCCTCTCACGACTTTTAATGTTTTAATGCCCTCCAGGTTGATCGCGGATGCGGGCTGTAGCAGAGACGAGACATCACTCCCCTCCTCCTACGATCCTGACACACTCTAATAGCCCCGGTAAGGGCTAGAGTTGGATTTTTCCTGGTATGACACGTGGTGTTAGACGGGATCACGCGGGCCCCACGTTAATCCCGGGGGATTTGGGACCCGTCCTGACAGGCAAACTGTTGACTTTTCAAATGACATGTATTTTTCATGCATTCCAAGGACCGTTAGGTAGGTCTCGATCTCCTGAGTACATCGACAGGCGACACGTTGTCATTAAACGTCGGATGGTTCAGTTAATGGTCTAAACGTGCGAGGGGAAAAATGGTAATTTGCCATAAAAGGGCATTTTGGTCTTTTGCAACCTAGGTATCTGTGCCCAGTGAGATTGTGCCACCTGGTGTCTTGGGAACTATGTCCAATGGAATTGGGACACTTGTCCCCTGCTGGAAGGTTGTGGAACCCTCTCACTACCGCCTCACAATTGTTCACGAGTGTTTAAAAGGTTTTGTCATGGTTTTGAGAGAAAACTGAGACAATGCTTGAACCGTGAGGAACCTTTGATTGGAACATGATTAAAACATGTTTCTTTGCCTATTTTCTGTTCAGTAAAATAGTTTATGGTGTTGAGACGAGGTTGAGGATGGTGGCACGGCGGGCCACGACGGCACAAAGAGGCAAACAACCCGTAGGTTCTACGTTTCCTTCAAAATAGCACGTGTGAGGCTTAATGCTTGAATTGGTGGCTAGGATGAGGTCCAGAAGGTTGCTAGGAATGGATTGAAGCTGGTTTCAGGGCCTGCCGTGGGCGATGGCTGTGAAAACCGTGACCTAGTAAGGTTGAATTCAAAAAAATGGCAAGTCATGAATTATTGAGTGTCGATCGATTTGATTAATTTGGTGATGATCTGGAAGTTCAGGTGAGTTCATAGGACTTGAAAGCACGGCTTGGGGAGGCCATAGATGCCAGAACACAGAGGAGGAAAGTCGACAGTTGCAGGTTGATCAGGAAGGTAACCCCTATACTTTGTTTTTCAATTTTGAAATCGTGGATCGATTACTTAAGATAGGAAGAAGCTATTAGAATGAAATAGGGATGGAATCGAATTGAAAATGGTAGAAAACCGGGCACGCTAGTTCGGGCGGGGCTGGACCAGTCTAGACCGGGTTTACAGGAGGTAGAAGACGACTGTGCTGGGCGCGTGGCTCCCACGAGCAGCCCCTTTGGGCGGTTCTTGAGGGCGCGTGGAGCCTAGTATGGGGGAGTGTTCAACATGGGAAATGATGTAATCGTTGTAACAAACATTTTGGCCCTGGGTTCGAGTCGATCGAACATCGTCTCAATATGTTTCGGGATGTCCGAAGGTTTTAGGGCTCGGTTAAAAATGGTTAAAAATCCCAAAAATTATGGAGTTTTAGTATAATCATCGTGAAGTAGTTAATTACCTTATTATAGGATTTGGAGAGGTTCGGGAAAGCCGGTGATAGTAGATTAGCTGGGAAACCATAATTGCACCAGTATCGAGGTATTGGCATAAACGATCTGTGAGTGGACTTTGCTTTCTAACTTATGAAGCATGCATATATGTTTTTATATGTTTTCTATACGTGATTTTTATGTTTATGATTATGATCTTGATGATTTACGGTTTTGCACGTATTTCGAGATATTTACGGAATTGCACGTTTTACGAGATATGGTTTTCTGCTATGGTTTGATGATGGTTTTAATGATTTGATTTTAAGATTTGAAAAATGATTTGATTTTAATGCTTTATAATGGAGTTTGGAAAAGTGATTTCGGGCTTGAAGCCCTGTTCATGTGATTTCGGTAAACGTGATTTTGGTTTTGGAATCGAATTTCAAAAAAATGATTCGGATTCAGTTTTGAAACTTGAAAGTGAAATTCTGGATTTGGGTTCGGGATGATGGTTCCGGATGCTAGCTTACGGAATCATGATTGTAAATACGAATATGGATTTTCTATGATTTTAACTTGGTTTTGGGTTTAAAGACCCGAAAAATGGTTGTATCTAGTTTTGAGTTTAAAGACTCGGTTGATTGACAGGGGAGGGCCCTAGATTGATATGTTTTGAGTTTAAAGACTCGGTTATTGTGATATCCCCTGAGGCCTGTTGATTGTGTTTTGAATTTAAAGACTCGTTCATATCCAGGGAAGGCCTGATTATGCGCACGTGTTTTGAGTTTAAATACTCGGGCACACTTGAGATCCAGCAACCTGATTGATTGATGTTTGTCACTAGTTTTTCACTGGTTTTTCACTAGTTTTCAAATATTTTGGGCAATGGCCCGGATGATTTGGAATTGATAAGTTTTGGGCTGAGTTCCCGTACTTTGATGAGGAGTTACGATTTTGGGCTGAGGCCCTAGATTTGAGATACGGATTTGAGACAAAGAGATGATTCTGGTTTCCATTGATGGTGATGAAATGGTTTTATGAAATGAGTTTTATATGCATGCATTGGTTTTTAAATGGAGGGTAGAAATGCAATTTCTTATAAACTGTTTTCTAAACTTATTATTTGTTTTGTCCACTCACATTTTTTTATGTTTTCGATACCCTCCAGGTTGTTGCAGTGCGGGCTGTTGGTAGAGAGAGACAGAGACATCACACACGCGATCCACAGTAGATTCTAAGCGCTCTGGGATGTCCGGAACTTGTGGGCGGTTTGTTTGGAAATCCCTTGTCCGGTTTACGTGTTACATGGAGGTTGGACGTCGGTTTAGCCTTCGTGTCATGCGTAAGTTTGATGGGAGCATGACTTAGCCCTTAATCACGGGGGATTGGGGGTGGGTCGTATCATTATCGGTCACATCAGACTGAGTCCAGCCTTGAAACCGGCCACCACAGACTCGTCACAGTCCCTAGAACACAACTCAACAAACAGGACGGCCCTCTATGCGTCAAAACTGGGTTTTTGAAACTGGAAAAACCAGAGGAGGTTTCGTGTTTTCCGCCTTACCTCCGTCGTGTCTCCGTGGTGGGTCTCTAGTTAGTAATCCAAGCCTCCCAATGGTCCTATCCAGGCGTTAGATCTAAGTACGGTTGTGGGAGTTGATCAGTTTGGGTTTTTGGGGTAGGTTGTCCTTCACGGGTCTGGGGTGGTGTTCGAGGTTGCAGCTAGAGAAGAAGATATTGGTGGTGGTGGCTGGTGATGAAGATGATGTCTGGTGAGGGTGGTGTGATCGATCTGGTTGCGGGAGATGAAGCAAGCATATGGGGAAGGTGGTCGGTGGTGTTTGTTTGAGATGGGAGGGGCCGGGTGTTCTTCAAGGGTGAGAGAAATGTGAGAGTGAGAGGTAGTTGAGTGATCAGAAATAAAAGAAAAAGAAGATGGCTTGAAGAGTGCAGATTGATGGATGGCTAGGGTTTGATGGGGGGAAATAAAATATATTAATTGGACCAATGGGATAAGATCCTTGAATTAGGGAAAATAATGGTGGGATGAGTGACACTTGTCACTCATCCAAGGGTCCAGATTTAATGAATTGTTACATCAGATTGTAATATTTTAATATTATTTTAATTTCGATCTCGATTCATAAATTTAATCGATTTTGCTCCCGTGACCATAACTTTTATGTCGAACGTCCGTTTTTTACGTGCCGTCTGTCTACGGACTCGTGACGTCCTGACCTACGTCACGGTCATGGGTCATAGTCCTAAATATTTCCTGGGTCAAAAGTAAACTTTTTCCCCTTAGGGGTAAAATGGTTATTTTGCAATAAAATATTATTTATGAATGTTCGGGTCGTTACAGAGGTATTCTACATCCAAGCCTTGGCATGCCACAACTCAAGGAAAGGCAAGGTTAGAGCGGGTGGTGATCCGCCAGATGACACGAGGCTCTCTTTCCAGTGACCATGCTCCTAGAGCTTGGCGGATAGTAGTGCCTAGCGAGTTGTCAGAATTTTCGTCTTCATGAGCGGGTGGTGCCAACATCAAGACCAACAATGGGGGAGGCACGAAGTTCCATGTTTAACGACCCGTCCTGAATTCCGGGATTAGACTAGTGACTAATCATGATCAGTTGGGCAAAATTAGACAAACGATGCAAAATGACCGTTTTACCCCTGGTCGTGGGCAAAACATTGACTTTTCGTTTGGACGGTCAAATGGACTTTGGCCGATGACTGTGACGTAGTTCAGTATGTCACGAGTTCATAGACAAGTGGCACATCCGATTCTGACATTCGAGGAAGAAGTTATGATTTTCGGAAGTTCATGGGTATTTTGGTAATTTGATTGAATAGGGGCAAAAAGTTGACTTTTGACCTACAAGGGTCGAGGACCATTACGTAGATCGGGACGATACAAATCCATAGGTAGGCGGCACATCGAATTCGGACGTTCGACGGTGAAGTTACGGTTCACGGAAGTTTCGGGTCACTATTGCACAATTTACGAAACGGGGAGCTTTTATATTGAAGTGGGCCCCAGATATTTTAAATTGGCCCAATGGATGAGTGACAAGTGTCACTCATCCATTGCTCATTGCTTCCCATACATACATCAACCATTCCCTTGTTTCATGCAACCAAACCCAAACCCGATCTCACCATTCTCCATCTCTGTACACCCCAATATCTTCCCCCTTCACTTGGTTCAATCTGAGGATGAGGCAGAGAGTGGCTGAGGACTGAGGGAGGCTGCGGGATGGCCTGAACTGCCGTGGATGGCGGCGTGGAGGAGGCAAACTCGACAAAGGTATCGGTTTGGCCATTTTTCCATTTATTTTCGATTTGTGCTATTATGGACGGTTTTGGATGGTTGGGTAAGGATTGTTAAGTTTCTAGGGATGTAATATGATGGTTTTGGTGGTGGTTCACGACCAAAGAGGCCCTAGGAAAGAAATGGAAAAACTTGGACAGTGGGATTCAAATTGAACCATGGGATTTAGGTAGTTTTTCTTAGGTTTCTTGATAAGAAATGATAGGAAATGACAAAAAGGGAAGATTGGAATCGAAAAGGAAAAGATTGGATGAAAAATGGGGGAGAAACCAAGTCGGACCTGTCACGCCGATCCAGCTAGACCGGACTGCACAGAACCAGCCGATTCGGACCGGCCAGAGGTTGAAGACAGTGCAATAATGTCTTAGCGAGTGAGGCCCACGCGCAGAAACTTCTCGGAGCGCCTGTGGGCCAGTGGCCCAAATTTTGGGGATGTTTTGAACATGTGAAATTATCTATTCGATGTAACGTACATTTTGGGACTGGTTTCGTGTCGATCGGACATCCTTTCGATAGGTTTCGGGGTGTCCAAAGGTTTAGGATCGACTTTAAAAATACTTAAAAATTTCAGAAACTTATGAGGCTTTAGTGAGAGGTTAATAAGGTAGTTAGTAACCCTATAAAGTGATTTGGACAGGTTTGGGAGTTCCGGTGACGACGGTTGGCTCGGGAGAGCCGTATGGCACGCGTATTGAGGCAGCAGCTCGTACGGTCTGTGAGTGGACCTTGTTTTCTAAATTGGTGCATGCATAAATGTTTATTATATGTTTTAATACTTGTTTGGTGATGCCATTAGTGCATTTATGTGTGGTTACATATTGGCACGTATTTCGAGGTTTCGACCTTATACGGTGCCTATACGTGTTTGTACTTTCTTTGTTGGTTTAATTGAAATGGTTTTCGATTCCCAAAGGATAAACTCGGGCATGAGACCCATTTGGTTTTATCTCGGGCATGTAGCCCTATTGTGCATGGTGACGGACGATACGACGCTCGCCTCTAGACTGGGATATGTTTATTCCGGAGAGGTCACGATGCACGATCTGTGGTTGGGCAGCCAATGGAGGCTCGACTTCGGAGTGCTGACGGTTCAGGATATCGATCGGTGATGAGTGCACCATGATCTAGAGGTGGTCACATCGGTTGATACGCTCACGGAGACATACCGGGATTGAGAGCGGTCATGGACGGATGGTTGCACGCATCACTAGGATCGGAGTCGTGACTGACCCTGTGATATCGAACATGATGCCCAGTTACTTTACGTTTATGTTTTCGGGTCGGGGACCCTAAATGGATTACCAGGTTCATGACGGTTTATGGGGACCAGCATGAACCCTTGAAAGTTTTTTATGGTTCATGACAGTTTATGGGGACCGGGCAAGAATCTTTTGAAAGGTTTTAAGGATGTTTCATATATATATATATTCATATACCTTCCTTTTATTGGAATGTCTCCTTCAGGGAGGGTTATTGTCCTGGATACTAACTGAGTGGAGTTGCCCCGGTTGGGTAGCTAACTCTCAAGAGGGCTTGGATTATAACCTCGGGGAGGGTCATTGATCTACGGACATTGACCTGGGTGGACCCTGAAAGACTTGAGCTTGAGACACCGGGTAGCACGCGCGGAGCTTTGGAAACCGTGACAGGATTGGTTTTGTGATTTATATGTATATATGATATATGATATGTGATGTGTACAGGTTTTGGGCTAAGTCCCACATGGATTTGGGCAGTGGCCCGTATGGTTGGTTTCGGTTATGGTTTTGGGATTAGTTCCCACATATGGTTCCTTTGGTTAAACGGTTTTTGAATGCATGCAGGCTTTTTAGTAAAAGGTACAAATGTCTTCGTTAAAATGTTTTTATAAATGATTTGTTTTGCCCACTCACAGCTTTTAATGTTTTGACTGCCCTTCAGGTTGACAGTAGATGCGGACTGTAGCAGAGACCAAGATATCATATACCTCCTCCAGATCCTGGCGCACTCTGAAAGTCCAAGAGGGCTAAGGTTGAAATTTGCCTTGTCTGACACTTCGTGTCAGAAGAGATCAGGGTCGTCCCGCGTTAATCCCGGGGGGATTGGGACGGGTCCTGACACTATGACTTTAAGTGAGGTGTGTCACAAGGCGAGGCGTGTACCAGCTTCAGGGAAAGGTACATTACACTACAATGAGGGTCATTCTATGGTGCAAGGCGAGTCGCAGGAGAATGCAAAGCGGGGTGCGTTACAAATACAAGGCGAGACATGGTGCGAATACAATAAGAGGCATGCTGCAACTGCGAGGCGAGGTGTCTCAACACTTGATGTGAGGCATGTCATAACCCAACATGAGGCCTGTTTCAACTATAAGCCAAGGTTTCCTATGACACGAGGCGAAGTGGGGGAGTAAATTGACTTAGCACTGCCGTTTGTCACTTTCGTAGGGTACTTGGGCATTTGAGAAGGAACTGCCCATATATTCTATGTTATACACTTGTGTTGTAAGCTGCTCTTTACGTTTAGTTATGGAGAGGGTACATTCGAATTTCAGGGACGAAATTCCTTAAGGGGGGAAGGTGGTAATGACCTGGAAATTCGAAGAAGGAAAATTTGGAAAATTTGAAGGAAATGACAATTTTACCGTTGGTTATAAGGGCCGAAAGTGACTTTTTGATCGAGAACTTGTTTGGACTTTCCAGGAGAAGCGTTGGATAGGTCTCGAGACTCTGAATCTATAGACAGGTGGCATGCGTCAATCGGAGGTCGGATGTGAAAGTTATGGGTCTCGAACGGTGATGGGCATTTTGGTCATTTTTTTTTTAAGGACAAAAAGGTAAATTGGCTGGGATATTTGATGAATCACCCATCAATGACTCATGCCACCCGCCAGTGACACATGTCACCTCAATTTGAGGCTTAGTGGCTGAGATTGCCATGGATTCTCTATCCAAATTCGTATTAATCCATAACTATCAGTTTGAAGAAATAAAAATGAAAAAAAAAACAGAGAACAAGTATGTGTGTGCTTGATCGATCGTCCCCGCAACCAATAGAGAGAATATGAGAATCTGAGCGGGTTGAGAGGGTGAATTCGCGAGAGAAAAGAAAGGAGAGAGAGGAGAAGAGAAAACTGGAAAATACCTCAAGAACCCAAGAAGGTGTCGTTGAAATTGAGAATCGAAATTTGAGTTTGAGACGTTAATTGGACAAACTAAGCTTCAATTAAGCTTCTGGAGGAAGGGACGAGTTGAACTACCATTGAATTCGAAGGAAATTGATGAACAAACACTAAGAACAAACCTTGCGACATCTTCGAATTTTGGAGGTTGAGTTCAAGTATTCGTAGGTAAGAAATCTTGAAATTGGTTTCGAATTCATGTTTATAATGAAGATATGATACTTCCTAGGTGATTACTTTAAGAAAATGGCTTGAAATTGGGTGGAACCCGATTAAGAACACATCGGGTATTCATTTCAGGTCGAGTGATTTGAGGACCAATTACATGAAATTCAGCATACAGATCCCTAATTAGGTTTGAATAGATGATAATCAGTGAAAGAAATGAAGAAATTGGGATTGAATTGACAGAGAAAGGATCGGGTTACACCGCGGGTTGCACACCCGTTTACTAGGTATTCGGGTTGGGACGATGAATAGTAGTGGTACTGTTCTTCGCGCGTAAGTTCACGCGCAGCCCATGTACTCGGCGCGTGAGGGCGCGTGGTTGACTTTATGGGGAAGTGTTCAACAGGTGTTTTACTCTATTCAATGTAACAAACATTTTGGTATTGGTTTCGAGTCAATCGGACACCATTTCGCTATTGTTTCGAGGGTCCGAATGTTTGGGTTATGTTTTAAATTAATATTTAATTCTCAAAAAATTATGGGAAATTGATATGATATTCATTGAGTCATTAGTGACCCTTAATGTTGATTTTGGAGAGGATTCGAGATTTCTGGAAAGTGTCGGAATTTACATAAACGCGTGCAACTCGGAAATCGAGCGATTTGGTCGTTGTGTGAGTGGACGTTTGTTTTATAAACTGATATGTATGCATAGTTAAATGTGTTACATGATTGATTGCATGATTTGAATTGCAATGATGTCAAGGTGATTTGATATGATTATTTGTGATTTAATGATTATTTTAATCGGTCTTTCGGGAACATTTTACGAGAAATGTGCAAATGATGTTTTGGGCTAGGCCCGGAGTCAAGAAGTTTTCTAAAAGGATATTTTGACTTAATGGATGAGTGAAGGATGATTTCTGGATTATTTTAATGTTGTCGATTGAGATTTTACGGATTTACGTGTAAATGGTATTTGGTCTTGAGACCTGATCGGGAATGATTTTGACTTGGTTTGAAGTCAAGGATTTGATTGAAATGTTTTGGGATGTAATCCCGGGATGGCTTTCATTGTAACTCTGAGTGCCCAGACGGTCGGAGCTAAGGGATCACCCAGACGACCGGAGCTTGGGGGATATGATTGGATGATTGTGAGTTGTTTCTTTGGTAAGCCAGCTTCTTGGATGCGACTGAGCTTGGATGTACCACTCGGATGTATTTGAGCTTGGGGATGTGTTCGTCCAGATGTGACTGAGCCCGAGGGTTGATCCCAGATGTGTCTGATCCCGAGAATGTGGCTGGATATTGGCCTAAGCGTAGTGCGGATGTGACTATGTGATTGTTGTGCACTTGTGAATAGTGTGGATTGATTGATTGATTGATTTTTGTACACTTGTGAGTAGTGTTGTTTGATGTTGATTGTGATTGCGTACTGGTATTGAGTACGGGTTCTGGTCTATGTGGCCAGGTGATTATGTTTTCCCCTGTTTTGGCTTGAGAGCCTGGATTTGATACTTGTTATGTGATTTGGCGGGAAAGCCGATGATTGTTATACATATGTTTTACCCTTTGCATGCATGGTTTGATAAACTGGAGGGTAAATGAGGTATTTTGAAATGCGTTTTAAATGATATTATTTTTGTCCACTCACACCTTTGTTTTTGATGACCCTCCAGGCCGTGGCACGACGTTCGGGCCTGATCGAGAGGCAGAGGCATGAGCGGAAATCAGTGCAGTTATCCCTTGTCTGACATGTGCTGAGGGTTAGTTTCAGGACTTCAATTGACTTGTCAGACAGGAGCAGGACTGGGCACGGTTATCAAAGTCGAGTTAGGATGGGTCCTATCAAATTGGTATCAGAGCATTTGGTTACTGACTTCTGTTGTTACGTCATGCCTCCGAGACGTGCGCCCCGTGCACGGCTCGAAGATGAGAGGGACGAGGATAGGGTTAGAGAAGGCCCAGATATTGAGAGAGCTCAGCGGTTAGGAGCCACTATGTTTCGTGGTGATTCGGGCCCGGATGGTGCCGATGATTGGATCACTCGTTTGGAAAGGATTTTTGAAGTCATGAGATGTCCCCCAGAGGACATGGTGTTATTAAGCCACTTGTCTTTTGGATGGCTATGCATATAGGTGGTGGCATGGTTTACAGTTGACTGGATGGGATGCCCATACGTTGGCATGGGAAACATTCCGAGAGCGATTTTGGATCAGTTTTACCCCCGCTCATTTCGGAATGCTAAAGAGGTTGAGTTCTTTCAATTGCAGCAGGGGGATCTGTCAATGGTCAATTACGAACATAAATTTTTTCACTTATCTATTTTCGGTCCTCTATTTGTGGCAAATGAGGAGGATAAATGTCGAAGATTTGTGCAGGGATTGAGGAATGCAATACGAGGTGCTATGACAGTAGGCTTGTATTCTACCTTGAGAGAATTATCAGATGCTGCTATTTGAGTGGAGTCTAGTTTACCTGTGCAAGAACAATCTTTGAGCTCTGAACGACGCCGAGAGTGTCAGGATACTGAACTGATAAGTCATGAAACATCAAAAAGAGTTAGACTTCATTCCCTTGTATCGCGACCCCAGTTAGTGGTTCAGTCAAGTGGGGCTTCAACCCATTCGACAGGTAAACGACGTGGGGGAACAAATCGACTTAGCACTACCCTCTGTCACTTTTGTAGATAACTTGGGCATTTACGAAGGAACTGCCCATATCGACTTGAAAGTAGTTCAAAGTAATTGTATTGTTACATGATTTCGCGATAGTTTGTATATATTCTATGTTATACACTTGTGTTGTAAGCTGCTATTTACGTTTAGTTATGGAGAGGGTACATTCGAATTTCGGGGACGAAATTCCTTAAGGGGGGAAGGTTGTAACGACCCAGAAATTCGAAAAAGGAAAATTTGAAGGAAATGACGATTTTGCCCCTGGTTATAAGGGCTGAAAGTTGACTTTTTGATCAGGACCTTGTTTGGACTTTCTGGGAGAATCGTTGGATAGGTCACAGGACTCTGAATCCGTAGACAGGCGGCATGCATCAATCGGAGGTCGGATGTGAAAGTTATGGGTCCCGAACGGTGAGGGGCATTTTGGTCATTTTGTTGGTAAGGACAAAAAGGTAATTTGGCTGGGATATTTGATGAATCACCCATCAATGACTCATGCCACCCGCCAGTGACACATGTCACCTCAATTTGAGGCTTAGTGGGTGAGATTGCCACGGATTGTCTATCCATATTCGTATTAATCCATAACTATCAGTTTGAAGAAATAAAAATGAAAACAAAAAAAACAGAGAACAAGTGTGTGTCTGTGTGTGTGTGTGTGTGTGTGTGTGTGTGTGTGTGTGTGTGTGTGTGTGTGTGTGTGTGTGTGTGTGTGTGTGTGTGTGTGTGTGTGTGTGTGTGTGTGTGTGTGTGTGTGTGTGTGTGTGTGTGTGTGTGTGTGTGTGTGTGTGTGTGTGTGTGTGTTTGTGTGTGTGCGTGTGTGCGTGTGTGTGCATGTGTGTGTGTGTGTGTGTGTGTGTGCGCGCTGGATCGATCGTCCCTGCAACCAATTGAGAGAATATGAGAATCTGAGCGGGTTGAGAGGGTGAATTCGCGAGAGAAAAGAAAGGAGAGAGAGGAGAAGAGAAAACTGGAAAATACCTCATGAACCCAAGAAGGTGTCGTTGAAATTGAGAATCGAAATTTGAGTTTGAGACGTTAATTAGACAAACTAAGCTTCAATTAAGCTTCTGGAGGAAGGGACGAGTTGAACTACCATTGAATTCGAAGGAAATTGATGAACAAACAGTAAGAACAAACCTTGCGACATCTTTGAATTTTGGAGGTTGAGTTCAAGTATTTGGAGGTAAGAAATCTTGAAATTGGTTTCGAATTCATGTTTATAATGTAGATATGATACTTCCTAGGTGATTACTTTAAGGAAATTGCTTGAAATTGGGTGGAACCCGATTAAGAACCCATCGGGTATTCATTTCAAGTCGAGTGATTTGTGGACCAATTACATGAAATTCAGCATACAGATCCCTAATTAGGTTTGAATAGATGAAAATTAGTGAAAGAAATGAAGAAATTAGGATCGAATTGACTGAGAACGGGATCAGGTTACAACGCGGGTTGCAGACCCGTTTACCAGGCATTCGGGTTGGGACGATGAATCATAGTGGTACTGTTCTTCATGCGTAAGTTCACGCGCAGCCCATGTACTCGGCGCGTGAGGGCGCGTGGTTGACTTTATGGGTAAGTGTTCAACGGGTGTTTTACTCTATTCAATGTGACGAACATTTTGGTATTGGTTTCGAGTCAATCGGATACCGTGTCGATATTGTTTCGAGAGTCCGAAGGTTTAGGTTATGTTTTAAATTAGTATTTAATTCTCAAAAAATTATGGGAAATTGATATGATATTCATTGAGTCATTAGTGACCCTTAATGTTGATTTTGGACAAGATTCGAGATTCCTGGAAAGTGTCGGAAATTACGGAAACGCGTGCAGCTCGGAAAGCGATCGGTTTGGATGTTGTGTGAGTGGACGTTTGTTTTATAAACTGATATCTATGCATAGTTAAATGTGTTACATGATTGATTGCATGATTTGAATTGCAATGATGTCATGGTGATTTGATATGATTATTTGTGATTTAATGATTATTTTAATCGGTCTTTCGGGCACATTTTACGAGAAATGTGCAAATGATGTTTTGGGCTAGGCCCAGAGTCAAGAAGGTTTCTAAAAGGATATTTTGACTTAATGGATGAGTGAAGGATGATTTCTGGATTATTTTAATGTTTTCGAACGAGATTTTACGGATTTACGTGTAAATGATATTTGGTCTTGAGACCTGGTCGAGAATGATTTTGACTTGGTTTGAAATCAAGGATTTGATTTAAATGTTTTGGGATGTAATCCGGGGATGGCTTTCATCGTGACTGTGAGTGCCCAGACGGTCGGAGATAGAGGATCACCCAGACGACCGGAGCTTGGGGGATATGATTGGATGATTGTGAGTTGTTTCTTTGGTAAGCCAGCTTCTTGGATGCGACTGAGCTTGGATGTACCACTCGGATGTATTTGAGCTTGGGGATGTGTTCGTCCAGATGTGACTGAGCCCGAGGGTTGATCCCAGATGTGTCTGATCCCGAGAATGTGGCTGGATATTGGCCTAAGCGTAGTGCGGATGTGACTATGTGATTGTTGTGCACTTGTGAATAGTGTGGATTGATTGATTGATTGATTTTTGTACACTTGTGAGTAGTGTTGTTTGATGTTGATTGTGATTGCGTAC
Organism: Prinsepia uniflora; assembly: GCA_032719365.1. Classification (NCBI taxonomy): domain Eukaryota; kingdom Viridiplantae; phylum Streptophyta; class Magnoliopsida; order Rosales; family Rosaceae; genus Prinsepia; species Prinsepia uniflora. Next base: position 39,668,067 of record CM064865.1, read on the forward strand.
TGGTATTGAGTACGGGTTCTGGTCTATGTGGCCAGGTGATTATGTTTTCCCCTGTTTTGGCTTGAGAGCCTGGATTTGATACTTGTTATGTGATTTGGCGGGAAAGCCGATGATTGTTATACATATGTTTTACCCTTTGCATGCATGGTTTGATAAACTGGAGGGTAAATGAGGTATTTTGAAATGCGTTTTAAATGATATTATTTTTGTCCACTCACACCTTTGTTTTTGATGACCCTCCAGGCCGTGGCACGACGTTCGGGCCTGATCGAGAGGCAGAGGCATGAGCGGAAATCAGTGCAGTTATCCCTTGTCTGACATGTACTGAGGGTTAGTTTCAGGACTTCAATTGACTTGTCAGACAGGAGCAGGACTGGGCACGGTTATCAAAGTCGAGTTAGGATGGGTCCTATCAAATTGGTATCAGAGCATTTGGTTACTGACTTCTGTTGTTACGTCATGCCTCCGAGACGTGCGCCCCGTGCACGGCTTGAAGATGAGAGGGACGAGGATAGGGTTAGAGAAGGCCAAGATATTGAGAGAGCTCACCAGTTAGGAGCCACTGTGTTTCGTGGTGATTTGGGCCCGGATGGTGCCGATGATTGGATCACTCGTTTGGAAAGGATTTTTTATGTCATGAGATGTCCCCCATAGGACATAGTGTTATTAGCCACTTGTCTTTTGGAGGGCTATGCATATAGGTGGTGGCATGGTTTATAGCTGACTGGATGGCATGCCCATACATTGGGCACTCTAGATCCTGGCGCACTCTGAAAGCCCGAGAGGGCTAAGGTTGGTATTTCCCTTGTCTGACACTTCGTGTCAGACGGGATCTGGGTCGTCCCGCATTAATCTCGTTGGGATTCGGACGGGTCCTGACAGGTGGTATCAGAGCAGGGTTACTCATGCTACCCTGACTTCTAGCGAAGTTTTGCGCTCAGAGTGATAAGAAGGTCGAGGATGTGATGTCTCAATGGGTTACAGTTTGTTATCAACCTGATAGTTAGGATGCCGGTACAATGGTTAGTAGGATTGAATCTTAGATCATCTTAGTTCGGCATTCGATGCTGGGGTTGCCATAGTTCTGTCGTGGTTGGCAGTGTGGGACCCTACGAAAGGATAAATGTAACAGTACTTTAGGGTTTTGATCGTGAGACGGTTAGTTGGGATCATCTCTCACGATGTTATAGGATCGGTTTTGACGACTGGTTAGGAGTTGTGATCATTGGATGGTCAGATTTTGTTAAGTTAGATGGATATGCTGCCGGGAGGAACCGGGTTCGAGAAATCCTAGTTGAACTGACGGTAGGATTGGATTGACGTCCTTACGAGGTCGGGACCGCGAGGTCGGTTGGATTTGTGGAGAGTACTGCCTTCTGCATTTGGGTTCCGATGAACCCTAGGGTGTGATCGTGGAACCCTAAGGTAGGATGTATGGTTCGAAAAGGTGAGTATCCGAGTAGTTTGCTTTGGCGACTTTTCGGAGTCGAGACCTTCGGTCGGTCTAGTCAATTCAGATTTAGTGATGGGACTGCAATCCGCAGTCGAGGTTGTAGTAATCGGTTAGACCTAGTTGGTTGTTGTATTACTCTAGCTGTGATAGATTGTGGGTGCAGCTAAGGTCATGGGCGACCTGGTAGACGACATTGGTTGAGTTGACTTACGACTGGTTAGAGATTGGTTGGACAGGTTACCAGGGTTAGTACCTGTCGATGGAATCCTAGAGTGGGGATACAAAGTAGTTAGTACAGGGGATTGATTCCGTTGGATGCGGAGTCTCGATAGCGATGTCTGGTGGTTGGGTCTGCACGAGTTTGTGGCAGGCACTACTACTGAGAGTGCTTGTAGTAACGGTTGTTGAGAATCGAGGGACGTTTAGGGAACGTTTCCTTTTCTTGGTTGAGTTGTCACGGTGACTGTATCGAGAGTTGTTGGGTACGAGAGCGGCAGAGTTCCTCCAATCTGAGCAGAGTTACGGGGTCGTCGCTCGGTACGAGCGGAGATCCAGGGTTTTCATATTCGCACACTGTTTCAGGACCGGCCCCGAATCCAATGGGATTAACGTGGGACCCGCCTGATCCCGTCTGACACGAAGTGTCAGACCATAGAAAATTCCATCTCTAGCCCTCGCCGGGGCTGTCAGAGTGCATCAGGAGCGTAGGAGGAGGGGAGTGATGTCTCGTCTCTGCTACAGCCTGCATCCGCAATCAACCTGAAGGGCATTAAAACATGAAAACTGTGAGTGGACAAAAATAAAATTTTCTTTAAAAACATTTTAGCATAAATATTTTTATGCCCTTCATAAATACATACGCATGCATTCAAAAACCATTTATCAAAACTTTTATAAAACCATTTGTCAACATTCTCAAAACCTTTCAAGGGATCATGCCCCGCCCCATAAACCGTCATGACCTGTATATCCATTTGGGTCCCCGACCCGAAATCACACTTAACAACCATAAATCAAAACATGGGAACTCAGCCCCAAATCATGTCACTTGGGTCTCAGCCCAAAACCATTTCCCAAAATATCAAATACGTGATCTCCTCCCCAAATCACTTTCTAAATCATAAAACACAGGGTCTCCGCCCTCAAATCACTTTTCTGTAAATCTCATACGTACTCGGACGTATAACCCATCATAGGCACTTCCGGAGAAGATGCCAACTCGGGGCACACAGCCCCTAGGGAACACATCCCCGATATAGTCACGATGTCATCATATCTATCTAGTGTGCACACTACTCGGGGTCTCACTCTGAGTCTTCTCCCAGAAATCTCCATCTGGGAGGCTCAATCTCTGGATCTAGTCTGAGCTCTCTCTCTAGATCTAGTCCACATATCTGTCCGGAATCTGGTCCGGGACCACAACATATTTCGTAACCTGCACTCCTAGAACGGGATCCCTATGGGGATACCCATTCTGGTCTGTGGAACGTGACTCTCCAGGTCGACGTCTGGAGTAGACCATATAATCAATATGGAGGGTTTCATATGTTTTCAAATACTTTCTTTCTTTCTCAAATACATTTCTCAATTGGGTCTCCTACCCGATTCATTTCAATAGGATTCCTCGAATCCGATTCAATTCCATTTTACAGGCCTCGGCCTAAATCCACAGTTCAACTGGGTCTCATGCCCAAATTCTCATTTCACAAACTAAACTGGGGCTCAAGCCCGATAACACGAGTAACTGGGCCTTAAGCCCGAACCACAACTCAATGGGACCTCAAGTCCGATTTTACAACCAATTGGACCCTAAGCCCGATATCTCAACTAAATGGGTCTCAGGCCTGATATCATAAATCAACGGGGCCTCAAGCCCGATAGTACACCTAACTGGGCCTCAAACCCAAATCGTAAACCAACTGGGCCTTCGGCCCGATCGTATAACACAAATGGACCCTAGGTCTGATTCCTCGTTGAATCAAATGGACTCCAAGTCCGAGAGTTTGTAAATAAAATGGGTCTGATGCTCGAGTTCATGTTTCCAAATCCAAAATCCATTTACTAAACCCTCTAAAACCTAGAAAGTATATGCATCGTGTAAAACCATAAATCTCGAAATACGTGACAATACGTAAATCCTAGGCTACCACAAACAATTGCACTCATGGCAACACAAAATATATAATAAAACAATTATAAAACATTTATGCATGCATCGAATTCTAAAGAAAGGTCCACTCACAGACCGTCCGAAGCCGCGCCTCGATACACATGCCATAACCGTCTCCCGGGTCAAACGTCGCCTCCGGGATTCGCGAACCTGTCCAAATTAATTTAGAGGGTTACTAACTACCTTATTAACCTCCTACCAAAGCCCCGTAATTTTTCGGAACTTTTAACTATTTTTAAACCGATCCTAAACCTTCTGATAGACCGAAACCTATTGAAACGATATCCGATCGACGCGAGACCAGTCCCAAAATGTTCGTTACATCGAATAGAAGATTTCATATGTTGAACACTTCCCCAAATTACTGTTCACGCGCCCCAAGAAGGCTCAGAACACTATTCATCATCCCTAACCTCCAGCTGAACCGGTTCACTGTTCACGGCACTGTGTTGAACCAGCGTGCCCGGTTCAGTGGTTTTCCTCCCCTATTTTGGTCCGATTACAACCCTAATTAATCCTATAATTCCTATTTCTTCATTTTCTACTCATTAAAACAACCTAAATTCGTTCAAATCCCATGGTTCCATTTTGAACCATACGGTTCAAGGTTCCCAAAACCTCTCATGGCTTCCACAGCCATCCAACTACCACACAAACCTTCTTAATACCTTCCTAATAACCTAAAAACCACTTCCTAATCACCCAAAACAGCCCATAATGCAAGAATCGAAAATATTGGAAAATGGGCCTAACCGTGCACTTCTCGGGTTCTCCTCCTTCCAGCCACCGTGCACGGCGGTTCTGGCCATCCAGGCCGGCCACCAACATCCTCAGTCCTCCTCTCACTCTCATGGTTCCTCAGATGGCCATGTTTGAAGGTTTGGATTGGATTGGTTTGGTTTCAAAAGGGTGAGATCGGTTTGGTGGGTTTGGTTTTCACGAACAAAGAAATGGGGGATGCATGAATCAATTTGGGTGGGCAATGGATGGATGACAAGTTTCATTCATCCATTGGGACTGCCCCAAAATATCTGGGCCCACTTAAGTCCAAAAGTCATCCGTTTCGTAAATCGTGCAATAGTACCTTCGTACTTCCGTGAACCGTAACTTCTCCGTCGAACGTCCGAATTCGACGTGCCGCCTGTCTACAGATTCGTATCGTCCTCATCTACGTAACGGTCTTAGGCCCTCGGCCATCGGACCTCTCGGGTTAAAAGTCAACTTTTAACCCAAATTACCAAAATGCCCTTGAACTTCCAAACGTCATAACTTTTTCCTCGGACGTCAGAATCGACCGTGCCACTTGTCTATGAACTCGTGACGTCGCGAACTACGTCACAGTCATCGGCTAAAGTCTATTTGACCGTCTGAACGAAAATTCAACGATTCACCCATTCTAGGGGCAAAATCGTCATTTCGCCCGAACGTCCGCTAATCCTCGTCTAATCCGCGATTAGTCTCACTAATTCGTAATTAATCCTTAATTAATCCCGTTAATTTGGGACGGGTCGTTACACACTGTGTGTGCTAGTGTTGATGTTAATGTGCTGTTGCTGGTGCCGGTGTTTGTGATGACAATGAGTCACGAGCCGGGATGTGACTTCGTGGAGATGGGCACATGTTCGGTATCTGTGGTTCGACAGTGGATCACGGATTGGGTTAGACTGGTTACAGACACGTGGTTGATGTCCGAGTGTGTTGGTTCCGACATGGTTGGAACTTCGGGATCGAGAAAGATTGAGATTGAGGTGACGAGAAGAGTACGGGTTTTCTGCACTGGTAATGGGTATTTCGAAGTCATTTTGGGTGACTTCTCAGGTTCTGCCATGGCAGATGATGGCAGGTGATATCTGTTGTCACAAGTACATTGGTCGTGTATTGGTTGGTGGACCCGAGAATTGTCTTGGGTCATCAACAGGAGTTGAGTTTTTCGAAGTAGGTGAAGAAGGTTTCTCATTTTCTGCTTGGTGGTAGACGGTGTTGGTTTACATGGCATGGTGAGTGCAGCGAGTTTTGTTACATTCACGTAGCATGGATTTTGTTGTCATCGGCTTGGATCATCCTTGATTTTCCTAGGTGGAATGACAAGGATCGATACGAGGAAATTGGAGAGAACCCATACCAACTGGCATCCAATCTCACGCCCACTCACGCCCACTCACGCCCACCGACATTCGAGGAAGAAGTTATGATTTTCGGAAGTTCATGGGTATTTTGGTAATTTGGTTGAATAGGGGCAGAAAGTTGACTTTTGACCTGGGAGGTCCAATGGCTGAGAGCCGATGACTGTTACGTAGATCAGGACGATACGAATAAATAGACAAGTGGCACGTCGAATTCGGACATTCGACGGCGAAGTTACGGTTAACGGAAGTTTCGGGTCACTATTGCTCGATTTACGAAACGGGGAGCTTTTATATTCAAGTGGGCCCTAGATATTTTAAATTGACCCAATGGATGAGTGACAAGTGTCACTCATCCATTGCTCATTGCTTCCCATACATGCATCGACCATTCCCTTGTTTCATACAACCAAACCCAAACCAGATCTCACCATTCTCCATCTCTGTACACCCCAATCTCTTCCCCCTTCACTTGGTTCAATCTGAGGATGAGGCAGAGAGTGGATGAGGACTGAGGGAGACTGCGGGATGGCCTGAACCGCGGTGGATGGCGGTGTGGAGGAGGCAAACCCGACAAAGGTATCAGTTTGGCCATTTTTCCATTTATTTTCGATTTGTGCTATTATGGACGGTTTTGGATGGTTGGGTAAGGATTGTTAGGTTACTAGTGATGTAATATGATGGTTTTGGTGGTGGTTCACGGCCAAGGAGGCCCTAGGAAAGAAATGGAAAAACTTGGACCGTGGGATTCAAATTGAACCATGGGATTTAGGTAGTTTTTTTTTAGGTTTCTTGATAGGAAATTACAAAAAAAAGGAAGATTGGAATTGAAAAGGAGAAGATTGGATGAAAAATGGGGGAGAAACCAAGTCAGACTGGTCACGCCGGTCCAGCTGGACCAGACTGCATAGAACTGGCCGGTTCGGACCAGCTAGAGGTTGAAGATAGTGCAATAGTTTCTTGGCGCGGGAGGCCCTTGCATAGCCGTTTCTCGGGGCACGTTGTAACAGACCGTCCTGGAAACCGGGATTAGATTAGTGGTTAATGACAAATTAGTAAGTTAATCGGTGATTAGTTGGGTGCTTTCGGATGGACAATGCAAAATGATAGTTTTGCCCCTAGAATGGGCATAAATGTTGACTTTTTGTTTGGGCGGTCAAATGGACATTGACCGATGACCGTGACATAGTTCAGGACGTCACGAGTTCATAGACAGGTGGCACGTCTGATTCCAACATCCGAGAAGGAAGTTATGATGTTCGGAAGTTCAGGGGCAATTCGGTAATTTGGTTAAAAAGGGCAATTTGTTGACTTTTCATATGACATGGACTTTTCACGTATTTCAAGGAATGTTAGTTAGGTCTCGATGCCCTGAGTACAATGACAAGTGGCATGCCGTTATCAGACGACGAGCGGTTGAGTTACAAGTCTAATTATGTGAAGGACAAAATGGTAATTTAAGCATTAGGGGTAAAATGGTCTTTTGGGAAACCTTTGGTATGTGTGAGAAATTAGATGGGGACATCTGTCCCTAAGGAACTGGATATTTTCACCAGGTGAAGGGAGATGTGGACACTTGGCCCTTTTCTAGTTGGTTCTAGCTAAATCAAGAAAGTGTGATCGATTAAATAAGAGAAACAGAGACAGTGAGGGTACTCGTGCACGATTTGAAGGGAAAAACAAGGAACCTTGAGAAACCATCTTCACAATTCCTTCCATCTTTCACTTGTTGACCATGGATTGTAAAGAAAAGTGAGAAACTGACGATGAGGATTAGGTTGATACCACTGCCGAGGGTCGTCGTGCACGATGGAGGTAAGAACCATGACCACTAGTTTTAAACCCGATTTTTGTTAGTTTGTTTTAGTGTTTAATACGCTAATTAATTATTGGGACGGAGTTGTGGAGGTTTTTACGAGTGGACCAAGCTTGATTTTGAAGCTCGCCGTGGCTGGTAGCTGTGAAACCCGAAAAATGGGTGAGCATTACTTTGAAATGGCAAGTCGCGTGTTGTTGGTTTTCTTTCGAATTGGTTAATCAAGGAAGCTTTTGGATGTTGCTAGGGTCTTGTTAGACTTGGATGGAAGGACAGAGATAGCCAGAGTCATGAGAATAGGGAAGGAGAACTTGACGGCTTGAAGGATGATCGGGAAGGTAACCCCTAGGCTTTGTTTCTCACTTTTGAAATCGTGGATCGATTGCTTAGGATAGGACGACACTAATTGGATTAAAAAGGGATGAAAATGACCTAGAATTGGACAAAAACCGCTCACGCCAGTTCACGGCTGGACCGGGTTTGCAGAACCGGTCTGAACCGGTTGAACACGGGTTGAAGCTGATGAATAGTGCTAGCATGTGGCTCCCACGCACAGCCCCTTTGGGCAGAGCATGAGGGCGCGTGATGCTTCTAATGGGGAAGTGTTCAACATGTGAAATGATGTAATCGATGTAACGAACATTTTGGCACTGGTTTCGAGTCAATCAGACATCGTCTCGATATGTTTCGGGTTGTCCGAAGGTTTTAGGGTTCGGTTAAAATAGTTAAAAATTCAGAAAAATTACGGGGCTTTAGTATAAACTTTATGAAGTGTTTAGTGACCTTATTATAGGATTTGGACAGGTTCGGGGAAGCCGGTGATAGGGATTATCCAGGAAAGGTTTATGTGCGCGCGTATCGAGGCGACGACGCTAATGGTCTGTGAGTGGACTTTGCTTTCAAACTTAGGATGCATGCATATATGTTTTATATGTTTTCTATACGCGATTCTATGATTTTGATTATGATCTTGATGATTTACGATTTTGCACGTATTTCGAGATTATTACATATTTGCACGTTTTACGAGGCTTCCATTTCTATTGTGATTTGAGCATGATTTTGATGATTTGACTTCGGGATTTGAAATATGATTTGATTTCAAGGATTTGAAATGGATTTCGGAAAAGTGATTTCGGGCTTGGAGCCTTGTTCATGTGATTTCGGAAATGAGATTTCGATTTTGCAACTGGATTTCAGAAACGATGTTTTGGATTCGGTTTTGAAACTTGAAAGGGAAAGTCTGAAATTGGGTTCGGGATGATGGTTCCGGATGCTATCTTACGGAATCATTGTTGCGAATTCAGATGTGGATATTCTATGGTTTTTATTTGATTGAAAAATGGTTTTGGGTTTAAAAACCCGGAAAAAGAAAAGAAAAATCACTGGATCTGGTTTTGAGTTAAAGACTCGGTTGATTGACGGGGGGAGAGCCCTGGATTGATATGGTTTGAGTTTAAAGACTCGGTATATGTTTTGAGTTTAAAGACTCGGTTATGATACCCCCCCCCCCCCCCCTCGCGAGGCCTATTGATTGTGTTTTGAGTTTAAAGACTAGTCGATATCTCGGGAAGGCCTGATTATGCGCATAGTTTTGAGTTTAAAGACTCGGGGCGCACTTGAGACCCAGCAAACTCGCATGATTGATATTTTCACTGGTTTTCAGATGTTTTGGGTAGTGCTCCCGATGAACTAGTTTTGATGAGTTTTGGGACTGAGTTCCCGTACTTTGAGATTGATTTGTGATTTTGGGCTGAGGCCCAAGATTTGAATTGCGGATTTGAGGAAATAAATGATTCTGGTTTTCATTGATGATTTTGGTTATGAAATGGTTTCATGACATGGATTTTATATGCATGCATTGGTTTTTGCGTGGAGGGTAAAATGTCTTTCTGCTAAATTGTTTTATGAAAGTACTATTTATTTTTTGTGCACTCACAGTCTTTTCATGTTTTTGATACCATCCAAGTTGTTTTGGTGCGGGCTATTGATAAAAAGGGACGGACACATAACACACGCGATCCACAGTAGAGTCTGCGCGCTCTGGGAATGTCCGGACTTTTGGACGGTGCGTTTGGAAATCCTTTGTCCGACTTACGTGTCACACGGGGGTTGGACGTCGGTTTAGCCTTCGTGTCATGCGTAAGTTAGACGGGAGCAGGACTTAGCCCATAATCCCGGGGGATTGAGGGTGGGTCCTGACATGGGCGTGATCCACATTTTGGGGATGTGTTCAACATTTGAAATCATCTATTCGATGTAACGAACATTTTGGGACTGGTTTCGTGTCGATCGGACATCCTTTCGATAGGTTTTGGGGTGTCCGAAGGTTTAGGATCGACTTTAAAAATACTTAAAAATTCCAAACAATTAAGGGGTTTTAGGGAAAGGTTAATAAGGTAGTTAGTAACCTTCTAAAGTGATTTGGACAGGTTTGGGAGTCCTGATGATGACGATTGGCTCAGGAGAACCGTATGGCACGCGTATCGAGGCGGCAGCTCGGACGGTCTGTGAGTGGACCTTGTTTTCTAAATTGGTGCATGTATAAATGTTTATTATATGTTTTAATACCTGTTTGGTGATGCCATGAGTGCATTTGTGTGTGGTTACGTATTTGCACGTATTTCGAGGTTTTGGCCTTATACGGTGCCTATACGGGTTTGTACTTTCTTTGTTGGTTTAAATGAAATGGTTTTGGATTCCAAAATGATAAACTCGGGCATGAGACCCATTTGGTTTTGTCTCGGGCATTTAGCCCTATTGGTGACCTACGGGTCTGGATCGTGGTCGTGGCGAGTGCTTTGTACACGGCGACGGACGATACGACGCTCGCCTTTGGACTGGGATATGTTCCTTCCGGAGAGGTCACGATGAACGATCTGTGGTCGGGCAGCCGATGGAGGCTCGACTTCGAAGTGCTTACGGTTCAGGATATTGATCGGTGTTAAGTGCACCATGATCTAGAGGTGGTCGCGTCAGTTGATACGTTCACGACGACATACTGGGATTGAAAGAGGTCCTGGACGGATGGTTGCACGCATCACTACGATCGTAGTCGTGACTGACCCTAAGATATCGAGCACCATGCCCAATTACTTTACGTTTATGTTTTCATGTCGGGGACACTAAATGGATTACCAGGTTAATGACGGTTTATGGGGACCGGGCATGAATCCTTTGAAAGGTTTTAAGGATGTTTCTTATATATATATATATATATATATATTCATATACCTTCCTTTTATTGGAATGTCTCCTCTGGGGAGGGTCCTTGGCCTGGATACTAACTGAGTGGAGGCACCCCCGTCAGGTACCTTACTCTCAAGAGGGCTTGGATTATAACCTCAGGGAGGGTCATTTATCTACGGACATTGACCTGGGTGGACCCTTAGAGACTTGGGCTTGCGACCCCGGGTAGCACGCGCGTAGCTTTGGAAACCGTGATAGGATTGGTTGTGTGATTTATATGTATATATGATATATGATATATGATGTGTACAGGTTTTGGGCTGAGTCCCACATGGATTTGGGCAGTGGCCCGTATGGTTGGTTTCGGTTATGGTTTTGGACTTAGTTCCCACATATGGTTCCTTTGGTTAAACGGTTTTTGAATGCATGCAGGCTTTTTAGTGAAGGGTACAAATGTCTTCGTTAAAATGTTTTTATAAATGATTTGTTTTTTCCACTCACAGCTTTTAATGTTTTGACTGCCCTTCAGGTTGACAGTAGATGCGGACTGTAGCAGAGACCAATATATCATATACCTCCTCCGGATCCTGGCGCACTCTGAAAGTCCAAGAGGGCTAAGGTTGGAATTTCCCTTGTCTGACACTTCGTGTCAGATGGGATGAGGGTCGTCCCGCGTTAATCCCAAAGGGATTGGGACGGGTCCTGTCACCATGACTTGAAGTGAGGAGTGTCACAAGGCGAGGCGTGTACCACCTTCAGAGAAATGTACATTACACTACAATGAGGGTCATGCTATGGTGCAAGGCGAGTCGCAGGAGAATGCAAGGCGGTGTGCGTTACAAATACAAGGCGAGACATGGTGAGAAAACAATAAAAGGCATGCTGCAACTGCGAGGCGAGGTGTCTCATCACTTGATGTGAGGCATGTCATAACCCAACATGAGGCCTGTTTCAACTATAAGCCAAGGTTTCCATTGCACAGTCATTCACCGTTGATGCCTTTTTTCGGAGCGCATGAAACATCACTAGAGTTGCTTCTCCATAGTCAAGTAGCTTTGTACTTATTTCTGCATTGTCGTAGAGTTGAGGAGTGGTGAAGTTTCCTATGGGAAGCCAACTTTGCCTAGTAAACGATGTTCAGGAGGTTTCCCTCACTGCTTGAAGAAGGCCAGGGACGATGCGTCACTGGAAGTCCACAATGGAACGATCGATGGCCTCCATGGTTTGCTCACAGGTTGATGAAGAGACTCTAAGGTCGTGTCGATAGTGATGATGAGCTTCTTGGTTCATCTTGGCATGTAGCTAAATTTTAGTGTTGAATATACGCTTGAGCATTCAACTTGTGAATTTCCAACTTCTTTAATTTTCATTAATAAAAACCTTCCATTTTTTGAGTGTTTTGTGATTTTCGGCAGATTTGACCTTCATGCAGTAATTTTGGTCTTTTGACTTCGTATTAGCTCCGAATTGAGTGTCGTTGGTGGCATTGCAAAGCTGACTTCCGTACCATTTTGGTGCCATCAAGCTCTCTTCGAGGAAGTAAAATTTAAGCTTGGTACGTTCGAATGAATCACAAAGTTGTGTGCTGGAACTTGTAGTCACGCGCACTCAGACATTTGCCAAAGATTTTTCAAGACATGACTAGGTTATTGATCCCTTTGGTGGGGTTGGAAAGCGATCCTTGGTAGCTTTTCCAAGTCTAGCAAGTTCATTTGTTGGGTATGAGTTATTCATCCTTGGGATTGTTCTTGAGTACTATGTTCCTCATTTTTAGTTAACCGCATTGAACTTAGCCGTCAAGTTCCTTGAGGTGACGACTTAGATCTTCGAGGTGAAGGCTATACTTTTCCCTTTGGAGAGGTGCTTCGTGTCCTTCGTAGGCGAAATCCCTGGACTTTTTGCTAGTGTTTGGCTTTGGTTCTTCACGGAGTGCAAGTGTTGATAGGTTGCGAGTTGAAGGAATTAAGGCTTTGACGAACAAGGACGTTGATGTGTAGCAGAGCGATTACCTTGATGATTCAAAGGGCGATTACCATGACGCGTCGCGGGGTGATTGTCTTGATGTATCACGGGGCGATTTTCTTGATGCATTTCGGGGCGATTACCCCGATTCGCCATGGGATGATTACCTTGATACTTCGCTAGCAATGCGTTGCTTTATGTGTGAAGGCTTGGCTATTTCACGAACCAAAGGAATTGATGCTTCGAGTGAAAACGTTAATGCTCATCGGTCGAATGCGTTGAAGCTTCGCGGGGTGAGTGCGTGGGTTGCTTCATGAGTGAAGGCGTTAACACTTTTGGTCGAAGACTTCGATGCTTAACAAGCCACGGTACTGGCACTTCATGGGACAAATTCTTGGCTACTTCGCTAGGTGAAGACTTTGACATTTCACGAGCGAAGGCTTGAAGTGCTTTGCTTGGCAGAGGCTTGGAGTGCTTAGGGGTGTTTTGCATGGCTAATGCTTGGAGTGCTTCGCGGGGGGAAGGCTTGGAGTACTTCGCGGGGGGAAGGCTTGGAATGCTTCACATGGCGAAGGCTTGGAATGCTTCACGGAGTAAAGGCTTAGAGTGCTTCGTGGGATGAAGGCTTGGAGTACCTCGCGGGGCGAAGGCTTAGAGTGCTTCGCATGGCGAAGGTTGGGGGTGCTTTGTGAGGCGAAGGATGAAAGTACTTCGCGGGGCGAAGGCTGAAAGTACTTCGAGGGGCGAAGGCTGAAAGTACTTCGAGGGGCGAAGGCTTGGGGTGCTTCATGGGGCGAAGGCTTGGAGTACTTCGAGGGGTGAAGGCTTAGAATGCTTCGTGGGGCGAAGGCTTGGAGTGCTTCGTGGAGTGAAGGCTTGGAGTGCTTCACGGGGCAAAGGCTTAGAATGCTTCATGTGGCAAAGGCTTGGAATTCATTGTGGGGTGAAGGCTTAGAGTGCTTCGTGGGGCGAAGGATTAGAGTGCTTCGCGTGACGAAGGTTTGAAGTTCTTCATAGGGTGAAGGTTTGGAGTGCTTTGTAGGGTGAAGGCTTGGAGTGCTTTGCATGACAAAGGTTGGGGATGCTTCCTGTGGCAAAGGCTGAAAGTTCTTCATGGGGGAAAGACTTGGAGTGCTTCGCAGGGTGAAGGCTTGGGGTGTTTCGCATGGCGAAGACTTTGAGTTTTCACTGGTACGCAAAATTGCCTATGTAAAATCTCAAGTTTTTTGATAACTTTGTTGAAGACAATATACAACGAAAAAAAAATCGGATACGAATTGTGCGGAAGTTGTTCACCTTCGCATGAACCATAGCTATGATAGGTGCGCCATAGTAGTTGTGGTGGACTTACCACCCACTCTCGTCGGCCCTCTCTTGGTTGCCTTTGATGGGCGCTGGGCTTTTGAATCAATGTTTCTCCTTTATCTCATTATAGATTTAGTGGATGGGCAAAGAGAACTGTATGTTCGGCTTCGTGCAGGTGAACGTGTTGAAAGACGAGTTCCCCTTACGTTTGTTAGCCTCCCTGGCTGAATCCATGTGGTTGACGTCATACTTGGGCTACTCAAACATCTTTGGAGGAAGTCTACCCTCTTCAATGTGGTTCGTGGCAAGCGTGGTGTTCTTTTCATCCTCCCAACATGCATGTCGTTCTACTAAGGAAAACATCTAGGTGGGACTCTAGGCGTTTCTCATGATGATGTCTCCGTAAAGTTGGCTTTCCCGTGGTAGGCCTTGCTTGAATGCCAGGGCGGCCACAAGGTTGATGCACCTTTCAACACGGGATTTTTCTTTCTAATACCTTCGAATGTATTGTCGCAAGGTTTCCTTGGACCACTTTTCGGATGGTGAAGAGATGGTCATCCTTGACTTTAACGGTACGAAGTTGCGAGTACTCCTTGACGAAGGCTAGGGCCAATTATTTGAAGTAAGCGATTGATCTCCGTGGAAGTTGGTTGAACCAGGTTGTTTCCTAACCATGCAGCGAGGCCTGGAAAACTTTACACATGAGCGCTATCGAGTATGTCTCTTCCTCCTTGCTGCAATAGTCCGTGTTCCAAGAGTCGAGGCAGATTTTTCCATTCGATCGGGTGTGTGACGTCTACCAGACTGCCTACTGTCGTCGGCTATTGCGCAGCAATGCGCGAAATTGCTCTAGGTCTTCCTCCAAGTAGCTCTCGGGCCGGAGGTCTCGGGTGGTCTTGGCCTTATACTCTAGGGGTGCAGCTTTCTTCCCCTGAGTCGCTCAATGATCTTTCTCAGGACATTATCTGACAGCATACTTGTTCTTTACCAACGCGTCTTGGGACGTCCCTCGGGGCTTCGCGAGGTTCATTGTACTTCTCAAAGGTTCTGGATGTCCCGATGTCCCCCAATAGCTGTTGTAAGAACTCCGATTTGGCCCTAAGATGGTTGCTCAGCCGCTCGACTTGCTCTATCAGTCCAAGTTGCGGAGGCGAGTGTGACGACCCGTCCCGAATTAGCGGGATTAATTAAGGATTAATAATGGATTAGCGAGACTAATCAGAGATTAGGCGAGGATTAGCGGACGTTCGGGCAAAATGACGATTTTACCCCTAGATTGGGTAAATTGTTGACTTTTTGTTTAGGCGGTCAAATGGACTTTGACCGATGACCGTGACGTAGTTCATGACGTCACGAGTTCATAGGCAGGTGGCACACTCGATTCCAACGTTCGAGGGGGAAGTTATGACGTTCGGAAGTTTAATGGCATTTTGGTAATTTGGGTAAAAAGTTGACTTTTTGATCGAGGGGTCCGATGGCCGAGGGCCAAGGACCGTTACATATATCAGGACGATACGAATCCATAGACAGGCGGCACGTCAAATTTGGACGTTCGACGGCGAAGTTAAGGTTCACGGAAATTCCAAGTTACTATTCACAATGACACGTTTTACGAGACAACTGTGAAGTTTTGTCTTTTGTGGGCCCAGTTACTTTTCAGTGGACCAATGGATGAGTGACAAGTGTCACCCATCCACTGGCCAACCTCATTCATTCATGCATCTCTCGTCCAACATCATCGATCATTTCTTTGTTTCCAAACAAAACCCAACCCGTGTAACCTTCACGCAAATCCAACCCAACCCTATTTGATCATGACTGAGAGGACCAGAGAGTGAGGAGAGGATGGTGGATGATGGTGTCCGGCCAGGACAGAGCCACCGTGCAAGGCGGAGGCCCAAAACCCGAAAGGTATCGGTTTTGGCCATTTTTCCTCATTTTCAATTTTTGACGTTATGATCGGTTTTGGTTGATTAGAGTTTGTGTATTAGGTTACTAGGAAGCTATTAGGGAGGTTTTGAGGGAGATTGGAGGTTGAGAGACCTCTGGGGAGGTTTTGGAAAATTGAACCGTGAGGTTCAAAATTGAACCGTGGATTTTTGAAGGTTTTAGGTGGATTTGATCATCTAAACATACTCCTAGGATCATATTAGGAAGTTTAGAATCGATTAGGAAGAAAAAGGACCGAAAATGAGGGAGTAGGAGGGCCGGACCGGTCACGCCGATCCAGCTGGACCGGATTGCACAGTCGAACCGGCTGGACCAGTCTGTCGTAGGGAAGAAGATGAACAGTCGCCAGCGCGTGAGGCCCACGTGCAGTGCACTCCTAGGGCGCGTGAGGGCGCGTGGCAGGTAATCTTGGGAAGGTTCCAACATTTAATTTCATCTATTCGATGTAAAAAACATTTTGGGACTGGTTTCGTGTCAATCGGACATCGTTTCGATATAGTTCGGGCTGTCCGAAGGTTTAGGTTCGAGTTTAAAAATAGTTAGAAATTCCGAAAAATTACGGGGCTTTAGTGAGGGGTTATTTAAGTAGTTAGTAAACCTATAAATTAATTTGGACAGTTTCGGGAATCCCGGAGGCGACGATTAACCCGGGAGACGATTATGGCACGCGTATCGAGGTGCGGCTTCGGACGGTCTGTGAGTGGACCCTTCTCTCGAAATTGAT
This sequence comes from Prinsepia uniflora, assembly GCA_032719365.1. NCBI lineage: Eukaryota > Viridiplantae > Streptophyta > Magnoliopsida > Rosales > Rosaceae > Prinsepia > Prinsepia uniflora. The sequence continues at coordinate 39,684,759 of CM064865.1, forward strand.
GCATGCATAAATGTTTTATAATTGTTTTAGTATATGTTTTGTGATGCCATGAGTACATTTGATTGTGGTAGCTTAGGATCGACATATTTGCACGTTTTTCGAGATTTTCGACTTTATGTCGTACCTTTGCGTACTGCGTTTTCAATGATGATTTAATGGACGGATTTCGGATTTGGAAATATGAAGTCGGGCACGAGACCCATTTGATTTACAAAGTCTCAAACTTAGAGTCCATTTGAATTGACGAGTAATCGGACGTGAGGTCCTGTTTGGTTATGGTTTCGGGGCTTAGGGCCCAGTTGATTGTGAAATCGGGCTTGAGACCCAGTTGAACTGTGGATTTAGGCCGAGGCCTGCGAAATGGATTTGAATCGGATTCGAGGAATCCTGTTGAAATGAATCGGGTTTGAGACCCAATTGAAAAGTGACTTGAGAAAGAAAGAAAAGAGTATTTGAAAATGTGATTGAACCCTCCATGATTTATATGGTCTCCTCCAGCGTCGACCTGGAGAGTCACGATCCACAGACCAGAGTGGGTATCCCCATAGGGATCCCGTTCCAGGAGTGGAGGTTACGAGATATGATATGGTCCCGGACCAGATTCCCGAGGGATATGTGGACTAGATCTAGAGAGAGAGCTCGGACTAGATCCAGTGATTAAGCCTCCCAGATGGAGATTCCTGGGAGAAGACTCGGAGTGAGACCCCGAGTAGTGTGCACACTAGTTTAGAGATGATATCGTGACATATATCAGGGATGTGTTCCCTAGGGGCTGTGTGCCCCGAGTTGGCATCTTCTCGGAAGTGCCGCGGATGGGTTATACGTATGTTGATACGTATGAGGTTTTGTGGAAAAGTGATTTGGGGGCGGAGACCTCGCATTCGATGTTTTAGAAATGATTTGGGGGCAGAGACCTCGTACGTGATGTGATTTGGGCTGAGTCCCTATTGATTTGACTTATGGGTGTTTGTGATTTCGGGTCGAGGACCCAAATGGATTTATGGTTCATGACGGTTTATGGGAATCGGCATGAACCCTTGAAAGGTGTTTGTGGATCATGACGGTTTATGGGAATCGGGCATGAACCCTTGAATGATTTCAAAAATGTGTTTGATGAATTGATTGATTTTATGAATAATTGATAAATGGTTTTGAATGCGTGCGTATGTATTTATGAAGGGCATACATGTCTTTAAGCGAAAGTGTTTTTAAATGAAATGTTTAAATTGTCCACTCAAAGTTTTCGTGTTTTAATGCCCTTCAGGTTGATCGAGGATGCGGGCTGTAGCAAAGACGGGACATCACTCCACTCCTCCTACGATCCTGATACACTCTGATAGCCCCGGTGAGGGCTAAAGTCGAAAATTTCCCTGGTCTGACACTTGGTATCAGACGGGATCAGGCGGGTCCCACTTTAATCCCGGGGGATTTGGGACCGGTCTTGACAAGTTGGTATCAGAGCGTGGTTGGCTCATTTGATACTCATGGTACTCTGATACCAGTTGGTATCAGAGTATGTTTCGCTCGTGGAGTACGCGCAAGTCGAGGATGTGATGTCTCTGAAGTCGTAACATCCTGTTATCAACCTGGTAGTTAGAGCATTAGTACGAGGTTTTGGCAGCATCGAACCTTAGTTAGATAAAGTTTGTCAAGTGGTACGATTGTTTGAGGTTCGATTGGCATCGGAGGCCACGTGTTTTGATGAATCATCCCGAGGAGGATCAGTATTCGTGTGGAAAATAACGGCTTAGAGCCGTAGTGTTACTGGGAATAGGACCCAGTGGATTCATAGGTACAATATGACGACTTGAGAGTCGTGACCGCTCGACAGTAAGGTCGTGTCGGATAGAGGACGTACGGAGTCATACCAGTATGGTCAGAGGTCAGGGTCGCCCGGTTTACGATGACCCTGTACAACTTCACTTACCACGGTTGGGAATAGGAACGTGTGATTCTTTTTGGCATGTGTTGCCATGTTTTAGTGTGTCGAATCCTGAAGGGATGACAACTGACAGAGGATGCAGACTGACAAAGGATGTCGACTAGTAGTGGATGCCTAGAGTAGATGTGGTATGACGCAATAGGATGTGATCGCGCACGTAGCGCTTGTGCAGTATTGGACCCGGAGTACGGCCAGTTCTTGTGAAGGCCAGCGGCGGAGAGCAGTAGAGTTACGAGAGGACGAGATCCTCAGAGTGTAGTGATTGGCTGGTTTGGTACCAGTATGGGAGTATGACGACTCTTCGGAGTCGAGATCGAGGGATCAGTCAAGATGGTTGAGCTACAGCGGGCAGCCGGGTTTGTGATAACCCTAGTTAGTGATTGATTGGATAAGTGGCCAGAAGTGTGGTACTTGTGATCGGATCTAGAGGTGGACCGATCGGTGGATATTGAGTGTGGATCGATTGAAACCGGCGGTGAGACTACCGCATGGATTGGGAATTCCGGTAGCAGAGTGTTTCTGAGATTGGTTTGCACGAGGTTGTGACAGACACTGTTATCGATGGACGTAGTCGAGTCTTATCAAGCTGGATAGGCTCAGGTTGCCGTGACGATTGTGACGATGGGATTCGTCAGACGTGACAATGATACGAGTTGCGTGAGTGACGCACAATACGAGCAGTGATTCTGGATTCGACTCGGTGACAGCTGAGTCTGATCGCAGAATGAGATGTTGATGTTGGGCGTTGGCATACTTGCCACGCTCCAGAGAATTTGGTGGTTATAAGCGGGACAGAGAGGATCCCGAGTGGCTCAGTGCAAGGTACGGGAGTACTTGGTATGGAGACCAGTTTCCCCAGTGATGGATATCAGTTTCCTCAGTGATGGAGACCAGTTTCCCAGTGGTGGAGACCATTTTCCTCAGTGATGGAAATTAGTTTCCCCTGTGACGGAGATCAGTTTCCCCAGTAAAGGAGACTAGTTCCCCCAGTGCTACGAGATTGAGTCGCGAGGGTGTACTCAGAAGTATGGTAGTGAAGAGTGAGTTACGGAGGCGTGGATGGTGTCCGGTTGAGTTGGGGACTTGAGAGTCCATTACGAATTAGTTTTGGTTGACTACGGTTGACCATACCTCCTGAGTGAGGACATGGCACTGGTTTGCCTATAGAATATTAGTAAGTTCGGGTGTGGAGTGAGCTTCGTGATTGGATAAGAAACACGATTCCAACGTGATTGGTACTTCGGAATCAAGAGAGGTTGTAATCGAGATGATGGCATCAGAGTCCTTTCGACGATGACATCAAATCGCATCATCTTGGATTCGTTCCTAGGTGGGACGACGAGGATTGTTGTGACATCTAGGAGTTCACGAGGATGTAAGAACCGAACACGTAGGTTGTGGGTCAATTTGATTGACTTGATGAGTAGATGGAGTTTAGCATCACAGGATGTGACGAGTGAGTGTCTGAGGCGATGGGTTGATTTTTTCCTGGCGACGGATGGTTGGGGTCCGGACCATGATTGGATTGCAGGCAGTAGTTGTGGTTGGACGTTGCCAGAGTGCAGTCCTTGAGTAGGTCGAGTGACACCTCGATGTTGAGGTGATGTGGGTGCATCGGAGTATTGTGCACGTTAGATGTTAGGATTGACTAAGGTCAATCAGTATGTCGAGTTGAGATGGCCCTAGAGTTCGAGTACGTTGTAATTTGGATAGAGTCCTAGATGGACGTGAGTGGTGATCGGATTAGATCTGATGAGTGACAGTTTGGAGACTCACCTGAGTCTAGATGACAAATGGTATCGCTGAGTGATTCGAGATACGATATGAGGACTAGATCTAGAGAGAGAGCTCGGACTAGATCCAGTGATTGAGCCTCCCAGATAGAGATTCCTAGGAGAAGACTCGGAGTGAGACCCTGAGTAGTGTGCACACTAGTTTAGAGATGATATCGTGACATATATCGGGGATGTTTTTCCTAGGGGCTGTGTGCCCCCGAGTTGGCATCTTCTCGGAAGTGCCGCGGATGGGTTAGACGTATTTTGATACGTATGAGGTTTTATGGAAAAGTGATTTGGGGGCGGAGACCTTGCATTCAATGTTTTAGAAATGATTTGGGGGCGGAGACCCCGTACGTGATGTGATTTGTGCTAAGTCCCTATTAATTTGACTTACGGGTGTTTGTGATTTCGGGTCGAGGACCCAAATGGATTTATGGTTCATGACGGTTTATGGGAACCGGCATGAACCCTTGAAAGGTGTTTGTGGGTCATGACGGTTTATGGGAACCGGGCATGAACCCTTGAATGATTTCAAGAATGTGTTTATGAATTGATTGATTTTATGAATAATTGATAAATGGTTTTGAATGCATGTGTATGTATTTATAAAGGGCATGAATGTCTTTAAGAGAAAGATGTTTAAATTGTCCACTCACAGTTTTCGTGTTTTAATGCCCTTCAGGTTGATCGAGGATGCGGGCTGTAGCAGAGACGAGACATCACTCCCCTCCTCCTACGATCCTGATGCACTCTGATAGCCCCGGAGAGGGCTAAAGTCGGAAATTTCCCTGGTCTGACACTTGGTGTCAGACGGGATCGGGCGGGTCCCACGTTAATCCTAGGGGATTTGGGACCGGTCCTAACAGCAAGCCCATAGATGTTTGCACCTGACGAGCTGCACGTTAGGGCACACGTTAGGGCGCACATTGCTCGCCTTCAGCCCTTCACTCTCTTTTATGTTTTTCTTTCTTATTTCATTTTCTTAAATCATCTTCCTTACTTTGATTTTATGTTTAAATTACTTCGTATTTTCCTACATTGAGGACAATGTAAAATTTAAGTATGCGGGAATGGTTTACAAATTAATTTGTGCATTTGAAATTGATTTATTAAGTCTTTCTTAATTTGCAATTGTTTTATTTCCATTTGCAATTGTTTTATTTCTTTCTCAAAAAAAAAATACAAAAAAAAAAACAAAAAAAACAAAAAAAAAATTATTATTGCTTTCTTGAGTCTTTTTGTTTTAACGTAGTGTTTTTACGAGTATCAAGTTGCCCTTTAACTTGTCAATGATATAAATGAACGGAAATGAATATGTTATGGCTATAAAGATGATCGCTACAACTTGAATTTGTTTGTTAATATTTTGTGGTTAAGTGTTACTACTTGAAGATAATGCATGTAAATTGGTACATAAATAAGCATGATATGATAAGTATGAATCATTTGAACCTTATGTGAGCTTTAGAACTTATATACATCTTTGATGAGTGATTCATAAGTTCTTTGTTTAAATTGATATACATATGCCTCATAACTGCTTGCCATAGCTTTTAATGAACTCTAGAGCACTAGAACTTATTCTATGTGATTTTCAAAGCTTTTAAGTCAATAAATTCTCTGATTTTGGAAATGATTAAGGCATTAGGGTTAACACCACAACTTCAAACATCCATGTTCCCTATTTTGTGCGCACAAGTATGCGACCCCCTTAGTTTTACCCCTTTTGAGCCCACATTAAGCCTTTCTTTCCTCACCATGATTATCTAAAACACTTGAGCTTAGTATAGACATCTTTTACCTTTGTTCCAAGGACTCGGTTGAAGACATAATGATTATGTAAAGAGAAAATGATGATATTATGTGTATTTTGTGGATTTACTTACTCAAACATTGTTGTATTTTTGACACATGTTATTACCTTGATATATGAAAAAAAAATGAAAAAAAAAAAGAAAAAGAAAGATATATTGAAGTTTTTATCAAGGTAATAAGGTTTGATTATGAATGTTTGAGTTAAGTCCTTTACATTTGTAAATCCGGCACAAAGAATGAATTCGAGGCCCAACAAGATGAAATTAGGCCTATGTTCGAAGGGATGGAGTACTGACATCATTGCACTAAGGTTGGGAAGTTATGATACGTTTTGGGAGTCTATTGAGTCTTGGAACGAATTTGAGCACCACTTGTCCTATATATTCCTTGCCTCTAAACTTAGCCCCATTACAACCTTCGTAAAGACCTTATGATCCTTAAGATGGTAAATTTTGATTAGTTGAGTCAATCACTTGAGTAAGCTTATGGTTTTGGTTCATTTGTGCAAGTATGTTTTGTTTTTGTCTTGAGGTGTTTGTTTGAAATTTTGCAAAAGTACTTCATTTCGATTATGTGAGTATTTCTCACATACTTTGAGTGCAAACACAAACCCTCACAAATTGAGTGAATTTATGAGTGTATATCCTTGTGAGTTGATTCATACTTGTCTTATTCGTGCAGAACTCCATTTCACCATATTTACTCATTATCTTACTTGTTGAACATTTTTGTTACCATATATTAACTTTTAAATTCCATTTGCTTAAATGTTTTAAGTGAAAAACTTTTATGCCATAATTATAACAATGAAATTTGAGACAAATGGTTAAGGGTCTACTTGTTTTGAATTCGTAGTTTGATTTTAGTATTTGCTAGGGACTAGCAAAGTTTAAGTGTGGGGGTATTTGATAGGACGTTAAAAAGACATTATTTTATATTATTTTATACCCTTTATACTTGATTTTTAGTATTAAAATATTAAATAAATTGATAAAATAAATTATTTTGTGATTTTTATGCTTAGATAAATAAAGTTTGTAATCTGGTGCATTTTGGCGAAAGAATCGTTTCGATCGGAATTATAACGAATAAATTATGGACGAAATTCGATGAATTAATTAATTTAGTTAAATTAATTAATTTCTGCAGCCCAAATCCCATTTGACAAACCAGCCCGCGAGCCCAAGGCGCGCAGCCCAGGCCCGCGTAACCAGCTGCCCAGCCCAAGATCCGCACGGCCCGCAGGCCCAGCCACGTGTAGCCCACACGGCCCAAACGCAAGCGGCCTGCTTCAGCTGTCCAGAAGGAGTTCGGCACGCGCCTACCGACGACAGCTTCTCCTTTCCAGCTCACGCCTGCCGATCAGCCGCCTCCTTTCCAGCTCACGCCTGCCGACCAGCCGCCTCCTTTCCAGCACAGCTTTGCCGACCAGCCGCCTCCTTTCCAGCTTGCAGCCACCGAAAATTTTCCCTTCTCTTTTCAGCAGCTCCAGATTCCTCCCTTTTGCTGTTTTTCATGCTTTTCTTTTCTTTTTTTTAAATTTCTCTTCCCCAAAAACCACCCATACTCATCATTTCACTTTTGAATATTTTTATTATAATTTTTGTTTAGTTTTTATTTATTTTCTAGGGTTTAATTTGAGTTTTTCCCCTATAAATAGGAGTTGATTTCACTTGTTGAAATCACTTCCAAGTAGCACAAAATTGAGCTTCTTTTAGGAGAAATCTTGGCAAAATAGTTCCAATACAATTTTGAGAGTTCAAGTCCGAATTTCCTTGTTTAATCTTCTTCCATCTTCATAAGGTTCCAGCCGCTGTTCGGTGTTCCTTGTGAAAAACAATCCATTGTTCTCATCCAATCTGAAAAGTGTAACATTTGCTCTCCATTCTCTTAAACTCTTTTATTTGTTATTGGTTCTAATTATAATGCAATATATGTATTGGTTTCTCCTTCCTATCTTTTGTGAAAATTGAGTATAATCTCCATGTGTTTTACTTTCTAAAAATCATTTACTTCTTACATTTTAGAGCTTAAACTTCATTTCGAAACTAAATGTTGATCCGCTGTTCGGGGCATTTAGAGTAGATTTGGAGAGATTTAATGTATGACCGCTGTTCGGCGCATTAAATCACAAACTTAAGGTAATTATATTATAAGTAAAAATCCGCTGTTCGGTGCATTTATAATATGATTAATGTATGAAGAAATATGAGTTTGTGAAGGTATAATTTCGTGATTAATTCAAATATTTGCAATTGTAGTATGTGGTTGAAGTTTGTGTTTACGGGAAGTCAACTTTGTGCATAAGTTAGAATAGAAATAGAATGAGTTTATCTATGCTTTTACTTATTTACATAATTACAAACCTCTTCAAAACCCCCCTTGTTTATTCTTTATTCTTTTATTCTTTATTCTTTTATTCTTTGATGCTTTTATTCTTTCATTCATTTATTATTTAATTTATTGATTCTTTGATTAATTAATTCCTTTATTCTTTGATTAACTAAGTCCTTTATTCTTCTATTATTTCATTCTTTAATTCGTTAATTTATTAATTCTTTGTAATTCATTAATTTATTATTATCTTGTTCATCTATTATTTAATTTATTGATTCTTTGATTGTTTAATTCTTTTATTATTTAATTCTCTAATTCATTATTCTTTTATTCATAATCCACTAACATATTATTAATGTTCCCTAATTTCCCCGGTTAAGAACGATCCCTATTTATCAATACTACATCTACACAAAAAGGGTTTAAATTGCATAACACTCGAATTACATGTTTAATTTAATGCGTAGTTTGGGCGTAGTCACTTATGTATGGATTGTCTCCTCCGGACGTCTCGTAGTATCCCAGAGTAATCACAATGCACTACCTGAGAGGGGCTACCCCGAGGCGCATCTCATGATCAGGAGTGCAAATATGGATAATACGTCCAGGGAAGGTCATTGATCTGTTGGTTATTGACTTGGGTGGACCCTGGGGAGACTCGGGATTGAGGCCCTGAGTAGCACGCATAGCGTGGAAAACTGTGATAATAGTAATGATTAGGCATCAGGGATACCAAGGATTGGTTAAATTGTATTTCGATAAACTGGTTATTCGATAATGATTGGTTTTGGGCTGACTTCCCACAAACTTTGGAATTATGATGTTGGGTTAAGGACCTAATGATTTAATTAAAGTAAATGGTTTGATTACTGGTTTTCAAATGCATGCATGCTTTTTAGTGAAGGGCAAAAACGTCTTTTCATGAAATGTATTTTATAAAATATTTATTTCGCGGATGCCCTTCAGCTTGATCGCGGATGCGAGCTGTAGCAGAGACCGAGACATCACACTCCTCCACTGATATTGACGCACTCTGGAAGCCCCATTTGGGCTAAGGTTTGAGTTATACCTAGTCTGACACTTCGTATCAGACGAAAGCATAACACATCCCACGTTAATCCTGAGGGGATTGGGATGGGTCGTGTCACTTAACCCCATTTGATTTTCGTTATTGTGTGTAGGAATCGAGAAGGAATTTCACATAATCGGACGATTTTTGCATCAACAACTGGTGCTTTCATTGAGAGACGATTTGAGAAATACTCAAAGCGTGCTATTTAGTTTTTACTCGAAAAACTCCATTCTACTTTTGACACTTACCATTCCTCACAAGGTCAGAACATGCCGATCCGCACGAGCCTCCGAGGCTGCCACATCCGCTGCTGTGATCGCTGTCATGAGCGAACTACTACTTGATTCGCCTAACATTCGGAATGTCGGATTGAACACCATTGTTCAGTCTTGGAATGTTCCACATGGTTGCTGCTACTGTGGATCCCCCATCTGCGACGCAGGCAGGCGTGATGTTTTTTCAACAAACACGGGCTACTGGGGGGAGAAACATCTCTAAGACTCCCGAATGAGCTCCCTGCCGACTTAGACGTAAGTAGGCACTTGGATGCCCTGCGCAACCCATAGGCCAACACCCAGTAACCGGGGAGAAATGGTTCATCACATTTGTGTACAGGTGTGTGGCGTGCGCCCCTACGTGCTGCTCGTCACGTGTGAAGACCTAGGGGATCACCTCTATGACTTGGATTGACACAACAGGTCGAGCAACTAAGAGACCAACTTCAAGCTCAATCGGAGCTCCTAAAACAACTGTTAGGGGACATCGGAACATCCAGAACCTCTGAGAAGTGTAATGAACCTCGCGAGGCCCCAAGAGGCGTCCCGAGACACGACGAAAAAGAGCATGTTCACTACCAGACAATGTCCCAAGACACATCGCTGAACGACTCATGGGAATAAAGCTGCACCTTAGAGAAAGAGGCTAAGATCGACCAAGGCCCCCAGCACGAAAGCGACTCGGAGGACGCCCTAGAGCACTTTCCCGCAATGAGTACCGGCGTAATAGCCGACTGCAGCAAGCAGTCTCCCATGCGTCACACACCCATTCGCATGGACGAATACACCATGACTCTCGATGCACAAATGATCGCAGCGATTAAGACGAGACTTACTAGCTAACGTGGTCGAGTGCCAAGCCCGCTACAACTCGGGGGAGTCGACGCCATTTGACCCAGAGCAAAAATCCCTGTCACGAAGGTCCATTACACACTGAAGACGTTTGAAGGATGCTAGATCGACGCCTTCAGGAAGTTCAGCGCGACGGAGACTTAGAGGATGACCTTTGGCGCCAGATTCAGACGTCATCATCTTTGTCGTTCGTGAGGGACATTGAGGAGGAGCCGTTCCCGCAACAATTTTCAATTACCAACTTCAATCAGTACAAAGGAACCTCCAACCCAGTAAAACACATCAATTACTATCGGGGGGTGATGGTACCTCACAAGCACAACGACGCGCTCATGTGTAAAGTTTTCCAAGCCTCGTTACAAGGTCAGGCGACGACATGGTTCAACCATCTCCCCCTGAGATCAATTGCTTCCTTCGAAGAGTCGGCCCTTGCCTTCGTGAAAGAGTACTCGTAATTTCGCACCGTCAAAGTTAAGGATGACCACCTCTTCACCATCCGAAAGAGGTGCAAGGAAACCTTGCGGCAATACATCCGGAGGTGTTGCGAAGAAATGTCCTGCATTGAAGGATGCAGCGATCTCTTCATGGCCATGGCATTCAAGCAGGGTCTACCGCTAGAGAGCCAGCTCTATGGAGACATCCTCATGAGCAACGCCCGAAGTTTCACCAAGATGTTTTCCCTTGAAGAACGACACGCATACTGGGAGGATGAGAAAAACACCACACATGCCACCAACCACATCAAGGAAGGTGAACATCCTACAAAAGTATTTGCGCAGCCAAAGGATGACGCCCACCATGGGAGCTCAGTCGCGAAAGCCAACAAGTGCAAAGGGAACCCATCACCCAATACGTTTGCTGGTGGCTGGTGCAAAGCCGAACACGCAGTTTCCGGTACCCGTCCTCCAGATATACAATCAGATAAAGGAAAAGCTGTGGTTTAAAAGACCATATCCCGTCAAAGGCGACCAGGAGAGGCCTACAAGACAAAGTGGTGTGCTTATCACAATTGCTTTGGGAACGACATAAGCTCCTGCCAAACCTTCGAAAGATACCTCCGGAACCTCTTGAAGGAAGGACACTGCACCGAGTACGTCAAGAAAAAGGCAACAGTATGTATCAGAGACAAAGGCCACCAAGAGCCCGCACAAAAGATGATTCGCATGGACACCATCATTGCTGAGTACGATTTCCAGGGAAAAACTAGGAAGCAAAGGAAGAAGAAGATCAGGGAGGTTCTGGCTGTGACCCAAGTCTCGCATGTCGCTGCAGCACAAGAAACTAATGACCCGATCATTGGTTTTTCCGCTCAGGACAAGGTCGGGCTTGATTGGCCACATAATGACGCCCTCATCATCTCGATCCAGATCGCCCACGCGCAGGTAAATAGAATCCACGTCGATGAGGGAAGGGCTACAAACATCCTTAGCATTGAAGCGGTTTAGCAGATGGGACTTGAATCTTTCACAACGGGGAGAAAATTCCCATTGAGAGGCTTCAACGGATCAACGAGCATGTCCGTCGGCACGATTCAGCTCGATGTCAACTCCCCCCCCCCCCCCCCTCCGGTTGTCTCAAAATATAGTTTCTATGTCCTTGACGAGTACTCACATCACAATGGTATACTGGGGAGGCAGTGGATGCATAAGATACTGGACAAAACCTCGAGCTTGTACCAACAAATTCGGTTCCCAAATCCTAGAGGAGGAGTCGGAGAGATAATAAGAGATCAAGCAATGGCGCGCAAATGCCTCACCGAGGGAATAAAAGAAGTCAAGGAGGTAGAATTTGTCCCCTAGATAGTCGAGGTTGCTAGGGGCAAACCCATACCTCCAACTTTCACATAGCAGCCAATGGTGGGTCAAGATCCTGACATCCATGAAGAGCCTCGTACGCCTGAAGGATGTCAACTAGAAGACGATGTCACGCTCTTACAACTTGACCCGCAGTTTCCCGAGAGGTATGCACCCATTGGAGCACGCCTAAACCCCAAAGAAAAGGAAGAACTCACCATATTCGTACGTGAACACAAGGATGTATTTGCATGTACATCGTCAGACATACCCGGGATAGATCCCACGTTCGCTTGGCAGAGGTTGCACGTTAACCCAAGCTACAAGCCAATCAAGCAGAGGAAGCGAAACTTCTCCCCGGAGAAAGTTACAATCATCCAAGTTGAGATTGACAAGCTACTCGAACTTTGCTCCATTGAGGAAGTCCTATACTCAGAATGGTTAGCCAACATTGTGCTCGTAAAAAAGAAAGAGGAAGGGCGATGGAGAGTTTGCATTGACTACGCAGATCTCAACCTGGCGTTTCCAAAAGACAACTATCACCTAAGAAGGATCGACCTGCTAGTAGACTCCACAGTGGGTAACGGGCTTCTTAGCTTCCTCGATGCATACTCTGGCTACAACCAGATATTCATGCATGAAGGTGACAAGGACAAGACAGCTTTCACCTTTGAAAGAGGAGTTTACTGCTACAAGGTCATGTCATTAGGCCTCAAGAACGCAGGCGCTACCTATCAGCGACTCTTTAATCACATCTTCAAGGATCTTATCAGAAAGAAGATGAAGGTCTACGTCGACGACATCATGATCGAGGGTGAGAAGATGAAGCTTAACCATCTCAAGTTTACCTTCGGGGTGGCTGCTGGAAAATTACTGGGGTACCTTGTAACCCAGCGAGGAATCGAGGAAAATTCAAAGAAGATCAAAGAAATTCAAGACATGAAGTCACCATCGTGTTTAAAAGAGATACATAGTCTCACAGGTCGCGCAGCTGCTCTAAATCGTTTTTTGTCCAAGGCCACAAATAGATGTCGACCTTTCTTCCAAGCGATGAAGAGAGCATCCAGGGAAAAATGGGATGGGAAGTACAAGAAGGTCTTCCAAGATCTCAAAGGCTACTTGGCATTTAGCCATTGTTGTTAAAGCCAAAGCACAATGAGGACTTATTCATGTACCTGGGAGTTTCTGACGTGACCGTAAGCTCAGCACTAATAAGGGATGAAAATGGAGTCCAACTCCCAAACTCTACACATCAAAGCATCTCCTCGAAGCAGAAATACAGTATCTAAAACTCGAGCAACTAATTCTGGCACTACTAGTTACCACCAAGAAACTGAGGCCCCATTTCCAAGCCCACCGGGGATTGTCATGACGGAGTATCCCCTGTGATCGTACATCCATGCCCCTGACACCTCACCAAGGGTCATGAAGTGGGTAATAGAGCTAAGTGAATACGACATGCTTTATCGTCCAAGGACTGCGATCAAAGGCCAAGCCTTAGCAGACTTCATTGTGGAGTTCACGCCAGCGTCACCTGAAGAAGATCGAGGCATGGAACTAGAGAAAGCCTCCCTCACGGCCAAGCTTCCTCCACAACAGGAACAAGCGCCTGGACAATCCTTCTCACGGCCCTCCACGACCGACCCACTTTGGAAGATCTTTGTGGATGGTTCGTCAAATCAACGAGGCACAGGAGCAGGCATCGTCCTTATAACCCCAGACAGTTCAATGACGGAGCAAGCAGTCCAGTTCAGATTCAAGGCCTCCAACACGAAGCAGAATATGAGGCATTGATTTGCGACCTAGGTCTTTCCAAGGAATTAGGAATCAAGAAGACCACCGTGCACTCTGACTCTCAGTTGATCACTAACCAATCCATTGGAGAGTACGCTGCAAGGGATGCGAGGATGCTTTGCTACAACAACATGGTACTAAACCTGCTCGCTATCTTCACAGTCTTCACCTTTCACCAGCTCCGCAAAGCCAAGAATGAGCAAGCCGATGCACTTGCAAACATAGCGTCAGTACTTGACAATCGCTTCAAACGATCGATCCCAATTGAGTATTTAGAGCAGCGCAGCATAGACGTGAAGGAAATTGAAGTGAGAGAAGTTGACTTCGCTCCAAGTTGGAAAGACCCCCCGCATCAACTACTTAGTGAATGACACCCTACCAGACGACTGATTAGAAGTTCGCAAAATTCAAATAAAGGTTGTGCGATACTATGTAGACAAGGGCCAACTTTTTCGTCGGGGCTTCATAGTGGCAAACTTACACTGCTTAAGGCACCCCGAAGCATTGAAGATCTTGGCTGAGATTCACGAGGAACAATGGGGAAACTGTAACGCCCCAGAAATTCGAAGAATGTAATATTGTAAAATAATGAATAAAATGACGTTTTTACCCTTGTATGGTCAAATTGTTGACTTTTTGATTGGTAGGTCGAACAAACATTGACAGATGACAGTGACGTAGTTCGGGACGTCACGAGTCCATAGACAGGTGGCACGTCCAATTCCGACGATCAGGGAAGAAGTTATGACGTTCGGAAGTTCAAGGGCATTTTTGTAATTTGGATGAAAAGGCGAAAATTTTTGACTTTTTTATTGACCACTAGTTTTCACACAATTCGAGGACCGTTAGGTAGGTCTCGATGTCCTGAGTCCTTAGACAGGTGGCATGCTGAAAACGGACATCGGATGGATGAGTTACGGGTCTAGAAAGATAGGGGCATTTTGGTAATTTGTGCAGAAGGGCAAAATAGTAATTTTACATATGGCACTGTTTGAAACCGTGGAAACAGGACTGCACCACCGTGCTTGGGTGGTCTGATCAATGAATTGTTTAATTCTGTTAGTGTTGGACAAGGGTTTTGTTTATTGGTTTTGAGTTAATGGAAACAGGGTGGTGTGGCCTGAAACAGAATTTAGCACGGGAGGAATTTAAAACTGGCTTTTGGGTCTGTTTTGCGGGAAACAAATTTCAGTGGGACTGAGAGAGATTCCCACGGGTTGCCGGCTGCACGGGTCGATTAACAGAGAGATAGGAGTTTGTTGAGATTCATTCTGATCAAGAGAGAGCATGAGAGTTTGAGAGAAAAACAGACGGGAAGAAAAAAACTGGAATTTGGAGGGAAAATCAAAATTTGATTTGTGAGTCGAGTTGGACAAAACCAAGGACTGAAATAGTCTTCTGGGACCATTTGGAGTTCAACCGTATCGATTGGAAAAGGAATCGATCACAGCTTGGCCAAGAACAGAAGCCACTAGTTCTGGAAATATTAAAGGTTGAAGACGACTACTTCCAGGTAAGCTTTACTGAAATTGGTTGTGTTCTAGTGTTCGTTTAGGCCCCATAAGGCTTCTGTCTAAGTTAATTTGGTAATGGAGCTGAGTTGGGTGAGTTTCAGAAGTCGACCCGTTTGTTTGATCACGGGTCGAATGAGTGATTTAGGGCTTGTTGAAGATAATTAAGGAAAGGGAACTTAAATTAAAATGTTAAGGAAGGTTTTAGGTGGAAAAAGGAAGGGATTCGAGTGAGAATTGATGGAGATTTTGGCGGGTTGTGTCGTGGGTCGAACAACCCGTTTGCAGGCTAGTCGGGTGAAGATGGTGACACTGTAGCAGTCACCGTAGCAGGCGTGTGGCTTTCACGCACATCCACTTTGGACGGCGCGTGATGGCGCGTGAGACCATGTCTCTAGTCACGGTCAACAGATAAGTTCATCCTTTCAACCTAACAAACATTTTGAGTTAAATTTCGAGAAGAGTGGACGTCGTTTCGAGTTTGTTCTGAGGGTTCGAAGGTTTAGGGCTTTAAGTTAATTACGTCGAAAAATCCCGAAAAATTAGGGAAATTAATGCAAGCTTTTTGGGGATGTTTGTAACCCTTATTGTACTTTTTGACAGGCCCGAACATTCCCGAGGCTACCGAGGAGCGCACGGGGCGCGATTGACGCGTCCGAAATCCGTGAGTGGACTTTTGATTTCTAACCGAGCATGCATAACGTTTTTTACTCACTTGTCATATGTTTTCACATATGATTTTATGGTGATGATTATGATGTTCCTGTCTTATGTGATTTCACGTCTTTCAAGGTGATTATCGTATTTTACGTATTTCGAGATTACGTTTTTCTCCTGTGCATGGATGATGGTTTGATGAAGTGATTTGATATGATTATGCATGTCACGTTTTAATGATGATTTGATTATGTTCGTGAAGTAAGTTTTCGAATTTGCACGTGAAACTCAGACATAAGTCCTTTTATGACGAAATGTGATTTTGGAATGGTTTTGGAAAATAGATCCCGATGGATCTTGGTTTGTTATGATTTTCCGCGTGATTTTGGGTTTAAAGACCCGGTATGATTATTGGATCTGGTTTTGGGTTTAAAGACCCGGTTAATTGATGACGGGGCGGGCCCGGATTGGGTTTAAAGACCCGGATTGAGTTTAAAGACTCGTGAGTTTAAAAACTAGGTTATTGTGATACCCCCGAGGCCTATTGATTATGGTTTGAGTTTAAAGACTCGTCGATATCCCGGGAAGGCCTAATATATGAGTTTAATGACTCGGATAGATCCAACGGTTTAATTGTGATTGTTGATTCAGTTTTACATGATTTGGTATGATTGATGTTCGATGTGACGATTTCTGGATTTTTGGGAATATTATATTATTTTACATGATTTTATGGCTGTTTACTGTAACGGTTTCCAAATGATTCGAAAAAAGGATTTTGAATGTTTAGTTATTCTGTTTTCGAATATCTAGTTATGCATGCGTGTTGTAAAACTGGAGTGTGAACCCCGATTTCATTAAACTATTTTCTGGAAACTATTGTTTTAGTCCACTCACACTTTGCTATTTTTAATACCCTCCAGGTCGTGGTACAAGTTTGGGGGCTAACGTCGAGGCAGAGGCAGAAGCAGAGGCATAAAGTCTTCTGTTGCGGTGTAGTTTAGTTCACAGAGTAGGATTTGATCTTTATCTTGTTTTGTAATTTATGCTCTGTGAAACTATGGACTTGATGTCCAGTCGGTTGTACTGTTTAATCTCCCTGGTCTGATAATGGGTGTGGTGTAATTTTATTTGGTTATTCTAGTCTTTTGTGTTCGATTGTCAGACGGGAGCAGGATGCTTCCCGATTATCGAGGCGATAATCGGGGTGGGTCCTGTCAATTGGTATCAGAGCATAGGTTTACGGTTTATGTCTAGCACTTGGATGTGCCTCGGTTATTGTACTAACTTATGCCTCTTTCAGAAAAGGACGATCGGCCATGCCTTCACGACGTGAACCCCCTCCACGACCTGCAGAAGGCGTCGTTAGTGATGCCGAGAGTGCTACGATCGAGCGAGCCTAGCGTCTTGGGGCTACAGTATTTAGTGGTGGGGCAGATCCCAAGGAATCCCACAGTTGGATTTCTCGGTTTGAGCGGATTTTTGCTGTGATACGATGTCCTCCTGAGGAGCGAGTTGTGTTGGCCACCTTTCTGCTAGATGGATCTACTTATGAGTGGTGGTATACTCTGGAGTTATCGGGTTGGGATGCCCATACAGTGACCTGGGAGATCTTTCGTGAACGGTTTCTTGATCAGTATTATCCCAGTTCTTTCCTTGATGCTAGGGAGACAGAGTTTCTACAGCTTCGATAGGGGAGCATGTACGTAGCAGAGTATGAGGAAACATTTCAGATGCTAGCCCGTTTTGCTCCTACCTTTGTGTCTACTGAAACTGAGAAATGTCGTAGGTTTGAGCTTGGCCTGCGAGGTGAGATACGGGCCATTCTGATGGCCGGAGCTTTTACTACTCTCAGAGAGTTGTCTGATGCCGCAGTGCGGGTTGAGGCTAGTCTACCGACACGTCCACAGTTCTCAGGTGGTGGACAATGTCGGGAGCGTTCATTTCCTGGATCGTTGTGTCAGAGAGCCCATAAGAGAGGGCGCTACCGTGGAGCTTCGTCCGCGGGCAATGACCGTTTTGGTAGGCCGGTTAATTTTCAGAGTCCCAGATTCAGAGTACCCAAAGCACAGCTGGCTCCGCAGGCGAGTGCGACCTCAGTTGCTTCCATGGGACGACAGAGTGGTGGTTTTACTCAAGATGCGTCTAGTGTTATCTGTTTCTTCTGTGGAGAGCGGGGCTACTACCGGAGAGAGTGCCATCCTTGCTACAAGGTGGTGGCGCAGGTCGGGGTGCAGCAGAGCAGGGACGGAACACAGCTGCAGTTTCTGGGACTGGGAGTACTAGAGGAGGAGGTGCTGCAGCGACTAGTGGACTGAGGGGCAGGGGCCGTGGGCGAGCAGCTGGACCACAGGCCCGAGTTTTTGCGGTTACGCAGCAGGAGGCCCGAGCAGCACCTGGTGTTGTGACAGGTACACTTACAATCTTTGGACGTGCTGTAATAGATCCCGGAGCTACTCATTCGTTTATATCACGGGATTGTGGTTTGTTGGCGGATAGAGAGATGTCCTGCACTGGATTATGACATGGGTGTGAGTACGCCCACATGAGAGGTATTTGTGGTGAACCAAGTTTTGATGAAGTGTCCCGTGATGGTAGGCGAGGTTGGATTGGTAGCTGACCTGATACTCCTGGACTTACATGATTTTGATGTCATTTTGGGAATGAATTGGTTAACACTCCATCATGCTTCTATCGAATGTGTCGATAAGAAGGTCACTTTTCGGAGTCCAGGGTTACCTGAAACCACCTTTTAGGGAATACAGCGAGCAACTCCTGTCGGAGTGATTTCAGCCCTGAAGGCAAGTAAGTTGCTATGGAAAGGGTGCCAGGGATACTTGGCTCACGTGGTGGGCACACGTGCTGTACCGTTAAAGGTAGAGGATATACCGATAGTGCGGGAGTTCCCGGATGTCTTTCCGGAGGATCTGCCGGGATTGTCACCTCACCGAGATATCGAGTTCACCATTGATCTGGTTCCAGGTACGCAACCTATATCTCATACTCCGTACCGTATGGCGCAGCTGAGTTGAAAGAATTAAAGGCGCAGTGCTTTTTGTCAAGAAAAAGGACGGAGGTTTGAGATTATGTATTGACTACCGACAATTGAACAGGGTAACTATCCGGAATAAATATCCCTTGCCTCGGATCGACGACCTGTTTGATCAGCTGAGAGGAGCTCAACACTTCTCCAAGATAGATCTTCGTTCTGGGTATCATCAATTGCGGGTTAAAGAAGATGATGTACCAAAGACAGCCTTTAGAACCCGGTATGGTCATTACGAGTTCGTAGTGATGCCCTTTGGTTTAACTAACGCTCCAACGGCGTTTATGGACCTGATGAACCGAGTGTTTCGGTCATACCTGGATTGTTTCATGATTGTGTTCATCGATGATATCTTGGTGTATTCGAAGAGTGCGGAGGCGCACAAGAAGCACTTGAGGATGGTGCTTCATACCTTGAGGGAAAACCAGTTGTATGCAAAGTTGAGTAAATGTCAGTTCTGGTTGAATAGTGTTGGTTTTCTGGGTCATGTGATTTCAACCGAAGGTATTAGCGTGGATCCTCCGAAGGTTGGGGCAGTAGCGAACTGGGAGCAGCCCAAGATAGTGACCGAGGTTAGGAGCTTTTTGGGGTTAGATGGTTATTACTTGTGTTTCATCGAGGGATTTTCTATTCTTGATGCTCCGTTGACACGGCTATCTAGGAAGGGAGTCCGTTATGTCTGGGACGAGAGTTGTGAACAGAGCTTTCAGGAGCTGAAAAGGCGGTTGACATCTGCTCCTGTGTTAGCCCATCCAGATGATAGTGGGGAGTTCGAGGTATACAGTGATGCTTCCTTGCAGGGTTTGGGATGTGTGTTGATGCAGCATGGGAAAGTGATTGCTTACGCTTCCCGACAGTTGAAACCTCATGAGACGAATTACCCCACTCATGACTTGGAGCTTGCAGCGGTGGTTCATGTCAGGGCCCACCCCTAATCCCCCGGGATTAAGGGCTAAACCCCGCTCCCGTCTAACTTACACATGACACAAGGGTCAAACTAACGTCTAACCTCCGTGTGACACGTAAATCAGACAAGGGAGTTTCGACCTGACCGTCCAAAAATCTTCCGAACTTCCCAGAGTGCTACTGTGGATCGTACTCGTGATGTCTCCATCTCTCTCGCCTAACAGCCCGCACCGCAACAACCTGGAGGGTATCGAAAACACGAAAAGACTGTGAGTGGACTAAAATAAAGTTAAGTTCAAAACAATTATAAAAAAAAACATAAACATCTATACCCTCCGTGTAAAAACCAATGCATGCATATCAATTTCATATCATAAAACCATGTACGAAAACCAAAGCACATTTTTTTTCCTTTTTCCAAAACCCGGGCCTCAGCCCCAATATCACCGGAAGCCAGTATAACCAATGAAAACCATTTCATCCGGGCTACTGCCCAAAACATCATCATCAAGTCTCAGTGAAAACCCAAAACACATTTAAAACCACATTCTCATTCATCGAACCTGCTGGATCTATCCGAGTCTTTAAACTCCCGAGTCTTTAAACTCAATCCAGGCCTTAATCATATCCGAGTCTTTAAACTCCCGAGTCTTTAAACTCAAGGCCTACGGGGGAAAATCAATATATCCGAGTCTTTAAACTCCCGAGTCTTTAAACTCAATCCGGGTCTTTAAACCCAATCCGGCCGGTCCCCCGTCACATATATCCGGGTCTTTAAACCCAATAACCAGATCCAGCAAATCCAATCCCAAAACCATTTGAATCATTTTCCATTTCCATATCCAAACCCGAATCCGAAACCACTGGTCTGATGCCCTTCCGGCATCCATAACCGTCATTCCGAATCCAGACCCAAAACTCATTTCCTTCTCATTTTCCGGTCCGAGTCCGCAACCATCATTCCGTAAGCTAGCATCCGGAATAACCATTCCGAACCCAAACCCGAAATCCGCTTCAAGTCCCGCATCGAATCCCGAATCGTCACCCGGAATTCCGATTCCGAAACCCGAAATCTCATTTCCGAAAACACCTTAGAATTGGGCCTCAAGCCCGAAAATACTTTTCAAAATCCTTTACTTCCCTTAAAATCCAACCGGTAAAACCAGGTTCAAATCACGATAGTTATCAAAACCTCGTAAAACGTGCAAACTGTCATTTTCCTCGAAAAACGTACAAAACCATAAACCAGTACAAACATAACTCACATCATAGAATCAAGTATAGAAATCATATAAAAACATATATGCATGCATCAAGAGTTAAAAGACAAAGTCCACTCACAGACCATTTCAGCGTCGCCTCGATACGCGCGCATTTACGCCGTCCCCGGCCATTCGCTATCCTCGGCTTCCCGAACCTGTCCAAAACCCATAACGAGGTTACGAACTATTTCACAAGAGTCCTACTCAAGTCCCTTACCTTTCCCGAACTTCTACAAATACTTTTTAACGGAACCCTAGACCTTCGACCTTGCAAAACTACCCCGAAACAACGTCCGAAAAACCCGAAACTTAGTCCATTGGCTTCGTCATGACATTTAGAACAAAAACTTAGTTGGACGCTTCACCGGAAACCGCCGCACGCGCCCCCACGCGCCGCCCAAAGTGGCTGCGCGTGGGCCTCACGCGCCAGCTACAGTACCATCTTCAACCTGTGCTGAACCGGCCGTCGCAGGCTGAACCGGCCGTCGCAGGCTGAACCGGCGAGAATTGATCTCCGCCGTCCGGCCACCATTTCAACCCTTCTTTTCACCCACAGTTTCGTCCAAACCTGCCCTACCTATTCCCGTACTCCGTTCACCTCGACACGGCCCCATCATCGTCGACCCAAGCTTGAAACCAGACGGCCCAATTCCCCTGTTTTCCTTCCCGGCCACCCAGCTCACCCCCCTTCACGGTGGCTACACCAAACTCGTCCAAAGATCATCCTTAACCTCACCCAACTCACCTGGACCTTCGACTCTACTCCAATCTTCACAACTCGCCGTTTGAAACTCACGGCCAAAACAGAGCACACACAAGCACACTCCGTCGTGTAAACCTCCACCGTGCACCTCCCGTCACGGCAGCTCAACCAAACGACGCCCTGGACTCAACTGAACTCCTTAGGCTCCCCTAGACTCTTCGATTCACTCCCTAGACTCACGACTTTCGATTTGAAGCTCAACGGAAAAAACAGAGCACATACATGGAGATTAGAATTTACCTGCAACCATCCACCGCCGTGCTCGCCGCCGCGTTCCCTGGAGTCCACAGAGCCGCCTCAGCCTCCTCTCGAGTCCCCTTGCACCGTACACGGCCACCGCACCACCACAAGCTCACACCTCCTCTCTGTTTTCTCTGAAATCCCCGTGGCTCCCAACCGTACAACCACACGACCTCCGCACCTCCCAACCTTCTTACCGTCTCCCTTCCACTCTCTGGACACCCACACACACTCACAACTCACCAGCACCCTCGATCAACCTTCAATTTTTCCTCACCGCCTCACTCTGTTTCACTCTGGTTGAAACACACACACGATCACACACGGGCTCACCTAAGTAATTGGAACCGTGCTCACACCAGATCCACCCAGAACCCTCTAGTCCTTCAACACGTGTCACCATCCAATCCATGCACTCCCACATGGTCCAATCCCAGCCGTCCATCTGTTCTCTCTCTGCACAAATTCCAGAACACAAAAGACCAAACTGCCCTTCCTTTTTACTCAATTTTACGGTTATGCCACTACCTTTCTAGACCCATATCTCACACATCGTGAGTCCGATGCATACGTGCCGCCTGTCATCGAACTCAGGACGACGAGATCTATCTAACCATCCTAGGTCAACATCTCAAAACCCGATTATACAAAAAGTCAACTATTCCCCCTATTTTACCCAAATTACGGTTAGGCCCCCAACCTTCCGAACATCACAACTTCCTTCTCGGATGTCGGAATCAAGCATGCCACCTGCCTATGGGTTCGTGACGTCCTAAACTATGTCCTGGTCACCGGTCAAAGTCCACTTGACCACCCGAACTAAAAATCAACTTTTTGCCCAAACTAGGGGCAAAATCGTCATTCTAAGTCAATGACCTTATCGGGACCAACTAACCACCGATTAGCCCTGCTAATCTCACCTTAATCACTCCACTAATCCTGGCTCTCGGGACGGGTTGTTACAGTTCATGCGTTGAAAATTTGGCGAGATTACTTGTATGGTGAGAGGTGCAGGATCTTCACTGACCACCAGAGTTTGAAGTATCTCTTTACTTAGAAGGAGCTGAATCTGAGACAACGCTGATGGTTGGAGTTGATTAAGGAGTATGATTGCAGCATCGAGTATCACCCGGGGAAGGCTAATGTGGTAGCCAATGCCCTGAGTAGGAAGTCAGCTAGCTCTTTGTCACATTTGAGGATGGTTCGGTTGTAACGACCCGTCCCAAATTCCATGATTAGATTAGTGACTAATCACAATTAGTGAGGTTAATCGGTGATTAGTTAGGCTAAATCAGACGAATGATGCGAAATGACCGTTTTGCCCCTAGCGTGGGTAAAATGTTGACTTTTCGTTCGGGCAGTCAAATGGACCTTGACCGATGACCGTGACGTAGTTCGTGACGTCACGAGTTCATAGACAGGTGGCACGTTCAATTCCGACATTCGAGGAGGAAGTTATGACGTTCGGAAGTTTAGGGGCATTTTGGTAATTTGGGTGAATATGAGGTCAAAAGTTGACTTTTTGACCGGGAGGTCCGATGGCCGAGGGCCGAAGACCGTTACGTAGATAAGGACGATACGAATCCATAGGCAGGCGTCACACTGAAATCGGACTTCGAACGGGAGAGTTATGGGTCACGGAAGTTCGATTTCACTATGCACGAACTTCGAGACGGGGACGTTTTGGCGAAATCTGATTGGGTAGATATTTTAGTGGGTCCCATGGATGAGTGACAAGTGTCACTCATCCTATTGGTCAATACCCTTAATTTGTGGATCTAATTAATAAAATATTATTATTTTAATTATTTTATAATTAATTCTAACAACTAATAATCCTAACCATCCATTTCAACCCTACCTTTTAATCCTCACCCTTCATCTCTCATTCTCTCATCTGATCAGCTCCTTCTCCCTTCTCTTCCACGGCATCACCTTCATCATTCTTTGTTCTTCACACCCGAAACCCCCCTTCACCATTTTCTTCATTTTCTCCAAAACAGCACACACACATACCACCATTCCCTAGGAGATAAAATGACCGTGAGGAGGTGGTGAGAGGCTGAGGATGGCAAGCCACGGCCGGGGACGGTGGAGGACACGGCGGAGGAGAAACCGTGAGGTAAGAAAATATTTCAAATTTTGAAATTGAGTTTTGTTAGTTGTTATTCGATTCTAAGGTTTAGGTTAGGTTGCTGGTAGCCCTAGGAGTCGAATAGGATTAGTTTTGGGGATGGGGATGGCCTGCAACGGCCGTGAACGGCGGAGGAATGTACGGCCGCCATGGCCAAACTCGAAGGTACGGTTTTCGATGTTTTTCTTCCATTTTAAGGTCATAGGACTGTAGGTTAGGATTAGAGGATGAAAATGGGACAAACGGGAAGCATTTTGGTGGTCGGACGGCGGAGAACCGGCCGGGTCAAGTCGCGGGTCACGGCGACCCGGTTACTGGTATTCGGGTCGACCCGTCGAGTGGTTGAAGGCGGTGACGTGGCATGATGACGTGGCACCTATCAGATTGTCAGGTGACGTGGACCACTCATCAGCCGACACGTGTCACATGTCAGTGCACAGTCAGCACTAACATGTCAGTGACGTGGCCCAATCAGGGGCTGACACGTGGCACTAACGTGGACCAGTGCCGTGATGACACGTGGCACTGACAGTACAGTGACGTGGACCAATGGGAGCATGACACGTGGCACCTGTCAGAGTCTGACATGTCAGACCTGACAGCTGTCAGATGACGTCAGCGATGACGTCAGCGGGTACTGTAGCTGGCGCGTGAAGACCACGCGCAGCCACTTCGGGTGGCGCGTGAGGGCGCGTGGCAGGGAATCTGGGGAAGGTTCCAACATACGAAATCTTCTATTCGATGTAACGAACATTTTGAGACTGGTTTCGTGTCGATCGGACACCGTCTCGATATGTTTCGGGGCATCGGAAGATTTAGGTTCGGGATTAAAAATAGTTAAAAATACGGGAAAATTACGGGGCTTTGGTAGGAGGTTAATTAAGTAGTTAGTAACCTTCTATTACGATTTGGACAGGTTTGGGAGTCCCGGTGACGGTGATCGGCTCGGGGAGCCGTATGGCACGCAAATCGAGGCGGCAGCTCGGACGGTCTGTGAGTGGACCTTGTTTTCTAAATTGGTGCATGCATAAATGTTTATTATATGTTTATTTACTTGTTTGATGATGCCATGGGTGCATTTGTATGTGGTTACGTATAAGCACGTATTTCGAGGTTTCGGCCTTATACGGTGCTTATACGGGTCTGTATTTCTTTATTGATTTAAATGAACTGGATTTGGATTTCGAAAGGATAAACTCGGGTATGAGACCCATTTGGTTTTGTCTCGGGCATATGACCTCAGATATCGGGCACGGTGTCCAACTGATGTCCTATGTTCGGGTACGAGACCCAGTCACTTTACGGTTTTGATTTCAGGTCAGGGAACCTTAAATGGATTCCCAGGTTCATGACGGTTTATGGGAACCGGCATGAACCCTTATTGGTTATTACGGTACATGACGGTTTATGGGAACCGGCATGTTACCTGGTTATGTTATTACGGTACATGACGGTTTATGGGAACCGGCATGTTACCTGATTATGGATATTATGGATCATGACGGTTCAGGGGACGGTCATGAATGTTTATGTTATGTATATATATGTTCATCTACCTTCCTTTACTTCTATTATCTCCTCCGGGGAGGGTCGTTGGCCTGGGTGGACCCCGGAGTAGTCACGGAGCACCGACTGAGTGGAGTCACCCCTCAGTTGGGTTCCTTACTCTCAGGAAGGCTATGATTACTATTACCTCGGGTAGGGTCAGAGGTCTACGGACATTGATCTTGACTTTGAGAAGACTCGGATTGAGACCCGGGTAGCACGCGCGTAGCTTTGGATACCGTGACAGGATTGGTTGTGTGACTTATATATATGTATGTGATGGATATATGATATATGATATGTGGTGTGTACAGGTGTGCACAGGATTTGGGCAGTGGCCCGTATGGTCGTTTTCATTGTGGTCCTTTTGACCTTGGTTTATATCTGCTTTGGGCTTAGTCCCACATATGGTTTGTTTTGGATAAATGGTTTTCGAATGCATGCATGCTTTTTAGTGGAGGGTACAAAGGTCTTCTCGTTAAAATGTTTTTATAAACTCTTGTTTTGTCCACTCACAGTTTTTAATGTTTTGACTGCCCTTCAGGTTGACATCGGATGTGGACTGTAGCAGAGACCGAGATATCACATGCCTCCTCCGGATCCTGGCGTACTCTGATAGCCCGGGAGGGCAAAGGACGAAAATATCCCTTGTCTGACACTTCGTGTCAGACGGGAGCAGGGTCATCCCGCACTAATCCCGGGGGGATTGGGATGGGTCCTGTCAACGTTTACCCTTGTTGGTTGAACTCCGTAGGATTGGAGTGGGTTTGACTGTTGATGGTCAGATGCATGGCATATAACTAGACCGTATGAACTCTCTCTTACTTAGCATGTTAGATGCATGGCATATACATGAAACTTATATTTCTAGGTGCGACCTAGCATGGCATATACTTAGATTTAGTACCCAGGAACTCATTAAAAATAAAGAGAATTATGAACATCACATGAATCCTAGAACATGGCATATATCCTAGATCTTCATGAAATCATTTTACATGGTTAGTTCTTAACCTAACCACTTGTTGCTAATGAATGAAAGAAAATATGGCAGTCATCCTAACATTCCCAACAAAAAGCAAACATAAATAAGGTAGCTAAGCTTGAGAACAAATGCTTGAAAACAATAGGGACATAAAACTGATTTTAATTGCGAAGAGGAATTGAAAAACAAAACTGAATCATAACTTTGATTTAATCATGTCTAGGGCTTCAAAGCATACCTATAAACGATAAGACTACTCCAAAAAAGAATTCAAAAACTTAAATAAATACATAGAAAGTTTGAAAGGCTAAATCCATAAGTATGCAAGAAGCCAAGGCTCTTGCTCTCTCTCCAAGCTTGGAATAGCTCAACTTTGCACCAGATGTGTTCTTTTGTTTTTGTGTGTTGTGTTTGTACAGTGAGACCTCTATTTATAGATGTAGATAGCTACAACAGCTATATTCCAACATTTTAATGTCATTTAACAGCCCTCATTGATTCTCATTATAACTAGCATTTAGTGTAGTATGAAATTGAAAAGTTGTTGTTTTGAAACTGAACAGTGTACCTTTATGGCATGATAAATATTTGTAGAAACTTCCAAATAACAAGCCATCAAAGCCATCTCAAACTAGACTTCCAAGGCTTTCCAACCATATGTGGCCCATTTTCTAATTCGTTTTGATCTCTTCGGCGCGAAGCCCACAAGTCGGGTGTTCTGCAGAGAACTCTCTGGGCTGGTCTTGGGCCACTTGTGAGCTAGGGACTCATCTTGCATTTCATGGGCTTCATGTAATCCATTCTTAGCTCCTTAAGTCTTTATAATTCACCAAAAATTAAGTTGATTTTTTAAAGCCCATGCTTTTATCTTGAAAACATCAAAAACAACAAAATACCTTGTATTGCATAGAGATTTCACTCAAAAACTATGCTAAAAGATGATATAAAAATATAGCTTTTTGCACTCAACACAAGTACCCATTCACCATTGTAGTCAGAACCAATGTTGTCATCCCGCCACACATCGTCGTTCCAGCACCATTCACGGAGCTCGATGATCCTACCATCAACTCTGTGGCCTTAAGAACATCCTCTGACTTAAGAGAGGTGTGGAAGGAACAAGTCGTTAAACGTATCTTCAATTACCAACAACAAGTTAGAAGCTTCTACAACCTGAAGACAAAGATTCGAAAATTTATTCCTGGCAATTTGGTCCTCAAGAAAAAATTCACAACACCAAACCGCCTCGGGTCCCAAAAGCTCAAATACCCCTAGGAAGGCCCTTACCGTATCTACCAAATAGGCGGGAAAGGGAGTTACACCTTGGAGACCATGGACAGGAAACTCATAAGGGGAGCACTAATGCCTATCACCCTCGGAAGTACTACGCCTAGGAAACTGAATCTGTGACCAAGTCATCATCAAACGCACGAAATTTGTGCTTAAAATTCGCCTAAATCCCTACTTTGCTCACATAGTGCCTTCCAATAAGATTCAAGATCTTTCGTTTCAACGTCTAATGAAATTGTCTTATGACCTACACTTTTTTTTAGAAAACACAAAGCACTCAAAGCCTTTTCCACGCAAAGCACTCAAAGCCTTCGCCACGTGAAGCATACTAAGCCTTTGCCACGTGAAGCGTACTAAGCCTTTGCCATGCAAAGCACTCGAGCCATCGCCGTGCGAAGCACCCAATACTTCACCATACGAAGCATACTAAGCCTTTGACACGCGAAGCACTCAAAGTCTTTGCCACGCAAAGCACTCCAGCCGTCTCCATGCAAAGCACTCAAAGTCTTCTCCATGCGAAGTACTCAACGCCCTTCGCCACGCGAAGCATACTAAGCCTTCGCCACGTGAAGCACTCAAAGCCTTTGCCACACAAAGCACACCAAGTCTTTGTCATGCGAAGCACACCATGTCTTTGCCAAGCGAAATGCTCAAGACTCGCCCTGGCGAAGCACATGGAACCACCCAAAAACTCGACTTGTTGGAGTCGGAAAGCTACTAAAAAATGCGTCCAACCCCACCAAGAGGGATAACAACCAGGAAATGACAAACATTGGGAAATGTTTTAACATGAGAAATCCAATTCTGCATTTCAGTGCACGAGATCTAGATTCATTTGGTTATAGATTGCTCAATTTTGATCCCCTGCCATGAGATTGACGGCCTTAAAAAGTTACTTAAGTCAGCTTTCCAACACCATTGATCTCACTCATCTATGAGTTGTGACGAGTTCCCAGCTAACGTTTTTGTACACGAAGGTCAACTGCACGTACCAGCACATGAATACGAGATTCATTCGGTCGTAGATCGTTCAAATTTGATCCCCTGACATGCGATGGATTGACCTACAAAGGTATGGAAGTCAACTTTCCAGTGCCGTTGATCTCACTCAATTCTGAGTTGTGACGACTTCCTTGCGAACGTTTTTGTAGACGGAGGTCAATTGCACGTACCAGTGCATGAACACAAGATTCAACCGGCCCTATAAAGCTCAATTCGGTTCACCTTGGAACAAGCTTGATGGCATTAGAAAGGTATGGAACTCAGCTTTCCAACCCCAACAACCTCACTCAATTCCGAGTTATGGCGAGTTCCCAACGAGCATTTCTGTAACGACCCGTCCCAAATTCCTAGATTAGATTAGTGACTAATCACGATTAGTGAGGTTAATCGGTGATTAGTTAAGAGAAAACAGACGAACGATGTAAAATGACCGTTTTGCCCCTAGCCTGGGTAAAACATTGACTTTTCATTCTGGCGGTCTAATGAACTTTAACCGATGACCGTGACGTAGTTCATGACGTCACGAGTTCATAGACAGGTGGAACGTTTAATTCCGACATTCGAGGAAGAAGTTATGACGTTCAGAAGTTAAGGGGCATTTTGGTAATTTTAGTTAAAAGGGGTAAATAGTTGACTTTTGGATTGATATGTCCGATGGCCAAGGGCCGAGGACCATTACGTAGATCGGGGCAATACGAATCCGTAGACAGGCGGCACGTCGAATTCGGACGTTCGATGGCGAAGTTACGATTCAAGGAAGTTTCGGGGAACTATTGCACGATTTACGAAACAACCTAACTTTTGGACTTTAGTGGGGCCCAGATATTTTATGGAGGCCCAATGGATGAGTGACAAGTGTCACCCATCCATTGCCCAGTCCACACATATTCATGCATCTCACCCTTCTTCATCGATCATTCATTTTCTTCCTTCCCCACATCCAAACACGATCTGATTTTCAATCCAAAACCAAACCCTTGACCCACTTGATCATGCCCGTGAACCCCAGAGGCTGAGAGAATGAAGGCTGGATGGTGGTGGCCAGCTAGAAGCCACGCCGCCGTGGACGGCAGCCTTGAACCCAAGAACGCACCCGGTTAGACTCAATCCTTTCCATTTTTCAATTTCTTGCATTATGGGTCGATTTGGATGGTTTCATTGAATTAATTAGGTTGTTAGGAAGTCAATAGGAAGGTTTTGGGAGTGGTGAGACGTTGTGGAAGCTCTGGGGTGAGTTTGGATAATTGAACCGTGAGAACCAAAATTGGACTGGTCGGGTTTCGTGGGTTTTAGGGGTTTTAATTAATTGGTTTAGGTTCCTAGGATCTAAACTAGAAGATTAGGGTTGATTAGGGTTGAAAACGGACCAAAACAAGGATTTTAGGGGCTTGGACCGGTCACCCCGGTCCAGTTGCAGAGATTGGACCGAACCGCCCGGTCTGAACCGGCCAGGAGGTTGAAGACAATCATTGTTTACTGGTGCGTGAGCCCACGTGCAGGGCCCTTTGGGCGGCGTGTGGCAGTGCGTGGTGGGGAATCCGAGGGTGTCTTCAACATACGAAATCTTCTATTCGATGTAACGAACATTTTGGGACTGGTTTCGTGTCTATCGGACACCGTCTCGATAATGTTCGGGGCATCAGAAGGTTTCGGATCGAGTTTTAAAATAGTTAAAAATACTAGAAAATTACAGGGATTTAGTGGGAGGTTAATTAAGTAGTTAGTAACCTTCTATTACGATTTGGACAGGTTCGGGAGTCCCGATGACGTGATTGGCTCGGGAGAGCCGTATTGCACGTAAATCGAGGCGGCAGCTCGAACGGTCTGTGAGTGGACCTTGGTTTTCTAAATTGGTGCATGCATAAATGTTTATTATATGTTTTATTACATGTTTGATGATGCCATGGGTGCATTTGTATGTGGTTACGTATAAGCACGTATTTTGAGGTTTCGGCCTTATACGGTGCTTATACAGGTCTGTATTTCCTTATTGGTTTTACTGAAATGGATTTGGATTTCAAAAGGATAAACTCGGGTATGAGACCCATTTGGTTTTGTCTCGGCCATATGACCTCAGATATCGGGCACGGTGCCCGACTGATGTCATATGTTTGGGCACGAGATCCAGGTTACTTTACGGTTTTGATTTCAGGTCAGGGAACCTTAATTGGATTTCCAGGTTCATGACGGTTTTGATTTCAGGTCAGGGAACCTTAAATGGATTTCCAGGTTCATAACGGTTTATGGGAACCGGCATGAACCCTTGTTATGGTATCGTGGTACATGACAGTTTATGGGAACCGGCATGAACCCTGGTTATGTTATTATGGTACATGACTATTTATGGGAACCGACATGAACCCTAGTTATGTTATTATGGTACATGACGGTTTATGGGAACCAGCATGAACCCTGGTTATGTTATTATGGTACATGCCGGTTTATGGGAACCAGCATGAACCCTGGTTATGGATGTTATAGATCATGACAGTTCAGGGGAACCAGACATGAATGTTTATGTTATGTATATATATATATATATATATATATGTTCATATACCTTCCTTTACTTGTTCTATCTCCTCCGGGGAGGGTCGTTGGCCTGGGTGGACCCCGGAGTAGTCACGGAGCACTAACTGAGTGGGAGTTGCCCCATTTGGGTTCCTTACTCTCAGGAAGACTATGGTTACTATAACCTCGGGTAGGGTCAGTAGTCTGCGGACATTGACCTTGACTTTGAGAAGACTCGGATTGAGACCCAGGTAGCACGCGTTTAGCTTTAGAAACCGTGATAGGATTGGTTGTGTGAATTATATATGATATATGATATGTGATATGTGGTGTGCACATGTGTGCACAGGATTTGAGCAGTTGCTCATGATTTGGTTTCAGTATGGTTATGATTTTGGAAGGAGTCCCTTATGGGTTTCTTATGGATTTGGGCAGTGGCCCGTATGGTCTATTTCATTATGGTTTTTGGCTTAGTCCCCACATATGGTTCCATTTGGTTAAATGGTTTTCAAATGCATGCATGCTTTTTAGTGAAGGATACAAATGTCTTCTTATGAATTGTTTTACAAACTGGTTGTTTTGTCCACTCACAGCTTTTAATGTTTTGACTGCCCTTCAGCTTTACAGCGGATTTGGACTGTAGTAGAGATTGAGATATCACATACCTCCTCCGAATCCTTGCGTACTTTGATAGCCCGGGAGGGGAAATGTCGAAAATATCCCTTGTCTGACACTTCGTGTCAGACGGGAGCAGGGTCATCCCGCGTTAATCCCGGCGGGATTAGGATGGGTCCTGTCAAGTGGTATCAGAGTGAGGCTGGCTTATCAGAGCGGGGTTGTCTCTATTCGAGCGACCGTGTAGCTCGTGGAATGTACACAGGTCGAGGATGTGATATCTCAATGGGCTACAGTTCGTTATCAATCTGATAGTTGGGATGCCGATACAATAGTTAGTAGGATGTCTTGGTTCGGCATTTGATGTTGTGGTTGCCATAGTTCTGTGGTGGTTGACAGTGTGGGACCCTACGGAAGGATGACGTAAACAGTACTTTCGAGTTTTGATCGTGAGACGGTTAGTTGGGATCGTCTTTCACGATGTCGTAGGATCAATTTGACGGCAGTTTGGTGCTGTGATCCTCTAATGATAGGATATGGTTGAGTTGAATGGATTTACTGCTCCTAGCAGTTAGCAGCTAGATTCGTGGAGTGTGCTGCGGCTGGTAGTTAGCAGTCGAGTTCGTGGAACTCTAGTGGAACTTATGGCAGTTAGCAGTCGGATTCGAGGAATCCTAGTTGGATTGACGGTAGGATTGGATTGACGTCTTTTCGATGTCAAGACCACGTGGATGGTCAGATTTTGGATTATACTGTAGTTAGCAGTTGGGTTCAGTGTAACTCTAGTTAATGATTGTGGAACCCTAACTTATGGTGTATGGTTCGGAAATGTGAGTTGGCGAGCAGTTGATTTTGGCGACTTCTCAGAGATGAGATCGTCGGTAGAACTAGTCATGTCAGCTTTAGTGATGGGACTGCACTTTGCAGTCGAGGTTGTACTAATCGGTTAGACTTAGTTGGTTGTCGTTCTACGTTAGTTGTGGTGGATTGCTGGTACAACTAAGGTCATGGGCGACCTAGTAGACGACATTGGTTTAGTCGTGATGCGACAGGTTAGAATTTGGTTGGACAGGTTACCAGCGTTGGTACTTGTTGATGGAATCCCAGAATGGGGATACGGAGTAGTTAGTACATGCGGTTGAATCCGTTGGATGCGGAGTCTGGGTATCGAGATGCCTGGTAGTTAGGTCTGCACGAGGTTGTGGCAGACGCTACTATCGATGGACTTAGTCGAGTCTTATCAGGTCGAGTAGACTCAGGTTACCGTATCGATTGTGACGATGGGATTGTCAGTCGTGACGATGATACGAGGTGCGTAAGTAAAGCATATGTACGAGCAGTGATTCTGAATTCGACTCGGTTACGGCTGAGTGCCATCGCAGAATGAGACGGGGACGTTCAGGGGACGTCCCAGAGTTGTTGGGTACGAGGGAGGCAGAGTTTCTCCAATTTGAGCAGAGGTACGGGATCGTCGCTCTGTATGAGAGGAGATCCAGGGTTGTTAGTTTTGCACATGGTGTGCTAGTGTTATTGCTGATGCTAGTGTGGATGCCTATGTGCTGATACTAGTGCAGGTGACAGTGCATTGATGCTGGTACTAGTGCTGGTGCTGGTGCCGGTGATCGTGATGACGGTGAGTCGCGAATCGGTATGCGACTCCGTCAAGATGAGCATATGTTCGGAATATGTGGTTTGGCAGTGTATCACGGATAGTGATGGACCGGATTGGATCCAGCAGTAAATAAGACTTGAGGAACGAGTATTGTCATGGGGATTAGCGACCAGTTGGTCAGTGTTGGTTAGAATAGGTCAAGTACGGTGGTATGCAAAGATTTGACTGCAGATCACAGTAGGGGTCTATTGTGACTCTCTAGCTGAGAGGTACATATACGGTCGTAAATGGACATGTGGCCGTAAATAGTCAAAAAGGGGGACACGTGGATGATGTCCGAGTGTGTTGGTTCCGACATGGTTGGAGCTTTGGAATCGCGAAAGGTTGTAATTGAGGTGACACGTGGAATGCGGGCCGAGGACCATTACATAGATTGGATCGATACGAATCCGTAGACAGGCGGCACGTCGAATTTGGACGTTCGACGACGAAGTAACGGTTCAAGGAAGTTTCGGGGAACTATTGCACGACTTACGAAACAACCTAACTTTTGGAATTTAGTGGGCCCCGAATATTTTATGGAGGCCCAATGGATGAGTGACAAGTGTCACCCATCCATTGCCCAGCCCACACATATTCATGCATCTCTCTCTTCTTCATCGATCATTCATTTTCTTCCTTCCCCACATCCAAACCCGATCTCATTTTCAATGCAAAACCAAACCCTTGACCCAGTTGATCATGCCCGTTAAGCCCAGAGGCTGAGAGAATGAAGGCTGGATGATGGTGGCCGGTTGGAACCCACGCCGCCATGGATGGTGGCCTTGAACCCAAGAACGCACTCAGTTAGACCCAATCCTTTCCATTTTTCAATTTCTTGCATTATGGGTCTATTTGGATGGTTTCATTGAATTAATTAGGTTGTTAGGAAGTCAATAGGAAGGTTTTGGGAGTGGTGAGACGTTGAGGAAGCTCTGGGGTGAGTTTGGATAATCGAACCGTGAGAACCAAAATTGGACTGGTCGGGTTTCGTCGGTTTTAGGGGTTTTAATTAATTGGTTTAGGTTCCTAGGATCTAAACTAGAAGATTAGGATTGATTAGGGTTGAAAACGGACCAAAACAAGGATTGTAGGGGCCTGGACCGGTCACGCCGGTCCAGTTATAGAGATTGGACCGAACAGGCCGGTCTAAACTGGCCAGGAGGTTGAAAACGATCACTGTTCACCGTCGTGTGAGCCCACGCGCAGGGCCCTTTGGGCGGCACGTGGCAGCGCGTGGTGGGGAATCTGGGGGTGTCTTTAACATACGAAATCTTCTATTCGATGTAACGAACGTTTTGGGACTGGTTTCGTGTCGATCGGACACCGTCCCGATAATGTTCGGGGCATCGGAAGGTTTCGGGAGAGCCGTATGACATGCAAATCGAGGCGGCAGCTCGGACGGTCTGTGAGTGGACCTTGGTTTTCTAAATTGGTGCATGCATAAATATTTATTATATGTTTTATTACATGTTTGATGTTGCCATGGATGCATTAGTATGTGGTTACATATAAGCACGTATTTCGAGGTTTCGGCCTTATACGGCGGCTTATACGGGTCTGTATTTTCTTATTGGTTTTAATGAATTGGATTTGGATTTCAAAAGGATAAACTCGAGTATGAGACCCATTTGGTTTTGTCTAGGGCATATGACCTCAGATATCGGGCACGGTGCCCAGCGGATGTCATATGATGGGGCACGAGATCTAGGTTACTTTACGGATTTGATTTCAGGTCAGGGAACCTTAAATGGATTTCCAGGTTCATAATGGTTTATGGAAACCGACATGAACCCTTGTTATTGTATCGTGGTACATGACGGTTTATGGGAACCGGCATGAACCCTGGTTATGTTATTATGGTACATGACGGTTTATGGGAACCGGCATGAACCCTGGTTATGTTATTATGGTACATGACGGTTTATGGGAACCGGCATGAACCCTGGTTATGTTATTATGGTACATGACGGTTTATGGGAACCAGCATGAACCTTGTTTATGGATGTTATAGATCATGAAGGTTCAGGGGAACCGGGCATGAATGTTTATGTTATGTATATATATGTTCATATACCTTCCTTTACTTGTTCTATCTCCTCAGGGGAGGGTCGTTGGCCTGGGTGGACCCCGGAGTAGTCACGGAGCACTGACTGAGTGGGAGTTGCCCCAGTTGGGTTCCTTACTCTCGGGAAGGCTATGGTTACTATAACCTCGGGTAGGGTCAGTGGTCTGCGGACATTAACCTTGACTTTGAGTAGACTCGGATTGAGACCCGGGTAGCACACGCGTAGCTTTGGAAACCGTGACAGGATTGGTTGTGCGAATTATATATGATATATGATATGTAATATGTGGTGTGCACAGGTGTGCACAGGATTTGAGCAGTGGCTCATGTATTTGGTTTCAGTATGGTTATGGTTTTGGGCTGAGTCCCTTATTGGTTTCTTATGGATTTGGGCAGTGGCCCGTATGGTCTATTTCATTATGGTTTTGGGCTTAGTTCCCACATATGGTTCCATTTGGTTAAATGGTTTTCGAATGCATGCATGCATTTTAGTGAAGGATAAAAATGTCTTCTTACGAAATGTTTTACAAACTGGTTGTTTTGTCCATTCACAGCTTTTAGTGTTTTGACTGCCCTTCAGCTTGACAACGGATGTGGACTGTAGTAGAGATCGAGCTATCACATACCTCCTCCGGATCCTGGCGTACTTTGATTGCCCGGGAGGGCAAAGGTTGGAAATATCCCTTGTCTGACACTTTGTGTCAGACGGGAGCAGTGACAGGACCCATCCCAATCCCCCCGGGATTAGTGCGGGATGACCCTGCTCCCGTCTGACGCGAAGTGTCAGACAAGGGATATTTCCGACCTTTGCCCTCCCGGGCTAGCAGAGTACGCCAGGATCCGGAGGAGGTATGTGATATCTCGGTCTCTGCTACAGTCCACATCCGATGTCAACCTGAAGGGCAGTCAAAACATTAAAAACTGTGAGTGGACAAAACAAGAGTTTATAAAAACATTTAATAGGAAGACATTTGTACCCTCCACTAAAAAGCATGCATGCATTCGAAAACCATTTATCCAAAACAACCATATGTGGGACTAAGCCCAAAGCAGATATAAACTAAGGTCGAAAGGACCACAATAAAAACGACCATACGGGCCACTGCCCAAATCCTGTGCACACCTGTATACACCACATATCATATATCATATATCCATCACATACATAAATATAAGTCACACAACCAATCCTGTCACGGTATCCAAAGCCACGCGCGCGCTACCCAGGTCTCAATCCGAGTCATCTCGAGGTCAAGGTCAATGTCCGCAGACCACTGACCCTACCCGAGGTAATAGTAACCATAGCCTTCCTGAGAGTAAGGAACCCAACTGGGGGGTGACTCCACTCAGTCGGTGCTCCGTGACTACTACGGGGTCCACCCAGGCCAACGACCCTCCCCGGAGGAGATAATAGAAGTAAAGGAAGGTAGACGAACATATATATACATAACATAAACATTCATGACCGGTTCCCCTGAACCGTCATGATCCATCATATCCATAATCAGGTAACATGCCGGTTCCCATAAACCGTCATGTACCGTAATAACATAACAAGGGTTCATGCCGGTTCCCATAAACCGTCATGTACCGTAATAACCAACAAGGGTTCATGCCGGTTCCCATAAACCGTCATGAACCATGATACCATAACAAGGGTTCATGCCGGTTCCCATAAACCGTCATGAACCTGGGAATCCATTTAAGATTCCCTGACCTGAAATCAAAACCGTAAAGTGACTGGATCTCGTACCCGAACATAGGACACCAACTGGGCACCGTGCCCGGAATCTGAGGTCATATGCCCGAGACAAAACCAAATGGGTTTCATACCCGAGTTTAGCCTTTTAGAAATCCAACACCATTTCATTTAAATCAATAAAGAAATACAGACCCGTATAAGCACCGTATAAGGCCGAAACCTCGAAATAGTGCTTATACGTAACCACATAGAAATGCACCCATGGCATCATCAAACAAGTAATAAAACATATAATAAACATTTATGCATGCACCAATTTAGAAAACAAGGTCCACTCACAGACCGTCCGAGCTGCCGCCTCGATTTGCGTGCCATACGGATCCCCGAGCCGATCACCGTCACCGGGACTCCCAAACCTGTCCAAATCGTAATAGAAGGTTACTAACTACTTAATTAACCTCCCACTAAAGCCCCGTAATTTTCCTATATTTTTAACTATTTTTAAAACCGAACCTAAACCTTCCGATGCCCCGAAACATATCGAGACGGTGTCCGATCGACACGAAACCAGTCCCAAAATGTTCGTTACATCGAAAAGATGATTTCACATGTTGGAACCTTCCCCAGATTCCCTGCCACGCGCCCTCACGCGCCGCCTGAAGTGGCTGCGCGTGGGCTTCACGCGCCTGCTACAGTACCTGCTGACGTCATCGCTGACGTCGGCATGACGTCATCACTGACAGCCCCTGACAGTGACACGTGTCACGCTCCCATTGGCCCACTGTCTGACATGTCAGTCTGACATTGTCAGATCTGACATGATGACGTCATCCCTGACATGATGACGTCATCAGTCATCCCCTACATCGGTCAGACCGGTCCGAACCGGTCCGGTCCGGTTTTTCCTGCAACTTGGACCGGCGTAACCGGTCCAGGTGTCCTTCTCCCTCATTTTCGGTCCGATTTCATCCATTCCAATTCCTAAATTCCTATTTCTTCATTTCCTATCTAACCCAATTAACAAAACAACTTAAAACCCCCTAAATCGATCCCTAAAAATTAACCCCCCACGGCCCTGTTTTCCGATTTCGTCCCCAGGCTTCACAGCCGTCAACCCCCGTTCAAAACCATCTCAATACACCCTAAACAATCTAACAAACATTCCCTAATCAACCAAAACTATCCATAATGTAAAAATCGATAAAATGGGAGATTTGGGCCTAACCGGGTAACCGTTCGGGTTTGGGTCTCGGCCGTGCACGGTGGCTCCCTCTTGGCCGGCCACCATCATCTTCAGTCCTTCCCTCACGTCTGGTCTCCGTCCTGGCCGAATTGGGGTTGGGTTGGCTGGGTTTGGGTTGCACGAAGATGGAGAGAAAAGGGTGAGATCGGGTGGGTTTGTGTGTGGATGAAGAAATGAAAATGCACGGGGATGGGTTTGGTGCATGAGTAGGTGGGGTTGGCCAGTGGATGGGTGACAAGTGTCACTCATCCATTGGGCCTCCATTAAATATCTGGGCTCACTAGAGACAAAACTGCACTTTTTGTCTCGTAAAACGTGCCGTCGTGAATAGTAACCGGGAACTTCCGTGAACCGTAACTTCGCCGTCAAACGTCCGAATTCGACGTGCCGCCTGTCTACGGATTCGTATCGTCCTTATCTACATAATGGTCTTCGGCCCTCGGCCATCGGACCTCCCGGTCAAAAAGTCAACTTTTGACCTCCTATTCACCCAAATTACCAAAATGCCCCTAAACTTCCGAACGTCATAACTTCTTCCTCGAACGTCGGAATTGAACGTGCCACCTGTCTATGAACTCGTAACGTCACGAACTACGTCACGGTCATCGGTCAAAGTCCATTTGACCACCCGATTGAAAAGTCAACGTTTTGCCATCACTAGTGGCAAAACGGTCATTTCGCATCGTTCGTCCGATTTCGCTCTACTAATCACAGATTTGCCTCACTAATCGTGATTAGTCACTAATCTAATCATGAAATTCGGGACGGGTCATTACAACCTTCCCTCCTTAATTAATTTCGTCCTCGAAATTCCAACCGACCTAAACCCAACCGTTCTTCCCTCCTTAATTTAGTTCCGTTCTCGAAACTCCAACTATCCTGATTCCACAACCTCCACCTCGTGTAAATAATTCGATCTCACGACACGTGTACACCCGTACACCCACTAAACAGAATAATCCTTACTCGTCTACAGCCCGACGTGCCACTAACGCTCTCGTCGTATCGACTACACTCGACCACGTCGAAGAACAGTAGCCACACGGTCCGAATTGACACTACTTGTCAAATCTACCATCTTGTTGATACAACAACTAGACGGTTCCCTTCTCAATCACTAATCTATCCTGACGTCTGCTCCCACTGGGAGCCATCAGACCTCACTCAACGATCCACGCTGACACCTCCGACAGACCGTCACCACTTGACAGTCGTCAGTCGAAAACTGACACTATACTCACTCGTGGTTACACTAACCACCAACGGACCCAACCAGGAGTAAACACTTACCCACAAAGCCTTTCACTCAATCTGTGTGTAACTAGACCCATCAGAAATACCATGACCCAATGCACAGTATCCAACGTCCAGTCCACGACCCCGACTACACCAATGGTATCGGAACCATGCCGACTACCAACACGCTCTCCAACGTACCACTGGTATAACCTATATACCGTCACCAGACATCCCAAGTCTGCCCGGCGTCGTACCTCGAATAATGAACAAGGTACGTACAACTACCCATCAATCAGCCTACAACCACCTAGGTTGTAGTCAATCACGTTTCAATTATGGAGTCCATCTGTCCGATCTAGACAAATCGAAACTCCAACCCATTATCTATTTCCAAATTCGAATCCGAATCCGCAATTTCGTAAGAAATCCCGAATCCAAACCCAGAAATCATATCTATAATCCTGTCCAAATTCAAATCCGAAATCATCATTTCGTAAACTAGTATTAGGAATAACCATTCCGAACCCAAATCCATAAAAGAAAATCTATAGTCAAGCTCTAGAATCAAATCCTGAATCGTCACCCAGAATCCGATTCCAAAACCCAAATACAGAAATCCTCTTTCAAGTTCCAAAATCAAATCCTGAATCGTCATCCAGAAATCTGATTCCGAAACCTGAAATTTCGTTCACGTCTACCGAGACGTACCATAATCGAACCCATCGGTTACCCGCTAAACCGATTACCCTATTACCAACGATTGACTTCATAGGGAAGTCAATTCCAACATCAACACAACACTAGGTCAGACAAAATCCGACCTCGTCAGACACCTACTCATCGGACAACTACTCAGGCGAGTAATAAGCCATATGGGATTTACCTCGAAAAGAAGTTCAGTCCCAACATGCTCCACTCAACATCCAAGTAAGAGTAATAACTCTCCACCTATCTGGATATCCAAATCATGATCCAGATCCAACACTACGTCAAACGACTATAGACGTCACGATCGAGACTGTGGGTCCTCCCCAATCACCTCGTATCGATCCTTGGCATTCCACTGCAGAAAACCAAGAATGATCGAATAATCCATCCTACGTGAATGCAAACAACACTCGCTGCACTCACCACGTCATGTAACCTAACATCGTCTGCCACCAAGTAAAAAAATGAGGAATCTCAGTCACCTAACTTCGATATACTCATCTCCTCCTGATGGTCCAGAACAAATCCCGGGTCCACCAACCAATACACAATCAGTGTACTAGAGGCAACCAACAACATCTATATCATCAACGTCATCTACCATCATCAATCATGGTAGAATCCGAGAAGTCACCCAAAACGACTTCGACATACCCGTTACCAATGCGAAAAACCCGCATTCCACTCGTCACTTCAATCGCAACCTCTCGCGATTCCGAAGTTCCAACAAGATTGGAAACAACATACCCGGACATCAACCACGTGTCCCCTAACCAGTTTAACTCTATCTGAGTTCCACTCCTGAACCACAGATACCGAACATATGCCCATTACGACGGAGTCACACCCCGATCCGTAACTCATCGTCATCACGATCACCGGCACCAGTACCAGCACTAGTACCAGCACCACGCACTATCACCAAAACTAGTGTCAGTATCAACACGCCGTGTGCAAAACTGACACCCTGGATCTCCGCTCATACCGAGCGACGATCCCGTACCTCTGCTCGAATAGGAGAAACTCTGTCTCCCTCGTACCCGACAACTCTGGGTACAGTCACCCTGACAGTTCATACGGGAAAAGGAAACGCTCCCCGAACGTCCCCAACTCATTCTACGATCGCACTCAGCCGTAACCGAGTCGAATCCAGAATCACTGCTCGTACATATGCGTTACTCACGCACCCCGTATCATCGTCACGACTACCTGAGTCTACCCGACCTGATGAGACTCGACTAAGTCCATCGATAGTAGCGTCTGCCACAACCTCGTGCATACCTAACTACCAGACCTCGCTATCGAGATTCGCATCCAACGGAATCAACAGCCCGTACCAACTACCCTGTATCCCACTCAGGGATTCCATCGAAAAGTACCAACCCCGGTAACCTGTCCAACCACACTCTAACCAGGCGCAACTCGATTATCCCAATGTCGTCTACCAAGTCACCCGCGACCTTAGTTGCACCAACCCACAACTGAAGATCGACTACCGAATCCAAATCCGAATAGTCGTCCAAGTCAAACCACCAGTCAACTCGCCTTTCCGAACCATACCTACCAAGGTAGGGTTCCACGATCACACCTAGAGTTCCTCGGAACCCAACTGCGAAAAGCAGTAAAATCAACAATCTGACCGACCCTGCGGTCCGACATCGTAAAGACGTCAATCCAATCCTACCAACAATCCAACTCGGATTCCTCGTATCCGGTTGCTAACTGCCAACTGCAATAAATCTATCTAACTCAACATAATTCGACCATCTAATGGTCACAACATCGAATCAGTCGTCGGAACCGATCCTACGACATCGTGAAAGACGATCCCAACTAACCGTCTCACGGTCAAAACTCAAAAATACTGTTTATCCCTTTGTAGGGTCCCACACTGTCATCCACGAC
Organism: Prinsepia uniflora; assembly: GCA_032719365.1. Taxonomy (NCBI): domain Eukaryota; kingdom Viridiplantae; phylum Streptophyta; class Magnoliopsida; order Rosales; family Rosaceae; genus Prinsepia; species Prinsepia uniflora. The sequence goes on from CM064865.1 coordinate 39,727,400, forward strand.
AGAACTACGGCAACCCCGGCATCGAATGCCGAACCAAGGCATGCCAATCCTACTAACTATCGTACCGGTACCTCAACATCAGGTTGACCACGAACTGTAGCCCATTGAGATATCACATCCTCGACCAGCGTACATGCTCCAAGAGCTCCGCGGTTGCTCGAATAGAGTCAACCCCGCTCTGATACCACGCTGACAGGACCCATCCCAATCCCCCCGGGATTAGTGCGGGATGACCCTGCTCCCGTCTGACGCGAAGTGTCAGACAAGGGATATTTCCGACCTTTGCCCTCCCGGGCTAGCAGAGTACGCCAGGATCCGGAGGAGGTATGTGATATCTCGGTCTCTGCTACAGTCCACATCCGATGTCAACCTGAAGGGCAGTCAAAACATTAAAAACTGTGAGTGGACAAAACAAAAGTTTATAAAAACATTTAATAGGAAGACATTTGTACCCTCCACTAAAAAGCATGCATGCATTCGAAAACCATTTATCCAAAACAACCATATGTGGGACTAAGCCCAAAGCAGATATAAACTAAGGTCGAAAGGACCACAATAAAAACGACCATACGGGCCACTGCCCAAATCCTGTGCACACCTGTACACACCACATATCATATATCATATATCCATCACATACATATATATAAGTCACACAACCAATCCTGTCACGGTATCCAAAGCCACGCGCGCGCTACCCGGGTCTCAATCCGAGTCATCTCGAGGTCAAGGTCAATGTCCGCAGACCACTGACCCTACCCGAGGTAATAGTAACCATAGCCTTCCTGAGAGTAAGGAACCCAACTGGGGGGTGACTCCACTCAGTCGGTGCTCCGTGACTACTCCGGGGTCCACCCAGGCCAACGACCCTCCCCGGAGGAGATAATAGAAGTAAAGGAAGGTAGACGAACATATATATACATAACATAAACATTCATGACCGGTTCCCCTGAACCGTCATGATCCATCATATCCATAATCAGGTAACATGCCGGTTCCCATAAACCGTCATGTACCGTAATAACATAACAAGGGTTCATGCCGGTTCCCATAAACCGTCATGTACCGTAATAACCAACAAGGGTTCATGCCGGTTCCCATAAACCGTCATGAACCATGATACCATAACAAGGGTTCATGCCGGTTCCCATAAACCGTCATGAACCTGGGAATCCATTTAAGGTTCCCTGACCTGAAATCAAAACCGTAAAGTGACTGGATCTCGTACCCGAACATAGGACACCAACTGGGCACCGTGCCCAGAATCTGAGGTCATATGCCCGAGACAAAACCAAATGGGTTTCATACCCGAGTTTAGCCTTTTAGAAATCCAACACCATTTCATTTAAATCAATAAAGAAATACAGACCCGTATAAGCACCGTATAAGGCCGAAACCTTGAAATAGTGCTTATACGTAACCACATAGAAATGCACCCATGGCATCATCAAACAAGTAATAAAACATATAATAAACATTTATGCATGCACCAATTTAGAAAACAAGGTCCACTCACAGACCGTCCGAGCTGCCGCCTCGATTTGCGTGCCATACGGCTCCCCGAGCCGATCACCGTCACCAGGACTCCCAAACCTGTCCAAATCGTAATAGAAGGTTACTAACTACTTAATTAACCTCCCACTAAAGCCCCGTAATTTTCCCATATTTTTAACTATTTTTAAAACCGAACCTAAACCTTCCGATGCCCCGAAACATATCGAGACGGTGTCCGATCGACACGAAACCAGTCCCAAAATGTTCGTTACATCGAAAAGATGATTTCACATGTTGGAACCTTCACCAGATTCCCTGCCACGCGCCCTCACGCGCCGCCTGAAGTGGCTGCGCGTGGGCTTCACGCGCCTGCTGCGGTACCTGCTGACGTCATCGCTGACGTCAGCATGACGTCATCACTAACAGCCCCTGACAGTGACACGTGTCACGCTCCCATTGGCCCACTGTCTGACATGTCAGTCTGACATTGTCAGATCTGACATGATGACGTCATCCCTGACATGATGACGTCATCAGGATGACGTCATCAGTCATCCCCTACATCGGTCAGACCGGTCCGAACCGGTCCGGTCCGGTTTTTCCTGCAACTTGGACCGGCGTAACCGGTCCAGGTGTCCTTCTCCCTCATTTTCGGTCTGATTTAATCCATTCCAATTCCTAAATTCCTATTTCTTCATTTCCTATCTAACCCAATTAACAAAACAACTTAAAACCCCCTAAATCGATCCCTAAAAATTAACCCCCCCCCCCCCCCCCCCCCCCCGACCCTGTTTTCCGATTTCGTCCCCAGGCTTCACAGCCGTCAACCCCCGTTCAAAACCATCTCAATACACCCTAAACAATCTAACAAACATTCCCTAATCAACCAAAACTATCCATAATGTAAAAATCGATAAAATGGGAGATTTGGGCCTAACCGGGTAACCGTTCGGGTTTGGGTCTCGGCCGTGCACGGTGGCTCCCTCTTGGCCGGCCACCATCATCTTCAGTCCTTCCCTCACGTCTGGTCTCCGTCCTGGCCGAATTGGGGTTGGGTTGGCTGGGTTTGGGTTGCACGAAGATGGAGAGAAAAGGGTGAGATCGGGTGGGTTTGTGTGTGGATGAAGAAATGAAAATGCACGGGGATGGGTTTGGTGCATGAGTAGGTGGGGTTGGCCAGTGGATGGGTGACAAGTGTCACTCATCCATTGGGCCTCCATTAAATATCTGGGCCCACTAGAGACAAAACTGCACTTTTTGTCTCGTAAAACGTGCCGTCGTCAATAGTAACCAGGAACTTCCGTGAACGGTAACTTCGCCGTCGAACGTCCGAATTCGACGTGCCGCCTGTCTACGGATTCGTATCGTCCTTATCTACGTAATGGTCTTCGGCCCTCGGCCATCGGACCTCCCGGTCAAAAAGTCAACTTTTGACCTCCTATTCACCCAAATTACCAAAATGCCCCTAAACTTCCGAACGTCATAACTTCTTCCTCGAACGTCGGAATTGAACGTGCCACCTGTCTATGAACTTGTGACGTCACGAACTACGTCACGGTCATCGTTCAAAGTCCATTTGACCACCCGATTGAAAAGTCAACGTTTTGCCATCACCAGGGGCAAACCGGTCATTTCGCATCGTTCGTCCGATTTCGCTCTACTAATCACATATTAGCCTCACTAATCGTGATTAGTCACTAATCTAATCATGAAATTCGGGACGGGTCGTTACAAGCAGGGTCTCCCGCTTTAATCCGGGGGGATTGGGATCGGTCCTGTCAATTTCTATACACAAAGGTCATCCTCGGGGACAGCATGAGAGCCCAAGTTGCACTTGGTCCTACGAATCTCAAATTTCGACATCTCAAAACAAGCCTATGAAGGTTAAGATTCTACGAAATTTGAAGGAAAACAAAGGAAGAGTTCATATTGATAATGTTGAGAAAGCTAGATTGGCAAACCACATATCGATTGCTCAACCACTTGAACTAACAAAACAAAACAAAAGGTTGACTAGTCACAAGTCGATTGCTCAACAACATATTTGATAAAGCGTCTAAAAAATGGAGAAGCCTACACTACAAGTCTAAGGTAAGTCTGAAAGTACGTCTTCTAAACCCATTGAACGTTGAAATGGGACCCAGTCCTCGCTCGTTATCCCCCCCCCCCCCACATGTTGTACTTCTTGCTTTGAGTTCGCTACTCGCCGGGATGCATCTTTAATGTCTCCCTCCTGAATTACGTACTTGGGGGACATGTTGTTCTGACAATCGAGATACCCCTCGACATATTCACGAACAAGGTGTCTCCATCTCGGACTCACTGCAACCCGCTACAAATAGCTTCAGCTTCAAATCCTCCCCAGAATTTTTGAGCTCCTCTACATTCGAATGCGAGGCATGAGGAGCACAAGGAGGCGAGTACGGTTCGGACTTCAAATAATCAATCTCAGCACGAGCTCGCTCCGTCTTAACCTCCAAGTGCCCAATTTTCTCCCTAGAGTCTTGAAAAGAGCCGCGCAGCAGCTTGGACTTGTCGAGAGCGATGTACCGCTCACTCTCTACCAACAACTTCTCGACTTGGATGCTCCTCAATTCATCCAAACTGGCTTCTAGCAAACTCACTTTCTTCTCAGTATCTTCATTTTTTTCGTTGAAACTGGGGGGTGAGATTCCTGAAGCACGTTGTGCTCATACTTGATTTTTTGAAGGTCAACCTCCATGTTGACCCGAAGACGCTGCATACCCGCAAGCTTACAAGCCCCTACCTTTGCAAACTTGAGCTCTTTGATGACCTTGTTATGAAACTCCTGCGCTACTCCACTCTCGTCGCACTTCAAGGGTACCTTGGCATCGCGGACATGAGAGTTCCCCGCCTTCGCAGAAACAACTTTGACTTCTCCATGATCAGCTCCCAAGACCTTACCGCAGGTTATCTTCGAGGGATCTAATGTTGGTCTCTTCAAGGGGAACGCGTAGCTTACACCTGGGCGGGGGGCACCACCCGAACTTTATGAGGAGCATAAACAACCTTCAGCTTCTTCGGGGACCTGATTGAACCCTTCACTAGACTTCTCTGAGGCTCGCCTGAAGACTTGTGCTTGCTAGATGATCCTGCTGAACTAGAAGAGCAAGAAGCGGTCTGAAGAGCTCCGCTTGGGGGCACGGGATGGTTGAGCACCATCGCTAGAAAAGCGCCCAACTAGTCGTAGCATGTGCGCACTGATTGGACACCTTGCTTCCTATGCCTTGGGGCAGTGAACCAGCTTTTGTTCAAGTCCTCGGGAGGACGCCCGCCAGCCATGCACTTGCGAGGACTAAGTAACCAGCTCATCTCATGAAACTGCAGAGGAACTATGAGGACTCTATCAACCTTCCTGGTGTCAACATAGAACTTCGTGACAATGTACAAGTTTGACGGGCCATGGTAGCACGAAGAAATGTTCAGAACACTGATGTAGTTACGTTCCCACTCACCTCCAACTTCAATGCATGAAGTTCGGTACAATTCATCATCAAATAACGTGCCCACAAAAAGCTAGATCTTTGGGACCGCATGTGTCCGCGTGCTAGGGATCGGCTTGTGCTCCACCGAGTAGTAATGTCAGAACTCATCTTCATTGAGCACCAAGTTGAAGAATGGACGCCCGCTAGACGAATGGACGAATGGACGCTAGGTCAATATGCTCCTAGACGAATGGACGCCCGCTACGTGAGCCTTCCCGCTCCTATAACTGTAGCTTCCCCGACTTCACTACTTGCTTCCCGCTTGACATCCTGAGAAGAGTTGCTGTAGGAATGGGTCGAAAATCAGAAATCGTTGTGATCGAAAACTCCGAACCTTCGGAATGTCCAAAAGCACCACAGCTGAAAAGGGAACAAAATTGGTTAGTTTCCAAAAATATAAAAAAATATATACCTATTGCCTATAAAAAAAATAGGTAAATATGTATTCTATACTTAATACTATCTACTTACATATATGCTCATATATTACAAAAAAGGTAAATATATACTTTACATTTTAGTATATATTTACTTATATATATGTACGTAAGCAAAAAAGGTAAGTATGTATTTTGTTAAGTAATACATACTTACTTACATAAATAAATAAAAAAGCTGCTGAAAAAATAATAAAAGAAAGAAAGCAGCAGGAAAAAAAAGCAGAGGCTATCTTCAGCGTGGGGCCCGCCTGCCTCATTTCTGCAGCAACCTAGCCAACAAGCAGGGGACTGCGGTCCCATTACCCGGCAGCCCGTCAGCGGGCCACTCTCCCAGCAGGCATGCGCGTGAGTAAGCAAAAAAACAATAGGCTCTGATATGTCCAGGCGATTGGGACCCGCCTGTGATTCCTCAACTGTGACAGACCTGGTGCTGTAGTGAGATTTAAACGCATGGCACCCCTGCAACCGTCCAAGCACTTGCAAACCAGACCTTCTGCACCCCGCTGGCATCAACCTGCAAAAATCAAGAAAAGAAAGGACAACAGAAAGAACTTTTATCTTGATATCCAATGGCAACAATTCGGAGACGTCAACTTGTCTTCACCAGCAACAAACCTCTATTGGGGGTTTGTTAAAAATAAGATCCCCATACCCTTCTTTAAATAAAGAAAAGTAAACAAACCCTAACCATCAATTAAGCTCTAAAGTCCAACTCAAACTAGGACTAAAAGCCCGAAGAATTCCTTTGGGGTCAAGGTCAATCAAAACTTCAGCTGCGCTCAGGAAAGGGGAGTCCTACTCCCACATAAAAATAATAAAATGTAGTTTACTGGAACCACAAGGAAATTATATCTCTTAGGATTCCTCGAATTCCTAAGCGGTGTGAGGGAATTTGTGGAACCAAAAATTAACGGAGTATTTTGGAGTTGACACTTGGCCAATAATTTTCGTCATGTCTATACTACCCCTGGTAAAATCCACATCGACAAGTTACGATCTCCTCACTAATTTGATATATTTACTAACTAAATATATTAAATGATTAGATCAATGCATACAATAAATAACTTCCCAGCGAATTATTTATTTATTAATAAATAAGTGATTACACTTTGTCGGTTTATTCTCTCAGAAAATTGACTTAAGCATCGGAGCGTTTACGGTTGAACCATTCCCCCGAGATTCAACTTTAACCCCGTTTGATTTTTGTTATTGTGTGTAGGGATCGAGAAGAAATTTCACAGAACCAGACGATTTATCAATGGTTGCTGATTTCGGGAACGCGGGTAGGCGTCAATTTGATGCCTTCTATTATGTTTCCAAGTTAATTGGATGTAAAATGCATTTTTAATCATGACAAGGAATCAAGGAAATAGTGGAAGGGAGGTTAAACGGGGCTGAAGAAGAGGGACAATGCTCGTCACGCAGAGGGAAATAGTGGTCACTGATGCGGGAAGACATCTCATAGGTTTTCATTTTTCTTTTTCTTTTTCTTCTTTTTTTTTTGTTCTTTTTATTTCTTGTTTTGTTTTCTATTTCTTAATTTTGTAGATCAACAGTGAAATTGTGTAGTGTCTCTAAGTTTAAGTCACTAGATAATCAGAATAGTCAAATTTTAGTTAAATGCCGCTAAATGTTTCAAATTTAAAAGGAGAGACTCAAGATAAAAAAACGTAATTGAATACACTAGAAATTTTTCAATGGAATGTCTCTGAACACTACGTCATTTATTTCCATAGATGGCACTAATTAGATGATAGTTTAGATTAAAACTATCATCTTAATTTAAAAGATTAAAACTGTCAGCTATAGTCATCTAAAAGTGTTAAGTAACTTCATTTTTAATATTTTGGGAACTAATAGACAACACTTTTTAATAAAAGTGTCGTCTACTGGAGTCCATGGGGAGAAGGGAAATGAAAATTTTCTCAAAACATAAAAGCGGCAAACGAAATTGCAAAACACGCTAAGCACTATTCATCACGTAAAAAACCAAAACCTAAAAGTGAGAAGAGGCCTGATACATCGTGAAGGAGCGATTAAGGAAGGAGAATGAGTGGTCGAGGGTTTGGTTCGTGTTGCCCAAGCTGGTTCTCCATTCTCAGTTTGATGCTTTCTACATCATCATCCCTTAAATCCATGTATGAGTTTCATCTTTCCTAATCTGGTTCATCTTGCCCAAGCTTGTTTATCTCCCTGAACAAAATAGTTTCATTTCACTTGACCCGCGTCACCGCTGATTAACTCGACGCACTAGCTTCTATTGCAGAGAGAAACTGAGCTCTAGCATCTGGAATTGAAGAATGGGATGACCGCTAGTTCACCGCGCTATGTTTTAACTCACCTCGCTTCGTACGCTGAGCTTCTCTGTTAAATACCCTCATTTCCAACCTTTTCCGCGCACTAAATTCAACACAGAAAAACCGACTCCCAAAACTTACAATGGCCAAGGTGAGTCCCAATTCCTCCTTCAATCCCCTACTATTTTATCTTTTGCTTTTGAATTTCACCCCTATGTGCATCTTGTTACTTGCAATGATTTGTTGGTTGTGTTGGGGTTTGTTGATGGATTTTTGTGGCTCACTAATCCACTTGTTTTTGTTTTGGGGTAAATGAAAAAAGAAGAGTAACAGTGGTAGGAAGAACGAGAACAACGACAACGCCAACAACAACAATGACACTGAGAAGAAGAGTGGCGGAGGTGGGGGTTAGAAGAAGGATGGTAGACCCATCACCGTCATCTTGAAGGTTGACATGCACTGTGAGGGCTGTGCTTCCAAATTATCAAATGCTTCAAAGGATTTGAAAGTAAAAGACCCATTTATCATATTTTCTTCAAAATATTCAAAACTACCCCTCATGTTTTCTTCATTTTCTTGATCTGTTTTATTTTGTACATTGTACAATATTAGGGGTGGAGTATGTGAAATCTGAGAGCCTCGCAAGCAAGTTGACAGTGGTCAGGAAAGTGGACCCGACAAAGCTTATTGTTTGTATTAGGTTGTTTGTAATCGGATTATCTCATAAACTTAAGCCGAGTATCTCATACTTCTCACCTAATGAACTAGAGCTTGTCCACAGTGCTCTTAAGGTGAGATATAATACTTTCAAGAAATTTTAGTGTTCTTACTTTACAAATCCATTATATCAATCAGGCAATTATATGTAATTGTAGTTCTGGCTCGTATAGCTGGCTTATGAGGCCCATGATGGTCATGAAGGGTGCACTGGAGAACCCTTCATCATTCATCCAGTCGAAGTTGCACGGGTTTTAGGAGAACAATTCAAACATTCTTACCTTCACTCTTGTTATCAGAATTTCACTATGCATGTAATTTAAACATATTTGCATATTCAAGAGGACGATGAAGAAATTGAAGCTGAAGGTGCCAATCACCAGTTCGAGATGATGACATGTTTGAGAGAGGTTAATGATGACAACAATACTGTTGTATGGTAAGTTGTGATTAGTTTACCATTGTCTAGAACAAGACAAAGCAACTTGAAAAGATGTCAATTTATGAGTTTAGTAAAAAATTTCTTTGCTGAATTGTTTCATTCATCCATCATTTTTTAGGACATATATCTTCTTGAGGACGCCTCTGCTCCTTTTTATACAATTATGAATCGTAGTAATTTGATACACTAGATTAGTGCTACCTTTATGGCTATAATTAAAATTGTAAAAAACTTGCCCCTACCATTCAACTTAACTTCTTGTGAAGACATGGATGGCGGCTTTTGAATGCTTTGAGGTTTTTTTTTTCATTCAGTTTTGATCTTGATCCTTAATTTTCACCAATTATCCTATTTATGAAAAAATCAAATAAAGAAAATATATATATGCAATTTTGTGCGCCTGCGATGTTAATTCATAAGCCTCTCCTGTAATGACTCGGATATCGAGAAAACGTGGAATTAGAAAATTTAAGGAGAAAAGGACAATTTTGCCCCTAAGTAAAAAAGTTAATTTTTTTGTCAAAGTCAAAATGTTGAATTTTTTTACCAGGATCTCGTTTAGGTGATTCGAGAAGACCATTATGAAGGTCTCAACTTCCCGAGTACATCGAAAAGTGACATGCTGAAAACGGAGTTCGGTTGGATTTCGTTCTTGGTCTAAGTTACATAGGGGTTTTTTTAGTAATTTTGTCAGGAGGGGCATTTTGGTAAATTACTTATGAGATATTTTTTTTTGTGGCTGAATGGGACAGGGACAAGTGTCCCTTATCTGTTATGGCCTTGTGCCACCGATTATGTGGAATTGAGTGTGGTGGTTTTATGTTTTGGTTGGTTTTTTCGGGATGATCATGTTGAAATCGTGAGGAAACTAAGGGAGGAAAAACCAGAGAGGAAAGGGAGTGAATCAGAGATAAAATTGAATGAAAGTACGAAAGGAAACAAGAGGAATTAGTGTGGAACAAAGAAAAAACTCGTGAGTGAACCCAGAAAATTTGGGCGTGAAGTTTGAAATCGAAGTTTTCAATTTTGGGCTTGGTTGTTAGAAGTGAGGTTATAAACACTTTCTGGGAATGCTATGAGAAAGATAACTGCAATTTTGAAAACAAATCACGCAAGAGATAGCCCAGAACACGTTTGAAATTAGGACCATAATGATGGTTGGAAATTCAGGATCAATGTAAGTTTGATCCTCAAATAGGATTGTTGATTGTGTTTAGGAGTTAATGTCGACAAGTTATGTGTAAGTAATTGTGAAAAGGATGGAAAATTGGATAGAATTGAAAATGGGTCGCGAACCGGGTCAGGACCCGAGTTGCAGGCCCAACATGGGGAGCGGGATGATGAATATTGCTAGCGCTTGAGCCTCACGCGCAGCAGCTTTAGGCAGCATGTGGGGGCGCATGCTAGCAATTTTGGAGGTACAACCAACATGAGTTTTTATCCTTTCGATGTTACGAACATTTTAGTGCTGGTTTCGAGGCAATCAGATATCGTCTCGAGGTAGTTTTGGTTGTCCGAAGGTTTAGGGTTTGTTTTAAATTTGTTTAAAAATCCAAAAAACTTATGGGACTAAATAGAAGATATTTGAGAGGGTTTATGTAAAGACCTGTCCAAAATTCGGGATTAGTTTAGTAATTAATTGAAGATTAGCGTGACTAATCGGGGATTAGTCGAGCGATTTTGGAAGGATGGAATAAAATGACCATTTTCTCCTAGGAATGGGCGAAAAGTCAACTTTTCACCTAGGTGGTCCAATGGACTTGGACCGATGACCGTGACGTAGATCGGGATGTTACGAGTCCGTAGACAAGTTTATTGATCTATCTAATGGCCCTAATACGGTTTAGGGTTCACGACGAGTTCATTGGGCTGGATTTCAAGATAGGAGGTGGTCGTAATCGAAAGTTATCTACGGAGAAAAAATAAGGCCACTGTTCATCAATTCGAACAGGTACTTCCAGTTCGATTTCCTCACGTTTGATTAGGGGGATCTATTCCTGGGGATTGGACGATCGTGTATGAATCAAAGGGATCGATTTTTTTTTGGGAAATGAAGGAGTTTGGACCAGGTCAGGTCGCGGGTCTGCGCGACCCGCTACAGTGGAGGAAGATGATGATGTCATTAGTGACGTCATGATGCGTTAGCTGTCAAGTGACGTGGCCCAATCCCAGGTCGACACGTGGCAGTTTTTAGTGCCCAATCAGCCTGACATGTTAGTGATGTGGACTAATCAGATGGTGCCACGTGTCACTGACGTGTCAAACACGTGGACCCGTGAGCTATTGACACGTGGCACTATCAGCTAACATGTGTCAGATGTCAGAGTGTCAGAGATGGCGTTATGGTGATGTCAATAGTGACGTCAGCGTTGACTTTTTTGTTAATGTTGACTTTTGGTTTGACATCCGCGTGGGCATGTATTTTGAGGTGGGACCAGCACCATTTTAAATGTTTCAACATTCTGGATGCCATGGTGATAGTTTCAAGTCGTTCGGAGATCGTTATAGTGGTCAAATTGAGGTTTTTAGCCTCGCGAAGTTCCGGAGATGGTGATTTAGCCTCGGAGATGGTGATTTGGACTGGTTTGGAAGTTCTAGAGATGGTGATTTAGCCTCGGGGAGGCTTAAGGCACACGTATCGAGGCAGCAGTTAGGACGGTCTATGGGTGGACTTTTGTTTTCAAAATATGATGCATGCATTACAGTTTTATATGTTTTATATATGTGATTTCTATGATTATGATTATGGTATTTATGATTTATGTATTTGCACGTATTTTGAGGTTTATGGTTTTATACTCTGTTTATATGTGCTAGGGTTTTTGACGATGGTTTAATGGAATGGTATTGGATTTGGAAATATGGAAATTGGGCATGAGTCCCATTTGATTGGAAACTATCAGACTTGGAGTCCATTTGATTTAATGAGATATCGAGCAGGAGGCCCAGTTTGTTTACGATATCGGGCTTGAGGTGAGGTCAACATGACTTTTATCCTATACAATGTAACGAACATTTAAGCGTTGGTTTCGTGTCGATCGGATCCCGTTTCGTTATTGTTCGGGATGTCCGAAGGTTTTAAACCCAGTTTAAAAATACTTTGAAATTCGGGAAAATTACGGGACTTGAATAGGATGTTAATGATGAGGTTAGTAATCCTCTAATGTGATTTGGACAGGATTGGGAGTCCCGGTGTTAGTGGTGTGGCCCGGGAAGGCCTATGGCACGCGTATCGAGGCGCTCGGTTAAACGGTCTGTGAGTGGACATTGGTTTTATAAATTCGATGCATGCATAACTGTTTCATGATTGTTATAATTGGGATTATATGATTTATTTTGGATATCAGTGAATTTATCTGTTTTCACGTATTTTGAGGCGATTTACGTGTTTGCACGTGAATCGAGGTTTTCTGGATTTGCACTGATTTCCATAAATATGGATGGATATGATTTCATGAAACGGTTACGGATTTGATAAAGTGAAATCGGGCCAGGAGCCCAGTTAATTTGTTAATCGGGCCAGGGGCCCAATTGAATTATGAAATCGGGCTAGGGGCCCAGTTAACTTATGAATCGGGCCAAGGGCCCAGTTGACTTATGAAATCGGGCCAGGGGCCCAGTTGACTTATATATGTGATTTCGGGTCGGGGACCCTAAAATGGAATTGAATAAACTATTTCGGATTTGATTCAACTATTTGGACTTATGACGGTTTTATGGAAATTCGGGGCAGGGCCCTTGTGATATTTTGGAAATGAATAATAAAATGTGTTCCATAAAACCATCTCGATATGAGGATATTTATATCCTGGTCTCCTCCAAGTGTCGGGGACACTGGAGAAGTCACGGTGCATTGCCTGCAAGGGCTCATTGTACGGAGCTACCGGACCGTATAGTGATCCAGGAGCAGGATTGCTAGACGTCATGGACGTCAGACATCGGGGATGTCAGAGATATGGACCCGGTGAGACCCCGGGCAGCACGCGTTGCTTAATACCGTGAGATATGACGTCTGGAACGTCAAGCGTCTAGGACGCTAGGCATCGGGGATGCCGGAGATGGAAAAATAATAAATGAATATTACTGGATTGACGAAATAACTCTTGGATTGACTTTTGGAATTTGAAACTATGCTTTGGTTTCTGGGCTAAGGCCCTAATGGTTATTTCAGAATAAATATGGGATTATTGGTTTTTGGTGCATGCATATGATTTTACTGAAGGGCATAAATGTCTTATAAATGTCTTATAAATATTTTAACAGACTTGTTTATTTTCGTCCACTCATAGCTTTTGTTTTTAATGCCCTTCAGGTTGATTCCGGATACGACTGCAGCAGAGACTTGAGCATCGCACACCTCCTCCATTGATCCTTACGCACTCTGGAAGCCCGTTTGGGCAATGGCAATCGGTTATCCCTTGTCTGACGCCTCTTGTCAGACGGGAGCACATCACATCCCATGGTAATCCCGGGGGGGTTGGGATGGGTCGTGTCATCTGGGATGCCGAGGATGAGTATTTGGTAATCACAATTTATTGGATTTATGAAATGGTGTATCTGTGTTTAATAAATGGATTTTGGACAGTGGCCCATATGGATTTGGATTTACGGACTTCGGTGTTTTACGGTTTTGGGCTGAGTTCCCACACTCGGTTGATTTTATGGTTTTGGGCTAAGGCCTTAATCATTTGAGGAATGAAATGGCTTTGGTTTTATAAACATTTTTATTATATTTTATTTGACTTATTTATGAATGCATGCATAGTTTTAAGTGAAGCGCATAAATATCTTTTATGAAATGAGGTTTTGTTCAATTATTTATTTTCGTCCACTCACAGCTTTTATGGGTTTTAATGCCCTTCAGGTTGATCGCAGTGCGGGCTGTAGCGGTGACCGAGACATCACACTCCGCCACTGATCTAGGCGTATTTTGGAAACCCGAGTGGGCTGTTGGTTCGGGTTATCCCTTTTCTAGCCTTCGCATTCCACGAGGGTTAGACACCTGTCTGGCCTTCGTGTCACACGTGGGTTCGACGGGAACATGGCACATCCCGCGTAATACCAGGGGAATTGGGATGGGTCGTGTCAGCGTGGTATCATAACCAGGTTTGTTAGTTTGGAACCATAGTATTGGTGTGCCGGTGCTGAGGATCAGCCCGTCATCAACCTGAACGTTAGGGTAATAGTATGAGAGTCTAGTGGAAAGGAATAGAGGATGGACTGCGATTGCCCGATACACCGTGAATAGGTGTGATGGACCCTACGGAGGGCTGGATATGATAACTTGTTTGAGTAATGATTAAGGGACGGTCTAGGAATTCGAGTCAGCAAGTAGGGTTGGATGTAACAGATGATTGGTCGGATATTAGGGTCGTCTACGACGACATTGCAGAGTTGAGACCATTGGTCATGGCAGGTTGCTTATGCTACGGGGAGCAGCAAAAGTCGAGATTCTCAGTTGCGTCATGTCAGGATACTGGTGTTATAGGCTGTAGCCGGGTGCGTGATAACCCTGGTCAAGTCTAGTTGAGACTATTGAGAATTGGATGGGACATTCGGATAGTGACTTGGGAAACCTAGCGATAGTCTACCTTAGAGATATCAGGATGGAACGTCTTGTCCTAGTGTGGTCCTGTAAGAGTAACAAAATCTCGTCAGATTTGTGTTGTGTTGAGCTACTGAGTAAGGGTGCATTTAATCCCAGGTGGATGTTAATAGGCATGAGGTGCCATGTTCCAGTGTGTTGAATCCCGGATGGATGTCGGCTCACACGGGATGTCTCGGTATAGATGTTGTGCGGCATGGTAGGCCGTGATTATGCCATGTAGTGGTTGTGCAGCTTTAGGCATGGAGTAGTGCCAAGTCCTTGTGGACCCAACAGCTGGAGGTCGTAGAGTGTGCGAAGACGGGATCCTCGGATCATGGTTACTGGTGGGTTGAGTACCAGTTACCCTCACATGACGAATTTTTGGAGTTGAGAGCGATGGATCGGTCAAGATGGACGTGCTACAATGAGTAGCTGGGTTCGCGATAACCCTAGTTTGAGATTGATTGGGCAAGCTACCAGGAGTGTGGTACTTGTGGACCTATCAGGGATATTACACGTTGAGTTGTTGATACCTGCGGTGAGTTTCTCACATGGGTATGGAGTCTCGATAACAGAGCGTTTCTGGGATTGGTTTGCACGCAGTTGTGGCAGATGCTACTATTGATAGATGTGGACGAGTCCAATCGAGTTGGATAGACTCATGTTACTGTGACGATAGAGATGATGGAGATTCACCAGTCGTGACGATGATATGGAGGTGTGTGAGTGTCGCTCAGTACAAGCAGATATTTCTGTATTCGACTCGGTTACCACTGAGTGCGATCATAGAAGGAGATGTCGAGCTTTAGGTGTTGGCGAGTGTGTCGTACTATCTCAGTGGAGGTGACTGAGATGAGTGGGAGATGCCTGGGATGATTTGAATGGAATCCAATAATGATCGGATGATTCCGAAAGACACTGAGTGTGTCTAAGTGGTGTAGTGCCATTGAGGGCTTGGATTGTGACTTTTATGGTGGTATGCAGAGATTTGGCTTCAGATCACAATAGGAGTCTACTATGACTCTTCAGTCGAGCAGTACATCAGGTAATGTTGGATTGACATCCTTTTGGATGTGCATAAACGGTCTTAAACGAATAGGTGTGTTGGGTATTAGACTGTTTTCGGGACGCATATGTGGATGTTGTCCGAGTGAGCTGGGACTGGGAAGTAAAATGGTTGGAAAAAATGGATATGCTTCCAACATGGTTGGAAATTCGGAATCAAGAGAAGTTGTGAATGTCATTCTGAATTGTGAATAAGTGGTGAGAATGGTGAACGTGGTGAGTGTAGCAGGGATTACATTTACGCTCACGTGGGATGAATTTTGATGTCATCGTCTTGTATCATCCTTGATTTTCCCTATGTGAGGTGACATGGTTGATCTGACATAGGGCATTATGACATAGGTAAGGATGATATAGAGTGACTATAACTGATCGATATGAGGTAATTGAAGAGAACCCACAGTCTGGACGTGTTCCATCTTTGATTGAGCTATTCAGATGTGGAAAAGGCGATGAGTAGTAATGTGACAGCAAGGGATTCAAGGAAAGTGTAAGACCCTCTACATCGAAGTCTGGTCTTTATCTGGGTGAATTGCCTTGTTGACTATGCTAGGCTAGGAGCAGAGGATAATCGTATTATCAGATAGTTGGAGAATTGCTAGAAAATGTTAGTGACCATACAAGACAGAGGTTGGATATGGGGGATGAGTGTGGATCTTGAATTCATGCATTCAGATTGGAGTGCTACTGACTGTCAGGTGACCAAGAGACCCGAAATGGACACCGAGTGGAGTGTATGATCTGTCTTGGATAGGGTGATGGTTATGTGTTGGATATGTGAGTGATTATGGATCTTGGATTCATTCACTCAGACTGGTGGTGTTGGTGTCGAGAGTGCGTTGATGGGATTGGAAAACTTTCGGAGTCAATCTAGTGAGATTTGATAACTGAATGAGTAGGATGTGTTTGGGCCTAGAGTGTGTGATCTGTCTAGTACAAGATTGGACAGATGGACTCCAGAATTGAACTGTGATTGGCTACAAGCCATGTAGTGGACGGTAGACGTGGGGATGTGGTGTGTGCTTAGGGCATGCACCAGTAGTGATGGTGGATGTGTTGGTGATCGGCTTAGTTCCGTTATAGTTGGGTTGGTGAGGATGTGGATTGGACATTGGATATTGGGTGATCGTCTGGTGCTCAGATGGCTCAAGGCTGTGGATGGCCAGTGGAACCCTGGAGAGGAGAAGTGTTATCACTACTGGGCAGGTATTCGATGGGGTTTTCTGGGAATGTCGATAACACAAAAATGTTTAGTTTGTTATTCTGAGTTTAATGGTCTATGAATTTGAGTAATTATACATCGTATGAGTTAGTTATGATTTTATGAAGTTCATGTGTTATTTACTAATTATTTTTCAATTTAGAAATGAGTAATAGGCTAAAAATGGATGGAATTACATAAATGAAATTAGAGCCCATGCTTTATATTATTTTATTGATTTATAAGAGGAATAAATGCTAAGTATTAAAATTGATGATATTAAATATTATTAGGGCCATTATAAAATCACATGTTAGTTAATTATGTATAAGTGCTAGAAATTAAATGTCGAGGCCGATAAATGCCGCCATTTTGAGCTTGACTCAGTTAGGTGAGATTCGTGCCATGGTGACGGCAGAATCTTACACTTCAATGAGGGAGATGGTACGAGGTACCTTAGTATAACTCCAGTGTTGGTCGAGGTTAGTGTCATGACTCGAGTAGTGGATTGTCAAGGTGATATCAGTGATTGAATGCTGGTTGGAGGTAACAGTTGGAGCTCTGATACCAAGGTGGTATTGTTTATAGGTTTTTGGCGTGACGTTAAGTACCGGAGAGCACCATAGTTAGTTAGCGGATGTGTACACGTGAGTACGACGAAGAATGGTGTGGTAGGATTTGGATTTCCACGATTTGGATGTGGACTTGGATTAGTTTGAATTTCGAGGAAAAAATTATTTAAGGTTTATAAAAGAACATAATTAGTGAATGTTTTCACCTGTCGGGAAGTGGGAAGGATGTGGGCGGTAATCCCACGGGGTGGAAGCATTTTGGGCTAAATTGAGTAATCCCTTGTCTAATATAGAATTTTTCAGACAGGAACAGGGTCAGTCCAGTTTTCACGGATTTTTTGGATGGGTCCTGATAACTTGGTATCAGAGCTCGGTTATTTGGTATCTTATTTTTTAAATATGAGCCTCAAATTTTAATTAGTTTCTTGCATGATTGGTTTGATAATGATTTTATTACGTTGAATAAATTTTGATAAGTTTTGTGGAATCAATGAAACATACGCCTTCCTTTAAATAATGATTTGGTTAATTCCCGTTTGGAGTTTCGATAATGATCTCAATTGGCTTTGAAATGATTTTTAAGGATGACGAGTATTTATCTATGTGACTCTTAAGGAATAGAGTTATGGTGAAATAATTTAAATATGATTTTTTTAGAAAATATAAATCTTTATATGATAACTATAATATCCATGATGAGATAATACATGGAATGGATGGCGAGGATTACTAGATATGATGATGATGAAATGAGACATTTGGCAACCTGATGATATGATGTCATGATGTAATGATGTGTATTGATACAAAGACGTGATGGTTTAAGTGTTAGAAAGATAAAATTGTTTTCGTAATTTAATTCGGGATCGAGGTTTATTTTGGATTATGGAATTTGGTATTTATATAATTACCAATAATTTCCTGGAATCTTAAATGTATATTGTAAATATATGTTC
Source organism: Prinsepia uniflora (assembly GCA_032719365.1). Classification (NCBI taxonomy): domain Eukaryota; kingdom Viridiplantae; phylum Streptophyta; class Magnoliopsida; order Rosales; family Rosaceae; genus Prinsepia; species Prinsepia uniflora. The sequence continues at coordinate 39,745,680 of CM064865.1, forward strand.
CTTGGTATTATGTATACTTGTGTGAGTAATTCATGGAATGGCAATTGATACTTGAATAATGTATTTTGAGTGGTTATGTGAGGTGGTGTATGGTCTCGGACATCGACGTAAGACTCCATAATTCCCGAGATCGGTATCGTGATATGAAGTCTCATACGTCGAGCTGGGCTCCGTCACTCCCGAGACCTGTCTCAGATGTCGAGCTTGGGACTCCGTAATTCGTGAGACAAGGACCGTGACTCACATATCAAGTATGAGACTTCGTAATTCCTAAGCCAGTCCACACTTAGACGTCAAGTTGGGCTCCGTAATTCCCGGGTAATATATCTACCAGTAGAACAAATGTGACCCCAGGGGAAAATTTGTGACAGTGTATGATGTGTGATGATTCGAACGTCGAGCCTAGGGCTTCGATTCTCGAGAAAGTATGCGGTAGGCCTACTAGTAGTGCAGTTGTGATGTGATGACTGATGTGGTGTTTGTGTTGATGACGAGATGGCTATATGTGAGTTGTGGTGGTGTGTAGCGACCCGTCCCGAATTATCGGGATTAATTAAGAATTAATGACGAATTAGCAAGGCTAATCGAGGATTAGACGAGGATTAACGGACGAGCATGGTGAAATGACAATTTTGCCCCTGGAATGGACGAATCATTGACTCTTTGTTCAGGAGGTCAAAACGACTTTGGACAATGACTGTGACGTAGTTCGGGACGTCACGAATTCATAGATAGGTGGTACGCCCGATTCCGACGTTCGAGGGCATTTTGGTGATTTGGTTGAATAGGCGCAAATAGTTGACTTTTGACCCGGAATGTCCGATGGTCGAGGCGGTTTTACGTGGCAGTTGACTTCTGTTTTGTCTTATGTGGGCCCAGATCCTTCCCAGACCTTAGAGGATGAGTGACACTTGCCACTCGTCCATTCCCTCTTTTCCCACATTCATGCACATCATCTTCTCTGTTTCATCCCATACAAACCCGAAACCCATGCCCAAATATACCACCCCAACCCTCACCTACCTTCATCCACTTCTTGCATGTGAGACTGAGTGAGAGAGGGACTGATGTTGGTGGCCAGGGGATGAAAAATCGTCGTGGACGGTGGCGAGAACGCAGGAATCATGAACCCGCACAGTTACGGGTTGGGTCCGAATTTGGAATTCACATTTGAGAGATTATGGGACGTTCTTTTTAATTTAGTTTTTTTTTTCTAAGGGTCAGACGAGGTCAGGAAGATTGGAAGCATGGGCTAAGACCGGCTGAACAAGCCAGGAAGTTGGTTGGAAACATGGGCGACGGTTTCTCGATCGAAAGGTATGAACTTTGGTCGTTTTTCTTGTTTTTAAGGACTTAGGATGATGGGTAATGGGTAGAGGAAGATGTAGGGATGAAATTGGAAGAAAACGGGGGACTGTTGTTGGTCGCCGGGGGATGTCAAACCGCCGTGGACGGCGGCGAGAACGCAGGAATCGTGAACCCACATAGGTACGGGTTGGGTCCGAATTTGGAATTCAAATTTGAGCGATTATGGGACGTTCTTTTTAATTTATTTTTGTTTCTAAGGGTCAGATGAGGTTGGGAAGATTGGAAGCATGGGCTAAGACCGGCTGAACAAGCCAGGCAGTCGGCCGGAAACATGGGCAACGGTTCCTTGATCGAAAGGTATGAACTTTGTTCGTTTTTCTTGTTTTTAAGGACTTAGGATGATGGGTAATGGGTAGAGGAAGATGTAGGGATGAAATTGGAAGAAAACGGTGGACTGATGTTGGTGGCCGGGGATGACAAACTGTCGTGGATGGCGGCGAGAACCCAGGAATCGTGAACCCACATAGGTACGGGTTGGGTCCGAATTTGGAATTCAAATTTGAGCGATTATGGGACGTTATTTTTAATTTAGTTTTGTTTCTAAGGGTCAGACGAGGTCAGGAAGATTGGAAGCATGGTCTAAGACCGGCTGAACAAGCCAGGCAGTTGGCCGGAAACATGGGCGACGGTTTCTCGATCGAAAGGTATGAACTTTGGTCGTTTTTCTTGTTTTTAAGGACTTAGGATGATGGGTAATGGGTAGAGGAAGATGTAGGGATGAAATTGGAAGAAAACAGGGTTGAATTGGTGGTAGGAATAAGAAAAATCGGAAACGCCACTCTCGTTAGACTGGGCCGGTTCGAACCGCTTCCGACCGGCCTGTCGCGAGGACAGGGATAATCTACAGTGCACTGGCGCATGAGCCACACGCGAAGCCCCTTTGGGTGGTGTGTGGCGGTACGTGGTGAGGATTTTGGGGGAGGTTCCAACATGTAATTTCATCTATTCGATATAACAAACATTTTGGGACTGGTTTCGTGTCAATCGGACATCGTTTCGATATAGTTCGGGATGTCCCAAGGTTTCTGATTTGGTTTAAAAATAGTTAGAAATTTCAAAAAATTACGGGGCTTTAGTGAGGGGTTATTTAAGTAGTTAGTAACCCTATAAATTAATTTGGATAGGTTCCGGAATCTCAGAGGCGGCGATTGGCCCAAGAAGACGTTTTGGCACACGTATCGAGGCGCGACTTCGGACGGTCTGTGAGTGGACCTTTCTTTCAAAATCTATGCATGCATAAATGTTTTATAATTGTTTTAGAACGTGTTTTGTGATTCCATGAGTGCATTTGTTTGTGGTAGCTTAGGATCGACATATTTACACGCTTTTCGAGGTTTCGGCTTTATGTTGTACGTTTGCGTACTGTTTTTTTAATGACGATTTAATGAATGGATTTTGGATTTGGAAATATGAAATCGGTCATGAGACTCATTTGATTTACAAAATCTCGGACTTGGAGTCCATTTGATTTGACGAGGAATCGGACCGAGGGTCCATTTGAGTTATACGATCGGGCCGAGGGCCCCGTTGGTTTACGAATTTGGGGTTGAGGCCCAGTTGGTTGTAATCTAGGGCTTGAGGCCCCGTTGACTATAGTATCGGGCTTGAGGCCCCGTTGGTTGTGAAATCGGGCTTGAGGCCCCGTTGCTTTATGGTTTCGGGCTTGAGGCCTAGTTGATTGTAACATTGGGCTTGAGTCCCAGTTCGGTTTATGAAATGAGAATTCGGGCATGAGACCCAGTTGAACTGTGGATTTAGGCTGATGCCTGTGAAATTGATTTGAATCGGATTCGAGGAATCCTGTTGAGATGAATCGGGTATGAGACCCAATTGAAATATATTTTGAGAAAGAAAGAAAGTGTTTTTGAAAATGTATATATACCCTCCATATGATTTATATGGTCTCCTCCAGACGTCGACCTAGAGAGTCACGATCTAGAGACCAGAATGGGTATCCCCATAGGAATCCCGTTCTAGGAGTGAGAGTTATGAGTTATGATGTGATCCCGAACCAGATTCCGGAGAGATGATCGGACTAGGTCCAAAGATAGAGCCTCCTAGATGGTGAATTCTTGGGGGAAGACTCGGAGTGAGACCCCAAGTAGTGTGCATACTACTATAGATATGATGAATCGTGACATATATCGGGGATGTGTTCCCTAGGGGCTGTGTGGCCCGAGTTGGCATCTTCTCGAAAGTGTCGCGGATGGGTTATACGTATGAGGTTTTATGAAAGTGATTTGGGGGCGGAGACCCCGTGTGCCATGTTTTAGAATGTGATTTTTGGGCGGAGACCCCGTGTTTTATGTTTTATAAAGTGGTTTGGGGTAGAGACCCCGTATTCTGTGTTTTGGTATTTCACTTAGAATGGTTTTGGGCTGAGTCCCACTCGTGTTTGATTTGGGCTGAGTTCCCATGTATTGATTTACAGGTTTTGTGATTTCGGGTCGGGGACCCATAAATGGATTTATGGTTCATGACGGTTTATGGGGACGGACATGAAACCTTGAAAGGTTTTTATGGGTCATGACGGTTTATGTCGACCAGGCATGAACCCTTGAAAGGTTTAAGAACGTTTGATAAACAGTTTTATGAACGTTTTGATAAACGGTTTTTGAATGCATGCATATGCTTTTAGTGAAGGGCATAAAGTATATTTTGTGAAAATGTTTTTATTAAAATATTATTTTGTCCACTCACTGTTTTCGTGGTTTTAATACCCTTCAGGTTGATCGCGGATGCGGGCTGTAGTAGAGACGAGACATCACACTCCTCCTCCTACGATCCTGGCATACTCTGGAAGCCCTGGTGAGGGCCATAGACGAAATTATCCCTGTTTGACACTTCGTGTCAGACGAGATTAGGCGCGTCCCACGTTAATCCCGGGGGATTTGGGACGGGTCCTGACATGGTGTACTTTCCTGTGGGCAATGGTTTGTTGTTTGGTATTCAACATCGAGGATTTGTGATTGTGACATGGGTGGTGTGCCAACCTGGAAGCCAACCTGGAAGGTAGTAGTTATTGTTCTGCATTGAGAAATGGTAATTATTACATAGGTTATTTTGTGTGACAACTGTTGTGTGGATTTTGTGATTGATTGTTGTGGTGATTGGTGTGCTAGTTGTTCATTTTCGACTTGTCTTCATGTGATTGTGACTCGGGCGCAACAATATTTTCCATTTTCGACTTGTCTTCATGGGTAGAGGCGGCTTTAAGCACGGATCCAAATCATTCTAGGGTGAGCTCTAGCCCAATCCAAATCATTCTAGGGTGACCTCTAGCCCCAAGTTGCTCAGCTTTTGTGTGTCTGAAATTGAATGGTAGATGGGCAAAGATTGGATGAAGAAAAATCCGGATTCAGTTGTTGAATATTCATCATTTTTTTTTTGCAAATTTAGAATTTGGGATTGGTTTGCGGGGGATTTGAGAAATTCAAATTGCCATTAAATTTAAATTAGGATTTATGATTGGATTTTGTTAGATGAAAAAGGAAGAAGATTATGAACCCATATTTACTATTCAACTTCTTCCTATTTTTTGTGTTAATTTTAATAATTTTTTATAAATAATTAAAAATCAATTAGAGACTGACACATAACAATAGTAGCGTTGTTATTTACAGAGGGTAACGGATGGAGTAACGGTGCAACTAAATGTGTAATTGTGGCAGAACATTGGAATTAAACTCGTTTCAGGGAGTAAAGTGATATTTAATGTCCTGTTAGGGGAGTAAAGTAAGTAATAAGCCTTAAAATTAATAAGAGTGATTTAAATGTTTGCCTATCTCAAAGAAAAAGGCTTTTTACCCAAAATGCACCCCAAACCGTTTTTTGTGTTAAAATGCATCCCAAACATCAATTCTCGTTCCAATTTGGTCTTTTTCCATTTGAGAGGTTAAAATTAGGGTTAAATTAGTCAATTTGTACACCTAAGCTTCTAAAAATAAATGGAAAAATTGTTGTAGCCTCCACATCAACCACTGAGGTAGCAACATTAACCCTACAGTTAAATATCAAAATCACTCGCAAAGAAATCATTCATCTCTGCAACCGTGGAACCGTATAAGTGTGGAACTCTGAAGACTTCCTCCCTGCAACCATGGAACTGTGGAACCCCGAGCTGCAAATGGAATCGGCGCAAGCAGAAAAAGGGATGACCAGCGTCGCAGCAACCACTAGGTACGAGCGACGAGCAGCACCGAAAGCAGAAGTTCAAACGTCCTTGCGAGGAGGAGCAATGATTACTCACGAATCCGGAGGCGAACAACCAACTTTATGTCGTACACCGAGAAGGTTTTTTTTTTCAGATTCTCCAGCGCCCCCGTCGAGTTGACATCATTGATTTTGAGCTCCACGAACTCCTTGAAGTCGATGAAGCCATCGCCATCGAAATCGACCTCTAGGATCATGTTGTTGAGCTCTTCCTCGGAGGCTGGCTGGCCCAGGCTGCTCATGATGGTTCCGAGCTCGAAGGCCGAGATCTTGTCGTCGTCATTCACATCGAATTTCTTGAAGGCCTGATGGAGTTCCGCGATCTAAGCGCACGAATTAAAGGGCAGATATTGCGAAGGCTGGGACGAGAATGGGAGGGCAGTGATGGGTGGGTGGGTTATCTTCATCCTGGAGAAGAGAGATTTGAAACCTATATGAACTTTGAAATCGGTGAGAGATAGCTAAAATTAAAAGCAATCAGAGAAGAAAATGATTTGTGATTTGAGATTTGAATTGGGATTTTTGTTGGTTTTGGGGATTTGGGATTTGTTGTTGAGTGGGGGTTGAAAAATATTTTATTATTGAAATCGGAAAACAGGAAATATGTGAATAACTAATAAATTCAGCTGAATCTCTGTGGCTTTCTTCTTCTTTCTGGTGATGATGATGACGAATATGGTTGTTTCCGCTTATGTTGGAGGAGAGAAGAGAGAGAAGAGAGAAGAAAGGAGGTTTGTGAGTGAATTGAATTCCAACAGTTATAGTGGACATTCATATCGCGAGTATTCATTGCTCCTCATCGCAGGGACACTTGAACTTCTACTTGCGGTGCTGCTCGTCGCTCGTACCTGGTGTCTGCTTGCGGCGCTCCTCGTCCCTTTTCTGCTCGCGCTGATTCCATCTGCAGCTCAGGGTTCCACAGTTCCACGGTTGCAGAGATGAATGATTTCTTCACGAGGGATTTTGATATTAAATTGTAGGGTTATTGTTGCCAGCTCGGTGGCTGAAGTGGAGGCCACATCAGTTTTTTCCATTAATTTTTAGATGCTTAGGTGTAAAAATCGACCAATTTAACCCTGATTTTAACCTCTCAAACGGAAAAAGACCGAATGCGAACGAGAATGGAGATTCGGGGTGCATTTTGACACAAAAAAACGGGTTGGGTTGCATTTAAGACTAACATGGTGGTACAGGGTGCATTTTGGGTAAAAAGCCATTTTGGGTATGGTTTGGACAAGCGCGGATGTCCCAAAGACTATGGATTGGCTTACGATGCCGATTTTGGATCGCGCAGCATGGATTGCGTATGAGTGAACTTTTGTTTATAAATGATGCATGCATATATGTTTTAATGTTTTTTATTATGGTTTTAAATGAATTTTTTGCATATGGTTGGATTGATGAAATGCGTAAATGTTTTATATGCTAGTTGATTATCGATTTTGAAAGATCTTATGGATTTTCGAGAAAATGGCTTTTTGGGCTTGAGATTCAGTTGGATTATGGTTTTGACTTTGTTTATAGTCAAAGTGAAATTGAACCATGATTTGTGTGTGAAATGATTTTGAGATTGAGTAATGAGGACTGGAAACTGATTTTATGAGTTTTTCTGGAAACTATATTTCGGGCTGAGACTCTATGCAAACAACTGTTTTGATTTGAGATACAACAGTTTATGAAAATGTTTCCACTGTTTTCTAAATGACCATTTTTCCTTAGTTATGAGAGGGCCTTCGGTTGTGAATATGTTTCCCCGTAGAGGACCCTATGATATGATGCTCTGCTTCTGGATGTGATGTGTCCCTCCTCCCCTCGGAGAGGTCACGATGCACTGCTTGTTGTTGAGTAGCAGTGGGAGGCTCGACTTAGGAGTGCTTATATTATATGAGATCGATCGTTGATATGTGCACGACGATATGTTGAACATCGACCGGTGATGTTGTCACGGTGACGTGCTCGTACTTGAGCAGTCCTAGAGCAATGTGCATGCGTTGGTTGGATATCGTGACTGATGATGCTGATGTGATGGTATGAGACCAATGTTGGGTATGAGAATGGGTCCCAAGGTTTTTGATTTATTAATTTGTGTCTAGAAGTTTTCACATGTGTTGGTTTTACAATGTGTGCATCGGTTTTCATAAATTACTGTTTTACTGTGTTATTGAAAAGAAATGGTTTCTAATTGATAGGCATGCATGCTTTGTAAAACGGACGGTTAAATTATGATTTCGTAAATTTTGAGGGATTAGGGATAGGTCCTATCAGAAGGGAGCAGAATATCCCCTGTAAATCTTGAAGGATTAGGGATAGGTCCTATCAGACAGGAGCATCGATTTTCATATATTACTCTTTTACACGCGATGTCAGACGGGAGCAGGATATCCCCTGCAAATCTTGAGGGATTAGGGATAGGTCCTATCAGCTTGGTATCAGAGCACTGAGTTGCTCTTGTGGTTTTGTTTGGAGTTAGATGACGTGTTTCAGTGGGGTTAGACCCTTAGGAGGGTAGAGTTTCTTGTGGTCCCAGCGGCTTCCAGCTAGACGTAGAGTTACGAGTGGATGGGATCCCCGGATAGTAGTTACAGGTTGATTGGATACTAGTATTGTGATCAACCAGAGCTGTGACCGATGGTTGGTCAGTATGGACGTATTGCTCCTAGTAGCTAAGGTTAGTGATGACCCTAGTTTGAGTGCGGTTGAACAAGTTACTAGGAGAGTGATACTCGTGGATCGGATCCCAAGGTGGACCGATCGATTGACTATACGCTTTGAGCGGATTATACGAGCGATGAGGTTTCGTTATGAGCGTTTGGTACATATAGCAATGAGCTTTGGATAAGTCTGCACAAGGTTAGTGGTAGACATTTCTAGCGACGAACGTGGATGGGATTATTAAGAGTTAGGCAACGTTCGTGGAACTTTTCTATGGCTAGCCCTCGTATCTCGAGAGGTGGAGTTTATCTCGAGAGGTAGAGTCCCTCCGACATGAGCAGGAGATTTGACGGCTGCCTGGTATGAGCAGAGTTTTCTGGATTTGGCTTAGTACACACTGGTGTGATGGCGATATAGATGACGATGATTCGTTAGTGTTTGTCGGGTCTTGAGAGTAAGACTCGAGGGAAGATGTAACATCTCGGATGGAGATAAGTTGACGAAATCTAAGTAGTGATCGGATGATTCCGTAGGACGCCGAATGCATCTAGAGGATGTGTTGCCAAGGAGCTTAGACAAGGGTTGCCTCTTGTAACGATCCGTCCCAAATTTCGGGATTAGATTAGTGACTAATCAAGGATTAGTGAGATTAATCGGTGATTAGTGGGGTACTTTTGGATGAACGGTGCTAAATGACGATTTTGCCCCTAGAATGGGCAAAACGTTGACTTTTTGTTCAGGCGGTCAAATGAACTTTGGCCGATGACTATGACATAGTTCGGGACGTCACGAGTTCGTAGACAGGTGGCACATCTGATTCCGACATTCGAGGAAGAAGTTATGATGTTCAGAAGTTCAGGGGTATTTTGGTCATTTGGTTAAAAAGGGTAAATAGTTGACTTTTGACCTGGGAGGTCCGATGGCCGAGGGCCAAGGACCGTTACTTAGATCGGGTCGATACGAATCCATAGACAGGTGGCACGCCGAAATCGGACTTCGAACGGGAAAGTTATGGGTCATAGAGGTTCGATTGCACTATACACGCATTACGAGGCGGGGACACTTGGCTAAATCTGATTGGTTGACTTTTAGTGTGGGACGCTTGGATGAGTGACACGTGTCACTCATCCAATTGGTCATTTACCCCAAAAAGTAGATCTAAAAGTTTATTGGTGGGTTTAATATTATATTAAGAGTTTTGGGATTATTTTATAATATCCCTTAATCTCTTTCTCAATCTTAGCCCTTAATCTCATCAACTCTCTCAATCTCTGCTGTCCATTCTCCCTCTCACCTAATCATCATCAGCCATCCCTCTCTGTGATGGTGATGGTGATGTGTGTGTGTTTTCTCAAAATGAAAATGGAGATCGGAGGGGTTTCGGGTTGTTTGAAGAAAACAGAGAGGGATGGCTTGTAACGACCCGTCCTGGAAACCTGGATTAGATTAGTAGTTAATGACAGATTAGTGACGTTAATCGGTTATTAGTCGGTTCATTTTGCACCTTCCGTCTGAAATCAACTGACTAATCACCGATTAACGTCACTAATCTGTCATTAACCACTAATCTAATCCCGGTTTCTAAGACGGGTCGTTACAAGCCATCCCTCTCTGTTTTCTTCAAACAACCTAAAACCCCTCCGATCTCCATTTTCATTTTGAGCAAACACACACACCACCATCACCATACTACACCCATACGTTCATATGAAGAATCTTGAGGGACTGGGAATGTCAGTGACGGCGGCTCACGGTGGGGGTGAGTCGAACAAAAACCAGAGAGCCATTTCTATTTTCAAAATTTGAAAGTTGAGATTTGGTTGATGTTTTGAGTCGTAGTTTATTCTAATATGACCTAGGGACAAGGAGGACTCGTCTGGGATTGTTTTCGAAGGAAATGGAAGGCTGAGGGACGGGAAAACTGAGCTTGAAGGTCAAGCCACGGTTTGTGCATGGAAGGTACCGTTTCTTTTGGGTTTCCTGTGTTTTTAATAGCTAGAAAGATTAGGTTTGATTAGGAAGGTTTAGGAATCGAAAGGGGAAAGAATGGAACGAAACTGCATAAGATTGGATGGTGAACCGGTCGCGCCGGTCCAGACCGATCTAGCCCGGTTCAAAACCACAGAACCGGTTCGACAGAGGTTAGGGGTGACACTGTTCATTGGCGAGTGGCTTTCACGCGCAGCCCTTTTCGACGGCGCGTGAGGGCGCGTGGAGGGTAGTTTGGGGGAAGTGTTCAACATGACTTTTAATCTATTTGATGTAACGAACATTTTGGGACTAGTTTCGTGTCAATCAGACACCGTCTCGATAATGTTTGGGACATCCAAAGGTTTAGGATCAGGATTAAAAATAGTTAAAAATTCCAGAAAATTACGGGGCTTTAGTGAGGGTTAATTAAATAGTTAGTAACCCTCTATTACGATTTGGACAGGTTTGGAGGTCTCGGTGACGGTGTTTAGCCTGTGAGGCTTACGGCACACGAATCGAGACGATAGCTTAGGACGGTCTGTGAGTGGACCTTGATTTCTAAAATATGATGCATGCATAAATGTTTTATATGCTTTATAGATATGATTCTATGATGTTGATTTGGATGGTTGTGATTTACATGGTTTCACGCATGTCGAAGCGATATACATGTTTGCACGTAAATCGAGGTTTACAGCTTTGCACTGATTTTCTGGGCTTATAGTTTTGGAAATAGTTTCATGAAATGGTTTTGGATTTGAAAAGGTAAACTCGGGTTCGAGACCCATTTGTTTTGGAAACCCTCGAACTCGAAGTCCCTTTTTGTTACGCTCTCGAGCTGGAGGCCCAATTGGTTCTTGAATTAATTTCGGATTTGGAAATATGGATTCGGATACGAGACCCATTTGATTTACGAACTCTCGGACTTGATGTCCATTTGATTTAACAAGGTATCGGACCGGAGGCTCAATTGGTTTACGTATTGGGCTCGTGGCCCAGTTGACTTACGTATCGGGCACGAGGCCCATTTAGTTTACGAAATCGGGCACGAGGCCCAACTGGTTTACGATTCGGGCCGGTGGCCCACTTTGTATGTGGATTCGGGCTTAGGGCCCAGTTATGTTTTAAGTTTGTGATTTCGGCTCGGGGACCCATAAATGGATTTATGGTTCGACGGTTTATGGGGACCGGCATGAACCCTTGAAAGGTTTTTATGGTTCATAACAGTTTTTGGTGCCCGGTATGAACCCTTGAAAGGTTTTAAGAATGATTTCAAATGGTTTTTCGTATACCATCCTTTATATATTAATTGTCTCCTTCGGGGAGGGTCGTTTGTAGACTTGGGATTAGTAGAGTGTTTAAGGTGTGATTAGTAAGGTTAATCAGGGGTTAGGTGGTCCCGAGGGGTCCGGGAACTTAGAATGACGATTTTGCCTCTGGGTTGGGCAGAAATGTTGACTTTTATTTCGGGTGGTCAATTGGGGATTTACCAGTGACCAGGACGTAGTTTAGGACGTCATGAACCTGTAGACATGTGGTATGTTTGATTCCGACATCCGAGGAGGAAGTTGTGATGGTCGGAAGGTCGAGGGTATTATCGTAATTTTGATAAAGTAGGGGGAATAGTTGACTTTTTGATTAATCGAGTTTTGGTAGGTTGACCTAGGATGGTTAGATAGTTCTTGTCGTCCTGAGTTCGATGACAGGCGGCACGTGTTCATCGGACTTACGAGGTGAGAGTTACGGGTCTAGGAAGTTTCGGTAAAACCGTAAAATGAGTAAAACAGGAGGGTATTTTGGTCATTGTGGCACCTTGGGATTTGTGCACAGAGGAAAGGAATGGACGGCTGGGATTAGGCCAGGTGGGAGTGTGTGGAGTGGATGGTGACACATGGCATGTGTGTAGAGGATTCTGGTGGAATCCTGTGCATTCACGGCCCAATTAATTGGGGTGCACCCGTGTTATGCATTCTGGTCCTTCGATACACAGAGAAACAGAGTGAGAGCTTGAGGGGAAATCGACCGATCTGGGTGCAAGGGTGAGTGACTGGTGAGTTGTGAGAGTGACAGTGAAGCAAGGAGGAGCTGCTGGTCGTGTTTTGGCAGTGCAATTGTGCACGGCGGCACGGCGGAGGTGAGGAGAAGAATTGGGGGAAACAGGGAGGCCGTGAACGTTTGGTGGTGGCTACGCCGTGAGGCGGTTCAAATCAAGACAAGGAGAGGCTGAGGAGGTTGCAGGGAGTCCAACGACCGCCGTGGTAGGCGGCAGTGCGCACGGCGGAGCTGCAATCGAAGGGTAAGTCTTCCTGCTCTGTTTTCCCGTGGAATTTCATTTGGGAAGTCGTGACTCTGGGCTGAGAGTCGAGAGGATTGGAGGTTAGGGTAGTGATCAGGGAGGTCCTAGGTGTCGATTTGGGTGGTCGCCGTGACGGGGCCGTACGCGGCGGAGCTCAGTCGAAGAGGGGTTTCTTTTACCCTGTTTCGGCAGTGAACTTCGAACGGTAAGTCGACGAGTTTGGGGGTGAGTCGACGGTATAGAAAGGTTGGTCTGGGTTCAGTGAGGTTCAGGGAAGCGTTTGGTGAAGCCACCGTGAAGGGTGGTGAGCTGGGTGGTCGGATCGTGAAACAGAGTTTTGAGGAGGTTTGATTTCGAGCTTGAGACGACGGGTAGGAGGCTGTGTCGAGGTGATTGGAGGATGGGGATGCTTAGAGTAAGGTTGGACGAAGCTTTAGGTGAAGAAAGGGAAGGAAATCGTGCAGGCACGGCGGAGAACCGTTGACGCCGGTTCAAGCTGTAGCCTACTGTGTTGAACCGGGTCGACGAGAGGTTGAAGGTGCACTGTAGCTGGCGCGTGGGGCCACGCGCAGCCACTTTGGGCGGCGCGTGGAGGCGCGTGCGGCGGTTCTGGGAGAAACGGTCAACATAGTTTTTGGTCTAGGAGTTGTTGTGAGTTCAATGGAGTTGGTTTCGGGTCAATCGGAAGTCGTTTGAGTTGAGTTCCGCGAGGGTGAAAGTTTAGGGTCCCGGGTTCTTACGTTTAGGATTCGGGGAATGTTGAGGGAATTTAGGTGAACCTTCGTAAACGTACTAGTAACGTAATTTGACGGTGTTTGACAGGATCGGGATTTCCCGAGGAAGCCGAGGAACGGGCTGGACGTTCGGGACGCGAGTAGGGCTCAGTACTGTGAGTGGACCTTTTTCCTTAAACTCGAGCATGCATAACTGTTTTTATATACGTATTTTATGGTTTTACTTATGAATCTATGTTTATTGAATATGAAGTGATGATTTTATGTGTTTGCACGTTTTTCGAGAAAAAGACGGTTTTGGCACGTTTTTCGAGAAAATGTTGGTTTCGGATTTTGATGACACATTTGGGGATTTCCACCGATAAAGGTTTTCTATTAATGATATATGGGTTATGAAATGTGATTTGTGATTACATCGGGTTTTGGTATGAAAATGGATATTTTCCGGATTTGGGTTCGGAATGACGGTTCTAGATGCCGGGAGAGCATCGAACCAGTGATTTCGGATTCGGGTTTGGATGAGGATTTGGTAAATGGTTTTCAAATGGTTTTGGGATTGGATTTGCTGGATCTGGATATTGGGTTTAAAGACCCGGATATATGTGACGGGGGACCGGCCGGATTGGGTTTAAAGACCCGGATTGAGTTTAAAGACTCGGGAGTTTAAAGACTCGGATATATATTGATTTTCCCCCGTAGGCCTTGAGTTTAAAGACTCGGGAGTTTAAAGACTCGGATATGATTAAGGCCTGGATTGAGTTTAAAGACTCGGGAGTTTAAAGACTCGGATAGATCCAGCAGGTTTGATCGAGAAAATGATGATTTGGTGGTTATGGTTTTGATACGGTTTCTGATACTCATGCTGTGGTTTCTTAAGATATTTTATAGTGTTTCTGTTTCTTATGATGTTTATAATGATTATTTTATAACTGTGTTCATAACTGTTGGTTATGCATGTGGTTTCAAAACGGAGGGTTTAACTCGGTTTTCTTATAAAATGGTTTTTGAACTTTTGTACCTTCTGGTCCACTCACATTTTCTGTTTTAATTGCCCTCCAGGTTGTGGAGCTAGCGCGGGGTCTTGACGTCGAGGCAGAGTCTGAGGCATAGAAGCGACGTGAGGGATCCTTGAAGAGTTTAAAGGCTTCTGTGTGCGTGTACTTTCTTGGTTTTTATTTTCCTTGTAATGTAGTGCTATGCTCTGTAAACGATAAGGATTTTGGGATATTTTATAATTACTCCTGCGTTTGACTGGGGTCGAGTGAGTGTTCCTTAGGTGTTGTGTCGGGGAGTCAGACGGGAGCGGGATTTACCTCGGGTTTCGGGGTGAAACCGGGGTGGGTCCTGACATCGTTGGCCTGGGTGGACCTTGGAGTAGTCACTAAACAGTGACTGAGTGGAGTCGCCCCCATTGGGTTCCTTACTCTCAGAAAGGCTATGGAATATAACCCCCAGGGAGGGTCATTGATCTACGGACATTGACTTGGGTGGACCCTGGGGAAACTTGGGCTTTGAGACCCCGGATAGCACGCGCGTAGCTATAGATACCGTGACAGGATTGGTTATATGAATTATGATAAACATGATTTCAATTGGTTTGCGAAATTGTGTTTTATGGTTGACAAATGGATTTGGGCTGAGATCCCACATATGTTTATTATGTTCTATATTTCTGTAAATGGTTTTGGGCAGGGGCCCGTATGATTATGGTTGTTTAAACATATGTGGTTTGATAACTGGTTTTACTATGCATGCATGCTTTTTAGTGAAGGGCATAAAGGTCTTTTCTGAAATGTGTTTTATCAAACTATTACTTTTTGTCCACTCACAGTCTTTCTGTTTTCAATGCCCTTTAGGTTGATTACGGTGCAGACTGTAGCAGAGACCGAGACATCACATACCTCCTCTAGATCCTAGCGTACTCTGGAAGCCGGAACGTTAAAGGTTTTAATTTTCCCTGGTCTGACACTCCGTGTCAGACGGGATCAGGAGCGTTCCTCGTTAATCCCAGAGGGATTGGGATGGGTCCTGACATCTCTTGCTCTGAGCCCTTGAGTGGCAGACGTGCGAGTTACAGTGTTCAATGAGCAGGACAGAGAGGATCCCGAGAAGGCCGGTTGATATTATAGTTATCGTTCTAGTCTGGTGGGACTTTTGGACACACATACTACACCTAGAGCAGAGACAGGTGTTTTGTCTTACCTTGGAGAGTACGCACGAGTGTTGATGGAGTTTGGACTCACACACTCTTTTCTTGGGATCAACTTCCCATTGGGTTGGGACATGTGAACCAGTACTCCGACAGGTGCGGTGATGGAATCACCTAGTGGATTTGAGTAGAAGGTGTGACAAAGGACGGGTTAGGTTTCCCTACATCTTTTTGATTTGGCTGTGATCCTAAGGAAGGATTGGTGGACTACTCGTTACTCCTCTGTTGAGAATTGAGGAATCGGTGGTATTTGGTAGTCTTGAGTTGTCATGATTGGTCTTTTGGTAGGACCAAAGGAGATCACTAAGGAAGAGTATTCAACTTTTACAAGAGTTTTACCAATGACTACCTAGAAGATACTCATCTCGAGAGTTACGACTTGGAAGCCGGGGAAATTATTATAGAATGACTGCTCAAGTTATGGAACATGTGTTGTGAAGTCCCTATATGGCTCAGTTAGCTTGAGGATGATGTCGGTTTTGTCGACATTCGTGGTGGTGTTCCTTATAGGATTTATCGGGGTTGTTACCTCAAAGGGAGGTTGAGTTATGATTGAGTTTCTTCCGGATACTCAACCCATTTTGTATCCCACCGATAAACTTGAGGATGTAGCACATGTACCCTGTTGAAAATGGTTTGACTTAACTCGAAGTCAAGAATTTGGTTGAAAGACATCATTGCATGTATTGTATGCTCGGATCTGTGATTCTCGAATTGATTTTAGAAATGAAATTTCCCGAGATGGCTTACAAATAGTAGGGTGGGGATAGTTAGCCATCGTGAGTTGGCAACAGAGTATCAACAGTGATATTATTATAGTATACCAAGGATTCGTACGTGTTGAGATGGAAATGGATTTCAAGAAATGTGGACTAGTGTTGATTCCTGGTTATGATATCATCATTGAGAGTGTATGGTGAATGCTCGGTGGACCGATGTAGCATTGGATTGACAATGATTAACAACGGTAATTGAGAGATTGAATTCACTTAGACTGGAGGAGTGTTATCGACCTCCTAGTGGAGATTTTCTTCTGGGATTATAGTCCGCTGACGGGATGGACTCAGAAGGGGGTCAATTTAGTATGAGATGATAATTGAGTGAGCAGAATATTGATTACTACTCTAGTTTGACTATCTTGGATGATAGTAAAGGTTTTAGACATGGTAGTGATGCATTGATAGGCATGTTCAGATTGTGTACTTATGCTACACGTGAGGGTTTTTTTTTTTTTTTTTTTGCAGCTAGACAGTTGGAGTGATCAGAGTTGAAATCGCTATATCCTGGGGAGACGTACATGATCTTTATGGATCACCTGAGCCTTATGTGTTGGTACTTCGAGGGAGTTGCACTCAAGGAAGTGGAATAGGCTTGAGTTGGTTAAAGACTATGACCAAACATTTGAGTATCATACGGGGAAAGTGAACATGTTGCGTACAATTCATCTACCTTGTGTCTTTTAGTTGGTTTTTTGGAGATGATCGTGTTGAAAACGTGAGGAAACTAAGGGAGGAAAAACTAGGGAGGAAAAGGAGTGAATCAGAGATAAAATTGAGTGAAAATGTGAAAGGAAACGAGAGGATTTAGTATGGGACAAAGAACAAACTCGTGAGTGAACCCAGAAAATTTGGTCATGAAGTTTCGGGCTTAATTGTTCAAATTGAGGTTATAAACCTCTTTTCAGGAATTCTACTAGAAGGTTAATTGGAATTTCGAAGAAAAATCGCGCAGGAGATGAGCCAAGCACAAGTTTAAAACCGAGTCCAAGATGATGGTTTGAAATTTAGGATAAAGGTAAGTCTGATCCTCAAATTAGATAGCGGATTATGTTTAGGAGTTAATGGTAAGTAGTTTTGTGTAATTTATTTTTGTGTAATTAATTGTGAAATAGGATGGAAAATTGGACAGAATTGAAAACAGGTCGTGAACCGGGTCGGGACCCGAGTTGCAGACCCGACATAGGGAGGGGGACGATGAACAGTACTGGCATGTGGGACTTACACGCAGCCACTTCGGGGAGCACGTGGGGCCACATGCCAGAGATTTTAGGGGCACGACCAACATGAGTTTTTTATCCTTTCGATGTTACAAACATTTTGGCGCAAGTTTCGCGGCGATCAAATATCATCTCGAGGTAGTTTTGCTTTTCCAAACATTTAGGGTTTGTTTTAAATTTGTTTAAAAATATTGAAAAATTATGGGATTAAAATAGAGATATTTTGAGATAGTTAATGACCTTCATGTGTGGTTTTTTTTTATAGGTTTTGAGATTTTTGGAAATTACAAAAAAACGTGCAAAGTGGGATTCGACGGTACAGAGGTGTGTGAGTGGACTTCCTTTCTCCAAACTATTATGCATGCATACTTGCATGATTTAAATGTGTTTTCTAAGTGGGTTTTATGTTTTTTTATTTTTTTTTTGTGAATTTCGGTGCTTTTATAAATATTTTATTGTGCGTTTTTCGAGGATTTATGTAAATTTCGTTTTGGATCTCGATTCGAATATGGCTTTGGGATTTAGTATGAACTGTGATTTGGAAGATTATAATATTGGATTTTTTTATTTCCATGTGATTTCTGGACGGTTTTTCCAAAGTATTTCGATTTCGAGTTTTACGAGGTTTTCGTGGATGATGATTCTGAATTTCGTATAAATTGTGGATTTCAGAAAAATATGGTTTGTGACATAAGACTTTGTGATAATAGAATATTTATGAATTTCTTATGATTATCAATGATTTTTACAGAAAATGCTTTCTGAAGGCATGTTTTATGATGTTGTAATTGTGTGGTGTTAACAGGACCCTTTCCGGAATGCCCCTCGATTCTCGTGAAAGGCCCTTCACACGTGTGACACAAACATCTCAAATTACCGAATTACCCTCAGTCTGATTATATATTATATACCCCGTGTCTGACAAGGGATAAACCATGTGTCAAGCACAAACGTAAATTGCATAATAATACATATTCAGAGCACTAGTCATGAATCAAATAACAACCAAAACCTACTCTGGTTATCGAGTGAGAAAACTCGCGGAAATGCCTTAGCCTCAACACAGCCCACGTCCCAAGATCAACTTGGAGGGTAACAAAACTAATAAATTTTGTGAGTGGCAAAAATGAAGCTTTGGAAAACCATTTTCCGAAAACATCCTTTAAACCCTCCGTTTTGAATACCATTTTCCCCTGCCCCACATTTCCTTGAAAAACCACGGTTGTAAATCCTTTTTGTGAACCCCTAGACACATAAAAAATCAATAAATACCAAACCTAGTCCCACTAGTCCAACCAGCTGCTAGTCCAACTAGCCATAAAGTCAAACCTCGTCCTCTTGGTCCAACCAGCTACTAGTTCAACTAGCATTCCCGATGTACTAGCAATAGACGCAATGGATCCTCCGGAGTCTAACTCTGTCGGCTTGTGTCGAGTTCGTCAACGTGTGTGGAGTCCGTCAACATGTGTCGAGTCCAACTCTGACAGTGTCCGAGTCCGTGGGAATCTTCGGAGTCCAACTCCAGATATACCGATCCAATCCTATGAGGATGACATACTAGAAAACATTTTCCCAAAATACCTTTTGACCCGGGCCCCAACCCAAAAAAGTTTCAATCCCCGTGCACCAGCCCAAAACATTTACACCCCCCTAGGCACTAACCCAAAACTCGGTTTACAAAACCATCAGTAAAACCTGTGTTAAGAGAACCACAACCGAATATCCACACATATAACAAAATCTAGCATTTATCCAGAAATTACATCAAATCATATAACCATATCATAGACATTCAAACCATGTCATAAAAATCAGGAAAATGTGTAAATATGCATGCATCATAGTTATGAAAATAAATGTCCACTCACAATACCATTGGTAGCTCGAAACTCGAGTCGTAAACTAATCTGAAGCCTCTGGGAAGTCCTGGCCTACCAAAGTCATACTTTAGGGTCACTAACAATACATATAAGTCCATACAAGAAACCGCCAAAACCTCAGGAACTGAAAACACAACCTGAATGCGTATCCCGAGAAGAAAAACCTCCAAAACACCAACCGAATGACTTCTGATCGACCTAAAGCCACCCCCATTAGATTCAGGATGTCAAAAATTTTCAAACAAAACTAGTTTCACCTCAAAATTTGGCCCCGTACGCCCACACGGATCAATTCTGATGTCACCTGCTAACGCCAACCCTAGCTGACGTGGCACTGACAACTTCTTACATCACCCTTCATATGGCACCCCTAACATGTGCCACATGGCACCATAAATCTCCTGCCACGTGACACCTGACACATGTTAGATGACGTCATCATGACATCACCTGGTGATGTCATGCTGACACCATAACTCACTGAAGAATATGACTGGTATCGCAGTATGCCACCGTCATCACCGCCGCCCGGCTAGCCAGAAAACTCAATTTTTGCTCAAAATTTGAAACCTCCATATCTCCCTCAGTTCTCAACCAAAACTTACAAAATTTATATGTAAATTCATCTACTGGAGCCAAGGATTCCAAAAATGAAACTAGAATTGAGAAATATCACCTAGATTGTAGGATATTAGCTTCAAAAGCTTCAGGCAAACTTCAAGTTTTCCCACCGTGCTATACCAACTGTTCCTCCCTTTAAGCCTGAGCTCTACTTGATCCTGGGGTTCCCCGTAGTGAGTTTCCAACCATGTCTTTCCTCAAAAAACCCCTCAAAATAAACATTTAAAGATTATGTGTTTAACGGTTTATGTGTGTGTGTGTGTGTGTGTGTGTGTGTGTGTGTGTGTGTGTGTGTGTGTGTGTGTGTGTGTGTGTGTGTGTGTGTTTGTGTGTATACTTGGACGGGAAAAGCAGAATGAGCGTGAATCCCATCCAACCAACCTTATCCAATCAATCCAAAATATACTAACTTTCTCCCGTCCAAAAATACCCTTTTCACAATTAGAAAGCCAAGTTTAACCCTAGGCGAAAAATTTTCAAGTCTAATAAATAATTTTTGTAAAATCCCGGAAAAATTCCCGAAAATCCCCTAAAATCTCGAATTTACGGGTCGGGTCATTACAAGTGTTTTGGGTGTAGGCCCGGGATTCTAGATTATGGTTTTAACCTGTGTTATATGTATATTATGTGGTTTCTCGTTATTCATGAAGTGTAATGTTATGGTGATGTGCGTATGTGTTTCTGTGTACTCGTGATGTGTGAAATGACGTTGTGATTGTATTGATTGGATATGAGTCATAGACATCAAGGCAGGGGCTTCAAATCTTGAGATTAGTAGTGTGTGAGACTGTATTGTGATGACTTAGACGTCGAGTAGGGCTCTAGTTCTCAATTAGTTTTCCTATCGATATCTCACTTGTGATATGATGATTGGTTTGATGTTTGATGTGGTGCATATGATAATTGATGGGGTGCTTGAGTATGGATGATGAGTTGAATGTATGTGAATTTGTGATGTGTCCGCCAGTGGAGTAGTGGTTTGATATTTGTTATTGCAAGTCGAGGAAGGGCGGACTGTGATATGTGCAAAATTATGTGACAGTAGATATGATTTGCTTTTGTGGCCTTGATGTGATTAACTAATAAGTTTATGACCTGTCAGTATTTTGTGGTTAAACTGGTTTGTGGTTAACGATTGAGTTTTCGTTAAATACCTTACGAATGTTTTCACGGATTATGAGATTACAAACTGTGTTTCTTTTTATTCGAAGAGAAATGGTTTTTTTTCGTATGGAGACATGGTTTTGGAAAACAGAGGGTAAATGTTGGTTGTTTTCAAAGTATGTTTTTGAACTATTTCATTTTGTCCACTCATACTTTTTCTTGTTTTGTGACCTTCCAAGGCCGATACACGTGAGTCGAGGCTCAGAAGACGAAGGAATGAACTAGCGAGACTTATATGTTTCCCTTGGTTGGCAAGTTCAAGGGTAATGTTGGTACTTTGAGTTACTTGTTAGACATAAGTAGGGCCCGGGAAACACTTTACGAGGTGTCTTGGAGGTTGGGTCCTGTCATCTCCTTTCCATTGTATGTTTTTTTCTTCGTTTTAGGAGACATTATATCTTTGATTTCCAAAGAGAAGATAGGGTAAAACTTTGTCACATATATGTGTTTATGTTTACCTTTAAGGTATTTGTTTCCATGTCCGCTTTTTCTTTTGCATTGTTTTTTCACGTAAATGTCGAGCATCAATGTGAGCTTTCTTGTAGCTCTATTTCATTAAGGCATGTGATCCAACAACCTATAAACTTGGAAGGGACTTAAAATTGTTCGTGAGAAGTCATGTTATAGGTTCTGGTGATTGGCTACTTAAGGCTAATGCTAGAAGCCTTAGGAATTAGGTGAAGTCATGTTATATCATTTAGTGAGAAATTGTTAGCTGGTTTTGGTCCTTATCCATTACAAGTATTCTTTTTTCTGGTTAAGCCCTTGAAGATGAAAATGTTAGCCCTTGGAAGTGGAAAATTGAATCTACATTAGAATTATGGAGACTCAGAGAGAGGTCATATTGTACATTGTTGAAGTCCCCGTTTACTTTCTCCTCATTTTGTTTGTATGATTGGGTTTTTCACCACAAATAATGTTGTTTTGATACATTCTGATTTCCCGCATAATGTTTTGCAGGGAGTCCTTCATTTAGTTCTGGTCGTTCTTGTTGCTCTCGACTACATTGCGTTCGTTGTCACCAAGATGCTCTACTTTCTATATTTGGCAGTTGCTCTCACCATTTCACTAGGAACGTATTTGGGGTATTTGCGGACATAGATAAAGAAGAAATTTAACAACATGGTAAGTTTTCTTTTTATTTTTAAACCTCGAGTATGGTTCTTTACTATCTGATCATGTTTAGTATTATCTAAATTAGTGTTTTTATTTTTCTAATGGTAGTATCTGCCTCTCATTGTCATGTCGTCTTTATTCTCATCTACTAATCTGCATTATAGGTCACTATCATTTTTTGTTCCAACAACAAGGTTTAAATGTTAAGACTTGAACTTTCTTTTCAATGATCTATAGTAAACTCCAGAAATTTTGCGTGTGGATGGAATGTTTCTTTTAAATATTTTCCCTTCAAGAAACATCATATGTCTCAAAGACTCAAACGTAGATGTTTCTTTGACGGAATGGTTGTATTGAATAGATATGGCATAATCTTGGTTTCTTTTTATACTCCTTTTGATGATAGTGATGTATTTCACTAATTAGCAGAGGTTGATATTCCATACTGGTTTTTCTGTCATTAATGTAAATCACTAATTGGCAAGGGTTGATCGTGCTTTGGACCAATTAAGAAAACACAAGAAGAGGAAAGTGGAGGATATACTTAATCTTGTTATAAAGAAGCAGAAGATGATTTCCTAAACATGTGCGTGAGTGGGCATATTGATGAAATGCATGGTGAGCGGGCAGAATTTTTAAGAAATTAAGTTGCACAAGTTTAGGTAGCGCTTAGCTAAACATGTAGCATGACTTAAATATGTATAGCTAATTCTTGTACCTAGGGATCAAAATATACTGCTATCCTTTTGGCTTTTGGTTGATTTAATATAAGAATGACAGTTTGATAGATTTGCTATTATATATTAATTGAAAAAATTATGTGAACAGACAAAAGCTGCCTGAGTAATTGACAAATGTCATTTTCTAATAAAATTAAAACGCTTCATATGGCAGTGAATTAATGTTGTCTTACTTATATAAAATCGCCGTTTAAAAGTATATCGCACAACATCTCATTAAAAAAATTGTTGTCTATATATATTACCATAGACGACGCTTTTGCTAAAAATTATTGCGTGATGGTGCATCAGATGACACTTTTACTCAAAAAGCGTCGTCTGATGGTGTATCAGGCGACACAATTTTGCGTATAAGGTGTCGTCTATTAGACTTTCAGACGACGGTTTTGCTAAGAAACCGTCGTCTGATGGTGCATCACATGATACTTTTTCAATAAAAGTATCGTCAGAGAGCCTAATTGACTACAGTTTTTCTACGTTGAGGTTTGTTTTTTCAATAGATGACATTTTTTTTTGAAAAAATTGTCGTCTGTTGTTATTTTAGATGATAGTTAATAAATGTCGTATGATATTATTTAAATAGATGACACTTTACATAGACAACATTTTTATTTGCAATCAGACGACAATTTTTACTGTTGTCTAAGGGCAAAATTGACATAGTAGACTTTTTTTATTATCCTTTAAAACACTCATAAATTTTGGTTAAATTATTTATTTAGTTTATACATACAACATGTAGGAAATATATGAACAAACGAGCGTTTTCCAATATTGTTAAGAAATGATCGATTTTGATAATATCAATTATAAGAGAAGATCGATAAATTTCGATACGTGAGCAACTTGTAAGATGTTTTAAGGGAGGATCAATTTCAATAATAACAATTATAAAACGTTGAATTCAAAGTGTGAATTAAGTATGTTTTGAGTGAAACTTTAATGTTGAACACCGTCATTCATGGCATAAGTATTAAGTAGTCATGGAATTTGATGATTTGATGAAACTAAAACTCAGCTGCTTGACCTGTGTTGCATACAATATTCAAGTTTTTAACTAGCACGCTAGACTCTAGTCAAGGCACTAGCTACTAGGTTAATTAGGCTGCTAAGCTCACAATTAATCATTCTTTTAGTAAAAAGGAAGAATTCATATAAATGTTTTTCAAACAAAATTATTGTTGCTTGTCACACCATTTCTTACGCTTATCGTATTACTAATCAGTAGATGTTGACAGTATTTTATGTCATTGACCAAAGTGAATATATCCAACTTCCTACCTATGCATAAGTGGTAAGCTTTGCCCTTCCCTTATCAATTATTTTAACGCCCTACTTAATTACGGGAATCTAAATTTCTGTCTACTAATTACATTAATATTCTTCTTAATTAAAAGCACATACTATTAGGCTCGAATGTCAACGATCGACTTGCGATGGGCAACAGGATTATTGGGCTTTTGACCCATCTTACTTTGTAGCTGCTTTTAGGATGCATAACCTGCATTTTTACTTCGCTTGAGGCCTTGATACCCTAATATCTCCCCGCCATACTGGAAGCTAGTTGATCCATTTTAAGTTCCCCATTCTTCTTTGTAAGTGTCTCATAAGTTTTATGGTCTTGTTGTTATATACACCCATATGACAACATTTAGTACGCATGATTCAATTGTATTAGATAACTTCTTAAATCCAACATATTTCAAAGATGAAAATGGACAGAAACAATTCCCCTCCATTAAAGACAAACATAAACATTAACATCGGAAGTCAGGGTGTCAAACAATCAGTCTGGTTCTAAATCCTCCCAGTAATTGTCACCCCCCAAACGTCTAACGCATGATGCTACCAGATGTGCAATATTGTTACAAGAACGAGGAACAAAACTAAACCCATAGGAGGATTAGATATGATTAAACATAAAAGGAAATTTATTTTATATAACTATTTTAAGGGAATTTAATTGAGCAATAAGCAAGGATGGATTCTCAACCCATTTGTCAGATGGTCTAAATTTAATTCAAACTTGAGGGTAGCTTAATAACATGGCTACCTCAGGTCCCCACTTTTGGGGGACACTTGAATTTTTTTTAACATGAATGTTATGTTAATTTGTTATATAAAAAAAACACATTTACTTATGTCATCTTCTAACTAACTAATTAAGAAAACCAATCAATTCTATTTCGCAATTGCAATAATATATATATATATATAAACACCTTTACTTAATTAAATCAAACATTCAATATCAACAATTAGAGAAAAAAAACACTTATTTATGCTTAAAACAGCTAATGTATCTTTTTTAAAAACTTAGATTGAATTGGGCTAATTAAATTGAGCTGTTTTAACAAAAAAAACTAAATTAGACCGAATTAAATTTATAATTCTTAAGGACTTAACCTTCGGTGGGAGGGCCTATTGCCCTCCCAGCCCAAGGAAAGGATCCGTCCTTGGCAATAAGTTTCTTCTATCTCTACTCCGTGTAATCTAGTACATTGAAAAATGTCTATTTTTATATCGAAAATAAACTGAATAAGTTTCTTCTATCTTTATTCCATGTAATCAATCATCAAGAATAATATAGATCGTGCGTGATCGATGCACCACATTACTTACCTACTATATTAATGGTTTAGGTTTAAGCGCATTTTTCATTCACATTTATGCCTGATTCATTGTATATTCGTGGTTACGTACGTACATAGATACTTTTTATGTAGTATAATTTTTAGGTATAAAAAGATTACTTGAATTAACTTAGGTATAAAAAAAAATATTATTTTAGGGCTCCCACAAATAAATGAAAACAGATGAATATGAATGAGATGATAATCCATATCAGGTGCTATATAAAGTTGTCAGTAAATATGGTTAATTTATTATAGCTAAATAATATTACTTATGCGCAATATGATTATCTTGATATATATATATATATATATATATATCTTTTAAGAAAGAATGACGTTGCAGATTATTTAGCTAATTTAGACTTGATTTAGTAGTGAGATAAATTGATGACACTACTAGCTAAAATGTTGAGAATATTTGGTATATGAATATTAGTGGCACAAAATGTCGTGTATAAAAAAAAATACAAAATCCATAGGCACTTATGCCCTTCTATTCGTGGCTAGTTTGACACAACAGTTTTATTCACGTCACATTGTGCCGTGAATCTTCGTGTCTACTACATAATATTCTGATAATATAATCATGTATATCCTCCTGGTGAAGTTACTTCCTATTAGGAATTAACTTTTTAATTTCCTAACAGTATGTTTATTTCTTGATGTTTTTTTGTCCTCTCGTCACAATAGAGTAAAATCATATTCATCAAGAGTTTTTGAATCAGTTTTGATATGTGACGACATATAAAACCATACGCGATGCAAGTACTTAATGAGAGCGGGCAAGTTGCATTCTTCCTCCACCACACTCCGGATTTTTCAATAGTTAAACCCTTAATACTTTTAATTGTATTAATTAGAAGTAGAGGTTCAATTCCAAGGAATTTTATTTTCTTTGAGAGAGTTACTAGTAAATCAAGTTTTGATTAGCTTGTCTTTATTGATAAAGTTCATTATATTTGTTCCGCCTTCAATCAGCTCATTATTTTCTCGATCTTACTATATAAATCTTCTTTTGTTGTAAATAGTTAAATGGTTATGTCTATTTATATAATAGGTACTAGGGGTAGTTTTGTCCTTTTGTATTCATTAATTATCCCTCCCTATATACATGATAATTATCTTTGTAAACCCTAATGATCTCATAATAATCAGACGTACTATTTTCATCTTCCTGCCTCTCCATATTCTCTCTGCATTCTCATCTATCGAATTTCCTTTACAACACATTATCATCACGATCGTCTCAGAATCGAGGAAGAGAAAGACAGATTCAACCAAGTAGGTTTTTCAAATCCCAAATTTACTTTATTTTTAGTTTCACTAATTATTGATGAACCCTAGAAATATGAATTCTAGGATTATTTGAAATCGAATTATGGATTTACTATTTTTGATTAATTGTTTGTATAAATAGTTATAATTGTTGGATCGATTAATTGATTGTTTTGATAATCATTGAAAATTGAGTTGTTTTGATTGGAATATGAACACCCATGAGTTTTGAGGCTCCCGTAAGTTTTACTTCATATGATATATAAGTGGCATGATGATGATTGTTGATCTTTGTTATTGGTTTAATGTTTGATGTTTGTGTAAATTTTATAAAATTTAATATTTGATATTAATTATTGATAATTAATTGAAACTTGATAATTATCAATATCTATATATTATATATATTGCTTCACGATTTGAATGATACTTGTGGTTGAATTGATGTGTATATCATTTGATATTTTGGATGATAACTTTGAAGGCCAAGGGTCTGAAAAAAAAACTGTATAAAATAAATAAAGAAATCAACAAAACATAAAAAAGGGGGAAATTGGATTGATGCACATCTGGGAAGGCTGAATTGAAGTGGATTACGGCTGCAATCACAGCCTAACTTTCCGCCACAATTGATGGCACCAACCATCAATTCAAAATAACAACCTGGAAAAATAACTGTAGAGCCCAGAAGGCCACATCAGCAACCATCAGGCCATTTTCCCTTAGACCTGGAAAAAAAAGTACACTGATCTCAAGTAAGGGTGGCAATTTCTGACACGACCTGATATACGACTCGAAACCCGCACGAAATTAACCCGAATTAACCCCACTCGATAATAATCCGGGTCATTTTCGGGTCAACCTGTTTATTAAACAGGTGGGTTTCGGGTCAACCCGCTAACCCATTTAATAACCTATTAACCCGTTTATTAAACGGGTTATTGAGTCCCAACCTGTTAACCCGTTAACCTGCCAACCCATTTAGTACTCTAGGGTTTCCCAAGGACCAAAATATAAATACTAAAACTTTATAATTTATAACCTAATTAAACACAAAAACCCAAATCTATAGCAGCCTCCACTTCCATTCTCTCCAACAGCCGCACCAAGTCTTCTCCATTCTCAATCTCCATAAACAATCCAACGACCCACCCACCCGCCAGCCAGTCGCATCACTGTCATCGACGTTGCCGGCTTCTCCACGCCACCACGCAACCACACGATTAAGTCGCCGACCTCTCCACTCGACTGCAGTCGTCGATTTGCGTCTGAAGGCCATTAGACTCCCCATCGTGTGCATTGTTTCTGTAAACAGAGGTATGATTCACTGCCACATTGTTTGTTTCTGATAAACCAAGCTCTTAGATGTAGAGGGTGTCTATAGTATTCTAAGTTTGGACATTGTTGGTTTTCTCCAATGATTATGATTAGTTCAACTGATGGGATTAGCCTGGCCAGTTAAAATCACCTGTCAGACAGTTCGCAGAGTAACTCTATACATGATATTGATTAGTCTATCACAAGAAACTAAATTCTGTAGTTAGATACCACCCATATGTTACCATCAAAAGTGTTAGATTCAGACAGGACATGCCACTGAGTCTCAGCTTTCCACCTCACCCGCATACCTATTTCCTTCTATGGACATATGAAAAATAATTCTATGTATCTATTATCCTGCAATGTTAAGCTCGACTAAATAAGCAAAGCTAATCACACAACTGCACTCCGCCCAACGATGATTATCAAAGTGTTGAAACAAATACGAATGAATGAAAACAAAATTTTACTCTAATTATGGGTAAGGATAGGAGAGTTGAAACAAAGTGTAGAAGGGAGAGTTCAAGTGTGCAAAATTAACGAGCCTTTTGATAATCATTCTATTTTTAATTTTTAATTTTACTTTTTATACTCAAGAGGATTAAAGAAGGATGGAAAAAAATGAAAATAAATAAATAAATGAAATGGTTATGAAACTGCCTCTAAATTATTAAATTAAATTAACAAGATGTTGAATTCAATAATGGTGATTGTTTGGTACATAAATTTGATTGTTTTTAGATGAAATTGATGGTTGCTTTCTCAATCTTAGAAATATGAATGGAAGAGTAGTCTATTTCTAATTATATGTAGATAGGTTTTCACATCATTCTCAGCTTTCCACCTCACCCGCATACCTCATTTACCCGTGTGTATAGTTCGTACAGAATGTTGTACCCGTTGAAAGGAAATAAAAAACCCTTTGATTAATGTGCGTTGTAGAGGGTGAATATTAAATGAGTTTGTAAACATGTCTGAAAGTGAACATACTAGTTAAGATTCCTTCCGCCCTCTCGCTTTTTCCATCTTGTCCAGTAAACATACTAGTTAAAGCTTTGATATTAGATGTGAGCATTTGCGGGGAGTTTGTGACTTGTCCACTTATATTAGTTTTTCTTAGTTTTTGGTGTGATATGTACTATGAAATTTTTTGTGATAATTTAGCAAATAAAACTGCACAAAAAACTTGTCTTTTACAAGGTGACCGTCAAACTGAGTTTCTTATACCATATATATGATGCATGCCATTGAAGTTTTTGAAATATAATAGGGCGAAGTAGTTTTTTGTTTATGGTGTTCACGAATCGAGTAATTTTCTAATTGATAGCTCTTTTCTTTTATGCTTGAATTGTAGGATGTCACTAATTTGAGCAATTACTTCCAAAGTTCTTGTGGAATAACACCAGAGGATAAACAGCTTTCTGTAAGTGGACGTAATTGGGGAGAAGTCGATTTAAGTGGTCAGTGTTATCTTCTATTCAAGTATTGTTTGTTGCTTCTCACATTCCTCAGCTTTCTGAATTTTAATTGTGTTGCCGTTTCTTCAAACTTTAATGTTGCCTCCTTGAGCTGCAATTTATGAATGATTCTCGGTGTAGATGGTATCAAATTTCGATTAAAGTTCATGTTTCAGGCATAGATTTTGATCAAATTGGGAAGATTGCATTTTCATTGCTGGTTTTTTCTTCTAAGAAAGACTCAGATTTTTCTTGTGTCTTCCCTTATGGTTAGGTTAGGCATATTCTTGGCTGTTTTAGATGGTAGTTGTTTTCGTTGGTTGTATTTTGTGTGAAATAGGACTGATCTGTCTCTTGGTTTTTCTCTTTGTGTTTGCTTTTATTCAGATGGAAAATCCGTTTGATGATATTGGTGAAAGTTTCGAAGATAGAAGTGCAACCGAAAATGATAATGAAAGATCAGTTCCAGTTAATGCAGAGCCTCTGTCTCAAGCTCAGGCAGCTGCTGCAGCTAGTAAGAAGAAAAAAAAGGTTGACTTCGGAGGTATGGAAACATTTTGAAATTCTTCCTCCTACTGAAGGAGAGAAAAAACAAAGAGCTAAGTGTATGAAATGTGGGTTAACATATATTGCTGATAGCAGTTATGGTACTGGAAATCTTAAAAGAGATATTGAAACATGCATAAGGAAAGATACTAGAGATCTAGGACAATTGTTGTTATCAAAATCTGATGGAGCAATTATAACTAGATCTGCAAAATTTGATGAAGATAGGTTTAGGGAGCTATTGGTGATGGCTATTGTTATGCATGACTTACCATTTCAGTTTGTTGAATATGCTGGTATTAGACGAGTCTTTAGCTATATATGTGCTGATCTCAAGTTGATATCTAGGAATACTGCCAAAGCTGATGTTTTAAGCATGTATAAAAGAGAAAAAGATAAGCTTAAGAAGATATTAGGGGTCATTCCTAGAAGAATTTGTTTGACCTCAGATATGTGGAGCTCTTTAACAACTGATGGTTATCTATGCTTGACTGCTCATTATGTTGATGCTAATTGGAAACTACAGAAAAGAATTTTAAACTTCAGTTTCATGCCTCCTCCTCATAGTGGTGTTGCCTTATCTGAGAAAATTTATAATTTGTTGTGTGATTGGGGGATTGAAAGAAAATTGTTTTTTATCACTCTGGATAATGCATCTGCAAATGATTGTTTTGTTGACTTGTTG
The DNA here is from genome assembly GCA_032719365.1 of Prinsepia uniflora. Taxonomy (NCBI): domain Eukaryota; kingdom Viridiplantae; phylum Streptophyta; class Magnoliopsida; order Rosales; family Rosaceae; genus Prinsepia; species Prinsepia uniflora. The sequence goes on from CM064865.1 coordinate 39,776,558, forward strand.
AAAAGACAACTTCTTTTGAAGGATGCACTTTTAGTGAATGGAAACTATTTTCATATCCGTTGTTGTTCGCACATTCTGAATTTAATTGTGCAAGATGGTATGAAAGAAATTGATGATGTTGTGATAAAGATAAGGGAGAGCATTAAGTATGTCAAGGGTTCACAAATGAGGAAACAAAAATTTTTAGATTGTGCAACACAAGTGTCTTTAGAATGTAAGAAAGGTTTGCGTCAAGATGTACCAACTAGATGGAATTCCACTTTTCTTATGCTTGATGGGGCTCTTTATTATCAGCTTGCATTTCTTCATTTGCAATTGAGTGATTCTAATTATAAACATCCTCTCTCTCAAGATGAGTGGGATAAGGTGGAGAAACTCTGTAAGTTTCTCAAGGTTTTTTATGATGTAACCTACTTGTTTTCCGGCACGCAATATCCCACATCAAATCTGTATTTTCCTCAAGTTTTTGTTGTCCAAGATACTTTAAGAAAGGCCAAGGAGGATTTAGATAGTTTTATGAGGACCATGACTATAGGAATGATGTCAAAGTTTGATAAGCATTGGAAAGACTACAGCATGATCCTTTTTATTGCTGTAATTTTGGATCCTCGATACAAAATTCAGTTTTTGGAGTTCAGTGATAAGAGGTTGTACGGTCATGCCTCCAGGGAAATGGCTAATGTGCGTGATAAGTTGTTTGAGCTATTTGACTTATACATGCAAAAATATTCTAAACCTACGGGTCCAACAAGTAGCTCATCATCTTCTCGGTATTCCAATGATGTTGATATGGTTTCTAAAGAATGCATGGATGTAATGCAGGTACGAAATAATATCTAGTATACAGTTTCTTACTATACTTGTTTATGCATCTAAAATTGTAGAATGTAGTTTCTGCTTTTTTCTATATATTTGTTGTCGTCAATATGAATTAGTCTTATAGTTTATCATATCATATAGGAATTTGATGACTTTGAAAGTGAGGAATTCACTTTTTCGGCCCAAAAGAGTCAGCTACAGCTATATTTGGACGAGCCAAAAGTTGATAGGAAGATAAAATTGAATGTTCTTGATTTTTGGAAAGCTAATCAATTTCGTTATCCTGAATTATCTATCATGGCACGTGATATTTTGTCTAATCCTATTTCTACAGTTGCGTCTGAATCGACTTTTAGTGTTGGTGGAAGAGTTTTAGACCAGTACCGCAGTGCACTCAAACCTGAAAATGTCGAAGCTATAATCTGCACACGTGATTGGATATTTGGTAGCGATGGTTTGTTTTCTTACTTTCACCTTTTAGCTTGATTTTTCGTATCTATTGTTTTCTTAATTAAGAAATCTCATTTAAATATTCAATTTTGTAGATGATTTAGCACTTGCCCCCAAGTTGGAGGATCTCACTGAGGATATCAGCAAATTAGATATTAGTATCAATAATTCTCAATCTGTTGAATGCTCTAATACCATTCCTAATGATGGATAGCATTTAGGTACTAAAAAATCACATTCTAGCATGTCTTTACACATTTTTATTAATTTTGTAGTTGGATTCTAATGTTTTCTTTATTTTATTGTAGGTGCTGATTAGTTTCTGTGTTCTTGTGCAATCCCGGAAGATCTAATCAATTTTAACACTTTTTTTGTTGAAACATTTCCCTTCGAGTTTGTTAATTAATTACCTAATTTTATTTGGTATTATGTACTATACTTATTTTCTTTTAGAACTTAATATTACATTGACGATATTGTATTGTTGGTCATGGATACTAAATTATTGCATTTACTTATGAATTATGAATTATGAAGTTTGTTGAATTATGAATTATGAAGTTTGTTGAATTATGAAGTTCGTTGATGGTTGGTATAATATTTTAGTGAAAAAATTATGCTTCAAATATTATGTAGGATATATGGTTAAATAGGTTAAACAGGTTAAATGGGTTAAACAAGTTAAATGGGTTAAACAGGTTAAACGGGTTAAACGGGTTAAATAGGTTATTCAACACGACAAGTTTAATAAACGGGTTAAACGGGTGGGTTCGGGTTACCTGTTTAATAAACAGGTCAGGTTCGGGTTACATGTTTTGACACGATTAATAAACGGGTCGGGTTCGGGTTGAGCTTAAATAGGTAAAATAGAGTATATGACACGACACGAACCCGACACGACACGACCCATTGCCATGCTTGATCTCAGGCCTTGAAGGCCAAGGACAAACAGGCCCGAAAAAAATTTCAACCTGGCCCAACAGGCCAATCCCATGAGGCTCGAAAAAAACCAATGGGGAGTGGAGGCCCAGAAGGTCCGAAAAGAATGGCCCAGCAGACATGTGAAAAAAAAACATAGCAGACTGAGCCAGAAGGACCTGCAACCTAGTCCAACCTACGGCCCAGAAAGCCCTAGGACCAAGGCCAATAACACAACATCAACTCCCAAACACGTCATCCAAGACGTACCAACCCAAGCACGCTCACCAAGGCGTGTATAGTCATGCCGAATGGGCACATAATCTCATTCACAAATACCGAGGCGCACCAACTCAGAATCTATCGGATACCCGCTCCAACGGTTACCACATCACCCCTGATTGACTTCGAAAAGAAGCCAATCCCAATCGCACATATCTATAACTGACCAATTAGACCCTGTGGGTATCCACTCATCCACAAGTCAAGCCTCGAGTGCAAAACGTAAATGTTCCCACTCGCTCGAGTACGGACTAACTTCGAAAAGAAGTTCGGTCAAACTATCCCCATACCTAAACATTCACAACAGAGCGATAAGCTCTTCACCTAGCCTGATCAAGGCGATCACAATTCGAGTCCGTTACCGCATCACCCGACTGGTAACACCACGGTCCTAGATCGTCACCACATCCAAGGCCCACAACCTCATAATCCAGATCCCTCTAGGATCCACTCATGCTCACAGCTGGCAATCCACCTGGAACTCGATAATAGGGTCTTACACCCACTAGATTTCTTGTCAACCACCCAACATTCCTCAACTATTATCTCCCCCAATCAATCACGCAACAACGAAACGCATCCACTCTGTGGATCCCCTCCATTTACCTCATATCGATCCCTGCCACTCCACCTACGAGAGACCAAGGATGATCCAATATGATGTCATCAACATCCATCCTCTGTGAGTGCAAACACAATTCACTGTACCCACCGTACCGAACATCCAACATCGTCTGCCACCAAGCAGAAAATGGGAATCCCGTTTGCCCAACTTCGAAAAGAAATGCAACTCCTCCTGAGGACCCCAAAACATACATGGGTCCACCACCCAATACGCGCTCATCGCACTGATATCCGTGATCAACATCTACCAGGGCAGAAAATAAGAAGTCATCCCCTAATGACTTCGGAATACCTAATACTAACGCGGAAACGAGCACTCCTCTCGTCCCACAGTCACAACTCTCCTTGGAACTAAGATTCCACCCACGTTGAAAATAGGCACACCCCAACTCGTGGCTCAACACAATCTCACTCACTGACACTAGCACCAGCGCTAGTACCAGCGCCACCATACAACCATCCAAGCTAGCACACCGTGTGTATAGTGGTTAGCCCTGGATCTCCGCTCATACCGAGCGACGATCCCGCATCACCACTCGTACCCCAAAACCATGGGCACCACCATTCTGACAATCCACATCAGAAATATTGAACGTTCCCTGGTCCTCAACCACTACCACTACACCAAGCACCCACGACAATTAGCTATCTCCACAAAACCACCGTCCCTACCAAAACCAAGCCATAATTTACCAACTCATCCAATAAATGACCATAAATCGGTCCTTGGCATCCTAAGTGCCAAACGTTCCTCACTCCTCCTTCCTGGCTCCACTCAAGCCTTGACACCATGTCATGACTCACCTCACCTTCCTAACCCAAAGTCCTGACTCATCGTGAGTCCCACATCCCCACCTCGACTCCTCCTGAGTCCAAACTCATACCAAACCAATCATGTCACCACTGACATACCCAATCCCCGAGCAATATCCAATGCTCAACCACTTCCTATTCGACCAATAGGGCCTAAGAGAAAGTACTATTTTCCCAAAAATGCGGCCTTCCAGCCACCGGTCTTGTCCGACCCTCGACCCACACAATTCTAGGTCTAGCAAGTCGCGCAAATCATAGTTCACAGCGTACACTACCCGACATCTGACCCTCATACCAGGGTCAATCCCCTCCGGGATTTGACACGAGGTCCCAAACACCCTCGCCTACTCGTCTCACTATCAGGTCGCGCACGAGGGTTACGCTTTGGAGGCATGATGTGGCCACAGAATCAGCAACCTAGTGCTCTGATACCAAATTGTCAGGACCGCCCCCGAAAGGGGCATCGATAACCGTGCCCGGTCTTGATCCCGTCTGGCAAGATGACTGAAAATCCCAAATTACCCTAAGTACTTGCCAAACCAGGGATAGCCACACGTGCTTACTCATGCCTCCGCCCCTCGTACAGCCTCGAACAACGCGCCACGACCTGGAGGGTCAATAAAAACCAAAAGGTGTGAGTGGAAAAAAAATAAATCAGTTTAGCAAAACGGTTACAACAAGCGTTTTTACCCTCCGCGTAAAAACGAATGCATGCATACCAAAATCATTTCGCAATCGGTTAAGATTTTCCACATAAGAAAAACTGTGTATCAAATTTCAACATAAGGGAAAACTCGTATGAATCTCAAAATCATTTTTCCTTTCTCAACTATCGGGTCTTAGCCTGCAATCATAGACACCGGGCCTCAGCCCAAAACCACAACTCAACCAAATGCACAACGTGATCCAAAACCATCAACCACATACCGGGCCACTGCCCAACTCAACCGAAACATCATAAGTCATCAATAAAACATAAGTCAATCATTTTGCTGGATAACAAGTGCGCCCGAGTCTTTAAACTCAAAACCATGCGCATAAACAGGCCTTCCCGGGATATCAACGAGTCTTTAAACTCAGAACATACTCAATAGGCCTCGGGGGTATCACAGTAACCGAGTCTTTAAACTCACGAGTCTTTAAACTCATTAAGGGCCCTCCCCCGTCATCCATTAACCGAGTCTTTGAACTCAAAACGTGCTCCAGCAATAGCACCGGGTTTTTAAACCCAAAACAGTTTTCAAACATAACAACAGGTCTTTAAACCCCAAGAAGTTTTCAATGGGTCGTTAACCCCAAAACAGTTTATCAATCACGACAACGTGGGATCCAACCCAAAACCACATTTTTCACAACAGGACGCATGGTCCGAATTTCCACATTCAATTCCCCAAATCCTACTTCACAAACATAATCAAATTATCATTAAACACGGGGCATGTACAATCATACCAAATCACTTTATTAAATCCTTTTTCATTCCCGAATTCGAATTCGCAATAATGATTCCGTAAGCCGGCATCCGGAAGAATCATCCCGAACCCAAACCAAGAAATCCACTTTATTATTTCCGAAAACCGAAATCTCATAAATCAAAGTTACTTTTATGCCCCGAGCATTAAGCCTGAAACCACCCTTTTTCAAATCCATTTTAATTCTTGGAAATCACCTCTTTCTCAAATCTTATTTTCAACACACCAAAACCACATTCATAATCACCAAAATCACGGTCCAATCCAAACGTACTCAATACCCATTTTTAAATCCTCAAAATTTCCAGTCTCATTTCAATTCCCAGATTCAAACATCAACAGTGATCAAATCACAATAACTCGAAATTTCGTAAAACGTGCAAACCTGGAATGTTCTCGAAAAACGTATCAAAACCGTAAGTCACGCTTGCAAATCATAACAACCTTCTTAAATCATTTTACACCCATTCCATATAACTTCTTTCATTAAACCATCATTAAGCACACGAGTGACCATAGTCTCGAAATACGCTTAATTTCACATGTATAGTAAAAATACGTATAAATACGGGAACCGAATACGTATAAGTACGGAAATCAAAATCAACCACAACTTATAATCATAATCATAAACTCATAGAAATAATTTATGCATGCATTAAATTTTGAAAGCAAGTCCACTCACACACCAATTTTAAGGCTCGGTTTCGCACCGCACGCATGCCCGTAATTTCCGATATTTTCCAGAATTTCGAGTCCTGCCCGAAAACATACTTTAGTGTCACTAAGGGCTTAGATAACAACATACTAATTTCCCATAATTTTCCGGGAATTAATCGTTAATTACAAACTAACGGAAATCTTCGGACCCTCGGAACCACATTGAAACGGTGTCCGAAAATTTCGAAACCAACGCTAAAATATTCGTTACAATGTGTAGGACAAAAGTCATGTTGGACTCACCTTGAAATTCGGGTCCACGCGCCTTCACGCGCCTGCTACAGTGACAGGCACAGTCATCGTCCTTACCCGGCTTCCTGATATACGGGCCGTTTAACCCGCGACTTGACCCGGCTAGCATTCTCTCAATTCGACACCATTTTGATCAATTCAGCAGTCCATTAGCTTCACAACCAGTTTAATTAGGGATCTGCAACATCCATTGCAGTCGTCATCACCTCTAACCATCTCGACTTAACGCGATATCCTCAAACGAGTTCCTCATCTGAACTCATCGTATAACCAAGTAATTTCTCAATTAAATGATAGTATAGCATCGTAGCCTCATGGAAAGGATTATTTGGGAATCAATTTCACAACACTTACCTCCAATTGCACGAACACAAAGCTCAATTTTCCGGCCACCCACGACGTCCGCCCATGGCTTCAGGAGCTTCAAAGCTTGCCATACGCGATTTGGATCAGCTAACTAAGACCCCATGAAGCTTATTCGAACCTTAATTCGACCTGGGCCAGCCTACAATTCAAATTCGGATTCGAATTTGCCCAAACACGAGTTTCAGGTTCCAGTTGTAAAACCTTCACTCAATCCCCCCGTTTTCCTCACCAACTCAAGCCTCTGTTTCTCTCATTCCTCCCCAGCGCTCATTTCCTTCCAAACCTTTATTGGGGAGGTCGAAATGGCAATCCTTGCCCAGACTCTGTTTTCCCAACTTCAAATGTAACAGCACAGTTCACTGTGCGGTTGTGCCCCACACCTCTCCTCTACCAACACACCCGTGCACTGTCTTCAGTCTCTGCCCCCACGCTCAGTTAGATCAATTCGACGCACCAGGTACTCTGTCCTCCAAAATCAGAACACCTTCACGGCATCGTGCACCCGTGCACTGCCCGAACACCCCTCTGCAACAAACACGTCCCCGCACTGTATTAAACAACTCCCTCTTCAGTCCATTAGCACCCATCACGAGCCATTGGGTTCCATAAACAATTTGCACGCTCAGACCCCCACGGCACGGCCGTGCAGGTTGTCTCCCACGGTGGTGAACAGTACCCAGTTGGTAAAATGACCAAAATGCCCTCAGTTGGAAAATTACTAAATTGCCCCTCATCTTCCGTGACCCGTAACTCGGTCATCCGATGTCCGCTTCACGCGTGCCGCCTGTCGTTGTACTCGGGGCATCAAGACCACCCTAACGGTCCTCGGTCCTCGGACCTCCCGATCAAAAAGTCAATATTTTCCCTTATTTCGTCAAAATTACGGAAGTACCCCTGGACCTCCGAACGTCATAACTTTCGCCACGAACGTCGGAATCGAACGTGCCGCCTGTCTATGAACTCGTGACGTCCCAAACTACGTCACGGTCATCGGTCAGAGTCCATTTGACCGTCCGACCAAAAAATCAACGTTTTGCCCACGACCAGGGGCAAAACGGTCATTTTGCACCGTTCGTCCGAGTTCGCCCAACTAATTACCGCTTGACCCTCATTAATCATGATTAGTTACTAATCTAACCCCAAATTCCGGGACGGGTCGTTACAATCTTCCCCCCTTAAAGAATTTCGTCCCCGAAATTCCAACCGATCAAAACTCAACCGTTCCTCCTTCCTAAAACCAGTCTCGTCCTCGAAATTTTCGATTATCCGTATTTTACATCTACCTCGGGGAAACTTTTCGACCACGCAACACGTGGACACCCGTACACCCTTTAACTCATCGGTACCCAGACGTCCCATTACCGTCTCATGTCGTACCGACCACACTCGACCGCCTCGAGTGACAATGATCACTTGACGACTGCTCCCACTGCGAGTCACTAAATCTCACACGTCAGTCCGTGCTAACGCTGCCAGCCAAACGGTCACCGCTAAGCTTCACCATCCTGACAAAGCACCAACCATCAGCCAATCGGTGATAACACCTCATCCTGCTACTCGCTCAAGTAGCGTAAGATCAACCACGTGATCTCATCTCGCAGGGCAACCCAATCCTGCGACATATATCCATCTCAAGTCCATAGCTGTCAATTCCCTCAGCGAACCACAACGCTGGAATCATTTCGGTGTGATAACATCACGCAAGGCCACACGTAGTGACGCAGTCACCAACTCACTCATCCTGAGTGTACGTATACTGTCATCATACTCAATCAGGTGGTGTAACTGACACACATTGAATACTAGCCCATCGGTGTTCGCCCAACTCCACACTGGGGTTCACTAGCCATCCGTTGCTAAGAGCGCATGCTCATGAATTCACTGATCCCAACAAAATTAACTCCGCCTAGTGCATAGTACTCAATGTCCAGTTCACACCCACCACCAAATCCAATGGTGTCGGAACTAAGCCGACCATCAACACGTATAACCATACGCCACTGGTACCTCACATGTGCTGTCACTATGCACCACACGGCCAGTCCAATACCGTTCCTTGTACACCGTGCAAGATACGTACATCCATTCCCCAATAAGTCCACTGCATGGCCCGCAGTTAAACAAGATTCGATACTGGGGTTCTCCTGTCCAATCCCATACTAGACAAATCGATCATTCCACTCATCATCCATTCTGGATCCCATGGTCACCCGACCAGTAACACAACATCAACTGCCAAACACGTCATCCAAGACGTACCAACCCAAGCACGCTCACCAAGACGTGTACAGTCATGCCAAATGGGCACATAATCTCATTCACAAATACCGAGGCGCACTAACTCAGAATCTATCGGATACCCGCTCCAACGATTACCACATCACCCCTGATTGACTTCGAAAAGAAGCTAATCCCAATCGCACATATCTATAACTGACCAATTAGACCCTGTGGGTATCCACTCATCCACAAGTCAAGCCTCGAGTCCAAAATGTAAACGTTTCCACTCGCTCGAGTACGGACTAACTTCGAAAAGAAGTTCGGTTAAACTATCCCCATACCTAAACATTCACAACAGAGCGATAAGCTCTTCACCTAGCCTGATCAAGGCGATCACAATTCGAGTCCGTTACCGCATCACCCGACTGGTAACACCACGGTCCTAGATCGTCACCACATCCAAGGCCCACAACCTCATAATCCAGATCCATCTAGGATCCACTCATGCTCACAGCTGGCAATCCACCTGGAACTCGATAATAGGGTCTTACACCCACTAGATTTCTTGTCAACCACCCAACATTCCTCAACTATTATCTCCCCCAATCAATCACGCAACAACGAAACGCATCCACTCTGTGGATCCCCTCCATTTACCTCATATCGATCCCTGCCACTCCACCTAGGAGAGACCAAGGATGATCCAATATGATGTCATCAACATCCATCCTCTGTGAGTGCAAACACAATTCACTGCACCCACCGTACCGAACATCCAACATCGTCTGCCACCAAGCAGAAAATGGGAATCCCGTTTGCCCAACTTCGAAAAGAAATGCAACTCCTCCTGAGGACCCCAAAACATACATGGGTCCACCACCCAATACGCGCTCATCGCACTGATATCCGTGATCAACATCTACCAGGGCAGAAAATAAGAAGTCATCCCCTAATGACTTCGGAATACCTAATACTAACGCGGAAACGAGCACTCCTCTCGTCCCACAGTCACAACTCTCCTTGGAACTAAGATTCCACCCACGTTGAAAATAGGCACACCCCAACTCGTGGCTCAACACAATCTCACTGACTGACTGACAAGACCCATCCCGATTATCCCTCGATAGTCATGATGAATCCTGCTCCCGTCTGACAATAACTAAAAATTTCCGAAAGTAACCAAACTTATATACATACAACACACAACAAATCCCGAAAACATTGTCAGATAAGGGATAGTTAAGTTTTAAAGACCAATGACGTCACAAGTTTGACTAGTCAAAGACAATACAGAGCATAGGTACTGTTACAGATAGGGGTCAAATTCCTACTCTGTAGAATGTCCGAGTGCGCAACGGTCTAATTATTCTTTTGCCTTGCTTGCCTCGTTTTTAGCCCTCGTACCTGTACACTGGCCTGGAGGGTGCATAAAACAATAAAGGTGTGAGTGGACAAAAATAACCTCTTATAAAAACATTTCTTACCCTCCAGTTTTCACAAACATGCATGCATATCATAAAACACGAGTAATAATAGGAAATCAATTAAATATGTTCAGTGGATCAATCAAAACAATTTCCACATAATCACGGGACTTATATCCATATCTTGTTGCTTAGAGTCACGTTTTATCCCTGCAACGCGTGCATATCAATAGGCTCAAGGACCGCTCAAAATCCGAGCATCCGCCGCTGTGAACACATCACAAGCCGGCAATCCAGATCTAGTGAACACATCACTTACCGATCCATATAATCCAGCACATCTGATCTGAGTCAAGCCTCCCCTGGGCTGCAAGACAAAGATCGTGCTACGTGACCTCTTCGGGGTAAACACTTCCATCCCGAAGGCGAGCGTTATCTCCAGGGTGCACTCCGGGGAAAAACATATTTTCTCCCGAAAGCCCTAAATATCCGCAACATATTATCATCACAAAAACCAGTGAAAAACAGTTGCATAAAAATCTAATCACATATCGACGCAGGGTCTCAGCCCTAAATTAACCAAAGTCCCGATTTACTTTATAAATCCGAAATCATCAATATCATCATATAATCACATGGAAATACAAATCCAATCAGAAACACAATTCCATTGGGTCCCAACCCCAAAATATCAATTTCACGTAAATTCGTGCAACCGTAAACCCGAATTGCCATGATCACGTAAATCCATAAAATCAATCATTGACTCATAATCCGAGTCCAAATATCATTTTCAATCCGGGCCTAGCCCAAAACATCATTTGCACATTCCTCGTAAAACGTGCCCGAAAGACTGATTAAAATAATCAGAAAATCACGAGAATACCAAAAATCATCAAATTCACATGTAACTCCAAATCCGAGTCAAAATCATTATTTACTTGGGTTCTCACGCCCACAATATCAATTTTAACCAATTTCATGATTTCTCGAAAATCGTGCCAGAATATAATAATATAATAATCATAAAACCGAGAAAATCGAGAAATCACCGAATCAAAGCATCGATCATGTCAAATCATAGAAAATCATATAAATAAGCATTTTAAACCATATATGCATGCATCACAGTTAGAAAACCAAAAGTCCACTCACACACACCGTCCCGATTGTTCAGCCTCGAGCTGTTCGTTTTCCTCCGAAGTCCCGCGAATATGCCAGCCTGTCAAACAAATTGATTTATGGTTACTAGAATATCATATTTTCCTCATATAAGAATCCCTTAATTGTCGGAATTTTATAATATTATTTTAATATAATTTAAACGTGTCGGGTACTCGGAACTACACTGAAACCATATCCGATTGACCCGAAACCAACGCGGATAGGTTCGTATCATTGAGAACATCAAGTTTCATGTTGAACACTTTGCCGGAATCCTCCCCACGCGCCGTCACGCGCCGCCGCAAGCGGCTGCGCGTGAAAGCCACGCGCCAAGCACAGTACAGCTACAGTGCATCGTTCTCGCCCGTTTGTCTGATAAACGGGTTGAAATACCCGCGATAGGATCCGATGCAATCTCAGTCAATTCGACCTCAAATCGATTCGTTCTTTCAACTGATCTCATCTACTCTAACTTCATTTTAGTTCTGTGAAATCAATTACCTCAAGTAAGGTCCAAATCTTCACGACTCACGATCGAAATTCGACGGGTCTCCTATTCGGGTTTCACGATTCCGTGCCTGATTTTTCAATTAATTCATATGGTTAACATCGTGAGAGTATAAGGAACAATTTTCCATGATCAATTTCAAACGAGCTTACCTCTAAGTATCTGAACTCAAGGTCGATTTTTGGCAGCCATGGCAGCGTCTGTTCTTCCTCAATTCGACACGATTTCTTCTCGTTTTTGTTGCAAAGCTTTTAGTTTTGATCATAGCAACTTAATGGAATCCTCAATTGCTCCTCTCCTGGCTCCCAAATCCGAATTCGATTTTCGCCCAATTTCAAGGATTTTCGAACAGGTTGTACCCGTCACCTCTCAGTCTCTCGAGTTCAATTTCTCTCAATTCGGTTTCTCAATTACACAAATCATAATGAGGCTGAGACAAATGGGTGTTATCTGATGTTAATTTGGCATGATTAGGACAAACCCCAATTTAGGGAATTATGTCTAAAGCCATATGATTATGTTCTCCCTTAAGACCCGATTCCTTGTTTCCTGGGGTTAGAATCAGACAAAAGACAGGTGTCCTGGGCTGATCAAGGTTAAAAGACCATTTTGCCCATGGTTAGACAAATTACCATTTTGCCCCTGGCCTTCTGTGACCCGTAACGTTCGTAACCGAACTCCGTTTTCGACGTGCCGCCTGTCGTTGTACTCCGGGCATCAAGACCTACCTAACGGTCTTCGAATCGTGTGAAAATTAGTTGGCAAACAAAAAGTCAACATTTTCCCCCCTTTTCGCCCAAATTACGAAAATGCCCTTGGGCTTCCGAACGTCATAACTTTTTCCCAGATTGTCGGAATTGGGCGTGCCACCTGTCTATGGACTCGTGACGTCCCGAACTACGTCACGGTTATCGGTCAACATTCGTTTGATTCACCAATCAAAAAGTCAACAATTTGACCATACTATTCACAAGGGTAAAAACGTCATTTATTCATTATGTTACAAAATTACATTTTCCAAATTTCCGGGGCGTTACAACCTTCCCCCCTTAAGAAATTTCGTCCCCGAAATTTCAATGAAACAAATGCGGGTACTGGTCTCGCATCTGTGTCTCAGGTTCCCACGTAGCTTCCTCCACGTTCTGATTCCTCCAAAGAACCTTCACTAAGGGAATCGTCTTTCGTCGAAGCACTTTGTCCTTTCGGTCCAAGATCTGTACAGGCTGTTCTTCAAAACTTAGGTCTTCTCTGAGTTCAACAGGCTGTTCCTCCAACACATGGGACTCATCATACACATATTTCCGTAGCATTGACACATGGAAAACATTATGGACCCTCGAAAGCTCAGAAGGTAATGCTAATCTGTAGGCAACCCGACCAATTCTCTCAACAATTTCATAAGGTCCAATGAAACGGGGGCTCAGTTTCCCGCGTCTGCCGAATCGCACTATACCTTTCCAAGGAGATAACTTCAAGAATACCCAATCTCCAACTGCAAATTCCAGATCTTTGACTCGGTGGTCTGCATAACTCTTTTGTCTGTCTTGAGTCTGTCTCGGATGAGTTTAACCTTTTCCGTTGTTAAGTCTATCAATTCAGATTTAGACAATTTCCTTTCGCCCACCTCAGTCCAACACAAAGGGGTTCTGCACTGTCGTCCATATAAGGCTTCATAAGGAGCCATCCCAATACTTGTTTGGTAACTATTATTGTAGGCGAATTCCATCAATGGTAGATGTGACACCCAAGTACCCTGGAATTGCAAAACACATGCCCTCATCATATCTTCCAAGGTCTGGATAGTCCGTTCCGATTGCCCGTCGGTCTGAGGGTGGAATGCCGTACTAAAATGCAATCTCGTCCCGAAAGCATCCTGTAAGCTTTGCCAGAATCTGGATGTAAATCAGGGATCTCGATCAGATACAATAGAGACAGGAGTACCATGTAGTCGAATAATCTCGTCAATGAAGAGTCTGGCATACTGCGTCAACCGAAAGTCTTCCCTTACAGGTAGGAAATGTGCTGATTTGGTAAGCCTATCCACAATTACCCAGACTCCATCGTGTCCTTTAGGCGTTCTGGGAAGTTTAAACACAAAATCCATTGTTATATGATCCCATTTCCATTCCGGGATCGGTAGTGGTTGCAGTGCTCCATAGGGTCTATGCCTTTCAGCCTTTACTTGTTGACATACCAAGCACTTACTCACAAACTCTGCAATCTCCCGTTTCATACCCGGCCACCAATAATGCTCTCGTAACGTACGGTACATTTTCGTCCCGCCTGGATGCATAGCATACGCCGAACTATGGGCCTCGTCCAGAATCTCTTTCTTTAATGCTACATTTTCAGGCACACACAACCGTCCGTCCTTTACTAGGGCTCCATCCCTTCTAATTGCAGCATCTTGTCGTTCCCCCGCATCAGCTTCAATTCGAAGGACACACAAGATAGGGTCTTCCAGTTGGGCTTCAATAACTCGATCAATCAGAATCGGTCGCACCTGGAAACTAGCTAGTAAGCCACCTTGGTTATCCAGTCCTAAAGCAACTCCAGTCCTACGTAGTTCCACCAATAAGGGTAAATGCACCATTCGTAGATGTGCCACAGTGTGAGCTGATTTCCGACTCAGTGCATCCGCTACCACATTATCTTTTTCAGGATGGTACTCAATCGTGCAGTCGTAATCCTTAATTAGCTCCAACCATCGTCTCTGTCTCAAATTCAATTCCTTCTGTGTGAAAAAGTACTTCAAACTCTTATGATCCGTGAAAAGTCTACATGTCTCCCCATACAAGTAATGTCTCCAAATCTTCAGGGCATGTACCACCGCAGCTAATTCCAAATCATGGGTAGGATAGTTACGTTCATGCGGTTTCAGTTGTCGAGAGGCATATGCGATTACCTTTCCATGTTGCATTAACACACACCCTATTCCTTGTAAGGATGCATCACTGTACACTTCAAACTCCCCACTATCATCCGGAAGGGTTAAGATAGGAGCGGAGGTCAACCTTTTCTTCAATTCTTGGAAACTTTGCTCACAGTCTTCGCCCCAAACAAACTTGATTCCTTTCCTGGTTAGGCGGGTCATCGGAGCAGCAATCGCAGAGAAGCCTTCCACAAAACGTCTGTAATAACCGGCCAATCCCAAAAAGCTCCTTACTTCGGTTACTGTCTTCGGCTGCTCCCAGTTTTCTATCGCTTCTATCTTCTGGGGATCAACACGAATCCCATCCACGGAAATCACATGTCCCAGAAAACCAACACTCGTTAACCAAAATTGGCACTTACTCAGTTTGGCAAAAAGCTGGTTCCTCCTTAGCGTATCAAGCACAATCCTCAAATGTTCCTCATGCGCCCTCTTACTGCTTGAATACACTAGAATGTCATCAATGAACACAATAACAAATCGGTCAAGGTACTTCCGGAATACTTGGTTCATCAAATCCATGAATGCCGCAGGTGCATTAGTCAATCCAAATGGCATCACCAGAAATTCATAATGACCATATTGAGTTCGAAAAGCTGTTTTTGGAATGTCCTCCTCTCGAATCCTTAACTGGTGGTAACCAGAACGCAGATCAATCTTCGAAAAATACTTGGCTCCCCTTAATTGATCAAACAGATCATCAATCCGAGGAAAAGGATACTTATTGTTTATCGTGACTTTATTAAGTTGCCTGTAATCCATACAGAGTCTCAAACTTCCTTCCTTCTTTTTCACAAACAATACTGGGGCTCCCCATGGCGATACACTCGGTCGAATGAATCCCACATCCACAAGATCTTGCAACTGTACCTTCAATTCCCTTAACTGAGCTGGTGCCATCCGATAAGGTGTCAAGGATATAGGTCGTGTACCAGGAATTAGTTCGATAGTGAACTCAATCTCTCGAGAAGGGGGTAATCCTGGTAAATCCTCAGGAAATACATCTGGGAAGTCACACACTACTGGGATATCCTCGGCCTTGATTGGTGCATCCCGCACATCGACAACATAAGCTAGATAACCCTGGCAGCCCTTCCTCAGAAATCTATCTGCCGAGAGGGCTGATATGACTCTAGGGGTTATCATCCTCCGATCTCCCTGAAATATCACCTCAGGTAATCCAGGGCTCCGAAGTATCACCCTCTTATCGAAACACTCGATAGAGGCATGATGGGTTGTCAGCCAATCCATCCCAAGGATAACATCAAAGTCACACAAGTCTAGGAGTATCAAATCAACCATTAAATGTACATCCCCTATCACAATAGGGTATCCTCGTATCACTTGGTTTACTACATACAATTCTCCAGTCGGTGTACCGACTCCCATCTCACACCCGATCGCAGAAATCTCTCTATCTGCCAACAGTGCATACTCTCGAGAAACAAAAGAGTGCGTAGCTCCCGGATCTGTTAAAGTACGTGCATGATGACCGAAAATAGTAAGCATACCTGTCACCAGCTCCAGGGCTGCTCGGGCCTCCTGTTGAGTCACTGCATAGACTCGAGCCTGTGGTCCCGAAGTCCGACCACGCCCTCGTGATCCACCAGATCCACCACGAGTTCTGCCACCTCCTCTCCCACTTGTAGCATTTGAAGCCGAAGTTGTACTAGGGCCCTGCTCAGTAGAGCCCCATCCAGTACCGCTACTACCAACCAATCGTGGACAGTCTCGTTTGAAGTGACCCGGCTCCCTACAGTAAAAGCAGACAAGAACATTGCCTCGGTCATTACTCTGTCGGTCAGTAGATCCCACTGATGCCTCACTGAACTGTGCAGTCGCTGATGGTCGATACCCAAATGTCTGTGTTCCCCTACCTCCATAACTCGGACGAGCGCCACGCGAAGATCCAGAGCCATAATTACCTCGCTTGGAGGACCTCTGGTTCGCAGATCCCTGGTACTGACGGTCCCGACGTCGACCAGAGCCCGAAAACTGCTGTGGCACTGGCAAGGTCGCCTCAACTCGTGCAGCTGCATCAGACAACTCTCGTAGGGTGGCATAAGTTCCTACAGTCACAGCTCCTCGGATGTCATTCCTCAGTCCTTGCTCAAACCTTCGGCACTTGTCCTCCTCGTTAGATACATATAGAGGAGCAAAACTGGACAGGTTCAGGAATTTTTGCTCATAGTCTGCCACTGACATGTCCCCCTGATGTAGTTGTAGGAATTCAACCTCCCTAGCATTACGAAAGGAGCGAGGATAGAACTGATCCAGGAAACGATGACAGAAGTCCTCCCAACTCAGGGTACGGGCATCCATCCCTGTCAGCTGCAATCCACGCCACCAACGGTAAGATTGGCTGCTCAGCATAAATGTGGCCAGTGGAACCATATCTCCTGGTGGACATTGCATAATCTCGAAGATCCGCTCAAATTGAGTAATCCACTCAAAAGCCTCTTCTGGGTCAGTCAGGCCAGTGAATGCAATGGCCTCTAAACGTTGAGCTCTCTCTATGTCCGGACCTCCAAAATCATCGCCAGACTGGGTACAGGGCTCGCGTCTCGGAGGCATATTGTGATGTTCTGTAAGGGAAACATATCAGTATCACAACTCGTGCATACTAATGTGCAAGACTCAGACCGTGACCTAATACTCTGATACCAATTTGACAAGACCCATCCCGATTATCCCTCGATAGTCGGGATGAATCCTGCTCCAGTCTGACAATAACTAAAAATTTCCGAAAGTAACCAAACTTATATACATACAACACACAACAAATCCCGAAAACATTGTCAGACAAGGGATAGTTAAGTTTTACATACCAATGACGTCACAAGTTTGACTAGTCAAAGACAATACAGAGCATAGGTACTGTTACAGATAGGGGTCAAATTCCTACTCTGTAGAATGTCTGAGTGCGCAACGGTCTAATTATTCTTTTGCCTTGCTTGCCTCATTTTTAGCCCTCGTACCTGTACACTGGCCTGGAGGGTCCATAAAACAATAAAGGTGTGAGTGGACAAAAATAACCTCTTATAAAAACATTTCTTACCCTCCAGTTTTCACAAACATGCATGCATATCATAAAACACGAGTAATAATAGGAAATCAATTAAATATGTTCAGTGGATCAATCAAAACAATTTCCACAAAATCACGGGACTTATATCCATATCTTGTTGCTTAGAGTCACGTTTTATCCCTGCAACGCGTGCATATCAATAGGCTCAAGGACAGCTCAAAATCCGAGCATCCGCCGCTGTGAACACATCACAAGCCGGCAATCCAGATCTAGTGAACACATCACTTACCGATCCATATAATCCAGCACATCTGATCTGAGTCAAGCCTCCCCTGGGCTGCCAGACAAAGATCGTGCTACGTGACCTCTTCGGGGTAAACACTTCCATCCCGAAGGCGAGCGTTATCTCCAGGGTGCACTCCGGGGAAAAACAAATTTTCTCCCGAAAGCCCTAAATATCCGCAACACATTATCATCACAAAAACTAGTGAAAAACAGTTGCATAAAAATCTAATCACATATCGACGCAGGGTCTCAGCCCTAAATTAACCAAAGTCCCGATTTACTTTATAAATCCGAAATCATCAATATCATCATATAATCACATGGAAATACAAATCCAACCAGAAACACAATTCCATTGGGTCCCAACCCCAAAATATCAATTTCACGTAAATCCGTGCAACCGTAAACCCGAATTGCCATGATCACGTAAATCCATAAAATCAATCATTGACTCATAATCCGAGTCCAAATATCATTTTCAATCCGGACCTAGCCCAAAACATCATTTGCACATTCCTCGTAAAACGTGCCCGAAAGACTGATTAAAATAATCAGAAAATCACGAGAATACCAAAAATCATCAAATTCACATGTAACTCCAAATCCGAGTCAAAATCATTATTTACTTGGGTTCTCACGCCCACAATATCATTTTTAACCAATTTCATGATTTCTCGAAAATCGTGCCAGAATATAATAATATAATAATCATAAAACCGAGAAAATCGAGAAATCACCGAATCAAAGCATCAATCATGTCAAATCATAGAAAATCATATAAATAAGCATTTTAAACCATATATGCATGCATCACAGTTAGAAAACCAAAAGTCCACTCACACACACCGTCCCGATTGTTCAGCCTCGAGCTGTTCGTTTTCCTCCGAAGTCCCGGGAATATTCCAGCCTGTTAAACAAAATGATTTATGGTTACTAGACTATCATATTTTCCTCATATAAGAATCCCTTAATTGTCGGAATTTTATAATATTATTTTAATATAATTTAAACGTGTCGGGTACTCGGAACTACACTGAAACCATATCCGATTGACCCGAAACCAACGCGGATAGGTTCGTATCATCGAGAACATCAAGTTTCATGTTGAACACTTTGCTGGAATCCTCCCCACGCGCCGTCACGCGCCGCCGCAAGCGGCTGCGCGTGAAAGCCACTCGCCAAGCACAGTACAGCTACAGTGCATCGTTCTCGCCCGTTTGTCTGATAAACGGGTTGAAATACCCGCGATAGGATCCGATGCAATCTCAGTCAATTCGACCTCAAATCGATCCGTTCTTTCAACTGATCTCATCTACTCTAACTTCATTTTAGTTCTGTGAAATCAATTACCTCAAGTAAGGTCCAAATCTTCACGACTCACGATCGAAATTCGACGGGTCTCCTATTCGGGTTTCACGATTCCGTGCCTGATTTTTCAATTAATTCATATGGTTAGCATCGTGAGAGTATAAGGAACAATTTTCCATAATCAATTTCAAACGAGCTTACCTCTAAGTATCTGAACTCAAGGTCGATTTTTGGCAGCCATGGCAGCGTCTGTTCTTCCTCAATTCGACATGATTTCTTCTTGTTTTTGTTGCAAAGCTTTTAGTTTTGATCCTAGCAACTTAATGGAATCCTCAATTGCTCCTCTCCTGGCTCCCAAATCCGCATTCGATTTTCGCCCAATTTCAAGGATTTTCGAACTGGTTGTACCCGTCACCTCTCAGTCTCTCGAGTTCAATTTCTCTTAATTCGGTTTCTCAATTACACAAATCATAATGAGGCTGAGACAAATGGGTGTTATCTGATGTTAATTTGGCATGATTAGGACAAACCCCAATTTAGGGAATTATGTCTAAAGCCATATGATTATGTTCTCCCTTAAGACTCGATTCCTTGTTTCCTGGGGTGAGAATCAGACAAAAGACAGGTGTCCTGGGCTGATCAAGGTTAAAAGACCATTTTGCCCCTGGTTGGACAAATTACCCTTCCGTGACCCGTAACGTTCGTAACCGAACTCCGTTTTCGACGTGCCGCCTGTCGTTGCACTCCGGGCATCGAGACCTACCTAACGGTCTTCGAATCGTGTGAAAATTAGTTGGCAAACAAAAAGTCAACATTATCCCCCTTTTCGCCCAAATTACGAAAATGCCCTTGGGCTTCCGAACGTCATAACTTTTTCCCAGATTGTCGGAATTGGGCGTGCCACCTGTCTATGGACTCGTAACGTCCCGAACTACGTCACGGTCATCGGTCAACATCCGTTTGATTCACCAATCAAAAAGTCAACAATTTGACCATACTATTCACAAGGGTAAAAACGTCATTTATTCATTATGTTACAAAATTTCATTTTCCAAATTTCCGGGGCGTTACACTGACACTAGCACCAGCGCTAGTACCAGCGCCACCATACAACCATCCCCGCTAGCACACTGTGTGCATAGTGGTTAGCCCTGGATCTCCGCTCATACCGAGCGACGATCCCGCATCACCACCCGTACCCCACAACCATGGGCACCATCATTCTGACAATCCACATCAGAAATATTGAACGTTCCCTGGTCCTCAACCACTACCACTACACCAAGCACCCACGACAATTAGCTATCTCCAAAAAACCACCGTCCCTACCAAAACCAAGCCATAATTTCCCAACTCATCCAATAAATGACCATAAATCGGTCCTTGGCATCCTAAGTGCCAAACGTTCCTCACTCCGCCTTCCTGGCTCCACTCAAGCCTTGACACCATGTCATGACTCACCTCACCTTCCTAACCCAAAGTCCTGACTCATCGTGAGTCCCACATCCCCACCTCGACTCCTCCTGAGTCCAAACTCATACCAAACCAATCATGTCACCACTGACATACCCAATCCCCGAGCAATATCCAATGCTCAACCACTTCCTATTCTACCAATAGGGCCTAAGAGAAAGTACTATTTGCCAAAAAATGCGGCCTTCCAGCCACCGGTCTCGTCCGTCCCTGCGACCCACACAATTCTAGGTCTAGCAAGTCGCGCAAATCACAGTTCACAGCGTACACTACTCGACATCTGACCCTCATACCAGGGTCAATCCCCTCCGGGATTTGACACGAGGTCCCAAACACCCTCGCCTACTCGTCTCACTATCAGGTCGCGCACGAGGCTTACGCTTTGGAGGCATGATGTGGCCACAGAATCAGCAACCTAGTGCTCTGATACCAAATTGTTAGGACCGCCCCCGAAAGGGGCATCGATAATCGTGCCCGGTCTTGATCCCGTCTGGCAAGATGACTGAAAATCCCAAATTACCCTAAGTACTTGCCAAACCAGGGATAGCCACACGTGCTTACTCATGCCTCCGCCCCTCGTACAGCCTCGAACAACGCGCCACGACCTGGAGGGTCAAAAAAAACCAAAAGGTGTGAGTGGAAAAAAAATAAATCAGTTTAGCAAAACGGTTACAACAAGCGTTTTTACCCTCCGCGTAAAAACGAATGCATGCATACAAAAATCATTTCGCAATCGGTTAAGATTTTCCACATAAGAAAAACTGTGTATCAAATTTCAACATAAGGGAAAACTCGTATGAATCTCAAAATCATTTTTCCTTTCTCAACTATCGGGTCTTAGCCTGCAATCATAGACACCGGGCCTCAGCCCAAAACCACAACTCAACCAAATGCACAACGTGATCCAAAACCATCAACCACATACCGGGCCACTGCCCAACTCAACCGAAACATCATAAGTCATCAATAAAACATAAGTCAATCATTTTGCTGGATAACAAGTGCGCCCGAGTCTTTAAACTCAAAACCATGCGCATAAACAGGCCTTCCCGGGATATCAACGAGTCTTTAAACTCAGAACATACTCAATAAGCCTCGGGGGTATCACAGTAACCGAGCCTTTAAACTCACGAGTCTTTAAACTCATTAAGGGCCCTCCCCCATCATCAATTAACCGAGTCTTTAAACTCAAAACGTGCTCCAGCAATAGCACCGGGTTTTTAAACCCAAAACAGTTTTCAAACACAACGGGTCTTTAAACCCCAAGCAGTTTTCAACGGGTCGTTAACCCCAAAACAGTTTATCAATCACGACAACGTGGGATACAACTCAAAACCACATTTTTCACAACAGGACGCATGGTCCGAATTTCCACATTCAATTCCCCAAATCCTATTTCACAAACATAATCAAATTATCATTAAACACGGGGCATGTACAATCATACCAAATCACTTTATTAAATCCTTTTTCATTCCCGAATTCGAATTCGCAATAATGATTCCGTAAGCTGGCATCCGGAAGCATCATCCCGAACCCAAACCAAGAAATCCACTTTATTATTTCTAAAAACCGAAATCTCGTAAATCAAAGTTACTTTTATGCCCCGAGCATTAAACCTGAAACCACCCTTTTTAAAATCCATTTTAATTCTTGGAAATCACCTCTTTCTCAAATCTTATTTTCAACACACCAAAACCACATTCATAATCACCAAAATCACGGTCCAATCCAAACGTACTCAATACCCATTTTTAAATCCTCAAAATTACAAGTCTCATTTCAATTCCCAGATTCAAACATCAACAGTGATCAAATCACAATAACTCGAAATTTCGTAAAACGTGCAAACCTGGAACGTTCTCGAAAAACGTGTCAAAACCGTAAGTCACGCTTGCGAATCATAACAACCTTCTTAAATCATTTTACACCCATTCCATATAACTTCTTTCATTAAACCATCATTAAGCACACGAGTGAACATAGTCTCGAAATACGCGTAATTTCACATGTATAGTAAAAATACGTATAAATACGGGAACCGAATACGTATAAGTACGGAAATCAAAATCAACCACAACTTATAATCATAATCATAAACTCATAGAAATAATTTATGCATGCATTAAATTTTGAAAGCAATTCCACTCACCCACCCATTTTAAGGCTCGGTTTCGCGCCGCACGCATGCCCGTAATTTTTGATATTTTCCAGAATTTCGAGTCCTGCCCGAAAACATACTTTAGTGTCACTAAGGGCTTAGATAACAACATACTAATTTCCCATAATTTTCCGGGAATTAATCGTTAATTACAAACTAACGGAAATCTTCGGACCCTCGGAACCACATTGAAACGGTGTCCGAAAATTTCGAAACCAACGCTAAAATATTCGTTACAATGTGTAGGACAAAAGTCATGTTGGACTCACCTTGAAATTCGGGTCCACGCGCCTTCACGCGCCTGCTACAGTGACAGGCACAGTCATCGTCCTCACCCGGCTTCCTGATATACGGGCCGTTTAACCCGCGACTTGACCCGGCTAGCATTCCCTCAATTCGACACCATTTTGGTCAATTCAGCAGTCCATTAGCTTCGCAACCAGTTTAATTAGGGATCTGCAACATCCATTGCAGTCGTCATCACCTCTAACCATCTCGACTTAACGCGATATCCTCAAACGAGTTCCTCATCTGAACTCATCGTATAACCAAGTAATTTCTCAATTAAATGATAGTATAGCATCGTAGCCTCATGGAAAGGATTATTTGGGAATCAATTTCACAACACTTACCTCCAATTGCTCGAACACAAAGCTCGATTTTCCGGCCACCAACGACGTCCGCCCATGGCTCCAGGAGCTTCAAAGCTTGCCATACGCGATTTGGATCAGCTAACTAAGACCCCAGGAAGCTTATTCGAACCTTAATTCGACCTGGGCCAGCCTACAATTCAAATTCGGATTCGAATTTGCCCAAACACGAGTTTCGGGTTCCAGTTGTAAAACCTTCACTCAATACCCCCGTTTTCCTCACCAACTCAAGCCTCTATTTCTCTCATTCCTCCCCAGCGCTCATTTCCTTCCAAACCATTATTGGGGAGGTCGAAATGGCAATCCTTGCCCAGACTCTGTTTTCCCAACTTCAAATGTAACAGCACAGTTCACTGTGCGGTTGTGCCCCGGACCTCTCCTCTACCAACACACCCGTGCACTGTCTTCAGTCTCTGCCCCCACGCTCAGTTAGATCAATTCGACGCACCAGGTACTCTGTCCTCCAAAATCAGAACACCTTCACGGCATCGTGCACCCGTGCACTGCCCGAACAACCCTCTGCAACAAACACGTCCCCGCACTGTATTAAACAACTCCCTCTTCAGTCCATTAGCACCCATCACGAGCCATTGGGTTCCATAAACAATTTGCACGCTCAGACCCCCACGGCACGGCCGTGCATGTTGTCTCCCACGGTGGTGAACAGTACCCAGTTGGTAAAATGACCAAAATGCCCTCAGTTGGCAAATTACTAAATTGCCCCTCACCTTCCGTGACCCGTAACTCGGTCATCCGATGTCCGCTTCACGCATGCCGCCTGTCGTTGTACTCGGGGCATCGAGACCACCCTAACGGTCCTCGGTCCTCGGCCCTCGGACCTCCCGATCAAAAAGTCAACATTTTCCCTTATTTCGTCAAAATTACGGAAGTACCCCTGGACCTCCAAACGTCATAACTTTCGCCACGAACGTCGGAATCGAACGTGCCGCCTGTCTATGAACTCGTGACGTCCCAAACTACGTCACGGTCATCGGTCAAAGTCCATTTGACCGTCCGACCAAAAAATCAACGTTTTGCCCACGACTAGGGGCAAAACGGTCATTTTGCACCGTTTGTCCGAGTTCGCCCAACTAATTACCGCTTGACCCTCATTAATCATGATTAGTTACTAACCTAACCCCGAATTCCGGGACGGATCGTTACACTGAAGCATTGGAATACTCCTAAATCAAGGACCACAATAGTATTTATTTTATACTATATATGCATATTGTATCTTGTTTACTTGTATGTTTGCTTGTTTATTTCATTATTTACATGTTATTTACCAATGTCATAGACTACTTGTAAATAAAAGGAACCTGAAGTTTCCTTCATTGATATCCTGAATTATCATACCATGTTATAGAACCTGAAGTTCTCATTAGTTGCTTATGGATGCATTTTACCAAAGCACTAATCTTATTCATTAATCTTTGTAGAGCATGGCACATCTCAACAAACTGGATTTTGACGCACTAGAAGTTTTCGGAAGAAACTACTACTAGTGGACTGAAGATGTGAACCTTCACCTCACTGCCAAGAGAATCCGATCAACCATCCAGGAATACAATGTGGCTTCTGAGCATCAGAAGGCAGATGCTATGATCCTCATTCGGAGGCATATGGATCGCGCAATGCAGCGTGAACACCTAGGTCAAGAGGACCCAAGAGCTTTATGGGTTTCACTGGCTGATCGTTTCGATAATTAGAAGGACATATTCTTGCCTGAAGCAAGACATGACTGGCACAACATACATTTTTAGGATTTTAAATCCGTAAACGAATATAATTCTGAGTTATGCAATATTCGATCCCTTCTCAAGTATTGTGGGGAGGAACTCACTGTGTAACGACCTGTCCTGGGAGTCGGGATTAGCGAAGTGATTAGTGACAGATTAGTGAGGTTAATCGGTGGTTAGTTGGCTACTGTTAGACATTAGGCGTAGAAGGACGATTTTGTCCCTGGTTTGGTCAAATTGTTGACTTTTAGTTCGGACGATCAATTGGGCATTGACCGATGACTGTGACGTAGTTTGGGACGTCAGGAATTCGTAGACAGGTGTGCAATCAGATGAGGACAAGTGTGTAGTGTGTGTTTGGATATTTTGAGTTAGGGACCATGGGATTGTGACAGGTGGCAGTGGAGTAGAGGTTTCTACAAGTTTGCACGGTGTGATTTTAAATGGGGTGTGTGTTTGTGTAATCGTGCACAAGAGAGAAACAGAGGATGAGCTGAGGGTGAGAAATCGATCGATGGCGGAGAGTGTGTGTTCTGGTGAGTGAGGGGGGGGGGGGGGGGTGAGAGTAGGGAGAGTTTAAGACTTGGTGAGTGAGTTTTGAGTGGAACTCGTAAGCAGAACGATTGTGTGTGCGAGGTATGAGTTCGCGGGAAAACAGAGAAGTGTCGAGGGTGTGGTGCAAGCATCAGTGATCAAGTTGATCCAATTAGGATAGAGGGAAGGTTAGGACGGCACTGTGAACCCTGCAGAACGCGGCGGCGAGCATGGTGGCGGACGGCCCGTAGGTAAGTTCTCTTCTTCCTCTGTTTGCTCTGTTTTTCTATTTTGTTTCAGACGTTAAGTCGTGGAGTTTGAGGTCGAGTCGAGGTAGTTGGTGAGTGCTAGTGGATTCAGTAGGTCCCTAGGAACCTGTTGGTGGTGAAGCCGTGATGGGAGGAAGACCTAGTGGCTGGGAGCAGAAATAGGGCTTTTTTCTGTGTTTAAATTCGAGTTTGGGCGATGAGATTTAGGCCGTAATGTTTAGTTGTTAGAATTAGACTTAGTTTCTAGTATGAGGACAAAGAGTTTGGTGGTAAAAGGAAGGAAATTGGTGGAGGAATGGCGAAGAACCGCCCTCGCAGGTTCAGACCAGTCGAAAGGCTGAGGAAGACGATGAACAGTAGTTACTGTGCAGGCGCGTGAGGCCCATGTGCAGCCACTTTGGGTGGCGCGTGGGGGCGCGTGCGGCGGTTTCCGTGGAAGTGGTCAACTAGGTTTTGGCCTAATCGTTGTAACGAATCTATTGGGATAGGTTTCGGGACGATCGGACGTTGTTTCGGGTTAGTTCTGTGGGATCGAAGGTTTAGGGTTCCGTTTAAAGTAGGCTTAGAAGTTCGGGAAAGTTATGGGACTTGAGTAGGACTTTTGTGAAGTAGTTAGTAACCTTGTTATGGGCTTTGGACAGGTTCAGGGAAGCCGATGGTAGCGGAATGGCCGGGGACGGCGTAAGTGCGCGTATCGAGGCGACGCCGAAATGGTCTGTGAGTGGACTTTGCTTTCTAACTCTTGATGCATGTGTTTATGTTTTTATATGTTTTCTATACTTGTTTCTATGATTTGATTTATGATTGTGATGGTTTACGATTTTGCACGTTTTTCGAGGAAATGACGGTATTTCACGTTTTACTAGATTTTGATGGTTATTGTGATTTGAACCTGGTTTAATGATTTGATTTCGGGATTTGAAATACGATTTGATTTCAAAGAAAGTAAAAGGATTTTGGAAAGAGTTTTCGGGCTTGAAGCCCAGTTCAGAAAAGTGGTTTTGAGAAATGTGATTTCGGGTTTTTGAATCGGACTTCCGGATGACGATTCGGGATTCGGTTTGGAACTAGAAATGGATTTTCGGGTTTGGGTTCGGAATGGTTATTCCGGATGCTAGCTTACGGAATGATGGTTGCAGACTCAGATCTGGAAAGGAGATGGATATGAGTTCTGGGTTTGGATTCAGGATCTTGATGAAATTGCGGATTCGGATTCGGAAATGGAAAATGGTTTTCAAATGATTTTAGATTGGATTTGCTGGATCTGGTTATTGGGTTTAAGGACCCGGATTATTGATTGATGGGGGACGGGCCCGGATTGGGTTTAAAGACCCGGATTGAGTTTAAAGACTCGGGAGTTTAAAGACTCGGATATATTGATATTTCCCCCATAGGCCTCTTGAGTTTAAAGACTCGGGAGTTTAAAGACTCGGATTATATTGAGGCCTGGATCGAGTTTAAAGACTCGGATAGATCCAGCAGGTTAGGTGAGTGGAAATATGATATGGTTTTCAACAAGGTTTTCTGATGTTTTGGGCAGTGGCCTGGAAGAAATGGTTTTTGATGGTTTTGGGCTGAGGCCCGGGAATTGAGAAAAAAGAGAATGTGTTTCGTTTTCGTACATGGTTTTATGACATACCTTTGATATGCATGCATTGGTTTTTACACGGAGGTTATAAATGTCATTATTTTATGAAATGTTTTTAAATATGCACTTTATTTTTGTCCACTCATAGTCTTTTCGTGTTTTCGATACCCTCTAGGTTGTTGCGGCACGGGCTGTTGATCGAGAGAGACGGAGACATCACACCCACGATCCACAGTAGTTCGGTACACTATGGGAAGTCTGGTTACCTTTGTATGGTTGGATCGAGAATCCCTTGTCCAACTTACGTGTCACATGAAGGTTGGACGTCAGTTTAGCCTACGTTTCATGCGTAAGTTAGACGGGATCGGGATTTAGCCCTTAATCCCGGGGGATTAGGGGTGGGTCCTGTCAATTGGTATCAGAGCTGGACCCTGACCGGAAGTGTGCTAGCGAGGACGCTGATCCCCAAGGGGGGTGGATTGTAAGACCCAGTGTTGGATGCAAGAACAGTGAGCAAGACCCGTGAGCTTGAGAAGCAAGAACGGTGAGCAAGACCCGTGAGCTTGGAAAGGTAAGATCGGTGAACGATCCCACTTCGCTCGGGGAGGGAAAGGTGAAGTACCTTGTATGTGTGGGCACATATCTATCTAACACAAGGCTTTTTGGGAGCTCAGTGGCTTTGGGGGGGATTGGAACTCCAAAGTTAAGCGAGTTGAGGATGGTGCAATCCCATGAGGGGTGACCAACTGGAAAGTTGCACGTGAGCTCCCGAAAACAAAATCGTGAGGGCTGGGCCCAAAGCGAACAATATTGTGTTAGATGGGCCAGGTCGTGACAGAATGGTATCAGAACGAGGTTCCGTATGTTCTGCACGAGGTTTGGTTCCGAGAATCGTAGGTTCGTTGACTTGGGTGGTGTGATGCTACTGTGGATGTGATGTCTCGATGCGGAACATCCCGACAACAACCTGGATACGACAGTGATAATACGTTTGAGGTGGTTAGATAGCAGCGTTTGAGGGTGCTAGTCTCTCGATACAGGATGCGAGGAAAGACGTATGTCGGCTTAAGACCGGAACGGTTAGTGTGTTGGCACTGGTTTTTCTTGATGGATGGACCATAGGGTCAGAGATACCCTAGCAGAAGTAACCTGGAACGTAGCCGGTGAGCAACGGATGAGAGTAGGTTGGTCGGCCTGAGGGGCCTGAGAGTAGCTCATTGAGTTAGTGAGATATGTAGGCCGAGGAGGCCGATTGATGGTGGCCGGTTGGGCTGGATGGCGTTTGGATGTTGATCGGATGGATTGGTGACCTTTGGTCAGTTGGGTTGAGTTTGGAATTGTACAGCTACGAGTAGCCGGATGCCTTGATGGCAGGGTCTAGGAACTACTGTGAGACTCGAGGGATTGTTTCCCCTAGTGATGATCTTAGTCGAGTGTGACAACCCGAGTGGTAAGTCTGTAGTGAACCAGTGGCAATTGCGGGTTTGGATAATCCAGATGACGGGAATGATTTGAGGAACCCCGTGGGTAGTGAGAAGTACCTGAAGGAAACCGTGAGTTGAGGTTTGTGGTATTGTAGTCCTTGTGGTTTGGGCCGACTTACGACCGGATTGGAGACGGTGCTGCTAGGTGCAGCTGAGGGAGTGGTTGCCTGACGAGGGTTCGTATGCCGAGTAAGGTAAGGATGACGATGGGTAGGTCATGAACCAGGACGAACGGTCAGGATGCTGTTGGTTGATCAGAGTAGCGCAGTGGAAGAGAGGTGCACCTAGGCTTCGTGTTGGATTGGGCTACGATGGTATGGACAGGTTTGATCATCCGTGGGATTAATTTCGTGGACTCATCCTTATGTGTTAGAAATGCTGAGGTTGGATTTTGGTGCTTGGAAATCGGTTGAGAATTGGAGACTTGTCCACGTATGACGGAAGGGCTTGAGAAATGAGTGACTATAACTGATCGATATGAGGTTATTGAAGAGAACCCAAAATCTAGGAGTGCCTTTAGGACTTTGTTGATGTATTCAGACAGGGTGGTCGGAGCAGTCAAGGGAAGGGAAGGCAAATAGTGAGTCGGTAGGTAGAATTCCTTTTGGGTTAGTACGCAGGATTGGATCATTTTGGGTAAGAGGTTTAGTTGAGTAGTGGTTGAGATAGAGTAGGAGACCCCACACCTGAGGTACGAGTTGTGGAATTTCGGGGACGAAATTCTTTTAAGGAGGGTAGATTATAACGGCCCGTCCCGGGAGTCGGGATTAGCGAAGTGATTAGTGACGGATTAGTGAGGTTAATCGGTGGTTAGTTGGCTACTGTTGGACATTAGGCGTAGAAGGACGATTTTGCCCTTAGTTTGGGCAAATTGTTGACTTTAAGTTCGTACGATCAATTGGGCATTGACCGATGACTGTGACGTAGTTTGGGACGTCACGAATTCGTAGACAGGTGTGCAATCAGATGAGGACAAGTGTGCAGTGTGTGTTTGGATATTTTGAGTTAGGGACCATGGGATTGTGACAGGTGGCAGTGTACTACAGGTTTCGACAAGTTTGCACAGTGTGATTTTAAATGGGGTGTGTGTTTGTGTAGTCGTGCACAAGAGAGAAACAGAGAGTGAGATGAGGGTGAGAAATCGATCGATGGCCGAGAGTGTGTGTTCTGGTGAGTGAGGGGGGTGAGAGTAGAGAGAGTTTAAGACTTGGTGAGTTAGTTTTGAGTGGAACTCGTGGGTAGAACGGTTGTGTGTGCGAGGTATGAGTTCGCTGGAATACAGAGAAGTGTCGAGGGTGTGGTGCAAGCATCAGTGATCAAGTTGATCCAATTAGGATCGAGCGAAGGTTAGGACGGCTCTGTGAACCCTGCGGAACGCGGCAGCGAGCTCTGTGGCGGACGACCAGTAGGTAATTTCTCTTCTTCCTTTGTTTGCTCTGTTTTTCTATTTTGTTTCAGACGTTAAGTCGGGGAGTCTGAGGTCGAGTCGAGGTAGTTGGTGAGTGCTAGTGGATTCAGTATGTCCCTAGGAACCTGTTGGTGGTGAAGCCGTGATGGGAGGAAGACCTGGTGGCCGGGAGCAGAAACAGGGCTTTTGTCTGTGTTTAAATTCGAGTTTGGGCGATGAGATTTAGGCCGTAATGTTTAGTTGTTAGGATTGGACTTAGTCGCTAGGATGAGGACGAAGAGTTTGTTGGAAAAAGGAAGGAAATTGGTGGAGGAATGGCGAAGAACCGCCCTCGCAGGTTCAGACCGGTCGAACGGCTGAGGAAGACGATGAACAGTGGTTACTGTGCAGGCGCGTGAGGCCCATGTGCAGCCACTTTGGGTGGCGCGTGGGGGCGCATGCGGCAGTTTCCAGGGAAGTGGTCAACTAGTTTTTTGGCCTAATCGTTGTATCAAATCTATTGGGATAGGTTTCGGAAAGATCGGACGTTGTTTCGGGTTAGTTCTGCGGGATCGAAAGTTTAGGGTTCCGTTTAAAGTACGCTTAGAAGTTCGGGAAAGTTATGGGACTTGAGTAGGACTTTTGTGAAGTAGTTAGTAACCTTGTTATGGGCTTTGGACAGGTTCAGGGAAGCCGAGGGTAGCGAAATGGCCGGGGACGTCGTAAGTGCGCGTATCGAGGCGACGCCGAAATGTTCTGTGAGTGGACTTTGCTTTCTAACTCTTGATGCATGTATATACGTTTTTATATGTTTTCTATACTTGTTTCTATGATTTGATTTATGATTTTGATGGTTTACGGTTTTGCACGTTTTTTGAGGAAATGACGGTATTTCACGTTTTACGAGATTTTGATGGATATTGTGATTTGAACCTGGTTTAATCATTTGATTTCGGGATTTGAAATACGATTTTGATTTCAAATAAAGTAAAAGGATTTTGGAAAGAGTTTTCGGGCTTGAAGCCCAGTTCAGAAAAGTGGTTTTGAGAAATGTGATTTCGGGTTTTTGAATCGGACATCCGGATGACGATTCGGGATTCGGTTTGGAACTTGAAATGGATTTTCGGGTTTGGGTTCGGAATGGTTATTCCGGATGCTAGCTTACGGAATGATGGTTGCAGACTCGGATCTGGAAAGGAGATGGATATGAGTTCTGGGTTTGGATTCAGGATCTTGATGAAATTGCGGATTCGGATTCGGAAATATAAAATGGTTTTCAAATGATTTTAGATTGGATTTGCTGGATCTGGTTATTGGGTTTAAGGACCCAGATTATTGATTGATGGGGGACGGGCCCAGATTGGGTTTAAAGACCCGGATTGAGTTTAAAGACTCGGGAGTTTAAAGACTCGGATATATTGATATTTCCCCTGTAGGCCTGTTGAGTTTAAAGACTTTGGAGTTTAAAGACTCGGATTATATTGAGGCCTGGATCGAGTTTAAAGACTCGGATAGATCCAGCGGGTTAGGTGAGTGGAAATATGATATGGTTTTCAACAAGGTTTTCCGATGTTTTGGGCAGTGGCCTGGAAGAAATGGTTTTTGATGGTTTTGGGCTGAGGCCCGGGAATTGAGAAAAAAGAGAATGTGTTTCGTTTTCGTACATGGTTTTATGACATACCTTTGATATGCATGCATTGGTTTTTACGCGGAGGGTATAAATGTCATTATTTTATGAAATGTTTTTAAATATGCACTTTATTTTTGTCCACTCACAGTCTTTTCGTGTTTTCGATACCCTCTAGGTTGTTGCGGCACGGGCTGTTGATCGAGAGAGACGGAGACATCACACCCACGATCCACAGTAGTTTGGTACACTATGGGAAGTCTGGTTACCTTTGTATGGTTGGATCGAGAATCCCTTATCCAACTTACGTGTCACATGAAGGTTGGACGTCAGTTTAGCCTACGTTTCATGCGTAAGTTAGACGGGATCGGGATTTAGCCCTTAATCCCGGGGGATTAGGGGTGGGTCCTGTCAATTGGTATCAGAGCTAGACCCTGACCGGAAGTGTGCTATCGAGGACGCTGGTCCCCAAGGGGGGTGGAATGTAAGACCCGGTGTTGGATGTAAGAACGGTGAGCAAGACCCGTGAGCTTGAGAAGCAAGAACGGTGAGCAAGACCCTTGAGCTTGGAAAGGTAAGATCGGTGAACGATCCCACATCGCTCGTGGAGGGAAAGGTGAAGTACCTTATATGTGTGGGCACATATCTATCTAACACAAGGCCTTTTGGGAGCTCAGTGGCTTTGGGGGGGATTGGAACTCCAAAGTTAAGCGAGTTGAGGCTGGTGCAATCCCATGATGGGTGACCTACTGGGATGTTGCACGTGAGCTCCCGGAAACAAAACCGTGAGGGCTGGGCCCAAAGCGGACAATATTGTGTTAGATGGGCCAGGTCGTGACATAATGGTATCAGAACGAGGTTCCGTATATTCTGCACGAGGTTTGGTTCCCAGAATCGTAGGTTCGTTGACTTGGGTGGTGTGATGCTACTGTGGATGTGATGTCTCGATGCGGAACAACCCGACAGCAACCTGGATACGACAGTGATAGTACATTTGAGGTGGTTAGATAGCAGCGTTTGAGGGTGCTAGTCTCTCGATACACGATTCTGGGAAAGACGTATGTCGGCTTAAGGTCGGAACGGTTAGTGTGTTGGCACTGGTTTTTCTTGATGGATGGACCATAAGGTCAGAGATACGGTAGCAGAAGTAACCTGGAACGTAGCCGGTGAGCTATAGATGCGAGTAGGTTGGTCGGCCTGAGGGGCCTGAGAGTAGCTCATTGAGTTAGTGAGATATGTAGGCCGAGGAGGCCGATTGATGGTGGCCGGTTGGGCCGGATGGCGTTTGGATGTTGATCGGATGGATTGGTGACCTTTGGTTAGTTGGGTTGAGTTTGGAATTGTGCGGCTAAGAGTAGCCGGATGCCTTGATGGTAGGGTCTAGGAACTACTGTGAGACTCGAGGGATTGTTTCCCCTAGTGATGATCTTAGCTGGGTGTGACAACCCGAGTGTTATGTCTGTAGTGAACCAGTGGCAATTGCGGGTTTGGATAATCCGGATGACGGGAATGATTTGAGGAACCCCGTGGGTAGTGAGAAGTACCTGAGGGAAACCGTGAGTTGAGGTTTGTGGTATTGTAGTCCTTGTGGTTTGGGCCGACTTACGACCGGATTGGAGACGGTGCTGCTAGGTGCAGCTGAGGGAGTGGTTGCCTGACGAGGGTTCGTATGTCGAGTAAGGTAAGGATGACGATGGGTTGGTCATGAACCAGGACGAACGGTCAGGATGCTGTTGGTTGATCAGAGTAGCGCAGTGGAAGAGCGGTGGACCTAGGCTTCGTGTTGGATTGGGCTACGATGGTATGGACAAGTTTGATCATCCGTGGGATTCATTTCGTGGACTCATCCTTATGTGTTAGAAATGCTGAGGTTGGATTTTGGTGCTTGGAAATCGGTTGAGAATTGGAGACTTGTCCTCATATGACGGAAGGGCTTGAGAAATGAGTGACTATAACTGATCGATATGAGGTTATTGAAGAGAACCCACAATCTAGGAGTGCCTTTAGGACTTTGTTGATGTATTCCGATAGGGTGGTCGGAGCAGTCAAGGGAAGTGAAGGCAAATAGTGAGTCGGTCGGTAGAATTCCTTTTGGGTTAGTAAGAAGGACTGGATCGTTTTGGGTAAGAGGTTCAGTTGAGTAGTGGTTGAGATAGAGTAGGCGACCCCACACCTGAGGTACGAGTTGTGGAATTTCGGGGACGAAATTCTTTTAAGGAGGGTAGATTATAACGACCCGTCCCGGGAGTCGGGATTAGCGAAGTGATTAGTGACGGATTAGTGAGGTTAATCGGTGGTTAGTTGGCTACTGTTGGACATTAGGCGTAGAAGGACGATTTTGCCCCTTGTTTGGGCAAATTGTTGACTTTAAGTTCGGACGATCAATTGGGCATTGACCGATGACTGTGACGTAGTTTGGGACGTCACGAATTCGTAGACAGGTGTGCAATCAGATGAGGACAAGTGTGCAGTGTGTGTTTGGATATTTTGAGTTAGGGACCATGGGATTGTGACAGTTGACAGTGGACTAGAGGTTTCTACAAGTTTGCACGGTGTGATTTTAAACGGGGTGTGTGTTTGTGTAGTCGTGCACAAGAGAGAAACAGAGACTGAGATGAGGGTGAGAAATCGATCGATGTCCGAGGGTGTGTGTTCTGGTGAGTGAGGGGGGTGACAGTAGAGAGAGTTTAAGACTTGG
The DNA here is from genome assembly GCA_032719365.1 of Prinsepia uniflora. Lineage (NCBI taxonomy): Eukaryota > Viridiplantae > Streptophyta > Magnoliopsida > Rosales > Rosaceae > Prinsepia > Prinsepia uniflora. Next base: position 39,811,756 of record CM064865.1, read on the forward strand.
TGAGTGAGTTTTGAGTGGAACTCGTGGGCAGAACGGTTGTGTGTGCGAGGTATGAGTTCGCGGGAAAACAGAGAAGTGTCGAGGGTGTGGTGCAAGCATCAGTGATCAAGTTGATCCAATTAGGATCGAGGGAAGGTTAGGACGGCTCTGTGAACCCTGCAGAACGCGGCAGCGAGCACGGTGGCGGACAACCAGTAGGTAATTTCTCTTCTTCCTTTGTTTGCTCTGTTTTTCTATTTTGTTTCAGACGTTAAGTCGTGGAGTCTGAGGTCGAGTCGAGGTAGTTGGTGAGTGCTAGTGGATTCAGTAGGTCCCTAGGAACCTGTTGGTGGTGAAGCCGTGATGGGAGGAAGACCTGGTGGCCGGGAGCAGAAACAGGGCTTTTGTCTGTGTTTAAATTCGAGTTTGGGCGATGAGATTTAGGCCGTAATGTTTAGTTGTTAGGATTGGACTTAGTTGCTAGGATGAGGACGAAGAGTTTGGTGGTAAAAGGAAGGAAATTGGTGGAGGAATGGCGAAGAACCACCCTCGCAGGTTCAGACCGGTTGAACGGCTGAGGAAGACGATGAACAGTGGTTACTGTGCAGGGGCTTGAGGCCCACAGGCAGCCACTTTGGGTGGCGCGTGGGGGCACGTGCGGCTGTTTCCTGGGAAGTGGCCAACTAGGTTTTTGGTCTAATCGTTGTAACGAATCTATTGGGATAGGTTTCGGGAAGATCAGACGTTGTTTCAGGTTAGTTCTGCGAGATCGAAGGTTTAGGGTTCCGTTTAAAGTACACTTAGAAGTTCGAGAAAGTTATGGGACTTGAGTAGGACTTTTGTGAAGTAGTTAGTAACCTCTTTATGGGCTTTGGACAGGTTCGGGGAAGCCAGGATAGCGGATTCGGGATATGAGTTATGGAAAGGAGATGGATATGAGTTATGGGTTTTGATTCGGGATCTTTATGAGATTGCGGATTCGGATTGGAAAATGGAAAATGGTTTTCAAACGATTTTAGATTGGATTTACTGGATCTGGTTATTGGGTTTAAAGACCCGGATTATTGATTGACGGGGGACGGGCCCGGATTGGGTTTAAAGACCCGGATTGAGTTTAAAGACTCGAGAGTTTAAAGACTCGGATGTATTGATATTTCCCCCGTAGGCCTGTTGAGTTTAAAGACTCGGGAGTTTAAAGACTCGGATTATATTGAGGCCTGGATTGAGTTTAAAGACTCGGGATTTTAAAGACTTGGATAGATCCAGGAGGTTCGGTGAATGGAAATATGATATGGTTTTCAACAAGGTTTTCCGATGTTTTGGGCAGTGGCCCGGAAGAAATGGTTTTCGATGGTTTTGGGCTGAGGCCCGGTAATTAAGAAAAAGGAGAATGTGTTTGGTTTTCGTACATGGTTTTATGACATACCTTTGATATGCATGCATTGATTTTTACGCGGAGGGTATAAATGTCATTATTTTATGAAATGTTTTTAAATATGCACTTTATTTTTGTCCCCTCATATTATTTTCGTGTTTTCGATACCCTCCAGGTTGTTGCGGCACGGGCTGTTGATCGAGAGAGAAAGAGACATCACACCCACGATCCACAGTAGTTCGGTAAACTCTGGGAAGTCCGGTTACCTTTGGATGGTTTGATCGAGAATCCCTTGTCCGACTTACGTGTCACATGAAGGTTGGACGTCAGTTTAGCCTACGTGTCATGGGTAAGTTAGACGGGATCAGGATTTAGCCCTTAATTCCGAGGGATTAGGGGTGGGTCCTGTCACACTGAAACCGACCTACTTGAGAAACTTTTCTCCACATTTCCAGCCTCGTGTATTATCCTGCAGCAACAATACCAAGAGCGGAAGTTTACCGGGTTCGCGGAGTGAATCACTACTTTGTTGCTGGCTGAAAAGAACAATATTTTATTAATGAAGAATGATCAATCCCGACCTGTGGGTACTAGTGCAGCACCTTTGCCTGAAGAAAACGCTGTTATAACTCGCGATACCAACCGTGAGTGGAGAAACAGGGGTCGTGGTAGAGGTGGAGGACGTAACCGTCCAACACATGGTGCACACCCCTATGACCGGGTCCGTGGTTACCATGCCCCACGTGGTCGTGGTAATCGAGGTTTAGGCCCACGTGGTGGACAACCCTATGACCGAGCCCAAGATTACCATGCCCCACGTGGCCGTGGTGGGCTAGGTCCACGTGGTGGATATCACGCTCTTCCTAGTTCGCGTGCTCAAAACGAGAGAAACCCTGGTCCGGCCCATCCGCACCAGAATCAAAACCCACCAGACCTATGCTATAAATGTGGAGGTCGTGATCAGTGGTCCGGCACCTGTCGTGCATCAGCCCAAATTATTGCCCAATACCATGCTAGATGTGATACTCGAGAGGCTAACTTTGCTGCAGGACCAGTCCCCGCTGATACCAACCTTTCCATTGCTGATTTCCAGACTGCAGCTGGACATGATGAGGATTGAGTTATTTACATAAATATGGATATGATCGGCATTTGTGTCGTTTTTTATGCATATTGTTTTTTTTTCTTCCATTAATATTTCTGGATATTGTTTGGTGATTCATATTTATTTTGGACTTATTTTGTTATTTGCTCGAATACTATTCAATCTATTTATTCATTTTTTTAATAAATATGATTGTTGATTACTTTAGTTATATTGATGGTTAGACATGTCAAATGGTGAAGTTTGTTGTCTAGCAGACAGTGCTACTACGCACACTATCCTCCGCGATAGGATATTTTTCACAAACTTAATACCTAACCACACCCCTGTCACAATTATTTCTGGCAAATTAAACTTGATTGAAGGCTCCGGAAGAGCCCAATTTATGTTGTCCAATGGTACCGTATTTACCATTGATGAATCCTTATACTCCCCACGTTCCAGCAGAACGTTATTGAGTTTCAAGGATATTCGAGCTAATAATTATCATGTTGAAACCACAAAAGAAAAGAATGTGGAATATCTTTGCATAACATCCAACTTGTATGGCCGGAAGCGTACATTGGAGAAATTGAAATGCCTCAGGAGTGGACTCTACATGACCACTATTAGAACCATTGAGGAAAATCACATAGCTAGCTGGACACTACCTAACCCCAGCAACTACTCATTATGGTATAACCGATTGGGACACCCCGGTCAAGATATGATGCGCCGTATCCTCAATACTTCACACGGGCATCCCCTTACAAATAAGGACCTTGTGTTTAGTGACACACTATGCCAAGCTTTCTCAATGGGAAAATTGAACACTAGACCATCATATGCAAAGATCGATAAAGACTCTGTCCCGTTCTTGTACAGAATATAAGGGGATATTTGTGGACCCATCCAACCACCATGTGGACCATTTAAATATTTCATGGTTTTGGTTGATGCATCGAAGAGGTGGTCACATGTGACCCTATTGTCCACACGCAATGCTGCGTTTGCTAAACTCCTTGCCCAAATCATTAAATTAAGGGCTCACCATTCGGATTATCCCATAAAGTCCATCAGACTTGATAATGCTGGTGAGTTTACGTCGAAATCTTTCGATGATTATTGCATGTCCCCTTGTTCTTGATATTGAACATCCAGTTGCACATGTTCACACCCAGAATGGTCTCGCAGAGGCATTCATTAAACGATTACAAATGATTGCACGAACTTTGGTTATGCGTACCAACCTCCCAATTTCTGCGTGGGGCTATGGAATTTTGCATGCAGCTATGTTGGTCCGGTTGAGGCCCACTGCCACCCAACCCTATTCCGCGTTACAGCTGGTAACTGGGTACGAACCTGATGTTTCGCACTTACGCGTGTTTGGGTGTGCAGTCTACGTGCCATATGCGCCGCCACAACGTACAAAGATGGGACCTCAACGCCGAAGGGGCATCTATGTCGGCTATGAATCCCCCTCCATTATTCGTTATTTAGAGCCCTTGACAGGCGATCTCTTTACCGTTCGTTTTGCGGATTGTCACTTCGATGAGACAGTCTTCCCGCCGTTAGGGGGAGATACGAATGCCAATGTTCCTGAAGAACGATGTGAAATGACGTGGAATGTCTCCACTTTGTCTCATCTTGATCACCGAACCACACAAAGTGAGAATGAAGTGCGGAGAACTCTAGATCTACAGAGTGTAGCTAATAATATGCCAGATGCTTTCTCTGATCTAGCTAAAGTGACGAGATCACATATACCTGCTGCAAACGTGCCTGCAAGGATAGACGTACCCGTAGGACGTGCCGTCCCAGATGGACGAAGTACGGCCATGGCAGCTAACTAGTCATATGTCCCTGCCCATAAGCGAGGTAGACCAATAGGTTCGAAGGATTCTCATCCCGAAAGAGGACAAATTTGGCACAATTGAATCCCTTGGATATCACTATATCATCTGATCCATCTCATGAGATAATTCTAGATTATGGGTCTGTCTTAGAAGAGACGACGTTGGGGGACGCCTTAACGTCTGAACCCATTCACGAGAATAGAGAGATCTCGGTAAACTATGCATGCTTACATGAGATATGGAATCAGAATGATATTATCATCGATGATACATTTGTATTCGCAGTAGCTACTGAAATAATAACTAGTGATGATATCGAACCTCGTTCCGTTGATGAATGCCAATGTAGAGAAGACTGGCCAAAATGGAAAGAAGCAATCCAGGTCGAACTTGATTCCTTGACAAAAAGAAAGGTGTTTGGACATGTAGCTCCCACACCTACCCATGTTAAACCTGTAGGTTTTAAATGGGTATTTGTAAGGAAGCGTAATGAGAAAAACGAGATTGTGAGATACAAAGCTCGTTTAGTGGCGCAAGGATTTTCTCAACGCCCTGGGATTGATTACGAGGAGACGTACTCTCCCGTAACGGACATTATAACGTTCCAATACCTTATCAGTTTGGTAGTTTCCGAAAAATTGAGTATGCAGCTTTTGGATGGGGACACAGCTTATCTCTATGGGGATCTAGATATATATATATATATATATATATGAAAGTCCCTGAAGGACTTAAGCTATCCGTTTCAAATAGTTCTAGACCACGGAACAAGCTCTCCATTCGTTTGTGGCATTCACTTTACGGATTGAAACAATCCGAACGAATATGGTATAACCGTCTAAGTGAATATTTGATCAGATTGGGATATGTGAATAATGAATTATTCCCATGCGTGTTTATTAAGAAAACAAGTTCCGGGTTCGCTATAGTGGCAGTTTATGTCGATAACATGAATTTGATCGGTACTCCTAAAGAGATCTAAGAAACCGCTAAGCACCTGAAGTTAGAATTTGAAATAAAGGATCTTGGGAGAACACACTTCTGTCTCGGCCTGGAGATCGAGCACCGTACAGATGGAATTTTGGTCCATCAATCGAATTACATCCAGAAGATGTTGAGGTGCTTTAATGAGGATAAAGCAAAACATTCAAGCCCGCCCATGATCGTCCAAAGTCTAGATCCTAAAAAGGACCTGTTTCGTCCAGCAGATGACAACAAAGAGATATTGACACCAGAAGTGTCATATCTAAGTGCAATAGGCGCACTGTTGTACTTTGCTCAATGCACTAGACCAGACATTTCATTCACTGTGAACTTGCTAGCTAGATTTAGCTCTGCGCTAACACGCCGCCACTGGAATGGCATAAAAGACATCTTTAGATACCTTAGAGGTACAACGGATATGGGCTTATTCTATCCCTATGCATCGAGGAATACATCAAACCCCCTTGGTCCTCGAAATGATGCACGCCTCGTTGGGTATGCTGATGCAGGTTCCCTATCATACCCACACAAGGCACGTTACAGTTCGTGAATGCATATGGTTAAGAGCTATTACTGGGCATATTCGAAGTACATGTGGACTGAATTCCACCCATAATGAACCGACAGTTATCTACGAAGATAATGCTGCCTGCATAGAGCATATGAAGACCGGTTTCATTAAGGGAGACAACACCAAGCATATTGCACTAAAGTTCTTCTTTAACCGACAATAGCAAGAACATCGGAAGATTGAGATCAAGTACACAATATAATCCAAAATCCATCAAACCATAAAAACCGGGCCACTGCCCAACACATCCGAAAACATCAAGATCAACAACAAATCACAAGTCAATCAATTTTGCTGGATATCAATTACCGAGTCTTTAAACTCACATATATCAAGCCTTCCCGGGATATCAACGAGTCTTTAAACTCAGAACATAATCAATAGGCCTCGAGGGGTATCACAATAACCGAGTCTTTAAACTCCGAGGCTTTAAACTCAATTCGGGTCTTTAAACCCAATCCGGGCCCGCCCCCGTCATCGATTAACCGGGTCTTTAAACCCAAAACCAAATCCAGCAATCATACCGGGTCTTTAAACCCAAAACCATTTGTAAATCACAACAATCCAGGATCCATCGTGATCCAAAAACCAATCCGAAATCACATTTTGTCATAATAGGACATATGTCCGAGTTTCACATTCAAATCCCCAATCATATCCGTCATCCATTCCTGAAACCAAATTCGAAATAATGATTCCGCAATCTGGCATCCAGAACCACCATTCCGAACCCAATCCAGAAATCCATTTCCACGTTTCCAAAAACCGAAAACTCGTTCGTCAAAACCACTGTTATGAACGGAGCATCAAGCCCGAAATCAATTTTTTTTTTCCAAATTCTGTTTTAAATCTTTGAAATCAAATCGTATTTCAAATCCCAAAGTCAAGGCATCAAAACCATGATCAAAACACAATATACTCGAAATCTCGTAAAACGGGCAAATCCGTAATAATCTCGAAATACGTGTCAAAACCGCAGGTCATACTCATAATCATAATCAAAACATTCTTAAAACATGATACGCGCAAATCATATAAAATCGTTCATCAAACCATCACCAAGGTATAAGACAAACCATAGTCTCAAAATACGTGCAATTTCGTATTGCATATCAAAATACGTATAAATACGGAAATCGAAATCACCATAAGTCATAATCATAATCATAGAAATCATAGAAACATTTATGCATGCATTAAATTTTAGAAAGCAAAGTCCACTCACACACCGTCCATAACGCTCGTTTTCGTGCTGCACGCGTTTCCGTCATTTCCTATATTTTTCAGGAATCTTGAATCCTGTTCGAAATCATTCCTCAGTGTCACTAAGGACTCAAATAACATCATACTAATTTCCCATAATTTTTCAGGAATTAAATATTAATTAAAAACGTAGTATAAACTTTCGGAACCTCGAAACAATATCGAAATGGTGTCCGATTAACTCGAAACCAACGCTAAAATGTTCGTTTCATTGTATAGGGTAGAAGTCGTGTTGAACTCACCTCGAGAATCGGGCCAATGCGCCCTCACGCGTTGTCGTGACTGGCTGCGCGTGAAACTCACGCGCCTACTACAGTGATGCTACAGTGTCACCTTCCTCACCCGACTCTCTACTAAACGGGGGTCCCAAACCCGCGACTGACCCGTAGGTTAATAAGACCTAAACGAACACTAAACCATAGCCAATTTCAGGAAATCATACCCGTAGGTGATCGTCCTAAAGCTTGAAATCTTTCCAGAACTGGAACTTGGGTTCTTGGCCAAACCTTGATCGGTTCCCTTCGATTTTGGCTTGGTTGAGGTCGTAATGAACCCAGAAGACTACTTCTAACCTCTGTTTTGTTCCTCTCACCTCACAAATTAAATTTCGATTTTCTCTCCAATTTTCCCAAAATTTCCACGACTCAGTTTTCTCTTCAATTCTCAGTTTCTTCCTCTCCAAATGACCCTCTCGACTCACTCTCACTCCCTATAATCAATTCAACCTTCACGGAAACCTAAAGAATCTCTCAGTCTTCTGTGTAAATGGTTCCCCGCAACTGACCCGAAATCAATTTAAAATCCCTCCTGTGCTCTGTGTTCTGTTACAAACCACACCATTGTGTTTCCACTACCTCAAACTGCCCAAATGCCACTAACAATTAAACAATTCCCTGGACAGACCACCCAAAGCACGGTGGTTCAGTCCCTGTTCCACTATTTCAAACAGTGCCCATGTGAAAATTACTATTTTGCCCTTCTTCACAAAATTACCAAAATGCCCATCCTCTTCTAGAACCGTCACTCACTCGTCTGATGTCCGTTTTAAGAGTTCCGCCTGTCTACGGACTCAGGGCATTGAGACCTACCCAACGGTCCTCGAATTGCGTGAAAAATAGGGGTCAATCAAAAAGTCAACATTTTCCCCCTTTTCGTCCTAATTACGAAAATGCCCTTGAATGTCCGAAAGTCATAACTTCTTCCCTGATCGTCGGAATTGGACGTGCCATCTGTCTATGGACTCGTGATGTCCCGAACTACGTCACGGTCATCTGTCAAAGTCCGTTTGACATCTCGAGCAAAAGTCAACCGTTCGCCTAATTCTAGGGGCAAAATCGTCTTTTTCTTCAAATTTTCCAAATTTTCCTTTTCTGAAAGTCCGGGTCGTTACATATTGCACTGAAGTTCTTCTTTAACCAACAACAACAAGAACATCGAAAGATTGAGATCAAGCCAATACGATCTCAAGATAATCATGCAGACTTGTTCACCAAGTCATTACCAAAGGCCACATTCCAGCAGCACCTGCGAGGTATTGGTTTATGTAGACTGGCTGATCTACCTAATCTGTAGTTTTCAGGGGGAGTAACCTGAAGTATACCAAGTATCCCGAAGCATACTGAGTATCCCGAAGTATATTCACATGATCATCGTGTACTCTTTTGTCCTACGACCAGGGTTATTTTGTCCCATTGGGTTTTGTTACCTGGCTAGGTTTTAATGAGGCACATTTTGGTACGATCACCCCGCTAATGATGCATCCTAAAGATGCTATGATTTGACTCATATGCATTTGCACGTCTTTTCCCTTCAACCACAGGTTACGACGAAGGACACGCGTCATTCGGTGATTGGGCAACGAGTAATCGACAGTTGAAACATTTTACGCTTCAACAGTAATGAACCCAGAAGACTACTTCTAACCACTGTTTTGTTCCTCTCGCCTCACAAATTAAATTTCGATTTTCCCAGTAATTTTCCCAAAATTTTCCCAACTCAGTTTTCTCTCCAATTCTTAGTCTCTTCCTCTCCAAATGACCCGCTCGACTCACTCTCACTCCCTATAATCAATTCAACCTTTACGGAAACCTAAAGCATCTCTCAGTCTTCTGTGTAAATGGTTCCCCGATACTAACCTGAAACCAATTTAAAATCCCTCCTGTGCTCTGTGTTCTATTACAAGCCACACCATTGCGTTTCCACTACCTCAAACTGCCCAAAAGCCACTAACAATTAAACAATTCCCTAGACAGACCACCCAAAGCACGGTGGTTCAGTCCCTGTTCCACTGTTTCAAACAGTGCCCATGTGAAAATTACTATTTTGCCCTTCTTCACAAAATTACCAAAATGCCCATCCTCTTCTAGAACCATCACTCACCCGTCTGATGTCCGTTTTCAGCGTGCCGCCTGTCTACGGACTCAGGGCATTGAGACCTACCCAACGGTCCTCGAATTGCGTGAAAAATAGGGGTCAATCAAAAAGTCAGCTTTTTACCCCTTTTCATCCTAATTACGAAAATGCCCTTGAACTTCCGAACGTCATAACTTCTTCCCCGATCGTCGGAATTGGACGTGCCACCTGTCTATGGACTCGTGACGTCTCGAACTACGTCACGGTCACCTATCAATGTTCGTTTGACCACTTGAGAAAAAGTCAACCGTTTACCCAATTCCAAGGGAAAAATCATCTTTTTATTCAAATTTTCCTTTTCCGAACGTCTGAGTCGTTACAACCTACCCCCCTTAAAGAATTTCGTCCTCGAAATTCCAATTAGTGGGAGCCATAATATTTTCACAAGGAAACACGTCTAAGATGAACTCGAAACATAATCAACCTCAGTCGGTTATAAGCCATATCCCGCTTATAGAAATCATACAACTAGTCTCAACCTCCGTATAGAACCCTGCCCACGGGCAGTCATGCCACATACAGGCTCGGAATACATAGCCTAGCTCACGTTCGAGTCCACACGATCCAAGATACACCAGAATCAGTTAGATTTTCTCGTTTACATGTCATTCACTCGTGACATGATTCAATGGCTAAATTCGCACAAATGTCATCAGGCCACCAGGCTAATAAACTCATAAGGTTCGATAACTCTGGAACTCATTCCCCTCACTAGGTCAATCATACCATATCCTTTTCCCAGGGTCACTATGTATAATGATTTTTAACCTTTTCTCCTGAGTCCTTCCTATTGCCAATAAGCACTCGGCCCAATCATTCATATTGTATCACAAATCACACCCCTCTCTTAACCTCGACTCCACTATACACCAAGTATGGTCTTGTAGTTGGACGCCAACCGTCAAAGTTATCAGAAATCATGTACTACTCCAATCTTATGGAGTTCTGTAACTAACAGGATTTCACCTATCCTTAGGTTATCAAACATGACAATCCTCTCCCCAAGTAATACCTAATCCGACAATGTGGTCGTCATCTCAATATATCCCGACCATCGCCTTATCACACATTAAGCCTTTCTTTTTATCCCTCATTACCAATCCTAAAGGTCGATACGGTACTCGTACATTCCTTCCTAAAGGGATATGACCTCTGCATACTCAACCCCGTGGGTCGATCTCAACTCCTACAAGGAAGGTCAACTTCTGAGGGTTTAACTAGCATCAACACCCGACTAACCGAATCCAAAATCTCATAGTGAGTGATCGAACATAAGTCACCGTTTCTCCACTTGTAACCATACTATCTCAGTTCTTATCTCCATTGACCAATACGTCTATTTTTCCTAGGATTCACACTAGTCCCGACCGTTATTCGTTCGACCAGACCTAGCACTTATTTAACCATAAATTTTGCCCTGAACACACTCATATGCACATAGGAGGATACCAACCAATCACCACTCAGTTCTCAGTTCCAATAACTCTGACCCTTACGGGTCAATCGCCATAACTGGAAAAACATGGGAGAAAACCCTCCTTACAATCCCCTGTGGTTACCAGGAAATCTCAAACCAACTCACGTTTCCCAAACCTACGCTGGTCTATCAGACCCAACACTTATTCAACTATCTCCTTCTCTGAGGGCATTCAATACATCTATTCAGTACATTACACGCCCCTCGGTACATGTAAGTACGCCAACAAATCATCAATCATGGTACCATACATCATCTAAATGTGGTCAGACTACCCGACTCCTCATCTCTCAACTATAACTAGCCCATTTGGCCATCCAAGGGTATCACCATCAATTAACCTTAGCCATATCAAATCTGAACATTATTCTTTTCTCTCTTTTACTCTAAATCGACAATCATCACCAAGCGGGCCTTTCTTAATAAGGTCACTAATCACAACCTTCCCACGAAACCACGAATCCTTAACTCGTGATACGGGATCCTTATCCCATACCGTTACCTCATTAAGTTGTCCAAAATCAACATATAAGCTCAGATCATCGTAAACTCAATCTCTCATCCTGGTAAAATCTCAGGAATAGGTTGAGAAATCTGGGCATCCTCAGCCCCCACTAGGCGTCTCATACATTAAGCACATATACCACACATGTGACCAGCAAACTTGAATACCTCATACCCCAACCATCTATTGGTTGTGAGGATCAAAATCACCCTAGAGGGTAACACCCTCGAGTCTCCCTGAAACATAACCTCTGGAATCCTAGACTCCACATGTCTCTCTCTAATCAACATACTCGATAGAGGTCTCATGAGTCATCAACCAATCCAATCCGAGGATTACATCCAGTCCATCCAAATCTAAGTCAGCCACTAAGCGGATAACACCAGTCATCCTGGGTAACCTCATATCGAGAGGTCTACCCCCCTTATATCTCACCAATTTTTCCATATATAATTACCAAGGTTACCACATAACTATTACAAAGTATCACATCGGTAACTCTAGTCAAGTCGACGACCTCCATACCAAAACCAATCACCAATAACACCCTGTCCGACCAATAGCCAATCTCAAGACATGGAAGAGTGGATAGCCCGAGACCTACCCAATACATACGTTCTGGTTAAGCTTACATCATGACCACGAGTGATAGGTATCCAGGTCATCACTCTAGGGTTACTTAGTCTTCCTACGAAGGATATCCCCGAGCATGTGGCCCCAACTAACCACGCCCCTAAGGACCATCACGGGCCCCGCCAACTCTCCCCACTCTTGCCATATCAACAACCAATATAGGAGCCAATCCTCACTCTACCACACCCGAACAGTACCATCTCACTAATATCCATCGATCTATATAACCATTTCCTTATGGTGTGACAAGACGACTCACAATCATACTATTATTATATACTTACCATTGTTACCTTACCTCCTTGTATCCCTCGGGTCTCCGCCTGAACCTCAGTCACTAAGGACACTGACATGTCCCACAAGTCCAAAACAAGATCAAGCCATAATTTCCTAACTCCTCAGTACCTGACCATATACCAGTCCTTGGGATCCTAAGTGCCAAACATCCCTCAAACAGCCTTTCTGGCTCATCTCGAGCCTTGATACCTTACCATGGCTCATCTCAAGTTTCTAACTAATATCCGAATTCATTTTGAGTCCCGTACCCATATCTCGACTCCTCTTGAGTCCAATCTCGTACCAATCAATCATGCCATTACTGACATACCCAGTCCCGAAGCAAATACCAATGGTCAACCGTATCTCATACGACCAATAAGGCCTAAGAGATATCCCATCACATTTTAGACTCTTAAAACACGCATTCCACTTAAGATAACATCGGTACCCACACAGTTCTATGTCTAACAAACAGTAGTTCACAGTGTACTCTAGATAACATCGGACCCTCAACCTAGGGTCAATCTCGTAGGAGATCTATCATGAGGTCTCATACAACGTTGTCTACCCGTCTCACTACCAAGTCGCGCACGAGGCTTACGTTTTGGAGGAATGATGTGGCAACAGAATCAGCAACCTAGTGCTTTGATACAAAATTGACAGGACCGCCCCCGAAGGGACATTGATAACCGTGCCCAGTCCTGCTCCCGTCTGGAAAGTCGATTGAAGTTCCCAAATTACCCTCAGTACTGGCCAAAAAAGAGATAGCCACACACGTACTCACTCATACCTCCGCCTCTCGATCAGCCTCGATCAACGCGCCACTACCTGGAGGGTCAATAAAAACACAAAAGGTGTGAGTGGACAAAAACGAATCAGTTTATAAAACAGTTACAGAAAGACATTTCTACCCTCCATGTAAAACCAATGCATGCATTCGAAAATCATTTCGCAATCCGTTACATTTTCAACATAAGAAAACCGTGTACGAAAATCAAATCATTTTCCTTTTCTTAACGTTCGGGTCTTAGCCCGCAATCGTAAACACAGGGTCTCAGCCCAAAATCATAAATCAAATCCAAGTACACAATATAATCCAAAATCCATCAAACCATAAAAACCAGGCCACTTCCCAACACATCCGAAAGCATCAAGATCAACAACAAATCACAAGTCAATCAGTTTTGTTGGATATCAATTACCGAGTCTTTAAACTCACATATATCAGGCCTTCCATGGATATCAACGAGTCTTTAAACTCAGAACATAATCAATAGGCCTCCGGGTGTATCACAATAACCGAGTCTTTAAACTCAATTCGTGTCTTTAAACCCAATCCGGGCCCGCCCCATCATCGATTAACAGGGTCTTTAAACCCAAAACCAAATCCAACAATCATACCGGGTCTTTAAACCCAAAACCATTTGTAAATCACAATAATCCAAGATCCATCGTGATCCAAAAACCAATCCGAAATCACATTTTGTCATAATAGGACTTATGTCCGAGTTTCACATTCAAATCCCCAATCATATCCATCATCCATTACCGAAACCGAATTCGCAATAATGATTCTGCAAGATGGCATCCGGAACCACCATTTCGAACCCAATCCAGAAATCCACTTCCACGTTTCTGAAAATCGAAATCTCGTTCGTCAAAACCACTGTTATGAACAGGGAATCAAGCCCGAAATGTGACGACCCGTCCCTAATTAACGGGATTAATTAAGGATTAATTATAGATTAGCGAGACTAATCGCAGATTAGGCGAGGATTAGCGGGCGTTCGGGCGAAATGACGATTTTGCACCTGAAATGGGTGAATCATTGACTTTTCATTCAGGTGGTCAAATGGACTTTGACCGATGACTGTGACATAGTTCGTGACGTCACGAGTTCATAGACATATGGCACGCTCGATTCCGACGTCCGAAGAAAAAGTTATGATGTTCGGAAGTTCAAGGGCATTTTAGTAATTTAGGCAAAAATTTTACTTTTTGACCGAGAGGTCCAATGGCCGAGGACCGAAGACCGTTACGTAGATCAGGACGATACGAATCCGTAGACATGCGGCACGTCGAATTCGGACGTTCGACGGCTAACTTACGATTCACGGAAGTTGTGAAGTACTATTCATAATAACACGTTTTTTGAGGCAAGTGGAATTAGGTGGGGCCCAGGGTTTCGTCAGTGGCCCAATGGATGAGTGACAAGTGTCACTCATCCACTGGACAACCTTTTACATTCATGCACCCACCATTCCCTTCATCGATCATTCATCCTCCATTTGCTTTCCAACCAAAAAAGCCGATCCACCCTTCACCCAAAATACGAAACCCTTGACCCCAGATGATACCTGAGAGAACAGAGAGGAAGGAGGGGACTGTGGACGATTGTGTCTGGCCAAGGGCACGCGGCCGTGGACGGCGGAGCCATGAAGCCGAGAAGGAACTCGGTAAGGCCCCATTTTCAGTTTAATTCGATTTTTGCATTAGGGCCCGTTTTGGATGGTTTGGTTGAGATTATTAGGATGTTAGGAGAGTGAGGGGACCGTTTTTGACGTCTTCGAAGGGCGGTGCTGACCTGGGGAAAATTGGAAAACTTAGATCGATTAGGGGAGGATTGAACGGACGTGTTTTGTAGGGTGTTTCTTAGTTTTCTTCATTGGATTGGATAGGAAACTTGAAAATAGGATTAATGGAATTAAAATAGAAGCAAAGGGACCAATAATGACGAGGGAAAACACCTGGACCGGCCATGCCGGTCCGGTTCGGTTCGAACTAGGTGGATCGGCTGGTTCACTTGAGGAAGAAGAAGACTGTGCAGGGCGCGTGAAGCCCACGCGCAGTCTCTTCTAGGGGCGTGTACGGGCACGTGACGTGTCCTTTGGGGAAGTGTCCAACATACGAAATCATCTATTCCATGTAACGAACATTTTGGGACTGGTCTTGTGTCAATTGGACATCGTTTCGATAGGTTTCGGGTTGTCCGAAGGTTTAGCTTCGCGTTTAAAAATAGTTAGCAATTCCGGAAAATTACAAGGCATTAGTGAGGGGTTATATAAGTAGTTAGTAACCCTCTAAATGATTTTGGACAGGTTCGGGAATCCCGGAGGCGATGTTTGACTCGGGAGACGGTTATGGCACGCGTATCGAGGCGCTGCTTCGGACGGTCTGTGAGTGGACCCTTCTTTCGAAATTGATGCATACATAAATTTTTATAAATGCTTTAATACATTTTTTGTGTTTCCATGAGTGAAAATTGTTTGTGGTAGCCTAGGATTTACGTATTTGCATGTATTTTGAGATTTCCGATTTTATACGATGCTTATACGTGCTAAGTTTTCAATGAGGGTTTAATGATTTGGTTTTTGATTTGGAAATATGAAATCGGGCACGAGACCCAATAGATTTATAAACTCTCAGACTTGGAGTCCATTCGAATTAATGAGGAATCAGACCGAGGGTCCATTTGAGCCATATGATCGAACCGAGGGTCCAGTTGGTTTATGATTCGGGTTTGAGGCCCAGTTAGTTATACTATCAGGCTTGATGCCCCATTGATTTATGATATCGGGCTTGAGACCCATTTGGTTGAGATATCGGGCTTAAGGCCTTGTTGGTTGTGAAATCGGGATTCAGTCCCAGTTCGATTTATGAAATGAGAATTTGGGCATGAGACCCTATTGAACTAAGGATTTAGGCCGAGGCCTGTGAAAGTGATTTGAATCGGATTCAAGGAATCCTGTTGAGATGAATCGGGTATGAGACCCAATTGAAAAGTAATTTGAGAAAGAAAAAAAGGATTTGAAAATGATTATGAACCCTCCATTTGATTATATGGTCTCCTTCAGACGTCGACTTGGAGAGTCACGATCCACAGACCAGAGTGGGTATACCCATAGGGATCCCGTTCCAGGAGTGGTGGTTACCTATTATGATGTGGTCCCGGACCAGATTCCGGAGAGATACGTGGACTAGATCCAGAGAGAGAGCTCGGACTAGATCCAGAGATTGAGCCTCCCAGATGGAGATTCCTGGGAGAAGACTCGGAGTGAGACCCCGAGTAGTGTGCACACTAGTATAGATTTGACATCGTGACTATTTCGGGGATGTGCTCCCTAGGGGCTGTGTGCCCCGAGTTGGCATCTTCTTGGAAGTGCCGCGAACGGGTTATACGTATGTTGATACGGATGAGGTTTTGTGAAAGTGATTTGGGGAGGAGACCCCGTTTGTGATATTTTGAGAGTGGTTTTGGGCTGAGACCCACGTGATGTGATTTGGGCTGAGTCCCTATTGATTTGAGGTACGAGTTTTTGGTGATTTCGGGTCGTGGACCCAAATGGATTTATGGGTCATGACGGTTTATGGGGCCGGGCATGAACCCTTGAAAGATTTTGAGAATGTTTTCAATGGTTTTATGAACGTTTGTGAAATGATTTTTTAATGCATGCATATGCTTTTATGAAGGGCATAAATGTCTTTATGCGAAATGATTTTTAAATGAAATGTTTAAATTGTCCACTCACAGTTTTAGTGTTTTAATGCCCTTCAGGTCGTTCGCGGATGCGGGCTGTAGCAGAGATGAGACATCACTCCCCTCCTCCTACGATCCTGATGCACTCTGATAGCCCCGGCGAGGGCTAGAGATGGAATTTTCCCTGGTCTGACACTTCGTGTCAGACGGGATCAGGCGGGTCCCACGTTAATCCCGGGGGATTTGGGGCCGATCCTGACAAGTTGGTATCAGAGCATGTTTTGCTCGTGGAGTACGCGCAGGTCGAGGATGTGATATCTCTGAAGTCGTAACATCCCGTCATCAACCTGATAGTTAGGGTAAGAGTAGGAAGTACCACGTGTTGAATGAGATTCGATACGATCGTTTGAGGTTTGATTGGCATTCCATGCCGTGCATGCCATGTGTTTCGATGTTTGATCCCGACAAGGATAAGTGTTTGTGTGGAATATGAAGGGTTAGAGCCGCAGTGGTACTGGAATTAGGATCCAGTGGATCAGTAGAGACCGTATGACGACTTGAGAGTCGTGACCGCTTGACGGTAGTGTCGTGTCGGTTAGAGGGTGTACGGATTCAAACCAGTGTGGTCAGAGGTCAGGGTCACCCAGTTTACAATGACCCTGGACGATTACACTCACGAGGTTGGGAATAGGAACGTTTGACCCTAATTGGCATGCGTTGCCATGTTTCGGTGTGTCGAATCCCGGTGGGATGTTGACTGGCAGGAGATGCCGGAGTAGTTGTGGTGTGACACGATAGGAGGCATGTGCGCACATAACACTTGTGCAATATTAGGCCTGGAATACGGCCAGTTCTTGTGAAGGCCAGCGGCTGAGAGCTGTAGAGTTATGAGAGGACGAGATCCTCAGTGTGTAGTTTTGGCTGGTTTGGTACCAGTATTGGAATACGACGACTCTTCGGAGTCGAGATCGAAGGATCGGTCAGGATGGTAGGGCTGCAGCGGGCAACCGGGTTTGTGGTAACCCTAGTGGGTGATTGATTGGACAAGTTACCAGGAGTATGGTACTTGTGATCGGATCCTGAGGTGGACCGATTGGTGGATGTTGTGCGTTGAGAGGTTTGTACCGGCGGTGAGACTACTGCATGGTTTTGGAGTCTCGGTAGGAGAGTGTTTCTGAGTTTGGTCTGCACGAGGGTATGGCAGACACTACTATCGATGGACGTAGTCGAGTCGTATCAAGTTGGATGGACTCAGGTTGTCGTGACGATTGTGACGATAGGATTCGTCAGTCGTGACGATGATACGAGGTGCATGAGTGACGCACAGTATGAACAGTGATTCTGGATTCGACTCGGTGACGGCTGAGTCCGATCGCAGAATGAGATGTTGACGTTGGGTGTTGGCACACTGCCACGCTCTAGTGAAGGTGATGGTTATATATGGGACAGAGAGGATCCCGAGGGGCTCAGTGCTAGGTACGGGAGTACTGGGTATGGAGACCAGTTTCCCCAGTGATGGAGATCAGTTTCCTCAGTGATGGTGACCAGTTTCCCAGTGATGGAGACCTGTTTCCTTAGTGATAGAGATTAGTTTCCCCTGTGTTGGAGATCAATTTCCCCAGTAATGGAGACTAGTTCCCTCAGTGCTGTGAGATTGAGTCACGAGGGTGTACTCAGAAGTATTCAGGTGAAACGTGAGTTACAGGTGCGAACGGATTATGTAAGTGACGTCTTATGACATAGGGTTCGGTTTGTCGAATTTGGTAGTACGCAGAGATTTGGCTTCAGATCATGACAGACGTTGCGATCTGTTTAGCCTACCAACCGAGGTCACTGAGTATGACTCTTTATTAGGTGGTGCTGAGTGTCAGAGGATGACATGGGATGAACATGGATGTAACCATCTTGGATTTGTTACTAGGTGGGAAGACGAGGAGTGATTTGACAGCTAGGAGTTCAAAAGGGTGTAAGAACCGAACACCTAGGCTGTGGGTCAATTTGTTTAACTTGGCAAGTAGATGGTGCTTAGCGTCACAAGATGTGACGAGTGAATGTCCGAGGTGCTGGGTTGATGTTCGCATGGTGACGGACGGTTGGGGTCTGGACCATGGTTGGAGTGCGGACATTAGTTGTGGTTGGACGTTACCAGAGTGCAGTCCTTGAGTAGGTCTAGTGACACCCCAATGTTGAGGTGTTGTGGGTGCACCGGTGCTTTGTGCACATTGGAAAATGGGATTGACTACGGTCACTCGGTATGTCGGGTTGAGAGTGCCCGAGAGTACGAGTACGTTGTAGTTTGGATAGAGTCCTAGATGAGTGTAAGTAGCGATCAGAATGGATCCGATAAGTGACAGTTTGGAGACTTGAGGTGAGTCTGGATGACAAGTGGTATCGCTGAGTGATGCGAGATGTGATGCGAGGACTCGAGAACGAGTTGAGATCAGAGTAGCGCAGTGAAGCGCAGTGGAGCTGGGAGTTATCGGCTGGTCACGAAGGCATGACATAACGTGGTAACGAGTTGATAGGTATCCGATGAGTTCAGATAGGTATAGATTCTTGGGACTCTAAGAAGAGTCAGTTTTGGGGAATAGGAAATTGAGAGAGTTGACTCACACGAGCTGTTAGAGTCAGTTTGGATAGAGGTCCGAGGATGACCTGTGAGTTGGGATTTGTGCCATTGTGATCGCAGGATCTACAGAATGTTGTCAGATTGGATGCTGAGCAGGATGCCAGCTTGGCTGTGATAGCCCTTAGTGGGGATGCATTTCAGTCTGACGACTGCAGGATGGAACGTGTCAGAATGTTAGACTGAAAAGCCGTTTAGATATCATCTTGGTATTGCTTACCTGTCTAAGTGAGTGACAGGCGAGAACAACGAGTGTCGATGTTCTGTCTCGAGTGAGACATACGAGCAGATGTGTAGATGTCGAAAATGAATTGGAGCTTTGGAGGCTCCGATGACGATACGTATCGAGGACAGAACCGATGTGTATGACTTGTGTGTTGGACGTGTACTGCTACACGAGTATTCTCGTGTGGGTGCAACGATCCGTTTCGAGGAATAAGGTTGGATTCCACAGTTTGGTTGTGGAATCGGGTCAATTTCAATTTCGATGATGAAATTCTGTAAGGGGGGAAGATTGTGACAGCCCGTCCCTAATTAACGGGATTAATTAAGGATTAATTACGGATTAGAGAGACTAATCGCGGATTGGGCGAGGATTAGCGGACGTTCGGGCGAAATGACAATTTTTCCCTTGAAATGGGCGAATCGTTGACTTTTTGTTCCGGCTGTCAAATGGACTTTGACTGATGATCGTGACATATTTCGTGACGTCACGAGTTCATAGACATGTGGCACACTCGATTCCGACGTCCGAGGAAAAGGTTATGACGTTCGGAAGTTTAAGGGCATTTTAGTAATTTAGGTAAAAAGTTGACTTTTTGAATGAGAGGTACAATGGCCGAGGGCCGAAGACCGTTACTTAGGTCAGAACGATACGAATCCGTAGACAGGCAGCACGTAGAATTCGGACGTTCGACGGGGAAGTTACGATTCACGGAAGTTGTGAAGTACTATTCAGATTGGATGCTGAGCAGGATGCCAGCTTGGCTGTGATAGCCTTTAGTGGGGATGCGTTTCTGACGACTGCAGGATGGAACGTGGCAGAATGTTAGACTGAAATACGTGTCAAACCCATAGGTCATACTCATAATCATAATGAAAACATCCTTAAAACATGATACGCGCAAATCATATAAAATCGTTCATCAAACCATCACCAAGGCATAAGAGAAACCATAGTCTCGAAATACGTGCAATTTCATATTGCATATCAAAATATGTATAAATACGGAAATCAAAATCACCATAAGTCAAAATCATAATCATAGAAATCATAGAAACATTTATGCATGCATTAAATTTTAGAAAGCAAAGTCCACTCACACACCATCCATAACGCTCGTTTTCTCGCTGCACGCGTTTCCGTCATTTCTGACATTTTCCAGGAATCTCGAATCCTGTCCGAAATCATTCCTAAGTGTCACTAAGGACTCAAATAACATCATACTAATTTCCCAAAATTTTCCGCTAATTAAATTTTAATTAAAAACGTAATATAAACTTTCGGACCTTCAAAACTGACAGGTTATAAATCAACGAGTTCTTGAATTCGTTAATATAAAAATACGTTCTCCAGTAATGGTAAGAACCCTTAATTTTGCATATCTTTATTTAAAGACTATTCATGAATAAACTCCCGAAAATTGAAAATGATTTTCGCCATCCAGCCCAACACATCTGAAAACATCAGAAATCAACAGTAAACCACAAGTCAATCAGTTTGCTGGATATAAATCAACGAGTCTTTAAACTCATATATCAGGTCTTCCCGGGATATCAACGAGTCTTTAAACTCAGAACATAATCAATAGGCCTCGGGGGTATCACAATATCCGAGTCTTTAAACTCAATCCGAGTTTTTAAACCCAATTTTTGGGCCCGTCCCCGTCATCAATTAACTGAGTCTTTAAACTCAAAACGTGCTCCAGCAATAGCACCCGGGTCTTTAAACCCAAAATATTTGTCAATCACAACAACTCGGGATCCATCGTGAACCAAATTCCAAATCCAATTTGAAAACACATTTATGTCATAACAGGACTCACGTCCGAATTTTCACTTTCAAATCCCCTTAATATTACTTCACAAAACAAAATCATTCATCATCAAACACGGGGCATGTATAATTAGATCAAATCACTTTTACCAACCATTACCCATTCCCGAATTCGAATTCGCAATAATGATTCCGTAAGCCGGCATCCGGAAACATCATCCCGAACCCAAACCAAGAATCCGTTTTCAAACCTCCGAAAACCGAAATCTCGTTCCCGAATCCTGTCCGAAATCACATTCCAGGGTCATTAAGGTCTCAAATAACAACATACTAATTTCCCGTAAATTTTCCGGGAATTAATCGTTAATTAAAAACGTAACCTAAACCTTCGGACCCTCGAAACAACATCGAAACAGTGTCCGATAACTTTGAAACCAACTTTAAATGTTCGTTACATTACATAGGATAAAAGTCATTTTGAACACACCTTCAAAATCTGTCCCACGCGCCATCACGCGCCGCCGTGAGAGGCTGCGCGTGCCACCCACGCGCCAGCTACAGTACCGTTACTGTACATCTCCTTCACCCGTTTCTCCTGTCAAACGGGTTTGCAACCCGCGCGATGACCCGTTCCAATTCCTGCCAATTCAACCTACATTTCTTCAATTGAGCATTCAACCTACCTATAATCGCACGATTCGATGATGAACATCGAAGAACAGACGAACACTGTTCATTCATCAATCTCGACCATTTTCGTTTGTTTCCTTGAAATTGATCCACTCAGAGGCTTCATAGGGTTTGTATAAGTTTGTTTCTCATGTCAATTGCTCCCTTAAACCCCTCCAACTTCATGACTCAAGCCCGATTTTTCCTCTCAGTCGCCAAGTCCGTTCGAAGCCAAAACAGCAACAATTCACTTCCCTCTTGCACTAGATCGACTGGAATTGATCCCAGAAGACTCAATGAAGCCTTAATTTGCCATGGGCTGGCCTACATTTTAAAATTGGATTCTTACTCTCTCAAGAACCCGTTTCGGATTTTGGACGCTCCTCTCACCATTTTCATCCCATTCCTCTCTCTATCCATCTCAACACTCTGTTCTAACCTCCTTGATCCCCTTCCCGTTAAAAATTTCACTCAATTTGGCCTTGGAAAGGTCGATCACGCCCTACACAATGTCTCTGTTTTTTTTCTTCAGTTCAGTGGCACTAACCCAGGTTGGTCTCCCGCACTCACCTCAACCAGCACACCCGTGCTCATCCACCTCCAACCTTGTTCTCCCACTCAATTAAATCAATTCAACACAACAGGTATTCTGTTCTCTCAAAATCAACACACCAACACGGCATTGTGTACCCGTGCACTGCCTAAAGCACGCTACTGCATAAACAACTCCCAGCATGCCTAGCACTAAGTCCTCAATGCTAAACAATGTCACTAACCTTTATAAACAATTCATTGGACCGATTCAGCATTTCACTCACTCTGTTTTTCAATTCAAAATTCACCCACTCACGGGTATCTCACAAACAGCAGCCAAAATTACCATTTTGCCCTCACTAGCCAAATTACCAAAATGCCCCTCAAGCATCCAGACCCGCAACTTGATCATCCGAACTCCGATTGACGCGTGCCGCCTGTCTACGGACTCAGGGCATCGAGACCTTCCTAACGGTCCTCGGTCCTCGGCCATCGGGCCTCCCGGTCGAAAAGTCAATATTTTTCCCCTTTTCGTCCAAATTATGAAAATGCCCTCGGGCTTCCGAACGTCATAACTTTCACCACGAACGTCGGAATCGAACGTGCCACCTGTCTATGAACTCGTGACGTTCCAAACTACGTCACAGTCAGTGGTCAAAGTTCATTTGACCACCTGAATAAAAAGTCAACGCTCTACCCACGACCAGGGGCAAAACGGTCATTTTGCATCGTTCGTCCGATTTTGCCCAACTAATCACCGATTAACCCTGCTAATCAAGGTTAGTTGCAAATCTAATCCCAAATTCCGGGACGGGTCGTTACAGAAACAATATTGAAATGCTGTCCGGTTAATTCGAAACCAACGCTAAAATGTTCATTACATTGTATAGGGTAGAAGTCGTGTTGAACTGACCTCGAGAATCGGGCCAACAAGCCCTCATGCGCCGCCGTGAGTGGCTGCGCTTGAAACTCACGCGCTTGCTACAGTGATACTACAGTGTCACCTTCCTCACCCGACTCTCTGCTAAACGGGTCCCAAACCCGCGACACAACCCGATCCAATCTCCTGCAATTGCAGCTTAATTCCTTCAATTTGTCCATCGAAAACCTTCCATTGTAACTAAATTTATGTTCTCCATTATTAATTACACACAACAAGCTCTAAATCCAACTCTTCTCTCAAGATCAAAAAGACGGGTCAAACTTTTGAACCTCACTCAAATCAACTCAGTTTTCAAATTAACATAAACAGAAACTTCATAAAACCAAAACGAACAATAAACCAATTTCAGGAAAACTTACCCGTAGGTGATCGTCCTCAAGCTCGAAATCTTTCCAGAACTGGAACTTAGGTTCTTGGCCAAACCGTGATCAATTCCCTTTGATTTTGGTATGGTTGAGCTCGTAATTGTTGACACCATATCTGACCAGACGCACTGGGCCGTATACATAAATCCCAGACTCCGTTCAAGGCACAAAACTACCGAACTTACACAAGCTCTAACCCCGGGCCCAATGCGAGATGCCACGTGGAGATCTATCCACTCTCGATCTATGTAACACGTGTCAGCATTTAAATCGAGGAGCATTTGTCCCACATCGGAACTTTGGGAATTGAACATCCCACCTACCCATACATATGGGGTACACATTTCCCTATAAAGGTAACTAAGATTTTCTATTCACAATTACTCTACCAAACTTACCGTTTACTATTTCCTCTTACAAACAAAGTAACTGACTTGACCATCAGAGAACCTTAGGCTGTCACCACACCGGTGCCCGTACTAACGGAGAAGCCACGTTCCTTTTAAGTTGACAGGTTACGAGGAAGGACACGCGTCATTCGATGATTGGGCAACGAGTAATCGACAGTTGAAACATTTTAAGCTTCAACAGTAATGAAACCAGAAGACTACTTCTAACCTCTGTTTTGTTCCTCTCGCCACACAAATTAAATTTCAATTTTCCGTCCAATTTTCCCAAAATTTTCCCAACTCAGTTTTCTCTCCAATTCTCAGTCTCTTCCTCTCCAAATGACCCTCTCGACTCACTCTCACTCCCTATAATCAATTCAACCTTCACGGAAACCTAAAGCATCTCTCAGTCTTCTGTGTAAATGGTTCCCCGCAACTGACCCGAAATCAATTTAAAATCCCTCATGTGCTCTGTGTTCTATTACAAACCACACCATTGTGTTTCCACTACCTCAAACTGCCCAAATGCCACTAACAATTAAACAATTCCCTGGACAGACCACCCAAAGCACGGTGGTTCAGTCCCTGTTCCACTGTTTCAAACAGTGCCCATGTGAAAATTACTATTTTGCCCTTCTTCACAAAATTACCAAAATGCCCATCCTCTTATAGAACCGTCACTCACTCGTCTGATGTCCATTTTCAGCGTGCCGCCTGTCTACGGACTCAGGTCATTGAGACCTACCCAACGGTCCTCGAATTGCGTGAAAAATAGGGGTCAATAAAAAAGTCAACATTTTCCCCCTTTTCGTCCTAATCACGAAAATGCCCTTGAACTTCCGAAAGTCATAACTTCTTCCCTGATCGTCGGAATTGGACGTGCCATCTGTCTATGGACTCGTGACGTCCCGAACTACGTCACGGTCATCTGTCAAAGTCTGTTTGACAGCTCGAACAAAAGTCAACCGTTCGCCTAATTCCAGGGGCAAAATCGTCTTTTTCTTCAAATTTTCCAAATTTTCCTTTTCCGAAAGTCCGAGTCGTTACATATTGCACTGAAATTCTTCTTTAACCAACAACAACAAGAACATCGAAAGATTGAGATCAAGCCAATACGATCTCAAGACAATCATGCAGACTTGTTCACCAAGTCATTACCAAAGGCCACATTCCAACAGCATGTGCGAGGTATTGGTTTATGTAGACTGGTTGATCTACCTAATCTGTAGTTTTCAAGGGGAGTCAATATCAGCGGGAGTATCATGAAGTATACCAAGTATCCCGAAGCATACTGAGTATCTCGAAGTATATTCACATGATCATCGTGTACTCTTTTGTCCTACGACCAGGGTTATTTTATCCCATTGGGTTTTGTTACCTGGCTAGGTTTTAATGAGGCACATTTTGGTATGATTGCCCCGCTAACGATGCATCCTAAAGATGCTATGATTTGACACATATGCATTTGCACGTCTTTTCCCTTCAACCACGGGTTTTTCGCACTAGGTTTACCGGGTAAGGTTTTGGTGGAGCAACACTAATGCATTTTATGTCAAAGGCGGATTATCTACCCATATTCCAGAAGAGACGACATCAGCTACCTCAGAAGATTCCGATGTGATCACCTATACGCATGTTGCACTCTTTTTCCTTCAACCAGGGTTATTTTTGTCCCATAGGGTTTTTGTTAACTGACAAGATTTTAACGAGGCAACATATAAGTGCGTAGCCAAGCAGTACCATTACATGAAATATCAAAGGGGGAGTGTCGTAAATAGTTAAATGGTTATGTCTATTGTGTAATAGGTACTAGGGGTAGTTTTGTCCTTTTGTATTCATTAATTATCCCTCCCTATATAAAGGATAATTATCTTTGTAAACCCTAATGATCTCATAATAATCAAACATACTATTTTCATTTTCCTGCCTCTCCATATTCTCTCTGCATTCTCATCTACCGAATTTCCTTTGCAACTTCTTTTTCAAAAATTTATACCTTAAAAGAGGAATATGAAGATGAATGAAAGAGATCAAAACCCATATGAAAATCCTACTCTAGCTAGTAGCTAGGTACCCTAACCAAACAGGATAAGCACAATATATATATATATGATGATGGTGATGATCTTAACAAGCTAAAAATGGACCCTAACAAGGGCACCTACATCAAATGTTACGGGTTGGAATGACCTTGTTACATTTTAGGGCAAGAAAACTAACTAGCTACAAAGACATGGCATCGATCGTGTCATTATTTTCTCCTCAAATTTGTGGCTGTGGAGGGCTTTGACAACCTAAACAACTTCCTTTTCAACACAATGCTTCACGCAATTGATCAACGTTTAAAAGGGAATGGAATTAATGGAAATCATACATCAATCAACTCCTTCCAAACATATGTTAGTCAAAGTGCTTGGAGTTGGAGAGGGCCAATGCAGGTATTTTAATTATCACACCAAGCTGTAAAATTAATTAAGACTCACAATCATGTCGTATTAGATAGCTCTAGATAAGTCGTATTAGACAATCTATTAACTTGGTCGGTTAAACTTATTTAAATCACTTAACTTTCTAACTACGAGCATAATTTTATTTTATTTTTTTGAAAATGGGTCACCCGAAATTTATTGAATCAAAAGTTTTTAGGACATTATACAAATTGATAAGTTGATTTAAAATCATCTTGTTAACTTAATAAACATAACATGACACGAAATTAGTACGAATATTTATTTATGCAAATTGATACAAATAATTTGTCAAGTCGTGTGTGAAATTGCCGCTCTACCAGAATTAATGTTTTTTTGGGGTGTGTTTTTATTTAGAGTGGTGGTCGATGTTGCTATACTGGGAAATCACATTTAGGCACATATATATTCCTTTGTACACGACTCCGAAAATAATGAATAATAATTCTGAATCAAAAGCAACAATATTTGTGGCCCTAATCGTTCTCTAATTCGGGAACTAGAACCCAACTTTCATGGAGGATCTTCATTGTCGATTGCTTTTGTTTGCATAAATGGAGCTTCTTAATCTACAAACCCATTGTATTTGTATCTAATTAAACCACCCATGGGGATGGGATGCTGCTTGATTTTCAGAAATATCTAATCCATACCTATCGACTGCTCTTATATAAGAACACTCAAGCTTGAATTCGTTAATAGAAAAATACGTTCTCCAGTAATGGTAAGAACCCTTAATTTTGCATATCTTTATTTAAAGACTATTCATGACAAAACTCCCGAAAATTGAAAATGATTTTCGCCATTCACTTTTTATATATATTGTGAACATCATTGTGTTCTCAAACTCATTTTCTTCCTCTAGTGTTAGATACTCAAAAACTTATTATATAAACATCACTCACTACAGGAAAATAGACTTTGCCCGGTAACAAGGATTCTGTTCGTGCCCAAAATGTTGTCATAGTGGAATCTAGGATCGCCGTTCGGTGGCTCGTTTCCGAAGGAGCGGCTAAGCAAGTGTTTGGTGAAGGGGATCTCTTCATTGTAATCTGATGCAGTGGTGTGCAGTGTAAGTGAATAGGGCAAGCGGGGTGGAGTCTAAAAGTCTTGGCCTATGGTCTCGCGGTCCTACTCTAAATGGACTAGTTCAGTTGACTTGAATGTCTAACTTCCTTCAAAGTAGGCGCACTACTAGTAGAAACTACTACTAGATCGGTAAGAAATGGTTTCTGAAATGCAGTCCATCAATCATCGTTCGTGACAGGACCCGTCCTAATCCCCCTGAATTATCGTGGGACGTGCCTACTTCCGTCTAACAATGCGTGTCAGACCAGGGATAAACTCGTCACCCGCTCGGGGTCCATTAGAGTATGCCAGGATAGGCGATGACATGTGATGTCTCGATCTCTACTACAGTCTCCATCCGCGATCAACCTGAAGGGTATTAAAACCATAAAAGCTGTGAGTGGATAAAACAACAGTTGATGAAAATCATTTATATCGAAAAGATATTTATACCCTTCACGTAAAAGAAAGCATGCACCAGAAAATAGTTCTTTCAAATACTTTCTCGGAAGCAAGGCGTATTGCTTCCCAAAAAAAATACGATGGAAAAATGTTTCTCAATCGAAGTCAATATCACAGTAGGGTCTCAACCCAAAACTGAATCATACAGGGCCTCTGCACAAAACCAAATCAAGCGAAACCAGAACGAAGCCTCAGCCCAAATAATAGAACACGTGGGAACATATCCCATGGGAACTCATCCCAATGTCAGTCACGATTCTAATCCTATCACATGTGCACATAGCTCAGGACCGCTCACAATTCTAGCATGTCGCCATGAACACATCACTCGTCGTGGCTGTCTCCAGATCTTCGCGAACACATCGCCAATCGATCATAGAGTATCTCATCAGCACTCCTAAGTCGAGCCTCCCTCGGTCATTGCTTCCCGCGGCTGCTCGACAACAGGCAGTGCACCGTGATCTCTCCGGAAGGAACACATCGCAGTCCCAAGGCGAGCGCCGTAACACAGGGATAAAACCGAATGTTATCATCATACATAGGGCCTTAAGCACATAACATAACCAAGTGGGTCATAACCCGAAAACCAGTGTCTTATGGCACTTCATATCCCATGATTCCCCGAATCCTATCAAATCCACAACTGGGTCTCATGCCTGAAATATCTTACATAAAACTCATAACTGGGTCACAGCCCGACTTATCTCACGTTTGACTATACTCTAAGTCAAACCTCAAATCAGCTAGGTCATACGCCCGAAAGATATTTCGAAACCTAAAAACCAATTCTCATTTCCACAACACTTTCAAATTATCCCTGACATCATGCTAAGTCAGGGTCTTTCAAATGGGTCTCATGCCCGAAGTTCGATTTCAAGCATCTTCTTGCATTCCTCAAAATCGTAAACCAGTTCCTCAGTTTGAAACCTTCGGAATCACTTAAAACACAAGCATGTAGCATACTCGGCCGAAGCCCAAACATCATATAAAACAGAAATCTCGAACTACGTGCAATAACATATTTTTCTCTGAAAATGCCCAACAATTCATATTAAATCACATACAGTCATGACATCTCAAAACATGTTCATAAACACTTATAAAACATTTATGCATGCATCATATTCATAAAAAAAGTCCACTCACAGACCGTCCATGATGCGCCTCAATACGCATGCCATAGGCCTCTCCATGCTAATTCGACCCCTCCGGGTCATCCAGACCAATCCAAAACATACTCAAAGTTCACTACCAACCTAGACAAGTTTATAACAAGAATCCCCAACATTCCCAGAAAGTCTGATCGACTCGAAACTACCACCATTGGATTCATATCGTCAAAACCTTTAAAATGGTCCTAGTCCTACCTCAAAATTCGTGCCTACGTGCCCCCACGTAGGGGTCAAAGTGGCTGGTCAACGTTGACCAAAAATTCAATGCTGATGTCAGCAAAGTCAATGCTAATGTCAGTAGTGGACAGTAAAGTCAACGGATGACATCAGTAGTGACGTCATTTGACATCTGACACGTGTCAGTTTGACATATCAGGTCTAACAGGATGACGTCATCATCATCCCGTACCTCTATTCGGGTTAACCCTGTTCACTATTTCGGGTCACACAGACCCGCAGACCCGACCCGACTTTTTCTTCCAATTCTGACCACCGTTTTCGAAGCCGTTGCTTCTAGTGTGATCGTCCAATCCTCCCTAGTTGATCTATGGGTTCAAAAACGTTTAAAACTAGCTAGTTATTACCTATTCGATCATGATTCTTGCAGCCCAGTTTTCAGGCCTCCATCCAGGCTGCTCCGCCATCCTCAACCTTTATTTTTTATACCCACAAACTCGTACGACCATCCAAAGCACAACTCAATCATTAGAAATGACCAAACAATCCTCTAAACCCAACTACGAAAATCGACCCATTTAATGGTTTCGGGTTTTACCTAGCCGTGGTTCCTACGTTGTGCACCGCCGTCCCTCCATCATCCGTCAACCTCAGCCTCTCACTCACAGTCACTCATTCATCACAGGACGGGATGAGATGGGGTGGAGGCGTTTTGGGTTGCACGGGTTTGGGGGGTTTCGGGTTTGATTGGTCGAAAGAAACAGATGAGGATGAGAGGGTTGGGTGCATGTATCTCTGTTAGGTGAGCAATGGATGAGTGACACTTGTCGTTCATCCATTGGGCATGTTCAAAATATCTCGGGCCCACAACAGGACAAATGTCACTCATCTCGTAAAACGTGCAACAGTTCCACAAACCTTTAATGACCCGTATCTTTCCCGTTGAATGTTCGATTTTGACGTACCACTTGTCTATGGACTCGTATCAACTCGATCTACGTAATGGTCCTCGGTCCTCGTGCATTAGACCTCCCAAGTCAAAAGTTAACTTTTTACCCTCGTCTAGGGGCAAAATCATTATTTCGCCCTGAACGTCCGGAAATCCTCGACTAATTCCCGAGTAGTCACACTAATCCTTAATTTAACCTTAATTAACCCCAAAAATTTGGGACAGGTCGTTACAGTTCGAGTCAAGTGAAAGTGGAGTAAGTGGGTATCTTGCTTGTTCTATTCTATTCTATACTTCATTCGAGGACTTTAAATATATTTTTTTGCTCCTAGTCCAAGTTCAATGTCAGCGTCTTCATGTTAGCAGTGTACAATTCAGAGCTAGATGGGTGAGTCACATAGATCAACCTCTGCAAGCTAGATAGTTTGAATACTGAACTAAAACACGAACATGATTCTACGACTTATGCATCCATAGAACTCATTGGTTGGTGTATTCCATTATTGAAATCAGACTTAAAGAAACCGATTATATAGAGCAAGAGTGGAAGTACAAACACATAGAAATTAAATGCTTGAATATTAATGTGATGAATGGAATTACAGGTGTGGGATCCATGGGTTGGCGTTCTTTTTCTAGAGACCATCAACTGAATGAACGTCCATTGGAAATCATACGAAAAATGTTGGCAGAGTAGTAAAAATACATGATTACGCCGGGGAGTGAGATTGCAGAGGCGTCAAAGACTGATTTGATGCAATCGAAATGAGTTAGGTCGCCTTCAAAACTAACTGCGGAAGCAAGTCGGGATGATGTATAGGGGTCAGGAAGTGTTCATAAACGAACTTTGGATGCAAGTCGGATTTGAAGGGACGCTTGGTGTTCTTAGAGTAAGAACTGAGGAGGGTTGAAAAGAGAACTAAATCTTGATCCTAGATCGAAGAGATAGGTTTTGCCAAGAAGGTGAGCTTTTGGGTAAAAAAAAGTAACTTTTGAGGGTTTACAGTTGTTGAAATTCATTGAGTTTCATCAATTTATTTGTTTGACCGAGCTGTTTATTGTCTTTTGAGAAGAGAGTTTTTTTTCTCTTTTTATAGGCAGTAGGGAGTGAAGATGGTTGACACATGCATCCATGTGTGTTCCTCCTTCACGACGACTAAGTCATCGCTCTCCTTTTCCTTCTAACAGTTTCGTCGCTGTGTTAGTGTGATTTTCGTAAATTACAACTCGTGCTTCCCCATGGTCCAGCTAGTCGATACTAGCTGGGCTTGGGCCTTAAGTCAGATTTGGTCTGTAATTTCTTAAATCCCCTCCACAAGTATGTAGTGGTTTATTTCGGGTGTAAACATTACCCCATGAATTCAAAAGTTCTTGAACGAAAAAGCTTTGGGATTCCAGTTGCCTCACTGCTCACGACTTCAACGGCCCCACCATCCATGTTTGCACGGTTAAGCAAGCTTCCTCTTCTTCCTAACAGCTTTGCTGCAATCTCTAAAATCCACTTTTTTTGTTGCTCCAAAAAAAACCATGGCTTTTGATTCAGTTTCTAGAAAGAGAGATAACAAAGAAAACCCTTTTCTAGCCCTCGAACCTAGTGCCATTTCTCTGTGGATATACGGAATGGATTTCCAAGATCATGTTTCTATTTCCCAAGATATTCTTCTTTCCTTCAAGACCAATGGCGACATTATCTAAGACGCATTTTTCATGATCGATTTAGGGCGTCATTTTGCCCTGGGACACTGTGGGCATGACCATGTTCCATTTAAGGTCGACTAAGAGGACCCATCCCAATCCCCCTGGATTATCGAGGGATGTGTCCCGTTACCACCTGACACCACGTGTTAGACCAGGGATAAGACCATAACCCATTCGGGGTTTCCAGAGTACGCAGTGGGTTCCAGAGTGCACAACGTTGTGTGATGTCTCGGTATCAAAAACATTCAAACTGTGACTGGACAAAACAATTGGAAAACAATTTCTGAAATAACATTTATACCCTTCAATTAAAAACATGCATAGATCAGAAAACATGAAATCTCAAGTGCTTTCTTAAAACCAAATAATCATGGATTTCAAATCAATAAATGGTGAAAATATTCATCAAATCAAATCAAGTATCTCAATAGGGTCTGAGTCCAAAACCAAATCACGTAGGGTCTCCGCCCAAATCAAATCTCATAAATCATCTCAATAAGGCCTTTGCTCGGAACATAGCTTTTAATCAGTTTCCAAAACATGAGAAACCAATCTTCAATATCCAATATCCAACATCCAACATCCATACAATAGCCACGATATCAATGCAACGCGTACGACTCGGGATTTTTACGTCCGAGCATATACCCAAGATCTACAACCTCTGAGTGATGGCTTTCCTAGGATCTTTGAAGTCTGGGTAATCGTGACCTCTCCAGGATCTACGACGTCTGCAGGATACCACTTCGGGATCTACGACATCCGAAGGGAACAATCACATCTTAGAGGATAGTAGTGTGGAAAATAGTTCGCAAAGACTCACAATTGAGTCACAAGCCCGAAATTTCATATCATAAATCAAACTGGGTCACAAGACCGATATATCATTTCCAAATCTAAAAACCATTTTACTATTCAAAATATTGTTCAATTTCACGTTTAACTATACTCTAAGTCAAACGATAAATCAATTGGGTCTCATGCCGAAATGTAAATTTCACGCATCTCCGTGAAATCATTCAAAACCAATAATCAAATCCTCGTTCAAATCATTGAAATTATATGCACGTAGAAAACTCGGCCTAAGCCCAAAGTATCACATAAAACACAAATATCGAAATACGTGCAATATAACATTTTCTACGAAAATGCTCAACATCAACACAAATCCTATTCAAATCATATGCAATTAGTGCATCTCAAACCATGTTCATAAAACATATAAAACATTTATGCATGCATCATTTTATAAAGAAAATGTCCACTCACTAACTGTCCAAGCTGCGCGCTCACTTGACCCGCAACCTCAACCTAGTTCTTTCTCCCTCGTACAACCACCAAATCTCACCATTTTTTCTCCCAATCAACTCGTCTTCTTCCCAGAAATCGACCTACAACCTCAAAACTATAAAACCGTACCTATAAATGGCTAGCTAACCTCGAATCATCAATGTTCACCTGCAACCATCCTTCCAGGTCTGTCCAGGGGTTATTAGCCTTCTGTTCTTGTCCCTAGAAGCTCGCATAAGCTCAAAAAACACGTCAAGACATCAGAACGAGCTTCAAACGTCCAAAAACCAAAATCCAATTTTAACCCACACGGCTTACTTGAGGTTCAAGGTTTCCGGACAGCACCACGGCAACTATGCCGTCTCTACCATCCCACTCAGTCTCTCAGCTTCTCCCTCACTCTCTGTCTCTCTCTCAAGCCATCACCAGGTGAGGGGTGATACACAAAAACTAAGCATTAAAGTAAACACAAAGTCATACTTAACACTTAATGAAACGTATACAATTTTATACTTTTTTTTATAGATTGTAACATTGGTAAATAGAGATCGTTTTAGACCGGGGATTGAGGGTACCTAAGCATGATTGTCGTTTGATTGGTCAATTATGGGTAAAAATTGATTTTAAAGTTCTAAGTAATTAAACTAAACCTAAACTAACGTAATCTATTATTTACACGTTGTCAACTCATTCTTTATGCCTTACTCATTCATGAATTATATTAACTTTAAACCTATGAAATTCTATAACCTTAGTTCTTCGAAATGATTGCATATTCTTAAGTACATGTAGGTAGACACTCACGCCGTACTTTCAATAATAGACTAGGGAACGCCCAACTCATCTATTTAGCATTAAACACCAATATACAAGCATAATAAAAACTGAAATACTAGAACACATGGAAAATTTATAGGAAATAAATATAAACTATAAAACCACAATAAGATTAGTAATAAATTCATAGAAATGATATTCATGCCAAAAGATAACTAAGAAGTAAGAGGTCGTGTTACACTTTTTCTCCGAGGAGCCCAAAGGATATGAATTGATGTAGCTCTGTCGTATTACACTTTTTCTCTAGAGTAACCCAAAGGATATGAAGTGATAGAACTCTTGGGTGAGACAATAGGGAACGCCCAACCCTTGGGTAATTAATCTTGCAAAGTAATATCGATTATATAAATTGGAAAGTTTAGTCAAGTAGAATTTCGGTACAAGAATGAGCGACCCTTTACAATTTACCTAAGCCTCTCTATTTATAAGAGAAAATTAATTTTCAAATAAATAGGAGTTCACAATTTAAATTCTAAAAGGAAAAAGGAAAAAGCCAATTAATATTGAAGTTCTATAGGAAACAATATTAAACTAGGAGTTTACAATATTAAACTAATGAATATTAAAGTCTTAAAGGAAAAAGGTAATAAAAATCCTAATTAAAAAGGTTTTCTAGATAAAAAGGAAACAAATTCAAGCTTGAATTGGGCCAATTTCCAGAAGAAAAAAGCAATTAGGTGCTGGAATTTGAATAGGGAAGCATTTCGGTGGAAGCCCACCGAAATTGGGCTGAATTTCGGTGGTCAAACAGCTGGTAAACGCGGGAATAAACTGGGGGTGGTCTTTCGGTAGGCATCGGTCAAAAAAGGAAAGGGGAATTCGGCAGTCAGTTGCCAGTCAACAAGCTGGGACAAGGGAAGGACATTCGATGAAGGTCACCGAACATATGTTCAGTAACTCAAGAAGCGCGCGCCGAATGGATTACTGGTTGATCGCCATGCGTCTGCCGAATCCTTTATGGGATATATTTGTGGGCTTCGATAGCTCCCTACCGAATGTCCTAGCTCTTTTTGGTGGCCTCCTTTCATTCGATCATTTTTTCCATATAAATCCGATTTAGGTGATTTTTTCGCCTAAATTCTTGTATTTCCGAGCTCTATCCAATTTTGAACACTCTCACAAAATATATTATTTTCTACAATTGTTTGGCATTTAAATATTAAAAGATAACCATAAAAGGTAAAAAAATGATGCTTAATTCAAGGCTTAACAAGTACCCCCGCACTTGGACTTTGCTAGTCCCTAGAAAAACTAAAAACAAATAAAGAATTGACAAAATTTTCTTTTTTCTTTTTAAAACAGCGAATTAAAAAAACTAAGCTCTGATTGATTTTAAAAACAACAAAACCTAGAGTGAGTATTTCCCCCACACTTAGACTTTGCTAGGCCCTAGCAAATCGAAAAACAAAGAAAGACTCAAAACAACTCTAACAGCCCTTAATCAAATGTTTCAAAAATTATTATAAGTATATGGCATTGTGATATCCAACAAATATGCATAGGGAATTCAAGAGATAATAGAAAGATAATCATGCCATGAACAAGTAAGACTTGGAGAAAACCATGGTGAAATTATGACGGGACCGCCCCTGGAAGGGGCATTGATAACCGTGCCCGGTCCTCCTCCCATCTGGCAAGACGACTGAAGTTCCCAATTTACCCTCAGTACTAGCCAAACCAGGGATAGCCACACACGTACTCACTCATGCCTCCGCCTCTCGAACAAAAATGAATTAGTTATAAAACAGTTACAGGAATACATTTCTGCCCTCCACGTAAAAACCAATGCATGCATTCGAAAATCATTTCGCAATCCTTTTCATTTCCAACATAAGAAAACCGTGTATGAAAATCAAAATCATTCTCCTTTTTTTTAACCTTCGGGTCTTAGCCTGTAGACATAAACACAGGGCCTCAGCCCAAAACCATGGTTCAAATCCAAGCACACAACATAATCCAAAATCCATCAAACCACATAAACCAGGCCATTGCCCAACACACCCGAAACATCAGCAATCAACAGTAACTCACAAGTCAAACAATTTGCTGGATCTCAAGTACGCCCGAGTTTTTAAACCCAAAACCATGCGCATAATAAGGCCCTCCCGGGATATCAACGAGTCTTTAAACTCAGAACATAATAAATAGGCCTCGGGGGTATCATACCGAGTCTTTAAACTCCAAACAGTAACCGAGTCTTTAAACTCATTAAGGGCCCTCCCCCGTCATCAATTAACCGAGTCTTTAAACTCAAAACATTATCCCGCGATAGTACCGGGTCTTTAAATCCAAAACCAATTGTAAATCACAACAATCCAGGATCCATCGTCATACAAATTCCAAATCCAATCCGAAATCATATTTTGTCATAACAGGACTCATGTCCGAATTTCCACATTCAAATCCCCAAAATCATACTTCACAAAACATAATCAAATCATCATTAAAAACGGGGCATGTACAATCATATCAAATCACTTTTTCAAACCAACATCCATTCCCGAATTCGAATTCGCAATAATGATTCCGTAAGCCGGCATCCGAAACCGTCATTCCGAACCCAAACCAGAAATTCACTTTCAAACTTCCGAAAACTAAAATCTCGTTCATCAAAATTACTTTTATGCCCTCGGCATCAAGCCCGAAATCACCTTTGTGAAAATTCGTTTCAAATCCTTGAAAACACATCATATTCCAAATTCCAAGGTCAAAACATCAAAACCATAATCAAATAACCAAAATCACGGTCAAACCACAACATACTCGAAATCTCGCAAAACTTGCAAATCCATGTCATTCTCGAAATACGTGTCAAAACCGTAAATCATACCCACAATCATAATCGAAATATCCTTAAAACATCATACGCATAAATCATGTAAAATCATTCATCACACCATCATCAAAACATAAGAGAAACCATAGTCTCGAAATACGTGCAATTTCGTATGCATATAAAAAATACGTATAAATACGAAAATCGAAATTATCACAAGTCATAATCATAATCATAGAAATCATAGTAATATTTATGCATGCATTAAATTTTGAAAGAAAAGTCCACTCACACACCGTCCAAAATGCCCGTTTTCGCGCTGCACGCGCTCCCGTAATTTCCGACATTTTCCAAGAATCTCGAATCCTGTC
The DNA here is from genome assembly GCA_032719365.1 of Prinsepia uniflora. Classification (NCBI taxonomy): domain Eukaryota; kingdom Viridiplantae; phylum Streptophyta; class Magnoliopsida; order Rosales; family Rosaceae; genus Prinsepia; species Prinsepia uniflora. The sequence goes on from CM064865.1 coordinate 39,849,441, forward strand.
CGAAAACATTCCTCAGCATCACTATGGACTCCAATAACATCATACTAATTTTGCATAATTTTCTGAGAATTAAACGTTAATTAAAAACGTAACATGAACCTTCGGACCCTCGAAACAACATCGAAACGATGTCCGATAAATTCAAAACCAACGCTAAATGTCCATTACAAACTATAGGACAAAAGTCGTTTTGAACTCACCTTGAGAATCAGGCCCACGCGCCCTCACGTGCGGCCGAAAGCGGCTGCGCGTGAGGCTCACGCGCCTACTACAGTACTACACAGTCGTCTTCCTCACCCGACTCTTCTGTGAAACCCGCGTGTTCGACCCGGTTCAATTCCTGCCAATAACAACTTTTTTTCTTCAATTGAACCCTCAACTAGCATCGTGAACACACTCACACTCATGCCCATACTCTGTTTTTGTTTTTCAAATTCAAGCCTAGCACAGCACTTGTTCCCAAACCCACCAGTGCATGCCCGTGTTCAGTTCCAACACCAAATTGCATAAACAATTCCATGAGTGCTCTGTTTCTTTCTAATTCCAAAGGCACCACAACCCCACTCACGACAGATTCGATTTCCAACAGTAAAAATTACCGTTCTGCCCTTCTGCTCAAAATTACCAAAATGCCCTTCCTCGTTCTAGACTCGTAACTCACCCGTGCGATGTCCGTTTTCAGCGTGCCGCCTGTCTACGGACTCAGGGCATCGAGACCTACCTAACAGTCCTCAGCTTGCGTGAAAATTAGTGGTCAAACAAAAAGTCAACAATTTCCCCCTTTTCGTTCTAATGTCGAAAATGCCCTTGAACTTCCGAACGTCATAACTTCCTCCTCGAATGTCGTAATATGACGTGCCACCTGTGTATGAACTCGTGACGTCCTGAACTATGTCACAGTCATCGGTCAAAGTCCTTTTGACTGCCCAAGAAAAAAGTCAACTGTTCCCCCATTACCTAGGGGCAAAATCGTCATTTTCCTCGAAATTTCCAAATTTCTCCTTTTTGAACGTCCGGGTCGTTACAATCTACCCTCCTTAAAGAATTTCGTCCTCGAAATTCCAATTAGTAGGAGCCGTAAAATTTTCCGATGATACATGTCTACGATAATCCCGAAACACAATTACTCTCAACTGGGTATAAGTCATACCCATCTTATAGAAATCATACAACCAGTCTCAAACTCTGTATGAATCCCTGCCCCTAGGGCAGTCATACCACCAACAGGCTCAGAATTCGTAGCCTAGCTCACGTTCGAGTCCACACGATCCAAGATACACCAGAATCAGTCAGATTCCCTCGATTACATGTCATCCACTCGTGAAATGATTCAATGGCTAAATCCGCACAAATGTCATCAGGCCACTAGGCCAATACACTCATAAGGTTCAATGACTCGGGAACTCATTCCCCTCACTAGGTCAATCACACCATATCCCTTTCCACGGGTCACTATGTATAATGATTTAGACTTTCCTCCTGATTCCTTCCTATTACCAATAAGCATTTAGTACAATCACTCCAACTATATCGCCAATCACACCCCTCTCTTAACCTCGACTCCAAAATACACCAAGTATGGTCCTGCAGTTAGACGCCAACCGTCCAAGTTATCAGAAATCATGTACTACTCCAATCCTATGGAGTTCCATAACTAACAGGATTTCATCTATCCTTAGGTTATCAAACATGACAATCCTCTCCCCAAGTATTACCTGATCCCACATTGTGGTCGCTATCTCAATATATCCTTACCATCGCCCTATCACACATTAAGCCTTTTTTTTATCCATCATTAACAATCCTAAAGGTCGATACGGTACTCGTACATTCCTTGCTAAAGGTATATGGCCTCTGCATACTCATCCCCGTGGGTCGATCTCAACTCCTACAAGGAAGGTCAACTTCTGAGGGTTTAACTAGCACCAACACATGACTCATCGAGTCCCAAATCTCGTGGTACAACTCAAAATACACACAGGAGGGATCACTAAGGGACATAAGTCACTATTCCTCCACTTGTAACCATTCTACCTCAGTTCTCACTCCCAAAAACTCTGACCTACTTCCAGGTCACACGCCAGAATGGGAAAACATGGGAGAGATCCCTACAATCCTTTGGGTCTCCAACAAATCTCAAACCAACTCACGTTTCCCAAACCTACTCTGGTCTATCATACCTAACACTTATTCAACTATCTCTTTTTAGAGGGCATTCAATACATCTATTCAGTACTTTACACGCCCCTCGGGACATGTAAGTACACCAACCAATCATCAATCATGGTACTATGCACCATCTAAATGTGGTCAGACTATCCGACTCCTCGTCTCTCATTTATGACTAGCCCACATGGCTGTCCAAGGGTATCGCCGTCAACTAACCTTGGCCATACCAAATCCGACCATTATTATTTTCTCTCTTTTACTCAAAATCGACAATCGCCACCCTGTTGGCCTCTCCTAATAAGGTCACTAACCACAACCTTCCCACGAAACCACAATTCCTTAACTCGTGATACAGAATCCTTATTCCATACTGTTACCTTATTAAGACGTCTATAATCAACACGTAACCTCAAATCATCATAAACTCAATTCCTCATCCTAGCAAAACCTCAGGAATATGTTGAGAAATCTGGGCATCCTCAGCCCTCACCAGGTGTCTCATACACTAAGCACATACACCACACATGTGACCAACTAACTTGAATACCTCATACCAACCATATATTAGTTGTGGGGATCAAGGTCATCCTAAAGGGTAACACCCTCGAGTCTCCCTGACACATGACCTCTGGAATCCTAGATTCCACATAACACTTTCTAAAACAACATAATCGATAGGGATCTCACCAATTTTACCATATAATTACCAAGGTTGCCACATAACTATTATCAAAGTACCACATCGGCAACTCGAGTCGAATCAACAACTTCCATACCATAACCAATAAAAAATGACACCATACCCGACCAGTAGCCAATCTCATGCCATGGAAGAGTGGATAATCCACGACCTACCCAACACATACGTCCAGGTTAACTTACACCATGACCACAAGTAATAGGTATCCAAACCATCACTCCAGGGCCACTCAGGCTTCCTACGAATGAATTCTAGATCCCCGGGCATGTGGTCCCAACTGGCCACGCCCCTATGGTGACAGGACCCGTCCCCGAGGGACATCGATAACCGTGCCCAGTCCTGCTCCCGTCTGACAAGTCCACTGAAGCTTCGAAATTACCCTCAGCACTTGCCAAACAAGGGATAACCGTACCTGTGCCCACTCATGCCTCCACCTCCCCAATAGCCTCAATCATCGCGCCACGACCTGGAGGGTCAATAAAACGAAAGGTGTGAGTAGACAAAAATCAAGTTTAGAAATACATTTATCAAAATAGTGTCTTACCCTCCAGTTTTCACAAACATGCATGCATATCATAACTTATAAATCAAATAATTAAGATATGAATATAAATCTCAAACATCACTAAAAACACAGGATCCAGGTCCACTATAGAGTCATGTTATCCCTGCAACGCGTACAAATCAATAGGCTCAAGGACCGCTCAAATCCCGAGCATCCGCCGCTGTGAACACATCACCAGCCGGAAATCCGGATCTCGTGAACACATCACTTACCGATCCATATATAATCCAGTACATCTGATCTGAGTCAAGCCTCCGTCGGCTGCTCGACAATGATCGTGCTACGTGACCTCTTCGGGGTAAACACTTCCATCCCGAAGGCAAGCGTTATCTCCAGGGTGCATTTCGAGGGAAACATATTCCACACCGAAAGCCCTCATATATCATCATCATGAAAATCAGTGAAAACAGTTAAGTCATTTATCAACATCCGTAAACTAGTTTCACGCAAATCTGTGCAATCACAATTTCAATTTTAACAAAATTCCATCAAATCTAGTGCCAGACTCATAATCCGAGTCAAAATCAAGTTCAAACCCCGAGCCTTAGCTCGAAATATCAGTTTCACAGTTTTCTCGAAAATCATGCCCAAAAGAACATAAAATAATATAATATTCAAAAAATCAGAAAATCATCATATCGAAGTATCAATCATACCAAATCATTGCAAATCATATTATAAAGCATTTAAAACATATATGCATGCATTTAGGGTAGAAAACAAAAGCCCACTCACACACCGTCCATAACGCTAGCTTTCCGAGCTGCACGTTTTTCCATAAATTCCGAACGTCAGTATTCCTGTCCAAAATCATTATGACGGGTCACTAACATCTCAATATACGTCCCATAATTTTCCCCCATTTTTTCGGGATTTAAACACGTATTTTAAACATAATATAAGCCTTCAGACCCTCGAAACAATATCGAAACGGTGTCCGATTTCCTTGAAACCAGTGCCAAAATGTTCGTTACATTAAATAGGACAAAACACATGTTGACCTCACCTCGAAATTCCCACGCATGCGCCCCCACGCGCCTGCTACAGTGCTCATGAACAGTTTTCGTTCCAACCCGTCTGACTGGTAAACGGGTCCTGTTAACCCGCGAAGTGACCCGGTCGGATCCTGCACAATTCTAGTCAATTCCTTCAATTGATTAAGCTAAGTGGATCGTATTAACTTGAATTGAAGATCTGTAATGTCAATTGCATCACTAATTACCTCAATCTAGTCGATCAAATCTCACGGGTTCGAAGTTTGTTCATCGTCGAGTTCCTCCAACCATCATCCAACCCTTCAATTGATGAGTCACACAGCATCGTAGGCTCATGCTAAGGTCGATTTTGCAGTAAAATTCATAAGGACTGGCCCCCAATTACTCAACCCAAGCTCGACAATTTTCGAAGTCCACCATGTCCGTTCTAGGCCCAAACGGCACCAATTGTCGTCGAATTTGAGTTGGTTCCATTCAAAATGATCTCAGAGGACTTAATTCAACCTCAGTTTGCAGCACCTTGAGCTAGGAAGATTAACTCGAATTTTTTGAAACAATTTGAAGGGTCTCGGGTTCTTGGGTTTTTCTTCCCCTTTTCCTTTCGTTTTTGTAACGACCCGTCCCGGAGTTCGGGATTAGATTTGTAACTAATCATGATTTATGGGGTTAATCGGTGATTAGTTGGGTGAAATCAAACGAACGGTGCAAAATGACCGTTTTGCCCCTGGTCGTGGGTAAAACGTTGACTTTTAGTTCGGACGGTCAAACGGACTTTGACCGATGACCGTGACGTAGTCTGGGACGTCACGAGTTCATAGACAGGTGGCACGTTTGATTTCGACATTCGTGGTGAAAGTTATGACGTTCGGAAGTCCTGGGGCATTTTCGTAAGTTGGACGAAATAAGGGGAAAATGTTGACCTTTTGATCGTGGCGTCCGATGGCCAAGGGCCAAGGACCGTTAGGAAGGTCTCGATGCCCTGAGTACAACGACAGGCGGCACGTTGAAATCGGACTTCGGACGGGAAAGTTACGGGTCACGGAAGCTCGATTTCACTATGCATGCATTACGAGGCATGGACACGTGGCTTATTCAGATTGGATCAGATGTTCTAGGTGGGGCCCATGGACCAATAACATTTAATTATGGACTGGTACTGTGATCTGGTGAATGTGGATTAAGATAATTGGGTTTAATTATTTATGTTTGCCACTTAATCTCAAGGGTGAATCTGGACCCTCCATCTAATCTGAGCTTTCAACCTGGGAAAATCTGGGCCGTCCATTTCCTTATTCTTCATTGGTTCAAATCTCCCACCCTCTCTGTGCAAGCACGGCCGACACCACTCCCTCCTCCCCATACAGCACCCATACGCCTATGTCTGTTCCCTGGGTGCTAATTATACGGTGGGAACTGGGTGAACGTTGGGCGGAAGTGCACGGGAAGGATTAAACAAACCGGGTTGTGGTCCTTGCGGGAAACAACCTTGCAGTGTGGCCAGGGAGATTCCCACGGGTGCTCTTGAAATCAAGCGCCTGGGCTGTGTGTGATGGATTGTTTATGCACTCGGGCGCAGTGGAGTGTTGGTGGGACTGTGCGGGTGCCATTGGAAATGGGAGGAACAGAGCACCATGGAATTGTTTTATCCGTTTAAGAATTTTGAGCAGAGTACCGGTAGGTTCGGGGGAATTAATTGTTTGGGTTGCTCGTTCTGAGGTGTTTGAGAGGGGCTGAGAACTTCAGTGAAGCAGAGAGTGAACGAACGGGGGAATTGAGTGAAATTGTGCACTGGAACCCGAAACCTGTGTTGAACAAATTCAAAAACTCGAATTCGAAATGTAGGCCAGCCCAAGTCCAATTGGGGTGAGGTTATGTCTTCTGGGACTTCACTTGGTCGATCCAGATCGATGGGACGAAGCTAGAAGGCCCTGGGAGCCATGGACAGGGATGACGGAGTTCAGGAAAATGGAGCTTGGAGTCGTGGTTGTGGAGGGATTGAATCGGGTTTGACGTGGGTCAAATGGCCCGTTTACCAGGCGGTCGGGTGAAGATGGTGACCATTGGGGTTACTGTAGCAGGCGCGTGGGTGTCACGCGCAGCCGCTTGCGGCGGCGCGTGACGGCGCGTGGGTCCGATTTTCAAGGTAAGTTCAAAATGACTTTTGTCCTACACATTGTAACGAACATTTTAACGCTAGTTTCGAATTTATCGGACACCATTTCGATGTTTTTCCGAGGGTCCGATGATTTATGTTACCTTTGTAAATAATGATTAATTCCCGAAAAATTATGGGAAATTAGTATGTTGTTATTTAAGCCCTTAGTGACACTAAAGTATGTTTGCGGACAGGATTTGGAATTTCTGGGAAATATCGGAAATTACGGAACCGCGTGCGGCATGAAACCGAGCCCTATTAGACGGTGTGTGAGTGGACGTTGCTTTCAAAATTTAATGCATGCATAAATATTTCTATGATTCCTATAATTATGATTATGAACTGTGATGATTTCGATTCCCGTATTTATATGCATTTTTGATACGCACACGAAATTGCACGTATTTCGAGATTATGGTTTCCCGTATGTTTTTATGATGGTTTAACGAATGATTTTATATGATTTGTTCATATCATGTTATTAAGATGTTGGATTGCGATTGTGAATATGGTTTACGGTTTTGTCACGGATTTCAAGATTTTTCACGGTTATACACGTTTTACGAGATTAGGAGTATGTTGTGATTTGACCATGATTTGGGGTGATTTGATTGTGGTTTTGATGTCTTGACCTTGAGATTTGAAATATGAGGTGTTTTCAAAGATTTAAAATGGATTTTGAAAAAAAAAAAGATTTCGGGCTTGATGCTCGGGGCATAAAAGCAATTTTGATGAACGAGATTTCGGTTTTCGGAAGTTTGAAAACGGATTCTTGGTTTGGGTTCGGGATGATGCTTCCGAATGCGGCTTACGGAATCATTGTTGTGAATTCGAATTCGGGAATGAAAAAGGATTTAATAAAGTGATTTGGTATGATTGTATATGCCCCGTGTGTAATGGTAATTTGATGTTGTTTGGGAAGTATGATTTGGGGAATTGAATGGGGAAATTCGGACCATGAGTCCTGTTATGACAAAATGTGATTTCGGGATAGATCCCGAGTTGTTGTGATTGAAAAATGTTTTGGGTTTAAAGACCCGTTGGAAACTGTTTTGGGTTCACAGACCCGGTGCTATTGCTGGAGCACGTTTTGAGTTTAAAGACTCGGTTAATTGATGACGGGGGAGGGCCCTTAATGAGTTAAAGACTCGTGAGTTTAAAGACTCGGTTATTGTGATACCCCCGAGGCCTATTGATTATGTTTTGAGTTTAAAGACTCGTTGATATCCCGGGAAGGCCTGATGATGCGCATGGTTTTGAGTTTAAAGACTCGGGCGCACTTGATATCCAGCAAACTGATTTGTTGAGATTCCTTGATATTCTCTGATGATTGAGTGTGTTGGGCAGTGGCCCGGTTTATATGGTTGATGGATTCTGGTGATGCCGTATACATGGTTTTGATTTCGTGGTTTTGGGCTGAAGCCCTGTGTTATGACTACGGGCTATGACCCGAAGATTTAGAAAAAGGAAAATGATTTTGATTTTCATATACTGATTTCTTATGTTGAAATGTTAACCGATTGCGAAATGATTTTTGTATGCATGCATTGGTTTTTACTTGGAGGGTAAAAACGTCTTTCCGTAACTGTTTTATAAACTGAATTCTTTTGGTCCACTCACACCTTTTGGTTTTTATTGACCCTCCAGGTCGTGGCGCATTGTTAGAGGCTGTACGAGGGGCGGAGGCATGAGTAAGTGTGTGTGGCTATCCCTGGTTTGGCAAGTACTGAGGGTAACTTGGGGTTTTCTGCCATCTTGCCAGACGGGAGCAGGACCGGGCACGGTTATCGATGCCCCTTCCGGGGGCGGTCCTGTTAGTTTTCCTCCCAATCTCACCCTCTCCATTCCTTTCCAATTTTCCCCTTTCATCCGTTCGTCATTGTAATCAATCAGAGAAGAAGAGATTAATGGATTTTGTGTGACAAATGTTTTTGTTTCTTACTAACTCTCTGTTTTTGTTTCTTCAGCTGCACACACCTGCACGACATAGTTTCCTTTCTCAAGTTAAATCCTCACCACCTAATTGATTAATTTAAGCCACTAATCATCCTCTTAGAGTGACAAGTGTCACTTACTAACTAATCCACATCCAATTAGGCTGAATCAACCACTTAAATCATTTAATATCAATTAATATCAGCTAATTGCACCTTTAAGGACTTTGACTGCCCAAATGACCATTTTACCCTTCACGTCACAATTTACCATTTCGCCCTTGAACTTTCCAGACCCACAACTTTCTCGTCCGAACTCAGATTGATGCGTGCCACCTGTCTACGGATTCAGCGTCTCGAGACCTACCCAACGGTACTTACAGAAAGTCCAATTACGGTCTCGATCAAAAAGTCAACAATTGGTCCCCGTTTAACCAATTTACCAAATTACCCTTTAACTTTCGAACATCATAACTTTCTCCTCGAATATCGGAATCGGGCGTGCCACCTGTCCATGAACTCGTGACGTCCTGAACTACGTCACGGTCATCGGTCAAAGTCCGTTTGACTGCTCAAACCAAAAGTCAACTGTTCGCCCAATTCTAGGGGCAAAATCGTCATTTTCCTTCGATTTTCCAAATTTTCCTTTTTCAAATTTCTGGGGCGTTACATATGGTCCATCACGGGCCCCACTAACTCTTCCCTTGCCTGTCATATCAACAGTCAATACAGGAGCCAATCCTTACTCTAACACACCCCCAACAGTGCCATCTCACTTGTATCCATCAATCTACATCGCTATCTTTATGCCGTGACAAGACAACTCACATTCACAACTATTACTACCATACCAATGCCCTTATCACTGTACCTCCCAATGTACCCGGCCTGCGTCCCACTGAACTGGACTATCTCCTAAGTCCAAATCCTTGTATACTTCGGGTCCTCGCCCGATCCTCAGCACTAAGGACACTGACCCAAAAGTCCAATAAACAAAGTTAACCAAGACCAAGCCACAATTTCCTAACTCAACAGCATCTGACTATATACCCGTCCTTGGCATCCCAAGTGCCAAACGTTCTTCACTCATCCCTTTTTGGCTTCTCTCGAGCTTTGATACCTTACCATGGCTCATCTCAAGTCTCTAACCAATATCTTGACTCATTCGAGTCCCGCATCCAAATCTCGACTCCTCCTAAGACCAAACTCATACCAATCAATCATGTCATCACTGACATTACCCAGCCCCCAAGCAAATACCAATGGCCAACCGTATCATATACGACCGATAGGGCCTAAGAGATATCCCCTCACATTTTACACTCTTTACACACACATTCCACTTAAGGAATTTACTGTGAATAATCCCATCACGAGTACAACTTGCTAGGTGATGCAATCCTTCTAGCCACAAGGCTCAATCGTCTCTGCGACCCTCATAATTTTATGTCTAACAAACAGTAGTTCACATTGTATTCTACATGACATCTGACCCTCAATCCAGGGTCAATCTCATTCGAGATCTATCACGAGGTCTCGTACACCCTCAATCCATCGTGATCCAAATACCAAATCCAATCTGAAATCACATTTTGTCATAACAGGACTCATGTCCGAATTTCCACATTCAAATCCCCAAAATCTTACTTCACAAAACATAATCAAATCATCATTAAAAACGGGGCATGTATAATCATATCAAATCACTTTTTCAAACCAACATCCATTCCCGAATTCGAATTCGCAATAATCATTCCGTAAGCCGGCATCCGGAACCGTCATTCCGAACCCAAACTTGAAATTCACTTTCAAACTTCCGAAAACCGAAATCTCGTTCATCAAAATTACTTTTATGCCCTCGGCATCAAGCCCGAAATCACATTTTTCAAAATCCTTTTTAAATCCTTGAAAACACATCATATTTCAAATTCCAAGGTCAAAACATCAAAACCATAATCAAATCACCAAAATCACGGTCAAACCACAACATACTCGAAATCTCGCAAAACGTGCAAATCCGTGTCATTCTTGAAATACGTGTCAAAACCTTAAATCATACTCATAATCATAATCAAAATATCCTTAAAACATCATACGCATAAATCATGTAAAATCATTCATCACACCATCATCAAAACATAAGAGAAACCATAGTCTCGAAATACGTGCAATTTCGTATGCATATAAAAAATACGTATAAATACGGAAATCAAAATTATCACAAGTCATAATCATAATCATACAAATCATAGAAATATTTATGCATGCATTAAATTTTGAAAGCAAAGTCCACTCACACACCGTCCATAATGCCCGTTTTTGAGCTGCACGCGCTCCCGTAATTTTCGACATTTTCCAGGAATCTCAAATCCTGTCGGAAAACATTCCTCAGCGTCACTAAGGACTCCAATAACATCATACTAATTTCCCATAATTTTCAGGGAATTAAACGTTAATTAAAAACGTAACATGAACCTTCGGACCCTCGAAACAACATCGAAACGATGTTCGATAAATTCAAAACCAACGCTAAAATGTCCGTTACAAACTATAGGACAAAAGTCGTTTTGAACTCTCCTTAAGAATCCGACCAACGCGCCCTCACACACCGCCGAAAGCAGCTGCGCGTGAGGCTCACGTGCCTGCTACAGTACTGCACAGTCGTCTTCCTCACCCCACTCCTCTGTGAAACGGATCTGCGACCCGCGTGTTCGACCCAGTTCAATTCCTACCAATAACAACTTGTTTTCTTCAATTGAACCCTCAACTAGCATTGCAATGAACTTAATTAAAGATCTATAACATCTATTTCAATCGTCACGTCCTAAAACCAAGTCAATTGAATTCAAGTTCTAATCAAGGTTCATCGTCCCCGTTCACCACACAATCACTAATTTCTTCAATTAATCAGTTAGGAAGCATCGTAGACTTACTTTAAAGATTAGTTTGAAATCAATTTTGCAAGAACTTACCTCCAAAGGCACGAACACAAGCTCGCGATTTCTGGAATTTCGTCACGTCTGGTCTTGGCTCCACGAGCTTCGCACTTCGAATTTCTCGATTTGGATCGACTAATTAAGGTCTCAGAAAGCTTATTCGAACCTTAATTTGGCTTGGGTTGCCCTCTATCTCAAAATCCAATTCTCACTCTCTCAAGGACCCGTTTCAAATTTTGAGCTCTTCTCTCGCCATTTTCATCCCATTCCTTCCTCTCTCAATCTCAACACTCTGATCTTTCCCCCCTTAACTCCTTTCCCGTTCTCACTTTCTCTCAATTCGCTCTTGGGAAGGTCGATCACCCTCTGCTCGTCTGTCCCTGTTTTGCAATATCAAAGACACCCACGTTACAAAATTCAGCATGTGCTCTGTCTGTTCAGTTCAATGTCACCATCCAGTTTCAAGCCCCAATTTCCACCCCACTCACAACTGAACACACCCTTGCTTTGCCTCTGTCTATGTTCCTTCACTCAATGTATAAACAAAACAAGAGAAACGGTGCTCCCAACCTCACTCGTGCACACACTCACACTTCTGCCCATGCTCTGTTTTTGTTTTTCAAATTCAAGCCCAACACAACACTTGTTCCCAAACCCACCAGTGCATACCCGTGTTCAGTTCCAACACCAAATTGCATAAACAATTCAATGATTGCTCTGTTTCTTTCTAATTCCAAAGGCACCACAACCCCACTCATGGCTGATTCGATTTCCAACAGTAAAAATTACCATTCTGCTCTTCTGCTCAAAATTACCAAAATGCCCTTCCTCGTTCTAGACCCGTAACTAGCCCGTCCAACGTCCGTTTTCAGCGTGCCGCCTGTCTACGAACTCAGGGCATCGAGACCTACCTAACGATCCTTAGTTTGCGTGAAAATTAGTGGTCAAACATAAAGTCAACATTTTCCCCCTTTTCATCCTAATTACGAAAATGCCCTTGAACTTCCGAACGTCATAACTTCCTCCTCGAATATCGAAATCGGGCGTGCCACCTGTCTATGAACTCGTGACGTCCCGAACTAGGTCACAGTCATCTATCAAAGTCTGTTTGACCGCCCGACCAAAAAGTCAACCGTTCGCCCATTACCTATGGGCAAAATCGTCATTTTCCTCAAAATTTCGAAATTTCCCCATTTTGAACGTCTGTGTCGTTACAAATTAAGTCTGTGCATGCTTCGAACAAGTCAAGATCACCTCACAATGGATGCACTCATAGTGTCTCTCTCATGAAATAGGGTTTCACTCAAAGATGTGTGAGAGAATAGTTCACATATTTCAACAATAAAAGCACTTAAACAATACCACATGAATAGAATGAAATACTTGCACAAATGAACCCAAACCATATACTTACTCACACAACTTACTCAACAGATCAAAAGCTACTTATCTCATGGATCATAAAGTTATTTATTTATGGTTGTAAGGGGGCTAGGGCTAAGGCATTCAGATTTTTGGATATATGGTGGTAAAGAACATTCTAAAGACTTAGTCATTGACCAAAACTTAATCAATTACGAGCATATCTTCTTCCAAAACATCACCAAGATTATGTGGGAGCCAAATTTCATCTTGTACACAATCCAACTACTTACATTCAAAATATATTGTCGGAGAGCTAAATAATTTTTTTCTGTCAATCCCCCCTTTTTTTGCTCTCAAATTCATATATAATTTTTTTCACTATATTTTTTTTAATCATTTTTTTTCCAGCAATCACACAATACATCAAGTAAGTTGGACAAGTCTATCCCCATACACACATCATCACCTTGAATAGAATATCTTCATGCCATCTTCATGTATATTACTTCAAAATCTTCAACCAAGTCTTTAGAATAAGAGTAAGGATACCTATACTAGGCTAAGAGTTTAGATATGCATGGTAAAGAAAGAAAAGGCTAAAGGTGGGCTCAAAAGGTTTCATTAGGGGTGTCGCAACTAATACGCACAAAAGGGAAACATGGCTATTTGGAAAAGTGGTGGAAAACCTAGGTGCCTTCAATCATATCTACAATCAAAGTATGTATTGACTATAAGCTTTGCAAATTAACATGAATACGTTCTAGAAATCTCTAGTTCATTAAAATTGTTGCAAATAATCATATGAGGCATGTATATGCTATAAACTATTTACACTCAAGAAAGAAACAACATATAGCTCAAAAATCACAAGGGTGAAATGTGATTCAAAACATAATTCTAACATGTGAATTTTATACCAAGTTTTACAAACCATTTCTACTACAAGTCATAATAATCAAAATATCTCAATTAGCACAAGAATTTCATCAAAGTGATATGCAAATGCCATAATATTCTTGTTTTGTTCCAATTCATCATTGACTAGTTAACGGCATCCTAAGACTCATGATAACAAAGACTTAAAACACATTATTTTCTTTAATTGTTTTATTGATTTTTTTTGTTGCAAGAAGTAATTAAAACAAACAGTTTTTTTTTTCCGGAAAAGAAAAAAGAAATTCATATTTTTTTTGGAAAACAAATTTTTTTAAAAAAATGATTTTGTTGAAACAGTTGAAAAAAAAATGTAAAACTTTTTGAAAAGCAAGTTTTGAAAATAATTTTTTAAAACAAAAAAGTTGAAAGACGTATGAAAACAATTTTTTTTAATCAACGAGAATAATTTTTTTAAACGAATTTGGAAAAGAAAAGAAAACATTTTTTTTTGAAAACGATTTTATAAAAGGTGAGTTTGATTTTTTTTTTGGTAAAAGAAGATTCAACAAAGTTGTAAACTTAAGCCCCCCATACTTAAATCGGCAATATCCTCAATGTATCAAAATCAAAGTATAGAATCAAGTATGAGATAGAGTTTCACGAAAATAACTAAGAAAACAAAAGTAAAAAAAAATTACAAGATAAGGAAAGAGAATGCAAATCTATTGTCGACTCCTCCATTGGGTTGCCTCCTAACAAGTGTTTAAGTTTAACGTCTTCACCCTAGACGAAGTAATTCAATCAACTCATTCATTGCGGAGTCTATGCACTCTTTCAAATTTCATACCGGGCACACCAATTTCCTTGAGGTACAGCTTCGATTGGTAGTCATTTCTCTTGAAATCTTTTCCTATTTCTTCATAAATAAAGTTAGCACTCAACTTACAAGTTAATTGCTTAGAAAATACATATAGAACTAAGACTATTTGTTTCACAATTTGCAAGTGTGAAAGTTATGCACAAGTATGATATTTACATTATGAACATATTTACACAAACAAAATCACACAAAAGATTTTTCAATCCCCGGCAACGGCGCCAAAAATTGATACGCAAAAATTAAGTATTAATGTAAACACAAAGTCATACTCAACACTTAAGGAAACGTATGCAATTAAAAACCTTTTTTATAGATTGTAGCATTGGTAAATAGGGATCGTTCTGGAACGGGGATTGAGGGTACCTAAGTATGATCATCGTTTGATTGGTTAATTGGGGGTAAAAATTGATTTTAAAGTTCCAAGTAATTAAAGTAAACCTAAACTAATCTAATCTATTATTTACAAGTTGTAAACTCATTCTTTATGCCTTACTCATTCATGAATTATATTAACTTCAAACCTATGAAATTTTATAACCTTAGTTAACAGGACCCGTCCCAACTGGACTTTGATAACCTTGCCTAGTCGTGCTCCCGTCTGACAAGTCAACTGAAGTTTTAAAAACACCTTCAGCACCTATCAGACAAGGGATGACTGTACTGATTTCTATGCATGCTTCCGCCTCTCGATCAGCTCCAATTTGCGTGCCACGACCTGGAGGGTCATTGAAAATACATTTCAAAATGAATCATTTTCCCCTCCAATTAAAAAACATGCATGAATAGAATAAAACATATGAACAACCAGATTTCAATCACATAATATCACAAACCGTGGGACCCACAATAAGTCCATGGCCCATATTTCCCAAATTTCATTTCCAAGAATCATCATAAAACATTTCAGTGCAAAATCACCATCAAACACAATTCAACACTTTAAAGTTCAGGAATTACACATCTGAGGTCTTTCCTGGGAATTACACATCTAAGCTTTCTGGAAATTACACAACCAGACTCACCGGGCATGACACATCCGGTTTCTCCAGGAATTACACATCCGGAAATCATCAAGTAAATCCATTAAATACTTCCTGATTCACAATCCAAAACAAAACACCATTTTCAAACCCGGGCATTACCCAAAACATCATTTTCATTGTTCTCGTAAAACGCGCCCGAAAATGGATTAAATAATCTATAAAATCAGCAAACAATAATATCAAATCATCATTCAATCATTGCAACTCAAATCATCCAATAAATCATGTAAAACATTTAACTATGCATGCATAACATTTTATAAAACAAACGTCCATTCACACACTGTCTAAGCTGCTCAATCTTGAGCTGTTCGCTCCTCCGAAGTCTCGGGAATATTCCAGCCTATTAAACATAACAATTTAAGGTCACTAGGATGTTACATAACCTCATATGACAATCCCCTAAACCCTGAAATTTAGTAATAATATTTAAACACAAACTACGCACTTCGGACACCCAAAAGTACCCCGAAACAGTGTATGATCGACTCAAAACCTGTGCCAATAGGTTCGAATCATCGAAAACATCAAAAAGTGTGTTGAACACTTCCCTAGAAAGTCAACCACGCGCCCCCATGCACGGCTTGAACGCGATGCTCGTGAACCCACACATCGATGAACAGTAATCCCAATGTTCATCGTCCCAAACCGGCTAACTGTTAATGGGGTCTGTGAACCCGCAATTCAACCCGACTAGTTATCCATCAATTTGACCTTGTTTTCTTTCATTCTTTCACTTAAATTCATTCAATCACTCTCAATTAAAGTTCTATATACTCCATTTCATGAATTCATACCTCAATCGATCGATTTCCAACTCAAGTGTTGAAAGGGTCGTGGCTCAATTCCGTCCAATTACTTTTTGTTTCTTCATTCTAATAAATTAGAAAGTATCTTAGGATCATTATAAACATAATTTCGAGATCAATTTCCTGTTTACTTACCTTCAATTACACGAACAGAAATTAGAATTTTCCAACTTTTCCCGGAGTCTGTTATTAGCCTTTTCTGCGCGAATTCCTTTCGTTTTTGAAGTGGATGAACTCAACTTGATCCCAGAAGGCTTAATTCGAACCCAATTTCAGTGATCGAAGTCCACAATTTCAAATTTGAAATTTCAATTACCTTCAATTTCAAATTCTAGGTTTCGGGGTATATTCGGTTTCCTCTCTATCTACTCTCCTTTTTCTTCTCATTTTTCACTCTCTTAAATCCTCGCAATTGATCGAATCAAGATGAATTGTTGTGTGGGCGTTGTTTGATCAAGCGAGGCTCTGTTTTTGTTATGTGTTTATCTCCATCAATTGAACACGTCTGCCACCAAGCAGAAAATGAGACATCTCGTTCACCTAACTTCAAAAATACTCAACTTCTCCTGATAACCCAAACAAATGCGGTTGCACTAACCAATGCAGGATCAAAGGACTGGTGACAACAACGATCATCTGCCATGGCAGAACATGAGAAGTCACCTTAAATGACATCGAAACACCCATTACCAATGCGGAAATCAAGCACTCCTCTCGTCACTTCAATCACAACCTTTCTCAATTCCAGAGTTTCAACCATGTCAGATAAAAAACCCTCGGATATCCACCAAGTGTCCGTAACTAGTCTAACCCACTACCAAGTTCGCCTATCAGTTTATACTGTTTTTGTACATCCAAAAAGATGTGGACCATTACTACTTATTCCTCACGTCTCAACCCCTGCTGGTTCCCAACCAGTTCATCACTATCCGAGATCCACTGCCGCACAACAGATACCGAACACATGCCCACCTCGACGGAGTCATATCCCGACTCGTGACTCATCGTCATCACAATCACCGGCACCCGTAGCAGCACACTGTGTGCGAATAAAAAAACCTTGGATCTTTGCTCATACCGAGCAACGACCCCGTACCTCTGTTCAAATTGGAGAAACGCTGTCTCCCTCGTACCCAATAACCCCAGGTACAATCAACCTGACCACTCATACAAGAAAAGGAAACATCCCTTTAATGTCCTCGATTCTCAACAACCACAACTACAACCACTCTCGATAGTGGTGCCTGCCACAACTTGTGTAGATCCAACCACCAGACATCATTATCGAGACTCCGCATCGAACAGAATCAATCGTCTGTACTAACTACTCCGTATCCCCACTCCGGGATTCAATCGACAAGTACCAACCCTGGTAACATGTCCAACCAATCTCTAACCAATCGTAACTCGACTCAACCAATGTCATCTACCAGGTCGTCCGTGACCTTAGCTGCACTAAATATCAATCACAACTAATGTAGTACGACAACCAACTAGGTCTAACCAATAAGTACAAGCTCGACTACGGAGTGCAGTTCCATCACCTAAGCTGACATAACATGACCGACCGACGGTCTCGGCTCTGAAAAGTTGCCAGAACCAAACCACTCGCCGACTCACATTTCAGAACCATATAACAACCACTAGGGTTTCCTACCAAGGCCAACAACTAACTCCGTTGTACTCACATATGCTCTAACCCAACAATCACCTCTAGGGTTCACCTTTCGAAACCATCCATCATGATTTAGGGTTCCAAAATCACACCCTAAGGTTCCTCTGAGCCCAACTGCAGAAGGCAGTATAATCCACAACCTAACCGACCCCGCGGCCCCGAAATCGTATGGACGTTAATCCAATCCTACCCTCAGCTCAACTAGGATTCCCAGAATCCGGCTACTCCTCACAACACGATTCACAACTCAGAATGACCTGACCATCTAATGGTCACAACATAACCGATCCTACAACATCGTGAAACACGATCCTGACATAACCATGGCGATGGTTAAAACTCTAAAGTACTTTTTCGTTCATTCCTCGGTAGGGTCCCACACTGCCAACCACAACAGAACTACGGTAACCCCAAGCATCAAGTGTCGAACCAAAACGATACTAATTATCAAACCGGCATCCTAACTATCAAGTTGATAAAGAACTGCACCCCATAGAGACATCACATCCTCAACCTGCGTGCACCACAATACTAAACCTGCTCTGATACCACTTGTCACAGCCTATCCCAATCCCCCCGGGATTAACACGGGATATGTCGTGATCCCGTCTGACACGAAGTGTCAAACAAGTGATAAATTAAAACCATCAGCCCGACCAGCTACTAGAGCACACCAGGATCCGGAGGAAAAGTGTGATGCCTTGGTCTATGCCACAGCCCGCATTCGTAATCAATCTGAAGGGCATTAAAAACCAGAAAAGACTGTGACTGGACGAAAAGAAATAGTTTAATAAAACACATTTCATAAAAGACCTTTATGCCCTTCACCAAAAAGCATGCATTCATAGGAAAACCATTTATCAAACCACATATGGTTTAATAACCATTAATAGGGTCTCAGTCCTAAGTTCCATAAATTCAAGTCATACGGGCCCTTGCCCAAATCCATTTACTCAAATCCATAATCATAACAAACATATGTGGGAACTCAGCACAAATCCATTTATTATTCACAAAACACAATTTCGCAAATCCAAGAAATCATCTTTATCATATATATATATATATTATATAACCAATCCTGTCACGGTTTCTAAAACTACGCGCGTGGTACCCGATGTTTCAAATCCCAAGTCTCCCCAGGGTCCACCCAGGTCAATGTCCGCAGATCAATGACCCTCCCTCGGGGTTATAATCCATAATAGCCTTCCTAAGCGTAAGGTACCCAACGGGGGCTACTCCACTCAGTTAGTGCTCTATGACTACTCTGGGGTCCACCTAGGCCAACGACCCTCCCCGGATAAGACAATCAATAAATATATAAGTATGGTATATAAAAACCATTTTGAAATCATTCTCAAAACCTTTCAAGGGTTCATGCCTGGTCGCCAAAAACCATAATGAACCACAAATCCATTTATGGGTCCCCGACCCGAAATCACAATCATAATCCATAACTGGGCCCCAAGCCCAAATTCATAAACAAACAAGGCCTCACACCCGATTTCATAAACCAACTAGGCCTCCATCCCGATTCGTAAACCACCTAGGCCTAGTGCCCGATTTCATAAACCAAATGGGCCTCGTGCCCTATTCCGTAAACCAAATGGGCCTTGAGCCCGATTCATAAATCAACTGGGCCTCGAGCCCGATATGAAAAACAACTTGGACTCGAACCCGATACGTAAACCAACTGAGCCTCCGGCTCGATGCCTTATTAAATCAAATGGACTTCAAGTCTGATAGTTCGTAAATCAAATGGGTCTCGTGCTCGATGCCATATTTTCAAATCCAAAATCAATTCACTAACCAATTGGGCCCCTAGCCTGATAACGTGACTAAAATGGACTTCGAGTCCGAGGGTTTCGAAAAAAAATGGGTCTCATAAACGAGTTTACCTTTTCAAATCCAAAACTACTTCATTAAACCATTTTCGAAACCATAAGCACATATAATCAGTGCAAAACTGTAACCTCGATTTACGTACAAATACGTAAATTGCCTCGAAATACGTGAAATCATGTAAATCACCAATATCCAAATCATCATCATAGAATCACATATGTAAAACATATAAAACAATTATGCATGCATCACAGTTTAGAAATCAAGGTCCACTCAAAGACCGTCCTACGATGCCGCCTTGATTTGTAACGACCCGTCCCGGAATTTGGGATTAGGTTAGTAACTAATCATGATTAATGAGGGTTAATCGGTGGTTAGTTGGGTGGAATCGGACGAACAATGCAAAATGACCGTTTTGCCCCTAGTCGTGGCCAAGACGTTGACTTTTTGTTCGGACGGTCAAATGGACATTGACCAGTAAACGTGACGTAGGTTGGGACGTCACGAGATCATAGACAGGTGGCACGTTCGATTCCGACGTTCGTGGTGGAAGTTATGACGTTCGGAAGTCCAGGGGAATTATCGTAATTTGGACGGAATAAGGGAAATGTTGACTTTTTGATCGGGGGGTCCGATGGCCGAGGGCCAAGGACCATTAGGAAGGTCTCGATGCCCTGAGTACAACGACAGGCGGCACGTCGAAATCGGACTTCGGACGGGAAAGTTACGGGTCACGGAAGCTCGATTTCACTATGCACGCAATTCGAGGCAAGGACACGTGGCTTATTCCGATTGGGTTAGATGTTCTAGGTGGGGTCCAGGGACCAATAACATTAAACTATGGACTTGTACTTTGATCTGGTGAATGTGGATTAAATAATTGGGTTTGATTATTTTAAATTTGCCACTTAATCCCAAGAGTGAATCTAGACCCTTCATCTAATCTAATCCTTCAACTTGGACAAATCTGGGCCGTTCATTTCCTTATTCTCCATCAGTTCGAAATTCCCACCTTCTCTGTGCAAGCACGATCAGTGCACGGGTGAAGTTGGAATTGGAGCGCTGGAATTGTTAATTGTGTGTGCTTGGGGTCAGTTGAGGTCGTGGGGGACACCTTGCCGTGGCTGGGACAGTTTGCAGAGCACGGGGGGGAGGGGGGGGGGGGGGGGGGGGGGCGCTTGAACTGAGGCTGAAACCAGGCATGCCATTGGAACTGGGGAGCAGAGCAATTGTTAAGCCGCGTTTGAAATTGAGAGGTTTGGGTAGAGGACAGGCGACATTGTGTGAGGGAGAGAAGCAGTCTAACGGGTTTTGGAGAGGCGGAGAAGAACTCTGGGGAGTTGAGAGTGAGGGAGGCAGTAATCTGGAAAATTTGAAAATGGTGGGAAAATCAAAATTTAATCTGTGAGTTGAGAGGGCTGAAACAGAGATCAATTGTAGCTTTTTGGGCTGGTGTCGACTGCAACCACGCAAAAATCGAATGGAGGTGGTCGTGTTTTGACCCCAGACTGGAGTCCAGTTTCTGGGAACGGGTCGTGGTGGAGTCCAGATGGTTGGAGGCCTGAGACCTTGAAATTGAGCTCAGAAACATGTTCTTATGGATCCTGCGATGCTACTGAGTGAAGAAATTGAAGAAAACGATGGGTATTGCTACACTTCCAGTGATGAACAGTGGACAGTTGTTCGTCGGAAAAGTGAGCTTAGAGTCGTGGTTGTGGAGGTAAGCTCTCGTGAAATTGAGTTCACGATCATCGTGAGGGTGAGTCTACGGTGCTTCCTAACTGATCAATTGAAGGAAGCAGTGACTGTGTGATGAATGGGAACTACGAACCCGATTAGGACCCGTATTCGATTGAGCTGGTTTTAGGCCATGTCGACGTGAATGAGTAAAACAGAACTTAAATTAGGTCCATTTCGATGCTATCTGAGAGTTTAATTGAAGGAATTTAGTGGATATTTGCAGGGATTGAAACGGGTCAAGTCGCGGGTCGCACACCCGTTTTACAGTGGAATCGGGTGAGGAAGGTGACCGTTGGAGTTACTGTAGCTAGCGCGTGGGTGTCACGCGCAGCCGCTTGCGGCGGCGCTTGGGATGTTTTCTCAAGGTGAGTTCAAAACGACTTTTGTCCTACTCAATGTAACGAACTTTTTAGCGTTGGTTTCGGAATTTTCGGACACTGTCTCGATGTTATTCCGAGGGTCCGAAGGTTTAGGTTACATTTTTAATTAACGATTGATTTCCGGAAAATTATGGGGAATTAGTATGATGTTATTTGAGACCTTAATAACCCGGGAATGTGTTTTCGGACAGGATTTGGAATTTCTGGAAAATATCGGAAATTACGGAACCGGGTGCGGCGCGAAACTGAGCCCTATTTGACGGTGTGTGAGTGGACGTTGCTTTCAAAATTTAATGCATGCATAAATTATTTCTATGATTTTTATGATTATGATTATAAGTTGTGATTGATTTCGATTTTCGTATTTATACGTATTCGATTTTCGTAGTTATACGTATTTTTACTATATATGTGGAATTACACGTATTTCGAGACTATGGTTACTTTTGTGCTTAATAATGATTTAATGAAAGAGTTTATATGAAATGGGTGTATGATGATTTAAGAAAGTTGTTTATGATTGTGAGTGCGATTTACGGTGTGGACACGGTTTTCGAGATTTTTGCGGTTTTGCACGTTTTACGAGATTTGAGTTTATTGTGATTTGATCACTGTTTGATGTTTGAATTTGGAATGTGAATTAAGGTTTGCAATTTCGAGGATTTTAAATTGGATTTTGAGTATGCTTGACTAGACCGGGATTTTAGTGATTATGGTCGTGGTTTTGATGCCCGGATAATGTGATTTGAGAAATGAAGTGATTTCAAGGAATTAAAATGGCTTTCGAAAAGATGATTTCTGGTTTGGTGCTTGTGGCAGAAAAGTAACTTGGATTAACGAGTTTTCAGTTTTCGGAAATTTAAAGTGGATTCTTGGTTTGGGTTCGGGATGATGTTTCCGGATGTCGGCTTACGGAATCATTATTGCGAATTCGGATTCGGGAATGAAAAAGGATTTAACAAAATTATTTGGTCTGATTTTGCATGCCCCGTGTCAAATGATAATTTGATTATGTTTGTGAAATATGATTTGGGGACTTGAATGTGGAAATTCGGACCATGAGTCCTGTTATGGCAAAATGTGATTTCGGGATAGATCCCGAGTTGTTGTGAATGAAAACTGTTTTGGGTTTAAAGACCCGGTGCTATTGCTGGAGCACGTTTTGAGTTTAAAGACTCGGTTAGTTGATGACGGGGGAGGGCCCTTAATGAGTTTGAAGACTCGTGAGTTTAAAGACTCGGTTATTGTGATACCCCCGAGGCCTATTGATTATGTTTTGAGTTTAAAGACTCGTTGAAATCCCGGGAAGGCCTGATTATGCACATGGTTTTGAGTTTAAAGACTCGGGCGCACTTGATATCCAGCAAACTGATTGATTGTGATTCATTGATGTTCTCTGATGATTGGATGTGTTGGGCAGTGGCCCGGTTTATATGGTTGATGGATTGGTTGATGTCGTATACTTGGATTTGGATTTTATGGTTTTGGGCTGTGGCCCTGTGTTCATGATTGCGGGCTATTATGACCCGAAGGCTAAGAAAAGGAAAATGTTTCTGATCTTTCATATATGGATTTCTTATGTTGAAAATGTAACAGATTGCGAAATGATTTTTGTATGCATGCATTGGTTTTTACTTGGAGGGTAAAAATGTCTTTTCGTAACTGTTTTGCAAACTGAATTCTTTTTGTCCACTCACACCTTTTGGTTTTTATTGACCCTCCAGGTCGTGGCGCGTTGTTCGAGGCTGTACGAGGGGCGGAGGAATGAGTAAGTACGGTGTGGCTATCCCTAGTTTGGCAAGTACTGAGGGTAACTTGGGGTTTTCAGTCACCTTGCCAGACGGGAGCAGGACCGGGCACGGTTATCGATGCCCCTCTCGGGGGCGGTCCTGTCATGATTTGCGTGCCATAAGCCTCCCCGGGCTAATCACTATCACCGGGACTCCCAATCCTGTCCAAATCATACTAGAGGGTTACTAACTACCTTATTAACCTCTCATTGAAGCCCCGTATTTTTCTCAAATTTTTAACTATTTTTAAACTCGATCCTAAACCTTTGGACATCATGAACTATATTGAAATGATGTCCGATCGACATGAAACCAGTTTCAAAATGTTCGTTACATCGAATAGATGATTTCACATGTTGAACACTACACCAAATAGTGGACCACGCGCCTTCAGGTGCGCCCAAAGGGGCTGCGTGTGGGAGCCACGAGCCCATCTACAGTGTCACCAATAACCTTAGGTGAACTGGGTTCGCCTGGTTTTGGCCGGACCGGACCAGTTTGGACTAGCGTGACCTATTCAGTGTTCTAACCTCTCCATTTTTTATCCTTTTTCCATTCTTTCAATCCTAATCCCTTTATCTCATCTTTATCTATCCATTCATGATTTCAAAAGCCTAAAAAAAATCTTAAATCATACCTGAACGATCGATGGATGAACCGGCCA
This sequence comes from Prinsepia uniflora, assembly GCA_032719365.1. Classification (NCBI taxonomy): domain Eukaryota; kingdom Viridiplantae; phylum Streptophyta; class Magnoliopsida; order Rosales; family Rosaceae; genus Prinsepia; species Prinsepia uniflora. Next base: position 39,873,962 of record CM064865.1, read on the forward strand.
CCTGCAACCGAACACCACCGTCGTCTCTGGCCACCTCATCCTTGGTTCTGGTCCCATTCGACTCAAAAAACCTCCAAAAACATGTCCTAACCATTAGAATCAAATGACAAACACCACAAACCAAAATCCAAAATACGAACCAAAAACTCACCGTTTTTGGGTTCTCCAGCCACCGTCTACGACGTCCCTTGCCGTTGCCACCATTCGATTCGTCTTCTCTCCTTCCCTCGCTTTCATTTACACTCCAACGACAATGGGGAAGGTTTAGAGGGTTTATTGTTGGGTTGCAGAAAATGAAGAAGATTAATGCAGGAAAGGAGAGAGAGATGAGAGATGATTTTATTAATTAAATGGACCAATCAGAGATCCCTTTTTTAAGGAAAAAGCCAACAATGGATAAGTGACACTTGTCACTCATCCAAGAGACCCACACAAATATCTGCCCAATCAGATTTAGCTATATATTTTCGACCTCGTAATGCATGCAAAGTCCAATTGAATTTCCCGTGACAGGACCCGCCCCGATCCCCATGGGACCACATGGGGACGTACCCTGCTCCCGTCTGACACCCAAAATAACAGATGTCAGACAAGGGATGAAATCCAAAATTTCAAGTTGCGAGCACGACTCTAAAATAAGCCTGCGGGTAAACCACCCAATAGGGGTTCAGCTATGTAGAAGTAGATCTATGCCTCAGTCTCAGGATCCTCCTCTACCTCAGTAGCACAGCCTGGAGCGGTTACCAAAACATCAAGGGTGAGTGGGCCGCAACTCAAGTTTATAAAATCGTTTAATAAGTAAAACATATAATTTACCCCTCCATTTTCCAAACATGCATGCATCAGAATTTAAAACCATAAATCATATAATATGAATCATAAGGCATGTAACAAAACCATAGACATAATTATAGCTACTGCACTATACACTCCAATCCTGACGTCTAATAAGGTCATAGTCTCAAGGCTACGCGTGCCACTCGGGTCCCAATTCCGAGTCCAATCCCCGAACCCCGTCCGGGTACGGCATCTCAAATGCCTAGCATCCTAGACGCTTGACGTCCCCGACGTCAAATAAGCTATCCTGCTCCTGAGTCACTCTACGGTCCGGTTCCTCCGTAGAATGACCCCTCGCAGGCAATGCATTATGACCACTCCGGGGTACCACATCCGGAGGAGACAGTATCATAAGAATGGATCTATACAGTGCAGTACCAAATACAGTTTATTGATATCAACATGCAAAACATATATATACATAGATAAAATCCAAACCGATCCTTAAGTTTCATCAGACGGGTCTCAAACCCAAATACCGTGAAACGTGCCATACCATAATTTCAAGATCATCAAAACCGTTTCATGATTCCAGCATGTGAATATATAAGTAAATCAGAAAACTTTTAAGCATGCAAGGGTTTAATGAAATCGGGCCCACTCACAGTACGATCCCGCGGTGAACCTGCGCGTACGAACTTGTACCGGGATTATCGTACAATTGCTGTCAGTCCAAATCACACGTAAGGGTCACTACAAGTCTCAAACATTTATCCAAAAAGTCCAAAACAGAAACCGGCTCGGGGAAACCGTCAACACGTTTCCCGAGACAACCAGCCCTAGACTGACTCTCCTAACTATCTCAGATCAACATGGTTAATTCATCAAAAATGTTCAGAATGATGAGGGGAACAAAATTCATGTTGATCGTGAACAGAGATAAGGTCCAACGTGCCCTCACGCGCCGCCCAAAGTGGCTGCGCGTGAAAGTCACGCGCCTGACACTGTAGCTGCTACAGTGTCACCTTCTTCACCCGATAGCCCTGCTATTCGGACCTTTAACCCGCGATATGACCCTGGCAATTAACCATGGATTTCAACTCGATTTCAATCCAATTTGATCCTAACATGTTTATTATTCTTCCATTTTAAGTTCTGTGACAATAATTTGACTCGACAAGTCCTTTAACTGGCCATTCGAACTGTGATCAACCAAACGGGTTGATCATCCCAACTCACTGGTTTCCAAACCAAAATCAAATTAACCTTCCAGGAAGCATCATAGGACCTAAACGAACTATAAGGAATGACCAATTGAACAAAACGTTACCTGGAAGTAGCCGTCCAAACCTTTCAAATTCCTCTGTAACGGCAGCCTCTGTCCCAGCTCCACCATGGCTGGTTGCCCTCGATTTCGATATGGAGGTGTTCTAAACACTCCCAGAAAGCTCACTCAGTGCGTAGGTTGGTCCAACAATCACCAGAAATCAAAAGTCGATTTTCCCTCCAATTTTCCTCGAAATGGTTTCTCTGGTTTTCTTCTCCAATTCTCAGTTTCTTCAAAAGCAGAATGAAGCTTACCCAATTTCCACTCAGTTTAAACTATCAGTGCCACTCTACAGCTCGTGGAAACCCAGCCTGGCCACTGAGAAAGTTTCCTGCAAAGCTTCGAATCTTCAATTAATCAATTCGACCGTGCGAGGTGGATGGTTCAGCCCACGTTCTAAAGCAATAGACAACCCTTTCTTTCCAGCACACACTAGCATAAACAATTGCACAATGATCCACCGCACATGGTGGTTCCGTCCATGGTCCCCCGCGGTTGCTACAGTAACCAGGGCAAAATGACCAAAATGCCCCTGGTTCAAGTAATTACCAAAATGCCCTTCACTTTCTAGACTCGTAACTCAACCATACGAAGTCCGATTTCGGCGTGCTGCCTGTCTACGGACTCAGGGCATCGAGACCTACCTAACGGTCCTTGAGTCATGTAAAAATTAGTTGTCAAACGAAAAGTCAACATTTTCGCCCCTATTGTCCAAATTACGATAATGCCCCTGAACTTCCGATAGTCATAACTTTTACCCTGATCGTCCGAATTGGACGTGCCACCAGTCTATGGACTCGTGACGTCCCGAACTACGTCACGGTCATTGGTCAAAGTCCATTTGACCCTCAAATCAATAAGTCAACAATTTGGCCATACCATTCATAGGGGTAAAAATGTCAATTCATACATTAAATAACATTATTAAAATCCTCGAATTTCCGGGGTGTTACAACCTTCCCCCCTTAAGAAATTTCGTCCCGAAATTTCAAAGAAACAAATAAGGAAATTGCTCTCGCATCTGAGCCTCGGGCTCCCATGTGGCTTCTTCCACATTCTGGTTTCTCCAGAGAATCTTCTCGAGAGGGATCGTCTTCCGACGTAGTACCTTGTCCTTCTGATCCAAAATCTAAACTGGTTGTTCCTCAAAGCTCAAATCCTCTCGGAGTTCGATAGGTTGTTCCTCCAGTACATGAGAAGCATTATGTACGTACTTCCGCAGCATCGATACGTGAAAAACATCGTGAACTCTAGAAAGTTCTGGAGGTAGTGCCAATCTGTATGCAACCCTACCAATCCTCTCCACGATCTCATATGGTCCGATAAAACGCAGACTCAGTTTCCCCCATCGACCAAAACGGATAATCCCTTTCCACGGAGATAACTTCAGGAAGACAAAATCTCCCACTTCAAACTCCAAGTCCCGAATCCGTTGGTCGGCATAACTCTTTTAGCTATCCTGTGCCGCCTTCAATCTCTCCTTGATAACCCGAACAGTTTCCAGGGTTAAGTCCATCAATTCTGGCCCTACAGCCGCGCGTTCCTCGATCTCCATCCAGCATATAGGTGTCCTGCACTGTCGATCATACAGTGCCTCATAGGGTGCCATCCCGATGCTTGTCTGATAGCTGTTGTTGTAAGAAAATTCCATCAACGGCAAATGAGTATCCCATGAATCCTGAAACTGTAGCACACAGGACCTCATCATGTCCTCCAGGGTCTGAATGGTCCATTCAGACTGTCCATCGGTTTGTGGATGGAACGCAGTAGTGAAACGTAGGGTTGTTCCCAAAGTAGCTTGTAAACTATGCCAGAACCTTGAAGTGAAACGCGGATCACGATCGGACACGATCAATTCCGGCGTACCATGCAATCGTATGATTTCTTTCACGAACAATTGAGCTAGTCGGTTAGGTTTATAGGTCTCCTGAACTGGCAGAAAATGGGCTGACTTGGTTAGCCGGTCCACGATCACCCATACCCCGTCAACTCCACTCTGAGTCCTTGGTAACTTAAAGACGAAGTCCATGGTGATGTGATCCCACTTCCACTCGGGAATCGGAAGTGGCTGCATAGCCCCATAAGGTCTCTGCCATTCCGCCTTAACCTGTTGATAGGTTAAGTATTTGCTTACGAACTCCGCAATGTCCTTCTTCATTCCTGGCCACCAATAATGGTTCCGGAGGGTACGGTACATCTTTGTACCTCCCGGATGCATAGCATAAGCCGAACTATGGGCCTCCTCCAGAATCTCGGCCCGTAACTCTGCCACTGTAGGTACACACCAACGGCCCAACTTCACAAGTGCTCCATCATCCCGGATGGTAAAATCCTGTCTCCCATCCGCATCGACCTTAATCCTGTAAACACAGAGTATCGGATCCTGAAGTTGTGCTTCGATGATCTGATCAATCAGTACAGGTCGTACATGGAAGCTGGCCAACAAAGCTCCATGCTCATCCGTATCCAAGATAACTCCCGCCTCCCGGAGTTCCACCAGCAAAGGAAGATACACCATCCCCAGGTGTGCAACAGATCCCGCTGACTTCCTGCTGAGTGCATCTGCCACCACATTGGCCTTACCCGGATGGTACTCAATTGTACAGTCATAATCCTTCATCAGCTCCAACCATCTCCGTTGTCTCATGTTAAGCTCCTTCAGAGTGAATAGGTACTTTAGGCTCTGGTGGTCGGTGTATATCCGGCACGTTTTGCCGAATAGGTAATGTCTCCAGATTTTTGGAGCATGAACCACCGCTGCCAACTCCAAATCATTGGTTGGGTAGTTCAACTCATGAGTCTTTAGCTGTCGAGATACGTAGGTGATAACCTTGCCAGTTTGTATCAACACCCATCCCAAACCTTGGAGTGATGCGTCACTAAAGACCACGAATTCTCCACTGTCATCCGACAATGCAAAGACAGGTGCAGTGGTCAATCGATCCTTTAACTCTTGAAAACTCCGATCACATTGCTCGTCCCAAATAAACTTCACTCCCTTCCGAGTCAAACGAGTCAATGGTGCAGCAATTTTGGAGAAGCCCTCCACGAATCTCCGGTAGTAACCCGCTAACCCGACAAAACTCCGCACCTCCGTTACTGTTGTCGGTCTAGCCCAGTTAGTCACCGCTTCTGTTTTCTGGGGGTCTACGCTAATCCCATCCGTCGATATCACGTGTCCCAGAAAACCAATACTGCTCAGCCAAAACTGACACTTGCTCAGCTTGGCGTACAACTGTTCTTGTCTCAGCTTCTCCAACACCAACAGTAGATGTTCCTCATGTGCTCGGGCACTCCTTGAGTACACCAAGATATCATCGATGAACACAATCACGAATTTATCCAAGTAGGGTCGGAAGACCCGGTTCATCAGATCCATGAATGTTGCTGGAGCATTCGTCAAACAAAAATCCATAACCACGAACTCGTAGTGTCAGTAACGGGTTCGAAAAGCAGTTTTCGGAATATCCTCCTCCGAAATCCTCATTTGGTGATACCCAGACCGTAAATAAATCTTCGAAAGGACTGTTCTCCCCGAAACTGGTCAAAAAGGTCATCGATCCTAGGTAGAGGATACTGGTTCCTCAATGTCACCTTGTTGAGTTGTCGATAGTCAATACACAAACGGAGACTCCCTTCCTTCTTCTTTACAAACAACACCGGTGCACCCCACGGTGAAGTACTCGGTCGGACGTATCCCAAATCCACCAACTCCTGCAGCTGAGTTTTGAGTTCTCGTAACTCGGCCGGCGCCATCCGGTATGGTTCCTTGGATATAGGTCGGGTACCGGGGAGTAGTTCAATTGTAAACTCGATCTCCCGCGATGGTGGTAATCCAGGAAGGTCTTTCGGGAACACATCCGGAAACTCACGTACTACCGGTATCACGTACTACCGGTATCTCGTCGATACCCGGAGTGTCAACCTGCTCCGACACGACATGCACAAGATAACCCTAGCATCCCTTCCGTAGAAGTTTCGTAGCAGTAAGTGAAGAAATCACTTCAGGAGGCGAACCGTCATGCTCCACCTGAAAGATAACCTCCGGCAAACCCGGGCTTTACAGAATCACTTGCTTGCTACAGCAGTCGATGAGCGACCCAAGCTCCGATAGCCAATCCATCCCCAAAATTACATCGAAGTCGTGGATATCCAGAATAATCAAGTCCGCTGGCAAATCCACATCCCCAATTCTCACCGGGCACCTCCGAATCACCTGATTCACAAGGTACACGATGCCCACCGGGGTGCCAACACCCATTTCGCAATCTAAGGCTGATATTACACAATCAAGCATACCAGCACAACTCTTCGAAATAAAAGAATGTGTAGCCCCCGCATCCATCAATACACGTACAATAAGGTTTAAGATATGTAGTGTACCTGTAACCACGCCTGGGGCAGTCCTCGCCTGCTGCTGGGTCATTGCAAACACTTGAGCCCTAGGCCCTCCATTCCGTCCGCGCCCGCGCGCGCCACGCCTAGCACCACGGTCACCTCCCTGACCTCGACCTCCGTTAGTGTGGGAAGCCGTGCTCTGCACCACACTAGAGCCCCCAGCGTCGTTGCTCTTGGACAACAGCGGGCAATCATAGGCATAGTGGCCCTCTTCCGCACGCAAAACAGGTTACTGGCCTCGGCCTGTCGGAATGCCCACCAGAAGCACCGCTCCAAGATGAACGCTGCCTAGAGTTGTATCCTGATCCTCTGCCATGAGAGCCTCCACGTCTACCTGACCAGCCACAACCCTTAAAGGATGAGGGTGCTCCCCTGTAGCCTCCTCCCTTGTTGTTCTTCTGGCCTCATGGCCCACGGTGTGGGCGATCCTGACGTCGCCCCTCGCCCGAAGGCTGTCGTGTCTGGTGTACCGCCAGACTGGCCTCGACACGCACCGCAGCGTCGACCATATCTCTCAGAGAAGCATGAGTAGCAGCAGTCACACTTGCCCGGATCTCCCCTCGGAGTCCAAGCTCAAACCTTTGGAATTTGTCCTCCTCCATGCTTACGAATGATGCAGCAAACCGGGATAGTTTCCCAAAGGCTGCTCGTAGTCCGCAACAGACATAACCCCCTGCTCCAGCCGCAAGAACTCAGCCTCTCGTGCCGCGCGAAATGATCGCGGGGTAGTACTGGTCCAGAAATCGGGAACGAAAAGCTTCCCAAGTAGTGGTATGGACAGACCATCCAAGCATTTCAAGGCCGTGCCACCACTGGTAGGCTCCTTCTTCCAGTAGGAAGGCCGCCAAGGTCACCCGTTCGCCCGGAGGGCAGTGCATCACCGTGAAGATCCTTTCCCATCTGGTGATCCAATCATGAGCATCTTCGGGGTTTGATCCCCCGTTGAAAGGAGTGGCTCCCAGACGCTGAGCCCGCTCAATGCTTGCGCATTCCATTTCCCTTTCCAGATCCTCGTCAGTTCGTGTATGAGGAATCCTCCTTGGAGGCATAACCAACTGTCAAGAGGCATAGATCAGTTAACGTTATTCTTAAACTCGAAAAGTAACTAGTACTAATAGCTAGTCTAGCATGCTGACCACAACCTAGTGCTCTGATACCAAGCTGACAGGACACGCCCCGATCCCCATGGGACCACATGGGGACGTGCCCTGCTCCCGTCTGACACCCAAAATAACATACCAATTTTAACCTCAAACGTTCAAATGCATAAATAACCAAATTAAAGTTTTACATCAAATCCGAAATAAACAGATGTCAGACAAGGGATGAAATCCAAAATTTCAAGTTGCGAGCACGACTCTAAAATAAGCATGCGGGTAAACCACGCAACATGGATTCAGGTACGCAGAAGTAGATCTATGCCTCAGCCTCAGGATCCTCCTCTACCTCAAGGGTGAGTGGGCCGAAACTCAAGTTTATAAAATCGTTTAATAAGTAAAACATATAATTTACCCCTCTGTTTTCCAAACAAGCATGCATCAGAATTTAAAACCATAAATCATATAATATGAATCATAAGGCATGTAACAAAACCATAGACATAATTATAGCTACTGCACTATACACTCCAATCCTGACATCCCCGATGTCTGACGTCCCTGACGTCTAAAAAGGTCATAGTCTCAAGGCTACGCGTGCCACTCGGGATGGTTGCCCTCGATTTCGATATGGAGGTGTTCTAAACACTCCCAGAAAGCTCACTCAGTGCGTAGGTTGGTCCAACAGTCACCAGAAATCAAAACCCGATTTTCCCTCCCATTTTCCCCGAAATGGTTTCTCTGGTTTTCCTCTCCAATTCTCAGTTTCTTCAACAGTAGAATGAAGCTTACCCAATTTCCACTCAGTTTTAAACTATCAGTGCCACTCAACAGCTCGTGGAAACCCAGCCTGGCCACTGAGAAAGTTTCCTGCAAAGCTTCGAATCTTCAATTAATCAATTCGACCGTGCGAGGTGGATGGTTCAGCCCACGTTCTAAAGCAATAGACAACCCTTTCTTTCCAGCACACACTAGCATAAACAATTGCACACTGATCCACCGCACATGGTGGTGCCGTCCATGGTCCCCCGCGGTTGCTACAGTAACCAAGGCAAAATGACCAAAATGCCCCTGATTCAAGTAATTACCGAAATGCCCTTTACTTTCTAGACCCGTAACTCAGCCATATGAAGTCTGATTTCGGCGTGCCGCCTGTCTACAAACTCAGGGCATCGAGACCTACCTAACAGTCCTTGAGTCATGTAAATATTAGTTGTCAAACGAAAAGTCAACATTTTTGCCCCTATCGTCCAAATTACGGTAATGCCCCTGAACTTCCGATAGTCATAACTTTTACTCTGATCGTCCGAATTGGACGTGCCACCTGTCTATGGACTCGTGACGTCCCGAACAACGTCACGGTCATTGGTCAAAGTCCATTTGACCCTCAAATCAAAAAGTCAACAATTTGGTCATACCATTCACAAGGGTAAAAACGTCAATTCATACATTAAATTACATTATTAAAATCCTCGAATTTCCGAGGTGTTACATCCCGTGACCATAACTTCTCCGTCGAACGTCTGATTTGGAAGTATCACCTGTCTACTACTTGTGGCGTCCCAAACTACGTCACGGTCATCGTACATTTGACTCGTAGAGCCAAAAGTCAACATTTTACCCACGACCAGGGGCAAAACCGTCATTTTAAACTGTCTGGCCAATTTCTCTCAACTAATCGCCGATTAACCTCACTAATCCCTCATTAGTCACTAATCTAATCCCGATTCCCCATCCACCTCGTGGAAAGTAAATTCGATCTCACCTCTTGTGTACACTAATAGGTCATAATTTATGCATGTTTTATCCATTATTTAATACCCTTTTACGTATGTTTTGTTAATATTTCATTCTATTCAATTGGAGAAAATAATATATTTTCTCAAAGAAATGTGTAGATCAAATAGAGCTTGTAATTATGAGAATTTGAGTGAAAGAATCACCTAAATCAGAGTTGAAATGAAGAAGTTATGAAGGAAAGAAAATGGCACAAAACGTCAGTGGATACCCACCGAAATCACCATCAGGAGTCCTTGCGCATGGACTGTAAAGCCGCGTGCACTTCGGCGCACGTTACCGAATGACCAGTAGTAAGCCTCGGCGCGCGTGTCCTGATTTCCCTTCCTCCGGCTCGGTGGACAGCCACCGAAACAACTCCTGCAGCTTTAATTCCGGATTTTCTTCTTTTTTTAGGTTAATTTCAAGTTCCTTCCACATTTATTCTCCATATTGTATAGGGATTTTAGTCCTATTTCCTTTTGTTTTCTTATTTTTAATTCCATTACTTCTAGGAAATGTTTTAATTAGATTTCTTAATTAATTAGGAAGCCTTTTCCTTATAGAATTTAATTAAAAAATCATATTTTTAAGAGGATTACTTATTCTCTTATAAGTAAGGGCATTAGGGTTTATTGTTGGGGGGATGAATTTACCTTCCTAGGTCCCAAAACTCTGTCAAAATTCATACTTGGTTTATATACATAGTTTATAATTGTTTTATGCTTTTGGTTCAAGCTTGTGCTAAGGAGGACTTGTGGCTTGGGAGAACAAGAGTGCTTCAACCCCTTTTCCTACTCCTTGCTATTCTTTAGTATTTGTGTTTATTTATTCTTTTACCATTTTATGTTTCTTATGAATTTAATTATGTTATTCGTTTATTCAATAATGTTTGAGTAGTGTAGTTAGGGCTAGGGTTACTTGAAGCCCTAGCCATGTTAGTTCGGGTTTGATTTCTGGCTCTTGATTATGATTGTTATACATGCTTGGATTTGTTGGATTACTGTGCTTCATGAACTCAATTTATGCTTATAAGCCTAGCTACCTTATTTGTGTATAATTGTCGATGTAATTGCTTGACGGATCACCTCGATGATTGTGTTCACCTTGCAATTTGTAGCATCACGTTTAAGAGGGGGAATCTTATTCGTAATATAAAATCATGACTTCCTAGGTCTGCACATCACTTTTCTAGGGATAGTGTAGTGTCATTAAATCTTCTTTATGTTTCATGCGTTAACACGCACCATCAGTAATAGTTGTTTAAGGGCGGGTACATCACGCTTAAACATGCAATCTAAGAGAAGATAATATGTGTGGGTGAGCTTTAGTCGGACCTCTGCATGGGCACTTAATTCAGATACATGCATTGTAATCTAATCAAGGAAACCTAACAGAACTATAATTGGTAACGGTGGATAGAAACCCTAGCTCGACTTAGTTAGTTAATCTTAGTTAATTAACTTACATTCATTTAACGTGGACAACCCCTCTCTCCCCCCCCCCCCCCCCCCCCAATATTTGCATTTTAATTACTCCACGTAAGGAAATTGAGTTAAACGGAATTGGATATCATTGAGCAAGTCTTCGTGGGATCGACCTTTGCTTGCATTTATTCTATCTACACGTCCTGTGCACTTGCTAAGTTTATTACATGTAAATTTTTTTCCTAGTACATCTTTTGTGCTTGATAAAATATCTATCAAGTTTTTGGCGCCGTTTCCGGGGACTTGTTCCTCAACGGTGTCCATTTTATTTGATTCCTTTGACTTAGTGGTTTTTCTTTTTTATTTAGTATAAAACTATTTGGTTTTATTTTTGCTACGTGTCTAGGTACCATGGAATCGTGGTTTAGCTATTATTCTTCCCAAGGCTCAAGGCCACGACACAAGCAACCCAATTACCCTTCATGGCCCCCACACTTCGATCATTATGCTTACTTGTCTATTGGGATCAAGCAGTTTTTACTTACATTCAAATCTTTATTGTACTTGTTCTCTGAAATTTTAAAGTCTAGGAAGTGGATTTCTACTTGTAGAACTAATCAATTCATTTATGTTGCAGGAAAGATACCACTAAAGGAGGGCCAGGTTTGGAGCCCCTCAAGTGCCTCTAGGACCGCAAGGATCCTAAGTGCTCAACTTTGCCCTGGTTTGTTCCCTCTTTCATATGGACGTTTTTTACCTTCTAACTCATGATTTTGTCTTCCTTTTATGCTCAAAACATTGAGGACAATGTTTCATTTAGGTTTGGGGGTATTTGACTTAAGTTTAGGGGTACACAACTCAGTTTCTGTTTTGAAATGTTTGCTGTTTTTTCTATTTTCTACTCTTATTTCCTTGCTGTTTTTTTTTTTCAGTTTTGAATTCTTTGCTTTTTTTTTTTGTTTTGTGATGCTAGTTTTTATGCCTAAACAAGTTAATATGAATGTATAGAACATGAGAATTGCTTGTACTTACTAAGAATCATTTTCATTGCCATTGAACTCACACTTGCACTTCACGATACCATAATCAAGTGATTAAGCAACCAAATCAATTGAATTTGAGCATACTTAGAAAATTATTGGAGACTACCATTGTGAGATCTTTGAGCTTAATTGCCTTTCTTTCTGAGTTATCTACTTGTTTATACTCTTAAACATTCATCACTTTGTTCATAATTGCATGATCTTTTTCTATTTGCATTGATGTTTAAAGAACCATATCTATTGGATGCTCATGATTTAGTGTGTAATTGTTTATGAGATGTGATATGGGTTATGTCTGTTTTAGCTACTAAAGGACCTTCTTTTCCCCTTCCAGATTGCATGCTCCCTAAGCCCCTTTGAAGCTAAACACCTAGCCGTTTTGTTCTTCACCTACAATATGACTTAACCATGTTTTGAACCATTCATAATGGCTACACCTTATAATCTAAACTTGTGTCAAGGTTGCATCAAATGAGATTCATGGTGAGGAGGAAATATGTTGATGTTTTGGGCTACTTATACTCATGTGATGGAAGTAGGTTTGAATGGAAAAGATCATTCAAAACTCAGTAAAGTGAGGAAGTTATTGCATGATCTTGGCTCATCTCATATAAACAAAAATGTATCAAGTTCAAAAGAAAAGAAAAGAAAGCAAAAGAAAAAAAAATAAGAAAAAAAAATTGTAAAAAAAGAAAAGAAAACAAAACAAAAAGTAATGAACTTTGAGTTGAGTCAAGTGAGCCAAGTACCTCAATTAGAGCATTGTTGTGAGCTTAAGTCTGGTTTCATCTAGACTCAAGGTCCGAGTCATGACTTCGCATGCCTTGATGCAGTTTAGGTTCTTTGAATTCCAACTTTCCTTTCTAAACCCACGAACCTAGCCCCATTGCAACCCTTGAATGAAGACCTATTGATCTTGTGAATGGTTATGCAAAGGATTAAGGTACATATCTCTGTTCTTAAACTTCAATTCCTTAATGAGATCAGATTTTCAGATAAAGTGCTCATTTTCATTGAAATTCATATGTGATTAACTTGATTTTCTTTACATAAACTTATCACATATGCTTGTTGAGTGAAGCCTTTGGATTCTTGTGTGCTCATTGAGTGATGCCTAGTGAGGACTAGAGTCAAATCAAAATCTTTCTATGGTGTTTAGATGACTTTGTTTTCTAGCTTGATCATTTGAGATATTGGTATAAAAACATGACACTTGAGTTCACGGTTATAGCATGTTTCTTGGTTTGTGTGAGTTTGTTTTCAATTCTTGATTCTTATTAACTTGTTGATGCATGATTTCTAGTGTCTTTTGTGTTAAGTAAAATATTTGTGGGTATCGTGCTGCTATAACCCTCAAGAGACAAAACTCCTCGTACTAGGTGAACCTAGAGGTTTAAATGCTTATCTTAACTAGATTGAGTCTTTTGTTTTTGTGTTTTGCTCGAGGACTATCAAAAGATAGGTTTGGGGGTATTTGATAGGTCATCATTTATGCATGTTTTATCCATTATTTAATACCCTTTTACGTATGTTTTGTTAATATTTCGTTCTATTCAATTGGAGAAAATAATATATTTTTTGAGATGTGTAGATCAAATAGAGTTTGGAATTATGAGAATTTGAGCGAAAGAATCACCAAAATCGGAGTTGAAACGAATAAGTTATGAAGGAAAGAAAATGGCACAAAACGTGGTGGATACCCATCGAAATCACCATCAGGGGTCCTTGCGCATGGACTGTAACGCGGCCTGCACTTCAGCGCGCTCTTACCGAATGACCAGCAGCAGCCTCAGTGCGCCTGTCTTGATTTCTCTTCCTCCGGTTCATTGGACTGCCACCGAAACAGCTCCTGCAGCTCTAATTCAAGATTTTCTTCTATTTTTAGGTTAATTTCAAGTTCCTTCCACATTTATTCTCTATATTGTATAGGGATTTTAGTCCTATTTCCTTTTGTTTTCTTATTTTTAATTCCTTTACTTCTAGGAAAGGTTTTAATTAGATTTCTTAATTAATTAGGAAGCCTTTTCCTTATAGAATTTAATTTAAAACTCATATTTTTAAGAGGATTACTTATTCTCTTATAAATAGGGGCATTAGGGTTTATTGTTGGGGGGCCGAATTTACCTTCCTCGATCCCAAAACTCTGTCAAAATTCATACTCGGTTTATATACATAGTTAGCCGCATTTTATAATTGTTTTATGCTTTTGGTTCAAACTTGTGCTAAGGAGGACGTGAGGCTTGCGAGAAGAAGAGTGTTTGAGCCCGTTTTCCTACTCCTTGCTATTCTTTAGTATTTGTGTTTATTTATTCTTTTACCATTTTATGTTTCTTATGCATTTAGTTATGTTATTCGTTTATTCAATAATGTTTGAGTAGTGTAGTTAGGGCTAGGGTTACTTGAAGCCCTAGCCATGTTAGTTCGGGTTTGATTTCTGGCTCTTGATTATGATTGTTATACAAGCCTGGATTTGTTGGATTACTGCGCTTCATGAACTCAATTTATGCTTATAAGCTTAGCTACCTTATTTGTGTATAATTGTTGATGTAATTGCTTGACGGATCACCTCGATGATTGTGTTCACCTTGCAATTTGTAGCATCACGTTTAAAAGGGGGAATCTTATTCGTAATCTAAACTCATGACTTCCTCGGTCTGCACATCACTTTTCTAGGTTTAGTGTAGTATCATTAAATCTTCTTATGTTTCATACATTATATCGCACCATCGGTTATAGTTGTTTACTGGCGGATACATCATGCTTAAATATGAAATCTAAGAGAAGATAATATGTGTGGGGTGAGCCTTAGTTAGACCTCTGCATGGGAACTTAATTCAGATACATGCATAGTAATCTAATTACGGAAATCTAACGGAACTATAATTGGTAAAGGTGGATAGAAACCTTAGCTCGACTTAGTTAGTTAATCTTAGTTAATTTACTTAGATTCATTTAACGTGACAAACCCCCATATTTTCATTTTAATTACTCCACTTAAGGCAAATGAGTTAAACGGAATTGGATATCATTGAGGATGTTTTCGTGTGATCGACCTTTGCTTGCATCTATACTATCTACACGTCTTGTGCACTTGCAAAGTTTATTACACGTAGAGTTTTTGCCTAGTACATCTTTTGTGCTTGATAAAATCTCTATCATACAATAGTACACCAACTAACCAGCACGATACTTGTCTGCAACCAGACGTTCCACCAACACTCAAGTCGCATCGACTACACTCGAACACGTCGAGTGATAGTAATTACACATTCCGAGTTGATACCACCAGAAAATTCTACCATTTCGCTGACACAAACAACGCGACGGTTCCTTTCTCAATTACCAATCTATCCTGACGTCTGCTCCCACTGGAAGTCACCAAAATGTCACTCATCGATCTCCGTTGACACATCCCATCAAACTGTCACCACTTGATAATAGCCAGTCGAAAACTAACACTATACTCGTTTGTGGTAACTCTAACCACCCACTCACTCACCCTGAGTATACGTATACCAACAAAGCACTTGACGTGTGTGTAACTGGACCCATCAGAAATACCCTGACCCATTACACAATATCCAATGTCCAGTTCACGTCCTCAACCAATCCAATGGTATCGGTACTAAGCTGACTACCAATACGCTCACCAACATACCCCTGGTATAACCTATATCCCGTCACCAAACACCACAAGCATGTCCAGTATCAATTCTCGCACGATGTACCCTAGTACGTTCATCGATCTACCAACTAGTCCACTGCAACCTAGATCATAACCAAACAGGTTTCAATTCTGGAGTCCATATGTCCAATCCAGTACTAGAGAGATAAAAAACTCTAACCCATCATCCATTCTGAATCCCATGGTCACCCGACTAGTATCACAACGTCAACTACCAATCGCGAAATCCAACACGTACCAATCCGAATCACGCCCTCCTAGGTGTACCCGCTCATGACAAAAGAGCATCCAATCTTACCCACGTCTACCGAGACGTACCAACACCGAACCTATTGGTTTCCTACTCAACGATTAACACATTACATTCGATTGACTTCATAGGGAAGCTAATCCCATCATTCACACATCTATGGCTGACCAAATCCGATCCTGTCGGACACCTACTCATTCGATTAAAATGACATATGCGATTAACCTCGAAAAGAAGTTCAATCCCATCATTCCCATATCCAAATATTCAAGATAGGGCAATAAACTCTCCACCTAACATGACTATCAAGATCACGATCCTCGATCGTCACAATGCCCAAAGTTCTCAACATCAAAATCTCGATCCACCTAGGATCAACACAAGTTCTCCCTGATAACTACCAGATTTCAGGTCATAGAGTCTTACACCCTCTTGAATCGTTCGTCAATCACAACACTCCTCAACCAATTCCCATATCTAAACAGTTAGGACAACGATGAGACACGCCGAGACCGTGGTTACTCCATATCAATCCTTGTCATTCCACCTAGGAAAAATCAAGGATGATGCAAGACGATGACATCAAAATTCATCCTATGTGAATACCCACGAAAACTCGCTGTACTCACTACACCACGTAGCCTAACATCGTTTGCCACCAAGCAGAAAATGAGGCATCTCGTTCACCTAACTTCGAAAATAATCAACTCCTCATGATGACCCAAAAAAATGCGGGTCCACCAACCAATACACGATCAACGTACTGGTGACAAAAAACATCATCTGCCATGGCAGAAGATGAGAAGTCACCCTAAATGACTTCGAAACATCCAATACCATTGCAGAAATCAAGCACTCCTCTCGTCACCTCAATCACATCCTTTCTCGATTTCGGAGTTCCAACTATGTCGGAACCAACACCCTCAGACATCCACCACGTGTCCGTAACCAGTCTAACCCACTACCAAGTTTAGCTATTGGTTTATACTGTTTATGTACATCCAAAAGGATGTGGTCGATTTGACATGACCCACCCCTAATCCCCCGGGATTAAGAGCTAAGCAATGCTCCCGTCTAACTTACGCGTTACATGAGGGCTAAACCTACGTCCAACCATCGTATAACACGTAAGCCGGACAAGGGATTTTCAATCGAACCTTCCATAAGTTTCGGACTTCCTAGAGCGCGCAGACTCTATTGTGGATCGCGTGTGTGATGTCTCCGTCTCTCTCTACCAACAGCGCGCACTGCAACAACCTGTGCGTGGACAAAAATAAGGATAAGTTTATAAAACAGTTTATCATAAAAGTACATTTATATCCTCCGTTTAAAACCAATGCATACATAATAAACTCATTTCATAAAACCATTTTATATTCAATCACGAAAACCAAACTTATTTCCTTTTCTCAAATCCCGGGCCTCAGTCCAAAACCATCCAAATCCATAACATCCGGGTCATTGCCCAAAACATCGGAAAACCATTATTGAAAACCATCATCATCAAGTTCTCATCGAATTCCAAAACACATTTGAAAAAACATTTCCATCCATCGAACCTGCTGGATCTATCCGAGTCTTTAAACTTCCGAGTCTTTAAACTCCATCCAGGCCTCAATATAATCCGAGTCTTTAAACTCAATGGGCCTAAGGGGGAAATATCAATATTTGAGTCTTTAAACTCCCGAGTCTTTAAACTCAATCCGGGTCTTTAAACCCAATCCGGGCCCGCCCCCGTCATAATCATATCCAGGTCTTTAAACCCAATAACCAGATCTTGCAAATCCAATCCAAAAACCATTTTGAAACCATTTCCAAATCCATGTCCAAATCAGAATTCGAAATCACCATTTCGAATTCCAAGCCGAATCCGAAATCAGCATCCCGAATCCAAATCCAGAATCATATCCATCATCCATTTCCAAATTCGAATCCGAAACCATCATTCCGTAAGCTGGCATTCTGAATAACCATTCCGGACCCAAATCTGGGAATCCACTTTTAAGCTCCAAAACCGAATCCAGAATCGTCATCCTGAAATCCGATTCCAAAACCCAAAATCACGTTTATCGAAACCACTTTTATGAACTGGGCTTACCGCCCGAAATCACTTTTCCAAAATCCATTTTAAATCATTGAAATCAAATCATATTTCAAGTCCCAAAATCAAATCATCAAAGCCATGGTCAAATCTCAACATAAATCTGAACTCGTAAAACATGCAAATACGTCAATATCTCGAAATACGTGCAAAACCGTAAATCATCAAGATCATAATCAAAATCATAGAATCATGTATAGCAAACATATAAAAACATATATGCATGCATCATAAGTTAGAAAGCAAAGTCCACTCACACACCATTAGCGTTGTCGCCTCGATACGCGTGCACTAACGCTTTCCCAGCCAATCCACTATTACCAGCAATCCCGAACCTATCCAAATCCCATAATAAGGTCACTAACTACTTCATAAAGCTTATACTAAAGCCCCGTAATTTTCTTGAATTTTTAACTATTTTTAAACGAGCCCTAAAACCTTCGGACATCCCGAAACATATCGAGACGATGTCCAATCGACTCGAAACCAGTGCGAAAATGTTTGTTACATCGAATAATTAAAAACCCATGTTGGAACCATCCTCGAAATATGTTCCACGCGCCTACATGCACCACCCAAAGGGGCTGCGCATGGGCCTCACGCGCGAGGCACCTGTCATCTTCTTCCTCGGGTAAACCCGGTCCGAACGATTCACGATTCAGCCCGAATCGTTGTGGCCGGTTCATGGTTCTATCTTGTCCAGTTTTTTCCGTTTTCAACCCTAATTAATTCTACAGTCTTATCTTAGTGTTTCTAAAAGATCCATAAGCTCAGAATAAGAAAACCAAGCTAACCCATCATACCTTCAATCGGTTTTTCAAACCGGTCAAGTTCCTCCATACGGTTTCCATGGCTTTGGCAATCTCAAGCCATTTTCCTGGTCCCATTTTCTTGCTAGTAACTCCAGAAACCTCATCCAAATGACCAAATCGATCAACACTTATCACAACTAAAACTTCCATTTTTGAAACGTAAATGAAGGTTTCATGGGAAATGTTCTTACCATTTTCAGGCCTAAAAAATAGGTTCAAAAGACTCCTTAGACTTCATTTTCCCTTTCTCATTCAAAGACCAGAAGAAAAAGACGCTGTTTGAGGGGCTTGGATAAATTGAGTTTCACGGGCACTCACTGTGCTCAGTTTCGCCTTTGCAACCAACTCCACGTCCTCTCTGTTTTCTTCACTCTCACACACCTTTCACCTCTGGTTTCACTTAAACACACACACACACACACACACACACACACACTCTCAGTCCCCCCTCCCTTCTCTGTCGACTAAAACCAAAGACACACAGCACGACTACCTCCCCTGTTTTTAATCGATCTAAATGGGAGGGAAGAGGCTGGAACCAACCAGAAAAGGGACAGGTGTCCCCATCCCTCTAGTTTAAGCTAAAAATATCCATTTCTTTAAGGACATGCATCATCATCCCAAGGGTCAGCGTAAAAATAGGTAAAAGACCATTTTACCCCCGGATGTCACGTAATTACCATTTTGCCCCTAAGGTTTTTAGACCAAGATCCGAACCGTCCGACGTCCGTTGACAGCATGCCGCATGTCGTTGTACTCAGGGGATTGAGATCTACCTAACGGTCCTAGAAATACGTGAAAAGTCCATGTCGTTGGAAAAGTCAATAAATTGCCCATTTTCAATCAAATTACCAAATTACCCTTTAACTTCCGAACATCATAACTTCCTCCTCGGGTGTCAGAATCGGACGTGCTACCTGTCTATGAACTCGTGACATCCCAAACTACATCACGGTCATCGGTCAAAGTTCATTTGTCCCTCCGAAATAAGGCAACTAATCACCGATTAACTTCACTAATTTATCATTAACCACTAATCTAATCCTGGTTTATGGGACGGGTCGTTACACCATTACTACTCGATCTTCACGTCTAAACCCTGCTAGTTCCCGACCAGTTCATCACTATCCGAGATCCCCTGCCGGACCACAGATACCGAACACATGCCCTGTAACAACTCGTACCTTCGGGAAGGGTAAAAATGTAATTTTATATGTTTTGTATATATAAAGGACGATTTTGCCCTTGTGATTAGTAGACGAAAAGTTGACTTTTTGAATTACCTATTGGATGAGTGGTAACCCTTGACCGTGACGTAGTGTAGGACGTCACGAGTTCGTAGACAGGTTGCAGGTTCGATTCGGACAACCGTAATTTTGAGTAAACGGGGAAAATGTTGACTTTTTGGAGGACTTGTGATTTTCACGTAGACCGAGGACCGTTGGATAGGTCTCGACGTCCTGAGTACAACGACAGGCGGCACGCTGTCATCGGACGTCGGATTAAATATTTACGGGTCTGGAAAGTGTGAGGGTAAAATGGTAATTTGTACAAGAGGGGTATTTTGGTCATTTCCCTCAGCCCAATCAGATAAGGGCAAGTGGCAGAGATTTTTTGTGCTGGCCTATGGATGATGGACCCGTGGGAGTGGCTGGATGGTTCCAGGCCGTTCCCAAGTGTGCACGGCCACACCTTGCACAAAATCAAACCGTGTTTGGGTTTGAAACACAGAAAACAGAGGGTGAGATTTTGAGAGAGCTTGATCGATTTTGGTGAAAGGGTGAGTGAAGAGTGATTGGTGAGAGTGACAGGGAGTAGTGGTTGTACTGGTGCCCGGGTTTTGGTGGTGAAATCGTGCACGGCGGCACGGTGGTGGTGCGGCGAAGGTTTGAGGAAACATGGAGGCCGTGAGTTCGTGGTGGTGGCTACGTTGTGTGGTGGCTCAAATCATGACTGTGGGAAGTCTAGGAGACTGCAGGGAGTCCAACGAGAAACGGGAGACGCGGCGGTGCGTACGGTGGTGACAGAATCGAAGGGTAAGCCTC
This sequence comes from Prinsepia uniflora, assembly GCA_032719365.1. Taxonomy (NCBI): domain Eukaryota; kingdom Viridiplantae; phylum Streptophyta; class Magnoliopsida; order Rosales; family Rosaceae; genus Prinsepia; species Prinsepia uniflora. The sequence goes on from CM064865.1 coordinate 39,894,700, forward strand.
TTTACTCTGTTTTCCCGTGGTTTTTCAATTCAAAAGTCGTGAGGGTAGGATGAGAATCGAGGGAATTGGTGAGTGCAGTGATGTTCCGGGAGGTTCTAGGAGTGGTGTAGGACAGTCGCCGTGACGGGGGCGTACACGGCGGAGCTGAGTCGACGGAGAGTACTCTGTACTCTGTTTGGCCGTGAATTTCAAACGGGAAATCGTGGGTTTAGAGAGTGAGTCGAGGGTTCCTGTGAGTTGTGTGTGATTCAGTGAGGTAGTGGGAGGAGTTTGGAATCGCCACCGTGAGAGGGGAAGCATAGGACGGCCGGGAAGGAAAACAGGGGTCGTCTGTGTTTTTCTTTCGAGCTTCGGTTGTGAAGCTGAGGGGGAAATCGAACCAGGAGAGTGAGGGGGATGGATTCCTGGTGTCTGGACGAAGCTGCAGGAGAAGAGAGGAAATGAATTGGTGGCCGGACGGCAGAGAATGGCTCTCGCCGGTCCGGGTTGCAACCTGGTGCGAACCGGGTTCACTCGAGGAAGGGGATGCACTGTAGCAGGCGCGTGAGGCCCACGCGCAGCCACTTTGGGCGGCGCGTGGAGGCGCGTGGAGAAGAATCCGGCCAAGCTTCCAACATGAGTTTGGTTCTAATTGTCCTAAGGAGTTTATTGGTGTGGTTTTCGGGTGAATGGGACGATGTTATGGAGTTGTTCGGGAATCCAGACGGTTGAGGGTTTAGGATTAAAATATTATTTTAATTCCCGAAAACTGGGGAAATTAGGATTAGGATCCTTGATGTATTTGTGACCCTATTTGGTACATTTTGACAGGACGGGAGGCACCCGAGACGGTCGAGGAGCGCACGGAGCGCGATTGACTCGTTCCGAGCTGTGAGTGGACTCTTCTTTCTTTCGAGCATGCCTAACTGTTTTATGGACGTTTTATGATCTTAAATATGTTTTATGCCTTTGAATGATAATTATATGTGGTTGATGAGTTTGCACGTTTTTCGAGATATTTCCAAGATTTTGCACGTTTTTCGAGAAAATCTGGTTTTCGGATTTTGATGCCATAATTACGATTTCAACCTATAAATGTTTTCTGATGATGATACATGGGTTATGAAGTATGATTCGTGATTATATGTGATTTCTGGGTATAAGAATGGATTTCCGGATTTGGGTTCGGAATGTCGGTTCGGAACGCCGGACGGGCTTCGAACCGGGGTTTCGAATTCGAGTTTGGCGATAGATTTCGAATTGGTTGTACACTGGATATGGATTGGATTTTCTGGATCTAGATATTGGGTTTAAAGACCTGGATTGATATTGACGGGGGGACGGGCCCGGATTGAGTTTAAAGACTCGGGAGTTTAAAGACTCGGATATGTTGATATTACCCCCATAGGCCTATTGAGTTTAAAGACTCGGGAGTTTAAAGACTCGGATTTCATTTCATGCCTGATTGAGTTTAAAGACTCGGATAGGTCCAGCAGGTTTGATTGGAAATGATGATTTGATGCTGAAGCTATGATTTCTATATCCGTTTATAGTGTTTCTGTTTCTTATGGTATTTTATAGTGTATCTGTTTCTTATGAGATTTTATAGTGTTTCTGTTTCTTATGATGTTTCATATTATGATTTCTGTAGTACTTCGTTGGGCATGCCTGTTTTAAAAATGGAGGGAACACTGATTCTTATTTTTCTTTAACCTTGAATTAATGATAAACTGGTTTTACAACTTTTGGTTATTCTAGTCCACTCACACTTTTGGTTTTAAATTTTACCTCCAGGTCATGGTGAGAGCGCTGGGGTGAACGTTGAGGCAGATATCGAGGCATAGAGCTTCCGACGTTCTTCCGTTGCGAGACTAGCATTGTAGGACTTTTGTGCCCATTTTGTAGAACTATGCTCTGAGTGACTATTGTGTATGTGTTACTCCTTCGTCTGATAGTTATGCTTATAGTTGTGTGAAGGTTGTTTGTTTGTTTTTGATACTGTAAGTGTGATTGTCAGACGGGAGCAGGGTTCGTCCTGGGTATCGAGGTCATGTTTGGGACGGGTCCTGACATGCCCACCTCGATGGAGTCATATCCCAACTCGTGACTCATCGTCATCACAATCACTAATACCAGCACCAGCACCAATAGTTGCACACTATGTGCGAATCAAACAACCCTAGGTTTTTGCTCATACAGAGCAACGACCCCATACCTCTGCTCAAACTGGAGAAACTCTGTCTCCCTCGTACCCAACAACCCCGGATACAATTACCCTGACCACTCATACAAGAAAAGGAAATTTCCCCTGAACGTCTCCGATTCTTAACAACCACAACTAAAACCACTCTCGATAGTGGTGCCTGCGACAACTTGTGTAGATCCAACCACCAGACATTGCTATCGAGACTCCGCATCCAACGAATCAATCGCCCGTACTAACTACTATGTATCCCCACTTCGGGATTCCATCGACAAGTACCAACACTAGTAACCTGTCCAACCAATCTCTAACCAATCTTAACTCGACTCAACCAATGTCGTCTACTAGGTCGTTCATGACCTTAGCTGCACCAACTATCCATCACAACTAAAATAGTACGACAACCAACTAGGTCTAACCAAGTAATACAACCTCGACCTGAAAGGCATTAAAAACCAGAAAAGACTGTGAGTGGACGAAAAGCGATAGTTTAATAAAACACAATTCATAAAAGATCTTTATACCCTTCGTTAAAAAGCATGCATGCTTAGGAAAACCATTTATCAAAAAACATATGTTCCAATAACCATTAATAGGGTCTCAACCCCAAGTTCCGTAAATTCAAGTCCTACGGGCCCTTGCCCAAATCCATGTACTCAAATCCATAATCATAACAAACATATGTTGGAACTCAACCCAAATCCATTTATTATTCACAAAATACAATTTCGCAAATCCAAGAAATCATGTTTATCATATATATATATATATATATATATATATATATACCATATAACCATTTCTGTCACGGTTTCTAAAGCTACGTGCGTGCTACCCGGGGTCTCAAATCCCAAGTCTCCCTAGGGTCCACCCAGGTCAAGGTCAGCAGATCAATGACCCTCCCTAGGGGTTATAATCCATAGTAGCCTTCCTGAGAGTAAGGTACCCAAAGGGGGCGACTCCACTCAAATAGTGCTTTGTGACTACTCCGGGGTCCACCCAGGTCAACGACCCTCCCCGAAGGAGACAATCCATAAATATATAAGAATGGTATATGAAAACCATTTTGAAATCATTCTCAAAACCTTTGTAGGGTTGATGCCTAGTCCCCATAAACCGTAATGAAATAGAAATCCATTTATGGATCCCTGACCCGAAATCACAATCATAAACCATAATTGGGCCCCAAGCCCGAATTCATAAACCAACTGGGCCTCACGCTCGATTTCGTAAACCAACTAGGCTTCTGGCCCGATTCGTAAACCAACTGGGCCCCGTTCCTGATTTCGTAAATCAAACGGGCCTCGTGCCCGATTCTGTAAACCAAATGGGCCTCGAGCCCGATTTGTAAATCAACTGTGCCTCCATCCAGATATGCAAACCAACTGGGCCTCGAGCCCGATACGTAAATAGACTGTGCCTCTGGCCCGATGCCTTATTAAATCAAATGGACCTCAAGTCTGAGAGTTCGTAAATCAAATAGGTCTCGTGCCCGATTCCATATTTTCAAATCCAAAATCAATTCACGAACCAATTGGACCCCTGGCCCTATAACGTGACTAAATTGGACTTCGAGTCCGGGGTTTCCAAAACAAATGGGTCTAATGCCCGAGTTTACCTTTTCAAATCCAAAACCATTTCTGAAACCATAAGCACGTATAATCAGTGAAAAACTGTAACCTCGATTTACCTGCAAATACGTAAATCGCCTCGAAATACGTGAAATCGTGTAAATCACCAATATCCAAATCATCATCATAGAATCACATATGTAAAACATATAAAAAAATTATGCATGCATCACAGTTTAGAAATCAAGGTCCATTCAAAGACCATCCTACGATGCCGCCTCGATTTGCGTGCCATAAACCTCCCCGGGCCAATCATTATCACCGGGACTCCCAATCCTGTCCAAATCATACTAGAGGGTTACTAACTACCTTATTAACCTCTCATTGAAGCCCCGTATGTTTCCCAAATTTTTAACTATTTTTAAACTCGATCCTAAACCTTCGGATATCCCAAACTATATCGAAACGATGTCTGATCGACACAAAACCAGTCCCAGAATGTTCGCTACATCGAATAGATAATTTCACATGTTGAACACTACCCCAAATAGTGGACCACGTACCCTCACGCACCGCCCAAAGGGACTGCGTGTGGGAGCCATGAGCCCAGCTACAGTGTCACCCCTATCCTTTTTCCATTCTTTAAATCATGATCTCTTTATCTCATCTTTATCTATCCATTCATGATTTCAGAATCCTAAAAACAATCCTAAATCATACCTGAACGATTGATGGATGAACCGGCCACCTGCAACCGAACACCGCCATCATCTCCGGCCACCTCAGCCTTGGTTCTGGTCCATTCGACTCAAACAACCTCCAAGAACATGTCCTAACCATTAGAATCAAACGACAAACACCAAAAAATAAAATCCAAAATTCGAACCAAAACTCACCGTTTTTGGGTTCTCCGGCCACTTTCCACGACGTCCCTCGCCGTTGCCACCATTCAATTCGTCCTCTTTCCTTCTCTCAATTTCTTTTACACTCCAACAACAATGGGGAAGATTTAGAGGGTTTATTATTGGGTTGGGGGTTCGGGTTTTTTTTAGAAAATGAAGAAGATGATCGCAGGAAAGGAGAGAGAGATGAGAGCTGATTTTATTAATTAAATGGACAAATCAGATATCCCTTTTTTAGGGAAAAAGTCAGAAATGGATGAGTGAAACTTGTCACTCATCTAAGGCCCCCACACAAATATCTGCCCAATCATATTTAGCCATATATTTTCTACCTTGTAATGCGTGCATAGTCCAATTGAACTTCCTGTGACCATAACTTCTCCGTCGAACATCCGATTTCGACGTGTCGCCTGTCTACAAACTCATGTCGTCTCAAACTACGTCACGGTCATCGGTCATCATACGTTTGACTCCCTAAGTCAAAAGTCAACATTTTGCATATGACCAGGGGCAAAATGGTCTTTTTACACCGCCATGCTGATTTCGCTCAACTAATTGCCGATTAACCTCACTAATCCCTCATTAGTCACTAATCTAATCCCTCAATTTGGGATGGATCGTTACATGTATCCTCTCAAAAACCAAATGTAGAAAGCAGCTTACAACACAAGTGTATAATACATAACATTTACAAAATATCAAGAAACTATGTAACATCACAATCACTCTGAACTACTCTCTGGTGCTTTGTATGCTTCCTGTTGGACAAGGGCAAATACTCGAGCATGTGCACTTGAAGCTCGACCACGTCCTCGCGGTTAACCTCTAGTTCTGTCAGCTCCTCTCTCACTTGTGGCCTCAAAGTCAAGGTAGTCCACGAACCCTGCTCTGCAGTACCGCCACTCATACCACCACCGCTTAGTCGGTACAAACAATTTCCCTTGATATGCCCAAACTATCCACGAACATAACATGCACCCTTGACAAACTGTGCAGGCCGATTATTATGCCTACCAGTTGACGAAACTGAAGCCCTACTAGACTGGACTGATGTCTGAGGTCTCGATGTAAGATCTACAGAATTTCCTTCTCTAGCTCCACCATTTCTAGAGCCTGATCGGAACCCACCAGAAAAGTCAAAGTTGGAACCGCCTCTTTTTGACATTCGCTAACTCATAACCTCGATTTCCTGATGCTCTCGACGTCATCTAGAGCTCAAATACTGCTCTCGCACATGCAAACTGGCCTCCACTCGAATAACAGCGTCTGATAAATCTCGAAGAATTTTATAAGATCCTATAATCACAAAGGCCCGTATTTTACCCCTCAGTCCATACTCAAATCTTCGACACTTATCTTCCTCATTCGCCACATACAACGGATGGAAATTAGATAAGTTCAAAAATATCTGCTCATAGTCGGCTGCTGACATGTTCCCCTGCTACAGCTGTAGGAACTCAACTTCCTTATCATTAAGAAATGAGCGGGGGTAAAACTGATTCAAGAAGCGGTTCTGAAAATCCTCCCACGTTAAATTGCAGGCATTCAAACTAATCATCTGTAAACCACGACACCATCGATAATCATTGCTACTCAACATAAATGTGACTAACAGAACCATATCCTCTAGCGGACATCGCATAATCTCAAAAATCCGCTCAAAACAAGTAAGCCACTCGTAGGCCTCTTCTGGGTCTGTCTGGCCAGTAAGTCTAGTGGCTCCTAAACATTAGGCTCTCTCAACATCTGGACCCTTAAGTTCATCATCAGGCTATGCACGAGGCTCGTGTCTTGGAGGCATGATGTCAACAGCTCCCTACCGAATTTCCTAGCTCTTTTTGGTGGTCTCCTTTTATTCGATCATACATTCTTCAATATAAGTCTAATTGAGGTGATTCTTTCGCCTAAGTTCTCTTGACACGACCCACCCTCAATCCTCCAGGATTAAGGGCTAAGTCATGCTCCCGTCTAACTTACGCGTGACATTAAGGGCTAAGTCATGCTCCCGTCGGACAAGGGATTGCCAAACGAACCGTTCAAAACTTCCGGACTTCCCAGAGCGCGCAGACTCTATTGTGGATCGCGGGTGTGATGTCTCCGTCTCTCTCGACCAATATCCCGCACCGCGACAACCTGGCGGGTATTGAAAATATAAAAAGACTGTGAGTGGACAAAAATAAATAGTGCATTCAGAAAACCGTTTATAAGAAAAGTACATTTATACCCTTCCACGCAAAAACCAATGAATGCATAGGAAAACCTTTCATAAAACCATTTCATATTCAAAGCCATTCAGGAAAACCAGAATCGTTTCTTTTCTCAAATCCATAACTATAAATAAGGGTCTCAGCCCAAAATCATAAATCCTCATCAACGTACGGGAACTCAGCCCAACACTCATCAAATCCACAAAATCCAAATCATCTGGGCCACTGCCCAAAACATTGGAAAACCAGTGAAAAACAAGCGAAAACATCAATCATGCGAGTTGTTGGATCTCAAGTGCGCCCGAGTCTATAAACTCAAAATCATGCGCATAATCAGGCCTTCCCGGGATATCAACGAATCTTTAAACTCAAAACACAATCAACAGGCCTCGGGGGATATCATAACCGAGTCTTTAAACTCAAAACATATACCGAGTCTTTAAATTCAAAACATATCAATCCAAGGCCCTCCCCCATCAATCAACCGAGTCTTTAAACTCAAAACCAGATCTAGCCGTTTTTCTTTTCTTTTTTCGGGTCTTTAAATCCAAAACCATTTTTCAATCAAATGAAAACCATAGAAAATCCATATCCGAATTCCCAATAATGATTCCGTAAGCCGGCATCCGGAACCATCATCCCGAACCCAAATCCAGAGATTCTCTTTCAAGTTTCAAAACCGAATCAAGAATCATCTTTCCAAAATCCATTATAAATCATTGAAATCAAATCATGTTTTAATCCCAAAATCAAATCATCAAAACCATCATCAAATCACAACATAAATCGTAATCACGTAAAACGTGCAAATACGTAATAATCTCAAAATACGTGCAAAACCGTAAATCATCAAGTTCATAATCATAAACATACAAATCATGTGCAGAAAACATATAAAACATTTATGCACGCATTATAAGTTAGAAAGAAAAGTCCACTCAGAGACCATTAGCATTACTGCCTCGATACGCGTGTACTTATGCCGTTCCCGACTAATCTGTTATCACCAGCTTTCCTGAACCTGTCCAAATCCCATTATAAGGTCACTAACTACTTCATAATGTTCATACTAAAGCCCAGTAAGTTTCTCGAATTTTTAACTATTTTTAACCGAGGCCTAAAACCTTCGGACATCTCAAAACATATCTAGACGATGTCCGATTGACTCGAAACTAGTGCCAACATGTTCGTTACATCGAATACTTTAAAAGTTGTGTTGGAACCTTCCTCGAAATCTGTGCCACGCGCCCACACACATCGACACTGTTCATCTTTAACCTCTCGTCGAACCGGGTCCCGGTTCGGTCCAATCTGGTCCAGTCGAACCGGCGGTCACGGTTCTATGTTCTAAATCATCCAATTCAACTCCAATTCCTCCCGTTTTAATTCCAAAAGCTTCCTTACATGATTTCCTATTAATCTGCATATTTAAACACTGAATTGAAGGCTAAAACATACCACCCTGAACCGTGATCAAACCTTCAAAATTCCTGCTCTGGTTCTGGCCACCACAGGTCACTACTGATAACGTTCTTGATTCCTATCGACTCCTTTAACCTCCAGACTTCACATCCAAATAATAAAACCCATTACTAACCACGAATTCAAGTTTTACCATTTTAAAACGAAACAGGACACTATTCGGGCTATCACCACTTATCGTCGCCATCGTGCACGACTGTGGCCTCCATCATCCTCATCTTGTCCCCCTTACACTCTTTCCTTCACAAACTGACCTCATCAGATGAAAATCCAGGGGGGGTTGTGTGGGTTGGATTCACGGTAGCTCTGTTTCCTCACGGGTCTCTAGCCACCCTCCACTGTTGTTCCTCACCGTGGCACCACCACCACCTGTCTCAGTAACTGGGGTCTCATCTTCCTACACACACTATGCAGACGTGATGAAGATCGAAAGGGGGGGGGGGGGGGGTTGGGTTCTCATTTTGTACGAACACACTCTGTTTTTTCCTTTCAAATCGTGCAAACCCATTTAAACAAAACTAAGATATTATGAGAGACGGTGAGGAGGGTTCTACAGGCCTCCAGATTGGGCCAGGTGTCCACCATCCTGTGGGAAAGACTCCCAAGAGAAGCCATGTGTCCAAAACCAACTGGGCACAAATCCCAACGCAACCAAATGACCATTTTACCCCTGCTTTGCAAAATTACCATTTTACCCCTCGTACATTAAGACCAATAATTAATTCGTCCGAAGTCCAATGATGATGTGCTGCCTGTCATTGTACTAAGGGGATCGAGACCTTCCTAACGGTTCTCAAAATGCGTGAAAAATACTTGTCGGCTAAAAAGTCAACATTTTGCCCCTTTTCATCCAAATTACCAAAATACCATCGAAACTCCGAACATCATAACTTCTTACTCGAATGTCAGAATCGGACGTGCCACCTGTCTATGAACTAGTGAAGTTCCAAACTACGTCACAGTCATTGGTCAAAGTCCGTTTGATCGTCCGAACCAAAATTCAACCATTCGCCCAATTCTAGGGGCAAAATCGTCTTTTCGCACCGTCCGTCCGAAAGCATCTAACTAATCACCGATTAACTTCACTAATTTGTCATTAACCACTAATCTAATCCTGGCTTCAGGGACGGGTTGTTACAATCTATCCTCCTTAAAGAATTTCGTCCCCAAAATTTCGCATATCATACTTCCGTAACTACCTGGGGGAATTCAACTGATCTCACACCTAGGTCTCCTACCCGGTGTCCAGCACCTGCCAATCCAACTTATCCTGACAGTTTCCAAACTGTCACTCCAACTCCGCCAAGCGATCCATCTCATCCGACTTTCAGTCCATCTAATGATCATCTCATTCTCACCGAGGTCAACACATTCCAGTGGTATCTCTAACCTTACATCAGCCGTCACTCACGGCTTAACGAATACTAGGTACGTCACCAAACCACTGCTACCAGACATATCTATTCCAAGTCAACGTACCTCGTACCAACACTTATGTATATTGTGCGAGTCCTCCGTCAACAAACACAAATCTCAAGTACATCCATTCATAAGACGGCATCTACCGGCCTCGGTACGCCCATGTATCAAGATCCATTTAACGATCCGTATCACTTCCGTCAGCGATTTGTGCCGACCCTACTGAAGTTACAACTTACGCGCTCACACCACTAACTCAACCAATCATCTCACCGGTGGTTCCATTAACCATCATTACACTCAACCTGTGGGAACACCATCCACATTGCATACTATTTCTCTATAACTGAACCTTATCACAAACCGGTTTAACCGTGATCAAACATCTCACTGTCAGGGTCCCACGAGCCACTCATGGCTCGAAGCATCCAGCTCACATCAGTACTGACTCCTGCCAACCAGTCAGCTCACTCAAGATCACTCGGATCCAGTCCACAACACAACTAGTCAATCAGATCGGATTAGCAAGTCAACCAACAACAAACCCCGGCACCAAGCCGGTTACCAACACCTCTATAAGAACGTCACGATAGACATCCCATCACATCGAAACATATCTCAAGTACATGCACTACTCACTAATCACCACCAACCAAAACTACGGTGCATACCACTAAACACAAGCAAAGACAACCCTAAGAACATGAATAAAACAAAGATACTTTTGAATATCTCAAACACAGCTCGTAGAGTATCTCTTCACGTACTTCCAACCTTATCCTATGGTACGGCCACTAATCAACGACATCGACACCAGCCATGCTCTACGACACTTAAAGCCCAACCAACAACATCATAGTGTACCCGTCACCCTCACAGTGAAATCTCCAGGGCACACAAACTTTCGTGTAACTATACTAATTACTACCTACCGAGAGGCCAAACATGCATCACGTTTGAAGCTCATCGGTCCAATCCAACACCGGGCCAACACGTCAGGCCAAACACGTATTCTGAAGAACACAAGCTCAAATCCATATCGAGTCTCCCGGTCTCCTGGATCTGACAAGCACTATGAACTCCAATCACATCTCCATTATGTACACAGGGCAGACCCAACACTAGATCCAAAACCAAAACCCATACGTATGCAAGACGGACCGCACGCGTCCTGTACACCTCCAAGATAGTCAAGATAGCCAACCTATGTCTCACATAATCCTCCTGATCCACAATAGCTCAAACTTGAGCCAGAAACAATCCAATCACGATCCACTCACTCTTAAGTGGATCCCACTTCTCGTCCACACAACTCGTAGCATCAAACCATCACATCGATCCCAAATACCACACGTCTAGATTGTCGGTTCTCTTTAATAACCTCATATCGATCCGTTATAGTTACTCCTTCTCAACTTCCTTCCATCATCTTTCAACGAAACTCACAATGGTCCTCAACCATGCCATCACAACTACCGTAATCCATCTTAACACCAACCCCTAACACTCGCCACAATCGGCGTCACCAAGTACTCTTTCTACTCCTGAACACAACCACAAGTGTCTACGATCAAGGGGGGGTCACAAATCCTGACGTCCCATCAATGAGTCTCCCAAATCGACTCCAGAGTATCCATCACACAACCTAATCACCAACTCAGAACCAAACACAGCATCTCATCATCTCAATCTCAACATTTCTTCATTCCGAGATTCCAGCCATGGGACTTCATCCTCAAGTATACCATGGAACTCAATCCGCGACATGAATACCACCAGTGGACCACCCGTCCAAACGTCAACTCTGCTACACTTACGCGATCCACAACACTTATGGATCACAACCACGTGTCCGTAACCAAACCAACTCACCGACCAACTCGCCTGTCGATTAACGTGTATGCACGTCCAAAAGGATGTCAGTCATCACGTATCAACCTTTCCGAGGTTCCATTTCGGGTCACCAACTTCCGGGATCACAACTATCAAGCACTCACCTCGGATTCCTCAGTCACAATCCTCGAAGTCGTCCATTAATATGCTCAGGAAATCACTGAGTGCTGGCCTCGACATCACCCAAATGCCAACCTCGGCATGTACCGACACAGTCCAACATACTCGTCCTGTCCATCACAACAGGATGAGTCCACGAAAACCAACCTTACTCATGGTCAACTCGACCATACTAACCTAGCCAGCTCTGACACGAAGCGTAGGTCCACCGCGTTTCTGCTGTTCTACTCTGATCAACTAACGACATCCTTACCGTTCGTCCCGAAACATGACCTGCCACTGGTCATCCTATCTCCGAGCTCAATTTGTGGTTCCTACCAGACACCGACACCACACGCCTGGCCACAACCTCAACTCAAGATGTGCCCATCCGACCGTTCACAAGCATCCCGGCTCATGGCACATCATCGCTTACCTCGTGCACATAGCACACTAGTCTCGAACCTCCGCTCTTACCGAGCTAAAACCCTCAATCTACACTCGAGTCGGGGGAATTAACATCTCTTGTAATTCACAACTCTGAGCAACTCAATGCTCTACCAACGCAGCAATCTCACTGGACTCGTCCAGAGTTGTCCACCAGCCATCCACTACCTCGGCTGCATCTCACACCACCATTTCTAATCCAGCCGTAAATCGGCCCAACCACCACAACTATCTAACCACAAACCCCAACTCACAGTTTCCAGACTAAGCAATTACTCTGGGTTTCTCATCAAGGTTCTCGCATTTACCTAACTAGTTGTCCCAACGGGGTTTCTTAAATCCTTATCATCACTTGGGTTATCCAAACCCTCGGCCTCCAATAGCTCCCAACATCCTCACCACATAGGTTGTCACAAACGTCAACCAGTAACCATCGCTAGGGGAGAATCCCTTAGATCTCGAAGTTGTTTCCTATACCCCGTCACTCGAGGCATCCGACTACTCGTAGTCGTACAAGTCCAAGCTCGAACAATCTGACCAAATGGTCACAAGTCCATACTACCGTCATCCAAGTCGCCATTCGGACCAACTGGCCATCGTCAACCGGCCTCCTCGGCCCACGTGTACTACCAGCTCAGCAGGCTACTAACGGGCCCCACAGGCCGACCAGCCTACTCGTAATCGTATCTCACCAGCTACCATCCAGGTTAACCACGCTGGCATACATCATAACTTGCACCGCGTATCGAGCGACTATCACCCTGGCACTAACAATCACCGCTAATTAACCACTAACGAACGTACCGTCACTATCGCGTCAAGGTCGATGACGGGCTTTTTCGCGTCGAGACATCACATCCACAGTAGCATCACAACACCCAAGTAGACTAACCAACGACTCTGGGAGCCATACATCACGCACAGCGCACACAACCTGCTCTGATACCAATTTGTGATTAAGGGCTCAGTCATGCTCCCGTCTAACTTCCGTGTAACACGACAGCTAAACCGACGTCCAACCTCCATGTGACACGTAGGGATTGCCAAACGAACCGTTCAAAACTTCCGTACTTCCTAGAGCGCGTAGACTCCATTGTGGATCGCGTGTGTGATGTCTCAGTCTCTCTCGACCAACAGCCCGGACCGCGACAACCTGAAGGGTATCGAAAACATAAAAAGACTGCGAGTGGACAAAAATAAATAGTACATTCAAAAAATCGTTTATAAGAAAAGTACATTTATACCCTCCACGCAAAAACGAATGCATGCATAGGAAAACCTTTCATAAAACCATTTCATATTCAAAGCCATCCATGAAAACCAGAATCATTTCTTTTCTCAAATCCATAACTCAAAATCAGGGTCTCAGCCCATAATCATAAATCCTCATCAACGTACGGGAACTCCGTCCAAAACTGATCAAATCAACAAAATCCAACACATCAGGGCCACTGCCCAAAACTGACACAACCCGTCCCAATCCCCCCGGGATTACCATGGAATGTGTCATGCTCCCGTCTGACAAGAGGTGTCAGACAAGGGATAACCTGTTGCCACTGCCCAACCGGGCTTCCAGAGTGCGTAAGGATCGATGAAGGAGGTGTATGATGTCCCAGTCTCTGCTGCAGTCGTATCCGGAATCAACCTGAAGGGCATTAAAACAAAAGATGTGAGTGGATGAAAATAAACAAGTCTGTTTAAAAGATTTATAAGACATTTATGCCCCTCAGTAAAAACATATGCATGCACCATCATTTGAAATCATAAATCATATAGTATGAACCCTAAGGCATGTAATAAAACCATAAACATAATTTTAGCCACTGCACTATACACTCCAATCCGACATCCCCGATGTCTGATGTCCCTGACATCCCCACTCCACTCCAGGGTACCTCATCCCCACTCCAATTCGACATCCCCACTCCACTCCGGGGTACCTCATCCGGAGGAGATAGTATCATATGGATGGATCTATACATTGCAATACCAAATACATTTTATTGATATCCAAATGAAAAGCATATATATATATATATATACATAGATAAAATTCAAACCAATCTTTAAGTTCCATCAGACGGGTCTCAAGCCCAAATACCGTGAAACGTGCCATAGCCATAATTTCCATATCATCAAAACCGTTATAAGTCCAAATAGTTGATTTAAATCCAAAATCATTTGTTCAATTCCATTTTAGGGTCTCCGACCCGAAATCACGTGTATAAATCAACTGGGCCCCTGGCCCGATTTCATAAGTTAACTGGCCCTTGGCCCGAATTCATAAGTCCACTAGGCCCCCGGCCCGAATTCATAAGTTAACTGGGCCCCTGGCCCGATTTTTCTTTATTAAGTCTGTAACCATTTCATGAAATCATATCCAACCAAATTTATGGAAATCGGTGCCAATCCAGAAAACCTCTATTTACGTGCAAACACGTAAATCACCTCGAAATGCGTGAAATCATATAAATTCACCGATATCCAAAATAAATCATTTAATCACAATTATAAAAATCATGAAACAGTTTTGCATGCATCGAATATATAAAACCAATGTCCACTCACAGACCGTTTAACCGGGACTCCCAATCCTATCCAAATCATATTAGAGGATCACTAACCTCATCATTAACATCCTATTCAAGTCCCATATTTTTCCCAAATTTTTAAGTATTTTAAAAATGGATTAAAAACCTTCGGACATCCCGAACAATATCGAAACGGGATCCGATTGACACGAAACCAACGCTAACATGTTTGTTACATTGTATAGGACAAAAGTCATGTTGACCTCACCTCGAGATTCGTGCCCACGCGCCGTCACAGGCCGCCGTGAGTGGCTGCGCATGAAAGCCACGTGCCTGCTATAGTTACTGCTACAGTCACCATCTTCACCCGTATGACTGGTAAACGGGTCTGATTACCCGCGACCTGACCCGGCCAGAAACCAGTCAATTCAAGCTCGATTCCTTCCGTTCTTGATCCTAAAATAATCATTAATTATCCAATTAGAGTTCTAGGTCCTTAATTAACTCTGAGCAACCTTAAATCAAGCTATTGACCCGTGATCACCCAAACGGGTCGATCACCCAAACTCAGTCATTTCCCAACCATTATCAAATTAACTTCACAGGAAATGTACAAGGACCCAAACGAACCCAAAAGCACAACTAATTGAACAAGAGCTCACCTGGAAGTCGTCGTCCACAGCACTGCGTTTTCCCTGAAAATAGTGGCCACCGTCCCAGCTCAGTCGTGGCTGGTTCCCTTCGAAAATGATATGGCTGAGCTCCAGACACTCCCAGAAAGCTAAACCCGTCCTTGGTGTGGTCCAACAAGGCTCAGAAATTAAATTCTGAATTTTCCCTCCAAGAACCCGAAAATGGTTTCTCACGGGTTCCTCTCCAATTCGACAGCCACACAAGCTTAGAATGATCCTCACAACTCACTGACAATGTCTTTGATCCAATTCAGTCATTAAAAGTGCCTCAAAGCACCACGCAGGTCCACTGTGTAAAGCTCTTGCACAGACCCGAAACCATTATTAAATGGTGCCCATGATCTTCCAATTAGTTGCCAACTCAATCCCATGTGCAACCGCACTTCAAAGCTGCCCAAAATCAGTCCCTTAATGTTAAAAAATCCGTGGGATCGATCACACAAACATCCCATTTTCACGGCTGTTGATCAACAGTGCACAGTGAAATTACCATTCTGCCCCTGTGCAGAAAATTACCAAAATACCCCTCACGCATCCAGACCCGCAACTCAGTCATTCGGACCCCGATTGATGCGTGCCGCCTGTCTACGGACTCAGGGCATCGAGACCTTCCTAAAGGTCCTTGGCCCCTGACCATCGGACCTCCCGATTGAAAAGTCAACATTTTCCCCTATTTCGTCCAAATTACGAAAATGCCCTTGAACTTCTGTACGTCATAAATTTCACCACGAATGTCAGAGTCGAACGTGCCACCTGTCTATGAACTCGTGACGTCCCAAACTACGTCACGGTCATTGGTCAAAGTCCATTTGACCGTCCGAATAAAAAGTCAACGTTTTCCCACGCCTAGGGGCAAAACGGTCATTTTGCACAATTCGTCCGAAATCACTCAACTAATCCCAGATTAGTAGATCATAATTAAATATTATTAAATCCCGATATTCGGGACGGGTCGTTACAAAAAACATCGAAAAACCAGTGAAAAACCAGTGAAAACATCAATCATGCGAGTTGTTGGATCTCAAGTGCGCCCGAGTCTTTAAACTCAAAACCATGCGCATAATTAGGCCTTCCCGAGATATCAACGAATATTTAAACTCAAAACACAATCAACAGGCCTCGGGGGATATCATAACCAAGTCTTTAAACTCAAAACATATACCGAGTCTTTAAATTCAAAACATATCAATCCAAGGCCCTCCCCCGTCAATCAACCGAGTCTTTAAACTCGAAACCAGATCCAGCCGTTTTTCTTTTCTTTTTCCAGGTCTTTAAATCCAAAACCATTTTTCAATCAAATGAAAACCATAGAAAATCCATATCCGAATTCCCAATAATGATTCCGTAAGCCGGCATCCGGAACCATCATCCCGAACCCAAATCCAGAGATTCTCTTTGAAGTTTCAAAACCGAATCAAGAATCATATTTCCAAAATCTGATTCCAAAACTGAAATCTCGTTTATCGAAATCACATGAACAGGGCTTCAAACTCGAATTCACTTTTCGCCCAATTCTATGGGTAAAATCGTCATTTCGCACCGTCCGTCTGAAAGCATCCAACTAATCACCGATTAACTTCACTAATCCGTCATTAACCACTAATCTAATCCCGATTTCCGGGATGGGTCGTTACATCTCGTAATTCCAACCTCTATCCAATTCTGCACATCTCTTCGAAAATGTATTATTTTCCACAATTTTTTGGCATTTAAATATTAAACGGTAAGCATAAAAGGTATAAAATGATGCTTAATTCAAGGCTTATCAGGGGGATGATGCTTTTGGTTTGGGGTGGGTTTCGGGTAGAATGAAGAAGATGAAGCAAATGGGTTCATGAATTGGGATAAGGATTAATGGACGAGTGACACTTGTCCCTCATCTATTGGTCCCGAGAAGATATTTTGGGTCCCACTAAATAACAAACCCAAAAGTCAACTGTCTCATAATTCGTGTAACCAAAATAGTTGGCACAACTATTCTTGATCCGTAACTTTCCTGCAGGATATCCGATCTTGACGTCTCTCTAGTCTACGAACTCGTATTGACTCGATCTACGTAATGGACCTCGGTCCACATGCATTTGACTTCCCAGGTCAAAAATCAACATTTTCATCCATCGAAGGGAAAAATTGTAATTTCACCTCGTTCATCCCAGTAATCCTCGATTAGTTCCCGATTAATCCTTTATTAACTCTTAATTAAAACTCGTTAATTACGAAATTCGGGACAGGTCATTACAATCCACCCCCCTTAAGGAATTTTTTCCTCGAAATTCAAATTGACTGATATCAGAACTGCGAAAATCCAATCTTGCCTCCAACCCGAGGCTCTCAGATGTATACATATACGTCATACATATATCCACAGTACGCATACCGAACTCGAACGTCGCTCGAAGTCAACTACAATCCAAGGGTCAATGCTGCAACTTGATACATCCTCCTTGACCGTATCCAACAAGCACGTGACCAAACCGTCATTGAAAATCCCCTAGATCAAATCTCCAGTCTCGAATGAGACATCGACACTCGTTGATCTCAACTATCACTCACGCAGGTGTACTAAGATTCCAAGCAGATAATCCTACTCCTGATGAGCATCACAAGTCCTCTGTCTCACTCGACGGTCTCTAACCGTTAATCACACTTACGACGCAACGTCATGACTAGCCAGTAACTCACGGCTCCCCTATCTCCCTCGAGTCACTAATGAAAAACTCGAATCGCTCTAGAGACGTATTAGGGTACCTCGTATCACTCAGCACCTAACGTGGTGACTCTGACTCCTCTCGAGTCTCAAACTAGTATCTCACTCATCCCGAGTGTATCCTAACCTCATTGAATACTTGCTCTAGCAGGGATAAACATAAGCACAATCACTCGGGTTTCTCTGGCCCACAACTATGTCCATAAGCTCCATGCTCGCACAACAACTAAACCCTCTAAAGCCACTCTACACTAACGTACAATATTCGATGCCTGGTCCTCATTCTTAATGAACCGTCAATATCGGATCCAATCTGATTACCATCGTTTCCACCACAGACTCAATATGATGATCGTACCACATTAATAAGACTGATCAGCACTCAACAATGACGCAGTCAAACGTGCACTACTCACAGGTGCACCCACATCACATCAATCATATCGGCACTACTCAAAGGCATGCTCAAGGACTGCACTCATGTAACATCCGAGCTACGTCTGGAGACTGCACACACACCATCCAGACACCTACCAGTATCAACAATCAAGTCCACCATAATCTCAGATCAAATCCTTCTATCGGATCACGTCAATCGCGGGTCTAATCCGATCATCATCTGGCTGCCACGTCAATCGTGGCCCAACACTAGGCCATGTCCATCCGATCCCAGACCTGGACAAATCGCATACTAACTCAAATCTTCTCGGAGTTCTCCTGGTCACCCGATCACACTTGAGACAGGTCCAACATGCAACCAATCCCATTTCTTGGTTTAACTCCAAAGGTCAGCCGACTTATGTCTACCAAGACGTACCAATCCTAAATTAAAAATCATGTAGGTTACCTACCTCGACCTTGATAGGTCATAATTTATGCATGTTTTATCCATGACTTAATGCCCTTTTACTTATGTTTTGTTAATATTTCATTCAATACAATTGGAGAAAATAATAGATTTTGTGAGAAATGTATAAATCAAATAGAGCTTGGAATTACGAGAATTTGGTCGAAATAATCACTTAAATCGGAGTTGAAACGAAGAAGTTATGAAGGAAAGAAGATTGCATATGAAATTCGGTGGCTATCCACAGAATGAAGAAATAGGCTTTACGATTACTATAGCGTTGCCACGTTCCGTAAGCGGCGGCCGAAAAATGGCACAGTTTCTCGGCGCGCGTTTTCGGAAGCTGTCCTTCTGCAGTTGGTGTACGCCTACCGAACACTCTGATTGAGCCTTGGTGCACGTATGCTGAAGTGCTTCTTCCTGATTCGGTGGCCTTCCATTGACACCTCCAAACAGCAGCCTGCGCCATTGACCACCGTTGACCTTACCCTTGACTCGCCCAAATTCGGTAGTTGACCACCGAAATTAATCATGCAGCTTTATTCTGTGATTTTCCTCATTTTTTAGGATAATTCCAACTTCCTTATCTCCATATTGTATAAGGATTTTAGTCCTACTTCCTTTTCTATTCTTATTTTCAATTCCTTTACTTGTAGAAAAGGCTTTAATTAGATTTCTTAATTATTTAGGAAGCCCTTTTCTATATAGAATTTAATTGTAAACTCCTATTTTTAAGAGGGTTAATTATTCTCTTATAAATAGGGGTATTAGGGTTTACGGAAGGAGGGCCGAATTTACCTCTTGAAGGTCCCCGAAACTCTGTCAAAATTCGTACTTCAATTCATGTTCTTAGTTTAGAGTTTTGTAATCTTAATTCAAGCACTCTTTACAACTCAAGCATCTTAATTTCAGCACGTCTACCTTGAGGGAGTTTTCCTTCATCTCTTTTAATCATTGTCCTTTTATTATTTCTTTCTTTATTTATGTTTATGCATCTTTTAATTATGTCGGCTCTTAATTCAATAATGCTTGAGTAGTATAATTAGGGCTAGGGGTACTTGAAGCCCTAGCCATGTTAGTTCTTACTTAGATTTCTAGCTCTTGATTATGATTATTATGCATGACTGGATTTGTAGGATTGCTGTGCTTTATGAACTCAATTTATGCTTATAAGCTTAGCTACCTTATTTGTGTATAATTGTTGATGTAATTGCTTGACGGATCACCTCGATGTTTGTGTTCACCCTACAATTTGTAGCATCGCATTTAAGATGGAGAATCTTATTCGTAATCTAAACTTATGACTCACTAGAATTGCACATCACTTTTCTAGGGTTAGTGTAGTGTCATCAAAACTTCTTCATGTTTCACGCATTATCATGCATCATCGGTAATGGACGTTTAAGGGCGGGCACATCACACTTAAACATGCAATCTAAGAGAAGATTATATGTGTGGGGTAAGCCTTAGCCGGACCCCTATATGGGCACTAAGTCAGAAAACATGCATAGTAATCTAATCAAGGAAATCGGAGGAGAACTATAATTGGTAAAGGTGGATAGAAACCCTAGCTCGACTTAGTTAGTTAATCTTAGTTAATTTACTTACATTCATTCAATGTGACAACCCCCCATATTTGCATTTTAATTACTCCACTTAAGTCAATTGAGTTAAACGGAATTGGATATCATTGAGCAAGTCTTCGTGGCATCGACCTTTACTGCATCTATACTATCTAAATGTCTTGTGCGCTAGCACAGTTTATTACACGTAGAGGTTTTTCCTAGTACATCTTTTTTGCTTGGTAAAATCTCTACCAGACCCCCATCCTGATGATGCGAAGGGTTGGATCTTGCAGTGTGTTGTAACTGCTAATCCAACACTATGGTCTCGAACCAAATCAATTCAACTCCTTCCCAAGTCAATCACGCCAACGGCTACAAGCACGGGGATAAACCTCCACCTGAAAATCAATGACACTCATCCAGTCTGAGTGAATCCAATCTCAAGTGTCATAATTGGCTGACACTAATCCCAAACTCTCTCGATCCACAACCAACTCAATCCACAACTGTCTCGATTCACAGCCAACTCGATCCATAACTGTCTTGATTAACAACCAACTCGATCCACAACCTTCTCGATTCACAACCAACTCGATCCACAACTGTCTCAATTCACAATCATCTCGATCCTAGAACAACTCGATCGCAATCATCTCGATCCACCGAGGATCCACACTAGCCTCCCAGCTAACATAACATGATCCATAACACAAACACGAGTCCACCAAATATGATACTCACTCATCACGTTTGGTGACTCTAAGCCCCTTCCACTTCTCATCTCAATCAAATTCTGGTCCGCAACCAATTTGACTTCTACTTGGGTGACATCTCCATGAAACCCATAAGTGATGAAGAAAGTTCACAAGGCTGACACATGGTAAGGAATACTCATCCCATACCAGCTCATTTTCAAGCTGCCTCGTCAAATCTAACTCTCAAAGTTCCATCGAATTTTGAAAAAGAACACTGAGGCTCCAAACGGTGACATTCCAAGTCAACTTAACCCCAAATCCACTAATCCTGTAACAGAACGCCCAATGATCTCAACTCTGTCGGTACTTTCCAACAAGATGTTGCAAAATGGGTTAAGTACCCAGGAAAACTCCCATAGGTGGCAACCAAGTAAATCCTCCGATAACACATCAGGAAATGCGTCACAGCCTAAAATCACTCCAAGCTCACTGACATAACTAGGGGCATCACATAATGTCTCTCACGTCTCTAACGACAATCATGTCGTATCCTCCGGGCCATTATGTCGTAACTCACTCGGACAATAAACAATCACGACTACCAAATGCAACAGGTTCTTCGAATACTCAACAAAGGAGTAACAGGTAGTCCACCAATCCATTAGGACATCACTACAAGTTATGTGTGTCCTGGAAAACCAATCTGTCTTAAGGCCAAAACCTTATCCAAACCAAAACTTATCCAAATTGAATGGTCTTGGTTCACTAAACTACAACCAACATAGTACTGGTCGGAGTGCTAGCTCCCATGTCCCGACTCTATGGAATCAACTCCTGAACTCAACACTTGGGATCCTCTCTATCCTGCTCAGCGATCACTGCATCTCGTACATCTACCACTCGATGAACTCGGAGCTATAGGCAACCTTCGTCTAAGAACCCTGACAAAACATCCTCTAGACGCATTCAGCGTCCTCTATAATCATTCGATCGCTGATGGATTTCATCCAACTCATCTCCACTAAGATCCCACACCATCGTTACGAGTCTTACTCCTAAGAGTCGACACAAACCGATGAATCCTCATCGTCTCAATCGTCACTATAACAAGAGCATACCATGACAAGGTCACAAACCTCTGCTCGTACTGAGCTACCATCAAATCTCCTGCTCATGTCGGAGGAACTCTGCCTCCCTCGTATCTCGATGAATCTGGGGTGAAAATAAAGTAAGAAATGTTCCTTAGACGTCACCCAACTCTCAATAGTCACATCTATGTCCGTCGATAGCTATGTCTACCACTACCCTCGTGCATACTAATACAAGAAGCTCATTGCTATCGAGATCATACAATCATGCGGCCCATCCATCACCCATACACTCTGCTCAAAGCGTAAGATCCACTGATTGGTCCACCCCGGGATACGATCCACAAGTACTACTTTCCTGGTAACTTGTTCAACCGTCCACAAATAAGGGTCATCAATGACCTCGGCTACTAGAAGTAGCACATCCATCGTGACCAATCAATGGTCACAACTCTGAAAAGTCGCCATACTGAGATCCAATCAACCAGTAACTACTATATGAAGATCCCATCCACTCGTAACTCTACGGCTCCCAGCCGCTAGGCCCACAGGAAACTCGGCCCTCCTTGGGATCCAACACTACTAAACCATGGCATCCAATGCCAAATAAAACCTATCTGAGGTTCATTCCCACTTAACTTTCCTATTCTTACCCTCACTATCAGGTTGATGATGGGCTGTCGTCGTCGTAAAGACATCACAGCCGACGCAAGTGCAACACCACAAGAGCAACCCAGTGCTTTGATACCAAGCTGACAGGACCCATCCCAATCCCCCTTGATTATCGTGGGATGTGTCATGCTTCCATCTGACACCACATGTGTGACTAGGGATAAGACCATAACCCACTCGTGGTTTCTAAAGTACAGAGTGGGTTTCAGAGTACACAGCATTGTGTGATGTCTAGGTTTGTACTATAGCCCTCATCCGCAATCAACCTGAAGGGTATCAAAAAAATTAAAACTGTGTGTGAACAAAAATAAACAGTTGGAAAAAAATTTCCGAAATAACATTTATACCCTTCAATTAGAAACATGCATGCATCAGAAAACACGAAATCACAAGTGCTTTCTTAAAGCCATATCATATTGCATTTCAAATCAATAAATGATGAAAATATTCATCAAATCAAATCAAGTATCTCAATAGGGTCTCTGCCTAAAACTAAATCACGTAAGGTCTCCTCCCAAATCCAAATCACATGACGTCTCCACCAACCAAAATCACGCAGGGTCTCACCCAAATCAAATCTCATAAATCATCTCAATAGGGTCTTTGCTCGGAACATAGCTTTTAACTAGAACTCAAAACATGGGCAACCAATCCTCAATATCCAATATCCAACATCCATACAATAGTCACGATATCAATGCAACGCGTGCAACTCGGGATTCTACATTCATGTATACTCCCAGGATCTACAACTTCTGAGTGATGGAATTCCTAGGATCTTTGACGTCTGGGTAATGTCCATATCTGACACTCTTGAGCCTAAGTCTCCCCTTGGAGCTAATCACCTCCAAGTAGTGTAATCGTGACTTCTTCAGAATCTACGACGTCTGGATGATACCAATCTGGGATCTACGACGTCCGAAGGGAACAATAACATCTTAGATGATGGTAGTGTGGAAAATAGTTCACAGGGACTCACAATTGAGTCAAAATCATTTCCAACGGGCTCACAAGCCCAAAATATCATTTCGTAAATCCAAAACAGGTTAACAAGCCCGAAATTTCATATCATCATTCAAAACTGGGTCACAAGTCTGATATATCAATTCCAAATCTGAAAACCATTTCACTTTTCAAAACATTATTCAATTTCACGTTTAACAATACTCTAAGTCAAACCATAAACCAATTGGGTCTCGTTCCAGAAATGCCAATTTCACACATCTCGGTGAAATCATTCAAAATCCACATTCAAATCATTAAAATTACATGCATGTAGAAAACTCGGCCTAAGCCCAAAAGTATCACATAAAACACAACTCTCGAAATACATACAATATCACATTTTCAACGAAAATGCTCAACATCAACAAAAATCATATTCAAATCATATGCAATCAGTGCATCTCAAACCATGTTCATAAAACATATAAAACATTTATGCATGCATCATTCTATAAAGCAAATGTCCATTCACTGACTATCCAAGTTGCGCCCTAAAAATCTGCGTTGTAAGCTAATCCGAGGTTAATCCAATGTCTCTGGAACATCTGGGCATGTTCGAATCATACCTAAGGGTCACTAACCATCGATACAAGTCTATAATTAAAACCCAAAAATCTCGAAATCGAGAACGCGTCTCGAACACACTTTTTGAGGCTAAAAACCTTCAAATGACCTATCAAACAATCTCTGTTCGACTAAAACCACCACCATTGGATTTAGATAGTCGAAACCTTTCTAAGAAAACCAGTTTGACCACAAAATTTGTGCCCACACGTCGACCATGCCACACACGTGCCTGGTCAATGTTGACATCATCAACTGACATTTTGACAGGACTTCACCCGAATACACTAGTATGGAACACCCGGGTACTGCTCTCATCTACCTGAAACCTTGTCAAGAATGCATATGAAAACCCCTATCAAGAATCATTTCACTTCGATTAAAAAAAACACATTTATATTCTCGAAATACGTGAAAATATCTGTAAAGAAAATAACCGAAAATCAATCGTTAACCATAAATTAGTTTAACAACGAATTACAAACACGTCATAACATATGAATCTATCACATAAAAGCCACATAACCAAACCACATCCATTGTCACCTCAATCCATACATTTCACGGTCAATCCAAGCTCAAAATCAAGAAATTCGATTTCAAGCTTCACGACCAAATTACGGGTTTAAACTCACGGGTTTGTTCTCCGCTCCTCACTAATTCCTTTCGTCTTCTTTCTCATTTTCCCTCACTTTTATCACTAGTTCACTTCCCCTTCTTATTTGGTTCTTCTCCATCATCATTTCTTCCTCACAGTTTTCTTTTCTTTTTTGGTCGAGAAGCACACATAACATACACAATCCATAAACACATACACACAAGGGTCGGTTACACATAGATATAAGAGATAAGTGACATGTTTCAATGCCAAAGTCGGCGCAAAATAATATCTCACAAGTAATTTACGAAAATTATCCAAACACCTCTATGTAACTTAGACCAAGAACGAATCCAACCGAACTGCGTTTTCGACAGGTCGTATGTCAACGTACTCAGGAGTCCAAGACCTTCGTAATGGTCCTCTCGAATCACCTAAACTAGGACTCATTCAAAAAGTCAACAATTTGACTTTGACCCAAAAAAAATCGACTCTTTGACTTGGAGGCAAAACGGTCAATTTCATCCAATCTTTTCCCAATTTTGGTGAGCCGCCTGTCTACGAACTCAGGATCTCGAAACCATCATAATGGTCTTTTTAGAACCCCCAAACGGCATCCCAATTGAAAAGTTAACATTTTGAATTTTTCAAGGGCAAAATCGTCATTTTCTCCTTATAGTTTCCAATTTCACATTTCCTCGTGATCCGGGTCATTACACGTTCTTAACTCTCAACTCAAAGATTTTCAATCTCTCATAATCTACCAAGGGGCATTTTTTTCCTTTTCTCTGCCTAGATCGGGAGTGAGTTTTGGTTCCTCAGTTGTAAGGTCACCCTTTTGGTTCCTTATCTTGCTCAACCTTCTCCTCTTCCTTAATATCTTCGGCCCTTTCCATAGTGATGGTAACCTTTGAGCGTAACGTGATTTCAAGAAATCAGGTTTTGGGATCATATATTTGGGATCCATTTTTTAAAATATCCAAATCTATTATTTGGCCTTAAATTCTAGTGAAATCTTCTCTAATACTCTGAATCTTTGCCCAACGACCCCTTTGTATCAAGCCTTATGTCAAGAAGTCCTCGCAAAAACTATTTATTTCTCAAATGTTGTGGTTATGAGGACGACATCGAGGGCTTGACGAGTCTCCAGAGGTGAGGCATGTGTTTTGGCGATGTAAGGTTTTTGTAATTAATAAAGATCAGGCTTGTTGGCCGATTTGATAGTTATCTTGAACTCTGTATCCTTTCTTTTCAAATCAGAAGATGACTCTTCACAAGCATCTTGTCAACTAATTGTACCACAAGCTTTTTGGAAACAAATGGCAAGGTTCCTGCTATGTAAATACTTTTCATTCCAACTTATGCAGGGTTCTCTTACCTAGATGTGACTCCTTGCATTTATCAACAGTCGCCTTAGCACTTTCCTGTTATGTTTTATAGAACTTCTAGAACTTCTAGGGAAATTGAAACACGATGATGTGGAAGATTCCTCTATGTACCCTTAAACAAGAAGTGGCTGGCTCTAATACAACACACCGACTCAAACCTCCCGAACCCATGCTCTTGTCATGACATCTAATCCCAGATCCTCGAAATTTCAACATGGTCTCTTCTTTTTCTGCTCTGTTTCTACTGGTTTTTTTTAGCAGTAGATCCAATTTCCAATGACACCTTTTACAAGAAAAGGTGTCTGGAGATCTAGTATGTTGAAAGAGAATATGTCATCCCAAAGTCTTGTGTCTTCAACTTGCAGGAAACGATACGCATTCACAACCAAATCATCGAGACCAACGTTCATGTATCCCTCAAGAATGGACATGATGATGGAAGCGTAGCCCAAGTCAATGGCTGCTCTCATCTTGACGGGTAGTATGATGAAAAGTTGATAGCAGAGATTGCGACCCGCTTGCGTTTCGTCGTGGTTGCAGAGGATGATCAGAAATAGGTGTAGCGGTGTTGTATTTCCAGGATTTTGGGGGTGGTAGGTTTTTGTTTTGTGGAGCCACTCGTTGGCCTCATTGATGGGTTATCCTCTTGTCGGGTGATGTTGTTTTTTGACCCATATGGATCCTTAATGTAATACCTTCAGCTAATCAATACCATGTTTTATTTGTTTCTTTTCTTTTAAGATGGTATCACAAATATCCATGCGTTTCTTTTCTTTGAATCCCAGAGAATTTGAGGATATCTTGAGGTGTATTGGCGTAAATAGAATCATTATCCAACATGTCACAGCCTCAAGCAATGAGATCAACAGCATGGATCCAAAGACGGGTCCCTGTGGAGTTAGGACCCTTCTCCCCTTATTCAAAACAAGTTTTTTCCCCAAGAGCAAAAAGCTCTTGCATCACTACCTTGTAGGCAGTAACTTTGGTGGGATGATCACTCCCATCAATGTGATGCTCCTAGGTATGAATCGTAAAAATTGGCCTTAACTATTATTGGGTTAGCCATGAATGGCTTTGTGTCTACTTGGATGACTTCCCAAAGGCCTCCCTCAAAAGTAGTCTCTTAGGGTTCCATGACAGGACCCATCCCAATCCCCCCCCCCCCCCCCCCGAGATTAGTGCGGGATGACCCTGCTCCCTTCTGACACGAAGTGTCAGACAAGGGATATTTCTGACCTTTGCCCTCCCGGGCTATCAGACTACGCTAGGATCCGGAAGAGGTATGTGATATCTCGATCTCTGCTACAGTCCACATCCGCTGTCAACCTGAAGGGTATTAAAAACAGAAAGACTGTGAGTGGACAAAACAAAGAGTTTATAAAAACATTTCCATAAAAGACCTTTATACCCTTCACTAAAAAGCATACATGCATAGTAAACCATTTATCCAATCATATATGTTAAAACATCCATAATTAGGGTCTCAGGCCCAAATTCAGTAAATACAAGTTATACGGGCTCCTGCCCAAAACCATTTACAGAAAACCATAACATCATAAACATAGGTGGGATCTCAGCCCAAATCCATTTAACATCATAAAACACAATTTCCCAATCCATTTGAAATCATGTTTATCAATTATATTCATATCCAGAACCTGTCACGGTAAAATAATGCTACGCGGGTGCTAACTGGGGTCTCAAACCCCAAGTCTCTCCAGGGTCCACCCAGGTCAATGTCCGTAGATCAATGACCCTCCCTGGAGGTAACGAACCATGCCCATCCTGAGAGTAAGGAACCCAACTGGGGGGGCGACTCCACTCAGTCAGTGCTCCGTGACTACTCCGGGGTCCACCCAGGCCAATGACCCTCCCCGGAGGAGACAATCATATATAAAGGATGGAATATGAAAAACCGTTTGAAATCATTCTTTAAACCTTTCCAGGATTCATGCCCGACCCCCATAAGCCGTCATAATCCATAAAATCCTTTCATGAGTTCATGTCGGTTCCCATAAACCGTCATGACCCATAAAAACCATTTCAAGGGTTCATGCCGGTTCCCATAAACCGTCATGAACTATAAAAACCATTTGTAA